>MU624236.1:0-712275 GCA_025201745.1 Xylariaceae sp. FL1651 | reverse complement strand
GTGGGGGGGGGGGCTCGGGTTTTTTTTTTTTACCTCTCTCCTTTTTAGTGGTTTTGGGTTGGTTTTTTTTTTACTTTTCATTTGCCCCCCCCCCCCCCCCCCCCCCCCCCTTTTTCTCCCTACGCTCCGTTAAGAAAAGCGATATCGAAGCTCATACGGTTTGAGAATTCAAATTTACGCAGCTTAATTACCGTGAAACCTCATAATCCGTGTACTTGGCACGATGTGTCAACTTAGCCTACATCCCGAATATTACAAGAGATTACTTATAAAGAACATGTACTAACCTCAATGGTAATCAGGCCTCAGTCATCTTGGACGCATGCCACCGCGAAGATCTACGCATTATTGCGCCCGAGCGGCCCGGTTTCGGGCTCTCGACCTTCAACCCGCACCACCGCATCATCGACTGGCCGGAGGACGTCCGCGCCCTGGCAGCCCACCTGGGTATTAGCCGGTTCGCGATCCTCGGCGGCTCGGGCGGCGCGCCGTACGCGCTTGCGTGTGCCCGTGCCTTGCCCGCGGAGATGATGTCCGCCGTTGGGCTCATGGCGCCCGCGGGGCCGTGGAAGGAGGCCGGGGCGGAGGGTGTGCCGCTTTTTGTGGGTGGCTTCTACGTCGTCTCTTTTCGGAAGAATTAAGTGGTGTTGAGCGTCTCTGCTGACTATGGCGAATGTAGTCTAGGATAACAGCGCTGCTGGCCTACTACTGGCCAGCCTCTCTAAGAGCCACAAGCGCCGGGATAGTTGGGCTCACCAGATGGCTTCTAGCATTGAGGCCCATCACACGGCGGATCGATAGGTGGCTCGAGAAGACAAGCCTGGAGAAGACAAAAAAGGATATCGAAGCCTCAGACACAACTGCCTCTACCACCTCATCTCCAGCGGCTACTTCACCGTTAGCATCGACTTCAAAGTCCAATCCACCATCATCAGCAACGGCAACAACCACAACGTCAACCAAAGAAAGACGTGAGGCCCTCCTCCGCTTGGTCTTTGAGTCCTTCCGCCAGGGCACGGCGCCCATGGTCCGGGAATCACAGCTCCTGACGTGGCAAGGCTGGGGATTCCCCCTCGAAGAGGTAAGCTACGACAAGATCCTCGTCTGGCACGGGGCCGAAGACCGGCAGTCCCCGATCCGCATGGTGAGATATCTGGCGCAACGCCTCCCGCACTGCGAACTTCGCGAGTTCGAGGGCGAAACGCACTTCTCGCTCGTCAAGCACCTTGGTGCTATCTTGGAGGAGCTCGTGCCCAGGGGAGAGGAAGGGAAGAGGGTGAAGGCTGAGGTGGAGACGTAGAGGGTATAGGAACAGTAGCGTTTCGGTGTTGCGTGAAGGTCCCACTCGCGCTCGTTCAGTAGGTTATTCAGCGACCTGAAACCTTGTCAGAGCGAAATCCCTACGTAGATTTATCTTTAACCTATGTATATTTCCCGCTATCAGCAGTTAGAACGACAGTTAAGCACACTATTCTGAAAAATATTGAACGAAGAGAGAAATGTCAACGTGGGCGCATAGAAGTATTGAGATCCGTCCAAACATCTTGAAGCTTCTCTCGAAAACGCGATGTATATATATCTGCGGATTCCGTTATGTATGGTGGGCTATGCGCTACCCATATATCGATTTTAGGCGGTACGAGGAAAGAATACCTCGGGAAGGCTTTAGTTACTACAAGAGTAATCTTATAGGCTGCAGAGCAGTATCTTGATAAAAATATAGGACTAATGACACATGAATGAAATATCCACGCTTGTTTCATCTTCTTATACTGAAATGTACTTTCTCGACGATGAAAGCTTAGCAGAAAGACGCCTTTCCCTTCTGGTAGTCGTTGTCATGGTGTGACGCTAGTGCGATAGTTGTCAATGGCATTGTATAAACGAGATTCGTAGACGAGATCTGTAGAACGATGGCGCACGGACCACTCGTAGCCCGCACGAATTATAGGTAGAATTCAAATATTGTCACCCGCTATTTTCCTCTACCTTCCCCTCCGAACAACCACTTCACTATCTAAATCATATTCAAACATCACCAAATTATCCGTGAGGATATAACGATCTGTATTACATAACTCAGTGGACCGTAAAGCGCGACACGAGTCACAACTACTGAAAGTCCGAACTATCTAGTCCACCCATCAACCTGCTAGGTCTTCGTATAGTACTCGGTTATAACCCTTCTCTATCACCTAGAAAATGCCCCAAAGACCAAACCCAAAAATGCGCCGAGCCGTCCTCCTCCGACCATGTTATTCCCTACGGCCGGAGTTAGGCTGAACACCGCCTACCAGAGCACCTTCGCCTCAAGGTAGGTCATGCAAAGAACATGAAAGAATAAAACAACCGCACCGCTGGATAACCATGACAATAATGATGACCACGAGACTGGTACTCGGAGCGGCCGTCTGTAGCGAGACGAAGAGAACTTGATGAGACATCTATCGTTGTTCCCGAATACAACGAGCCGATACGCAGAAAGAACATCAGATCGCATGCCTCGCTAAAATAAACAAAGTCGACCGAAATAGCTATTGACGGTGAATGTGTACAAGTCAAGACGCGCTAGCAAGAGAGGCAACGCAGCGAAGAGGGCGATACATGACGACACAATGCCGCGGTGAGACCAGAGTGAAACACCTACACGAGCTCGAAGCCGTCGTCCTCAAGGAGCTCAGCCTCTTCTGCTGCAGGTGCCATTCTGCTACGGTGAAGACTCTTGAGAGCCTTTCGGCCCTTGATAGCATCTCCGTTGTAGTCCAAAATCTCGTATTCCTTCTGGACAAACTTCTCCGTCTCCTTTGTGTTGGTCTTCACAAAGACGTCGAGTGACAGTGGCTTGCCTGGACTCTCCGTCTTATCGAAGCTGTACAGGAAGTCATCCGATACGCTCAGTTGTAGCTGAGGGTGATGAGAAGGAAAGAGCTCGTGGAGCGACCGCGAAACGTTGGACGGGTCCTGCAGCTCAACCACAGCTGCAGCCTTGGCTCGCGAATGGCTTTGCGGAATGTCGTGCCGCACAGTTGCATTTATATTTGGTTTGTTGATATTTTGCGACCTGATGCGCCGATCGCTGTATCGTTGTTAGCATATGGGTCCTGAGGACTTGCCAAGATGCTGAATGCAAAATGGACGTCACTTACTGCGGAAAGCGCTCAGGCCGAGTCTTCTTTTGCTGCTCCTCGCTACCGGTCGTGAAAAGCCCAGGCTCGAGCCAGCTGCGTGTGACTCCGGGCGACGGCCGGCTACCCCGCGCCCATTTGTGATTGTGGTCCTTGATGCGCTTTGTGTCCCGGGCGATGCTGCGAAGATCTCGGCCCTGTTCGAAAGCCATGACGAAGCGATGACACAGATACAAGTGTATTGATTACAATGTCGGTTTGAGCAGGGTTCAAGTCTGATTTTGGGTGAACTTGAGGTCTAAGTAGTCTTCTAAGTGGCCGGTAGCGGTATTCGAGTTACGCAACTGAGGAACCGGCTCGGCAGACCCGTTCGGACGAGTAACTGGTTCTTGTAGTGGAAGAAGAGGACGACGTGAGGAACGAACAATTACTTCACGGCAAATGGTATTGCTTATATGGAGAGAAGTTCTTGGTTGTAGGTTAAGGAGAGAGGTGGGAGTTGGGCTCCAAGAGAGATGAAAGGGAAGCTTTCTAGACGCTGACGGAGAAAGTGATGGGAAGTAATGGAAGAGAAAGGTCGAGTCACAAGGTGAGCGGATGACGATTAGGTAAGGTGCGATAGGTAGGTCTTGTGCTTGTTTGGTCTGTCGCTGTTTGCAAGGCCGGGAAACCGCTTTGTTGTTCGGGCTGAGACGATGAAAGAGAAGAGCAGCACGTCAAGGCACTGCACAACCAACACAGTAAGAAACAATCAGCAAGCGCAGGTGCACGACGTCAAGCGATGTAAAGGGTACGAAGGAAGAAGGCGTGCGGCTTTGTTCGTTCCGTTGCGTTAGACAGGTACGAGGCGAGGTCAAGTCAGGTAAGGTAAGGTAAGGTAGGCAAGACTATGAACGGGTGCAGGAGATGTAAAACAGGTGACCAAAAAAAGAGACAAATCCCCGATCACAGCAGCAATACGAGGACAGTGTTATAAGGGCCAGAGGAGGAGCATAAAGGGGCTGGTGGTTTCGCACAATCGATCGTCTGCTGAGGCCGGGTGACTCAGATAAGGCGCAAGGTCCGGAAGCAGGCGTCGAAGATGACGGCCGGTGTCGCGGGGCGATTAGCGTTATCGATAGGGGGCAGCGAGCGTCCTTGTAAGTGATCGAAATGAGGATGACGCAGACGGCGTTGCCTGAGTCACAAGCCAAACAGTTATTTATTTATGAGAAGCAAAAACGAGCAACAGGGCCATGCGAGTTTTCTACTTTGGTGCCTGACAATCTGCTTGTGCTTCTTGCGTTGGGTTGATGCTCGTGATAAAGAGGACTATGTGGTGGAATTGGGTGGACGGAGATAGGCGCCAGTTACTTAGATATACGTCTCTCACTCGACCTACGGGCACGTTGACGTCGTTGTCATTACGGAAGTCAAATGCTACTCAAGGTATCTTTGTTTCTCTTATCATTTTGTCGCGCTAGGCGTAGCAGGTTTCGCATAGGTAACGAGAAAGACAGGATAGCATGTCAATTGTCTGTTTACTACACTTCCGAACGTCCGCCAACCTTGCTGGGCCCCATGTGGATAACATGTGCTAACGATAATGGATAATAAAGACCCTACCCTATCCTAGCCCCAGATCAGGTCCCGGGTTGGTGTGGGTGGGACTCACGTATCTATCTATAGGCAGCTTGCCAGTAAGAATTGCGACATCTGGCATGCGGAGGGTTGATGTGATGATGCTATTCCCCAAGTACCAAACAACAGTACTCAGCTCCATGATGCGATGTCTGGGCCCGTGGTTGGCCGTGTGACTGCAACCAGCCATGGCACACTGCCACCTAGCCGGGTCGCGGCGACTGCCCAATGAAACTGCTGGGTGTTTAGATTAGAGGGATAGAGGGTCGAGGGCAGCGGGCTGACTGGTGAGCTGGTGACCTCTTTTTAGAGGGACTGTTGTACTAACTAGGTAAGGTACAGTACTAACAGTCTGTCTAGGTTAGACAGAATACGTACCGGTAGTAAGGGACCGCGTGTTACAGTCTTTGGCTTTTTACTTGTTTCAATCATCCTGTGGTGTCATGGTAGTTTGCTCCAGTTGGACGCCAGCTTACTCGTTAGCTCGTTGTTGGTTTACGGGGTGGGAAATGATGAAATGATGAAATCAGGCGGCTATTCCGGTTTCAGCTGGCCAAGTTGGAATTAAACCTACAGTTGGTTTGTTCCTCTCTCTTACACTTTCATTACCTCGAGCCCCGTGTGGCCGAACTCGCTCATACCATTTGCCGACGTCGATCAAGATTGTCTTGTGTTGCGGTCGTACGTACGTATGTATGTATGTGCATTGCGAGCCACCCCATTGAGCCAGGCACACACGTCAAGCTGTTCCGCGAATATACTACGTCCAATAGCAACGCCACTTACCAGGTCATGCTAAGGCTGTGGTGTTCCCGGAGAGCTTGTTTCGAGTTATGCTGCAGGTCCCGAAGCTCCGGACTCTGCCGGCCGCGCGTGAATCAGTTGCGATGCGGCCTCCCCCTTCTTGTTCCCTTCTTGTTCCCTTCTTGTTCCCTTCTTGGACGTCCGCTGTGATAAGCAAGCATAGGCGAATCAGGGTACCCATGTGCCAGCTCGTGTGGGTGACATCGAAAGAGATATATGGGGGGAATGGGATATCGCAAATGCAGCAGCCTGCAGAACATTTGTTTCCCGTGTCTCAGTACGGGACTATGTAGGGCGAGTGCCGATAAGACGGGAGCTGCTGCAGTTCACTCTTGATACGGATAAGCTATTTCCAGCAAGTTGCTAATATATTGCCAATAGCATGGGATAGACTTGAATCTTTTTGGGAACTGAATTCAGTGCTGCCAAGTCGATCCAGATGATGATGCTATCAATAGTTCAACCCCATCTTTAATAGAGGTGCCTCGTTCTACTATAACTATCAACCCCACTATGGGTGTCCCTGAAACCTACTACTTTAGTCTGTACTTTGGGTACTTCGTATGTATTGTACGGTGAAGTCACCTCGTGATATGCTTCACTACCTTGACTACCTAGGAGTCGAATAGCACATGTACGGAGACGTAGATAGTTTAAAGGTACTATACGCAGGTAGGTAGTGGAGACTTAACCTTAGGCACTTATCTTAGTCTTGCCTTAGCACCCTCAGCTCATGTTAAGCTTGATAAAGGCCGTGCCGAGGTACATACAGCAGTCTGGTTCTTATGTAGCTTACCTCGTAGGTACGTGAACGCACGCGGCATCTTCGGCATCTTCAAGTATATTCAAGTTCGATGTCCTCTATCGATATTGATATTTCATTTCATTACGAATACCCGATGTTACAAATGCCATATCAAAAGTTTTCTCAGGACTTCCTATCTGTGACACTATCTTATGGAACCTGGCCGGCTCACGCCGATGAGCTTGAGGGATCACTTGACACGCCGTATCTACACCGTGACCAAGCTGAGGCATACAGCGGGCGCCTCAAGGCATGCGGTCAAATGACGACAGGAACAGGGCTGAGACATCCACATATTCCAATAACAATCCTAAATTCTTCAACTGTCGATTAGGAATCCTTATTCCAATCCAGTACATTCCACCGTTTCTGCTCTCGGACGGATTAGCTATTTTCCATCGCTGCTCAAGTCCCCCTTTACCTCGGGGCTCCCCAAAGTAGTCCAGGGTACGTACGGTCTACCTTGGTAGGGGGGTAGCAAGTCATTTGACGGACGCCCTTCAGCACACCAGACCCAGGATGACATGGACTTGGTGCGATTACAACGTCTGTACGTCACCATTTAGTACCAAGCGGCCGATGGATGAGCAGTTCAAGCCACGTGATACCCTCAAGTTGTTTCATCTGACATACCGAGATCTCAATGCATCGTAATGAATAACCGCGATCCTGGTTCTGTTCGTCCGCCTGGGACGAGAATCCAGGATCCCAGAACTTTCAATGCATAACCAGGTTTCGCATGAACCTCTTCTAGTTCTGACGTCAGTCTTTTCTCTGTATTCAAGCCCGAGGGTTTCTACCATCGTAACCATGTACATGATTGGAATGAGCACTGCGGGCTACTGGTTAATGTCGCCCTAAAGATAGGTCGGCTGATAAATTCCAAACGTTCAATATAAGTGATTCCTCGCGACTCTTGGATTATCCAAAGACTCCGTTATGTGTCACGTTGTGACAACGAGATAATAGAAACAGCCACATGTAACAATTTTTGAGCATTATGGGTTTTTGGCTTATGCGTTACTCAACATTAGGCACCTTAAGATATTATAATTCCACTTCTAAGAACTAGCCAAAATCGTCCTTTGCCTCGCTTGAATCCTCCTCCTCTTCTTCGGAGGGATCCAGTTGTGATCGTAACGGCGCACTTTCAAGACCACTGCCAGTGGCACCGGGAAATCCAAGGGTGCTCGACCTTCGGCCTCTGCCATCGAGAGCCTCGCTCTCTTCATCGACCGCATCGCTCAGGTCGCCCGTCGTCCCATCCTCTTCTTGATCGGCAATCTCCATGTTCTTGTTTAGCTCTTGTCCAATATTCAGCATGAATGCACTTGCGTGACTAAACTTGTCGATACCATATTCTGTTGGCAGATCCGAGTAGGTCTTTCTCGCTTCGTTCAGGCATCGCTGCGCCTGCATGTACTTCGATTGTGCAAGCCAAGTCTCCGCCCCCAGGATACTCCACAAAGCTGACTTACGCCGCCTACTTCCCAACGCCTGTGTGCCCATACCTTCTTTAGATGCATAGCAAACCGCTAAGCGTTCCTTGATCAAAGCATCGCCAACGGTGCCCATGACCTTGCTCTCGAGAAGGCGAATTCCCCATCTAGCGGCATCGTCAATACTTGAACCTCCACGCAGCCTGAGTAGCTCCAGCCCGAGCGCAAGGCACCGCAAGGCCCCATACGGAGCGCTGCACCTAGTGAGATAGGAATAGTAGGCTGCCTCAAACATGGTATCAATCGTTTCTGCTCGTGTCTTAGAAGAGAGATTCTGTGGCATGATGAGGAGACTGAGGGCGGCCATCTCGTTGGTGGCTGCATGGTATTGCCACGCCTTATCATTGTTGAAGTCGCTACGTAATATCTCGTATGTTGAATGCGCCAACTTCCAGTCCCGGAGCATGAAGGCATAATCTGCCAACTTTCGCATGATGGCCTCGGGTGTGTCTGATCGATAGAACCCGAGAGAGTCATAATTGCTCCCGGAACTTGGACCAGACCCTGATGACCGTGAGTTGCTACCAAATCCCCAGCGTCGGGTTAGGCCCACAAACCGACCAGCCAACCCTCTTCGTCTTGAAGCCACTTGGTCATTCCAGACCGAAACGTGGCGCTCCATCGTGGGTATAATCGACTGGGTCACCATTTCGCGAATAAAGGTGCGGATTGCCGTTGCATCAGATTCGAATATATATCTCGTAGGATCCTCGAACCCTTCCTGATCCTCGGTCTTTCTGAGATCCGCTAGCTCTTCTGCGGCCGACATCCACTCACTTCGCGGTAGCGGTATGCTGTCGTCGTCCGTGGCTAAGCTTCGTGTGCCTCTTATACGTAGCAGATGGCAGTGTAAGCCAAGGTTACGTTTCATTGAATCGAACAATTGCATAGATCTTGTTATGTCGTCCTTTTCCTCCTCATGAACCAGCACATAGTATCTTAGATACTCCCCATCTACCCAACTGGGCAGGCGCTTATCCCCTGTGCTCGACTCTATATATAAACGCCTCAACGTTTCGATCGGTGCCTGGTTACGTGAACTTATCGCGATAACGCAGGCAACTGGGTGAGCAAATGTCTCATGGGGTGCCAAGGGCAGGCCTGAGAGCAACCTACGAAGATATAGCGCGTAATATGGCGAGGGTGCATTGGTATCGAGTCCATGGTTTGCAGGGCTGTGTGGTGTGCCGAAGAAGGATTCCTCTGCATAAGTTAAATGGCGGTCTACTACAGACTCTACTTCGGCAATAATAGTCCCGGGTTTCGAGATTCTTGTAGATTCGCTTAGCTTTTCCGATGCTCCATTGGCTCTGGAACCCTGCGTATTCTTGAAACCGGCGGCATTCGGTTGAGGATGGATTATACCCTCCCCGAGAGGTAGGAAATGTAGTGAATAGTCCTCGTAGGTTCGACTCGAGCCGTTGCTGTCGCGGATGATGACTTTGCCTTGGACGCGCTCGCCAAATGGCCGAAGCAGCTCCCAAAGACCACGGTCAAACCCTTTTTCCTTAAGTAGGATGTCCGTGTCTTCCGAAGTGTAAATAGCGACATGCGGTACAAAGGCTCGGAGTATCAGATTTAAGGGATCCCCAGGACTATCACTAATGCCTGCGCCTAGAGCAAGGCCATTGTTTGGGCTTACACCGAAAACAGAGCCGATGGTAGTCCGTGTCGACAGTGGTCTACCAGTGGGAGATTGTGAGCGAGAGCCGGGAGGTGAGAAAGTCGAGGAGTAGAGAGACGCAGCGGAAGGGTGCGACCGTCGGTAGGGCAGTGTAGATTCGGACTGAGAAAGAGGGAATGCATCCCCTAAAGACTGCCGGGTCTTCGGACTTTTCAAGGCGGAGGCTGCCATGGGGGGGTTGACGGGTTCGGTCGGCGCACCATGGTCAAAAGACTGCATGAGTTAGACAGACGGGCCTGCTCGCAAATAAGTCGTCTTCAACACAGCGTGTCAACGCGAGCATCTGCGGTTGTCGCTTGCGCACAGCGGAACAACCGGCGCGGTAGATACGCCCTTGGCCTGATCGCTGAAAGCACCACTATTTGCACTACCGTATCCTACTACCGGGATGTACGACTCGAAGCGGAGAGTAATTGGTAGTGAACGTGAATATAAGATCCATTAGTAGTAGAGATGTCAGAAGTTGGGCAGTCCGGTATCGATAGCAATTATTATTAGATCATGAACAGAGATGGCACTGGACGGATCTAATGTATGGCCCCATAAGAACATTTAATTTTAATGACTGTAATGGATAGGAGCTTACCTCCATATGAATAAAGTCATTACGCCAAGTAAAAGCATTCTTATGCAATAATCGTCCTACCAAAGTGGCGGTACTCAATCATATATACATATGTATGTACAATTCCAGTCAGGAGATATACTACCATCAAAGAAGACTCACGACTAGGTCTGTTATACATTGCATCTCTCACCATGTATGGTTATTGAGGCGTTAAGCTTGTTTAGATCAGATTAAAGACACTAGCACCAGGAGCGTCCATTAACCAAGGCAACATGTGAATCATGTCTCCGAATCTGTTTGCGCGCACTTCCATGGTTCCAACAGGTTTTGGTAGAAGCTGAGGGAAATAGTGCTGTTGATTGAATCCATAGTTTCCAGTTACTCCACCAGCAATTGTTAGCCAATATTGAATTCGCCAGCTACATTCATTACTTCTTTCATCTTCATGCGCATCCTCCTCATCGCATCATCGTCAACGGGCGCGATATCATCACCATCACCCCTTGCCTTACTAGGCGCGCTATCAGTGTTATCTGTGTCCGCGCTCTTCTGCTCTGCTGCTCTCTTTTGTCCCGCCTTGTATGTCCTTCTTGACGGACCACCTCCGATTCCACCAGGTGCCTCCCTCAAGGCAAAGCTCTTTGCTGTGTGGCCCAGATGAAGCTGTGTGATATCGAAGTATTTGCGCTCGTCACGCACGTGGGTAGCGTAAGCACGGATATAAGACCGGAAAGCTTGGCGAGCTGAATTCAGTAGTTTGGACTGGCTACCTTCTTTCTCGGCCGCAAGAAGACGTTGTTCGAGATGAAGCTGCAGTGCCTCGGCACGAGAATTCGGCGACTGCTTCTCGGAAATAAGGGTGGTAGCATCAGACTCATTATCTGACTTTGGTAAGGTAATGGGTGTGAAGAACCCTTTTTGAAGCGAAGACTCATATGATTGTGGTGCTACTGACGATGCCGAGTTGAGTAAACCGATATACCCTTCCTCACAGCCTGGCTGAATAAATAGTACCGCTTTTCCATGCCGTCCTGCACGAGCCGTTCGCCCAATACGGTGCGTATGGTCGTCAACACTGAAAGCTGGATCATACTCGATAACAAGGTCAACGGCGGGCACATCCAGACCACGAGACGCAATATCCGTGGTGATGAGCACACAAGGATCTTTTTCTGTACGGAACGAATTCAGTGTGGCTGTTCGAACTGGCTGTGGCAGAGAGCCATGGAGCTTGAGTAAGGCGACTGTGGGATTCGCGGGCGATGTGACATAGGCTGCATCGGCGACAGTGTTAGCTGTCAATAAATTGTCTTCAGGGGATGCAGACCGGCTATGCGCGTTCCGAAGAAGGTCAAAATGAAAGTCGACCGAGTCGGCACAGGATATGAAAATAATGGCTTTCATGACCGAGCCTCTGCGAGCAAATGATGATTTTAGGAGCGCGATTAGTGTGACCAATCGAAGTTTCGCCGGAACAATGATATAAGACTGTTTGAGTTGGGCAGGTGCAGCAAAGACAGCTTCATTGGACTCGGCTGTATCTTCACCCTCGGCCGCTGACGTGGAGCCGGTGATGTGAACAGCATCCTGCAAACTGATTTCGCCCAGTTTCTGAACGTTCATTTTCATCGTCGCAGAGCATAGAACGGTGACACGTCGCTGTGGCAAACTATCTAACCTGACGCCACCCTCACTGGACTTCTTCAATTCTTCCTTGCGTATCTTGCCAATAATGCTCTTTAGCTCCTCCTCGAATCCCATCTCCATCAGCCTATCGCCTTCGTCTAGCACAAGCCATCTGACGGTGCCAACGTCGAGAACCTTCGTGTTGTCTAAGTGGTCAACAAGTCGGCCAGGGGTCGCTATTAGAATGTTGACACCTTTTCGTAGCCGGGCTTTCTCTGCCTTCTTGCTTTCGCCTCCTATGACAGTGGTACTGACGATCCATGGCGCACAGCGGAGCAGTTTTTCAAGCACAGTCGCAATCTGTTTGCACAATTCTCGTGTAGGAGCCAAAACGATGGCAAAGAGACCAGAATCACGATGGATTTGGGTCCCGGTATTCGACCCACTCTCGTGCTGGCTCAAAGCCATAATCCGTTGGACGATGGGCAAAAGGTAGGCCAAAGTTTTACCAGAGCCCGTTTGCGCCTGGAGGAAGGCATCGCTATCCTCCTTTACGAGTTGGGGTATCGCATTTTTCTGTATAGATGTAGGTGCCTTCATCTCGAGCTTTGCAGACAGGTGCTGGGCAATCCGCCGCGACAGTCCCAAAGCATGGAAATTTTCGGCCTCGTCGGATAATGGAGCATTAGAAGGCTGTGCAGGCTCGACATCTTCGACAGGGTCTTCGAAAACAGTCTTGGGTATCGGATTAGAGGTAAACAATCTCGAGGTGATCCCGCCAGGCTTGGTACCCTGGTTCAAGTTCTTCGGCTTGGCATTGATGCTTCCTGGAGGCAGCTTTCCAGTCATGTAAGACACGGACCTAGAAGAGACGTCGGGTTGTAGGCTAGGCAAGTTGCCTTGAGTCCTCTGCCTCTTAGCCGGTCGTTCATTGCCTGCGTCATCGGTAGGTGAGAAATCGTGATCTTGTCGACTTGTAGCTAGCGGGGTGGCATTGATGTCGGTAGATTGGCCGTCGCCATCTCTCCTGGCACTTCGTTGTGCGCGAACTCGATCTCTCCAACGGCCACCTGTGTATTTTACTTGGCGTTTCAGTGGTTGATCGGTAAGATCGAAGTTTAGAAGTAGGCCACTATCAGCCATTTTCGTGGATTATGGTGCGGATGGCTTGTCGGAGGGGAAGTTTTGCAAAAAGCGGCAGAATCACTGCAGCTCCATATCAACTTTTTGGCGGTCAGCTCAACTCCCCAAAAGGACCCACCGTATAAGAGGATTGGTTGCGACTCGATAGCACCTTAATCTTAGCGACCGCCTTCCCATCTCCGCTCCCAGGTACTCCGGCTCAACTCGGGGCTTCAATCGCGTTGTTACAAAAACACCAATTATCAGAGCCCAGTAGGTCTACGCATGTATTAGTACCGCTACACTGACATCCCAGACACCGAACGCACTAATCTAGCTATTAAGACTGGAACATCACGCTGAAAATACGATTCAATTGTCACATAAAGGAAGTTCTACACCTCCTAGTGGTTTTGTAGGACGCACAAGACAGGTAGACAAAGTTATGATAACAAGCCATACAAGTGCTTATATTGCCATTATCTAATGTACAGACAGGACTGCCACCCTTGCAGCGTAACGCTTTCCACAATCGAGGTAAGGCTAACTAACCCGCCACTCCTAACAACATCAACTGACCACCAATCGTCCGGGCACCAACGCCTGTCCTACTGTCTGTTTGCCTGGTCCTCTCCGACCGCTCATCCCGTAAATGCAGTTAAACCTTTTGTATATGCAGAGTGGAGATGTGTCTATAACCAGCGCGCCGGCTGATGCTCTTTCCTCGCTGATGCCGAATCCGTAACCGTGCCTTTTTAAGAAACAGTACCCCCAACGCCAGCCTTGCCCTCCGAGACCATCTTCGTCCGCTAAGGTATAGACATAAGAAATATAACGCGGCCCTCCGCTCCAATCGACACCCCTCACAGCCATTCTAAACACATTTACTCTCAACGCACGGGGTATCGCATAAGAAGCAAAGGACAAAGGAAATCGACCACAGAATAGACCAGTTATGATCATTCCAGCAGCCACCAAACACTCTAAGCAACATTAGCAGTGGCCTCGTGGCTTCCACCTCCGAGGAGCTCCAACACCTTATTGACGACAGCACTGGGGTATCCCCTAGACAGCATCTCTGCTACAATAGCTTGGGCTTGGTCGCGCTCCTCGACGGCAAGGAAGGCGCGAGTCATAGCTTCATATGTACTAGGTTCACGCTTGTCAAAGCTAACCCTGTGGTAAATCGACGCCGCTTTAGCAATATTCTTCTCGCTGGCCCAGCCGTGGATTAGGGTGTTGGCAATGTAAGGTGTAAGTTCGACCCGACGTTGTCTCATCTTGGTGAGTATGGGCTCAGTATCGGCAACATGATGATTGGCAACCATGGCCTCAAACAGAGCTTGGAAGAGACAGGCATTGGCCGGGATACTAGGGTCACTCATCACGGAGTTGAAGATCTTTCGTGCGCCCTCCATGTCGTGTAGTACGCATCCCCGAGCATGAATGAGCGAGGCGTAATGTACAGGCTCCGGGCGCTGACCAGAAGATCGAATCATGTCGAGGACGGCTTCGGCAGCCGTCATGTTGATAGGCTCAAGAGTTGCATGGGTATCCACCAAGAGCTTGTAGGTGTGGGCTGTGGGAGCAATGCCCTTCGCCTTCATACGCTCATAGTATGCAAGAACCTTGAGCTTATCACGCTTCGTAGTAAGAAAGAATTGCATCATGCTGTTGTACGGAGCAGGCCGGGCCTTGTAGTTAGGCATGGCTTCCATCTCGTCAAACAGCTCCTCAGCAAATTTCTCATCACTCACTCGGCACAAAGCATTGACAATAGTTCCATACGTAACGCTGGTTGGTTTGATGCCTAGAGCACGCATCTCACCGAAGTAGAACAAACAGTCATCAATGCGACGAGCCTTACCCAGTTTTCCGATCAGAGCATTGTACAAGAAAGAGGATGGCTCAACACCCTCTGCCTTAGCTCGGTGGAAGATCTTGACAGCTTCTGAAGCTTCATCGAAAGTCTTAGTAGACTCCTTCAAGGTCGTAATGTAAAGACCGAAGGTATTCGCAGATGGCGCAGCGCCTATATCCAACAGTTCCATGTGATACTGCTCAGCTAGCACACGATCACCAAGTGTCAGACAGGCGCCGACCATGGCATCGAGGATCGATGACCAGCCATACACAACCACAGGGTACTGAGGAAGGAGAGGAACATCGGACCGCGCCATAGAGAGGATATCATGGCATGTATCCATCTTGCCCTCACGTGCGGCGGCCGAGATCAACTTCGAATATGTTATGTATCTTGGATGACGGCCAGCACGTCGCATGTTGCGAAAACGGCTAAGAGCCTCTTGAAGCCTGGGACCCTTGCGGCCATGAGCACCTTCTAATTCATCAGATATGATTGACGAACCCTTAAAGTCAGTTGTAGGGGCATACGGATCGAAATTATCCTCCAAACTTGACGGGGTGGGGGTCAGGGGGTACGGAGATGCAATGTATGTCTGTTGAGTGGGAACCAAAGTGGTCAGGGGGACGGCCGCACGGGGGTCAGTAATGCCACGAGTAGACATGTAATTTGATATAAATTCCATGCCCTCATCAATCTCGTCAGCAAGCTCAGCTTGGTTGTCACTCTCTGCAGCTCGGATTCGGTTGAACATAATCTCCGATTCTGTCAGCCCTTCGGCAACTTGACCAGACCCGATCATTGCAACAGCATACATAGCCGTTGGTTCAATAAATGACGCATTCACTTCAAGTTCCGGGCTGCTGAGAACCTGCCAGTATTTTGAAGCTCCAAGAACATCGCCCTCACGGACACATAAAGCCAGCAAAGCCGCTGCAGGAGTAGTGATCCGTTGGTATGTGCTTGGGATGTTGACGAAAGCTGCGACAGCGGTAGTTCGATCACCAGCATCAGCTGCCGCGGTGCTAACTTCAGCAATGGCTTCTAGACGAACTTGATTTTCGATACTCCTGGCCCATTGTAGAGCTTGTTGGTAAATACCCCTGGATGAGAGACCCTTCACAAAACCTCCACTGATGAGGGTATCTTGAATGTCCTTGGCGCGGACACCATATGAAGTTACCAATTTCTCATAGAACTTCATTGCTCCATCAATCCTGTCGTTGATGACGTAGGCATTGATGACAGAAGCATATACTTGAGAATCAAGTCGATCATTAAGCGTGTACTTGCCACTGTCATGAGCTATAGCAAGCTCCTTATACTCGTTATAGCATTCAACTGCGCTAGCCAGGTCACCATTATTGGCAAACGCAGTTATCATTGAAGGGAATGTAGCAGCGAACGGGACAGTCCCGGCTAACTCCATATGCTCAAACAAGTATAGCATTTCTCCCACACGGCCAGCCTGAGCGCATGCTGAGATAAGCTGGTGGTAGGTCTCCGACGAATAGTTAGCCCTGCGCGTGGTGACCGATGACTCGAACAGTTTCAGAGCTAAATCGAGTCTATCGTCTTCGGACAGAATGGCATGTTCCAGCTCATTCGAGGCGAACATAAATTTGCCAGGCTCGTCCATACCGCCAAAACGAACCCGCTTCTCGTCAAGGGACTTTTGGAGGCTGCTTACTTCGAGGCACCGAGCCGCAAGCAAGCCCACCAAGATATTGTAGGTATCAGCATCGGGAGCAATATTGCGGCGCATCATGTCAGCATAAACATCCAACGCCTTGGAGACAACTTCGAACTTCTCGCTAGGAATATGGATTGCTGCCACCAATAGAGCATTGTAGGCGGTGGCGATAGGCTTAATATCCGCAACCAACATAGCCTCGAAAACAGCCGGAATCTCAGCATATCGTCCATCTTCGCTAAGCTTGGTGAGATGATCCGCATAACTTTGAGACTGAGAATTAACTGGTGGAGTAGCACTGCGAGCGACACTAGAGGGGGTCAGCGTTCTCTCGAGGGCAGGTGTTAGCGCTCGAGACTGAACAACGCTTGCGACTGAAGGAGATGGGGCCCTCAGTGAGTTTGACGTGTTTTCTTCAAGAGCCTCACGTAGCTCGCGAACCTCGATCTCTTTCTCAATTGCAGCGTCGATGTGCGCCAGCGCAGCCTCTACATCGACAGGTACAGGGGCATCTTGGACATTATGCACCAAGAGGTTGCTGTCTGCGGCACGGGCTAAGGGGCTCAGTACACCAGGCTCGGGACCTTCGAGTATAGACTCAGCGTTCGGCTTCCACTCAATAGGCTTCGGGAACTGAAACTGAGTCCACTCTCGCTCGACCTCGCCAGCATCCTGATTCCTCTTGAGAGCTTCGAAGTATGCGTCTAAGTTACCATGGCTGGCGAGTCGTTCATGGCGATGCTCGTTATGAGCATTCGCATTGGCGGTATGGAAGGCGCTTTGGAGCTGGAGGGTAGAAAGGCGTCCAACCCGCTGACTGTGACGTCGAGCAAAGGACGGACGGTTCTGTGTATTTAGAACATGGGGGTGGGTAGCAGCTACGACAGATTGTGCGTAGCCGTGGGTAAAAGATTTCGCGAATCCTTGACGGATGAAATTCTGATAGAGGGAGGAGTAGATAGTGGGCATTTAGATGACACCAGGAGGGGAGGGGGACTATTATCACAAGACACATCAAACGTCAGCAAAAATGGAATATCTGGTATTGAGAAAAGGGCAAGAGAAGTGAGGCCACGACATAGCAGCACAGCTGCTGCGCAACGGGGACGATTCGACGATGGATGACAACACGATTGAAAAGGGAGGCGTAGCGCATAGGGTATGCGCGCAGCCGTGTAAAGGGAAGAAAGAAAAAGTCGGCGCGATGGCGGTAGTGAGGGTGCGTGTACGTGTGATTCAATGACGACTTACATAGAGAAAAGGTAACTGAGGTCGTTGCAGGTTCATTTGACAGCAGTGTGGCCGCCAAACAAACGCGCGATGGGATAATCGGTTGGTACCTTTTGGACTGAGTTGTATCAGAATAGGAGAAAGACAAGAAAGTGAGAAATGAAGCAGACGCGAAGGAGGGAATCGTCAATAGTATTAATGAGTGTGTGTGGGTTGGCCATCCAGAAAATGGGATGCGGTTGAGATGGGCATTATTGGCGGAGCAGTTGTCCTCGGGCGAACAAGCTCCCTGTATTTCCTCGTTACTTGCTGAGACACGCCTCTCCCCTTACTAACGTAGGTACCTATTCACCACACATCCACAGTACCTATTACTGTGCTATACTAATGTATTTTACCATGTTAATGCGAGCTTTCCACACACTTCCAATCGCGTCAGTGGAGCAACAGTGCTCAAAGCAAAAGCTCCGGCCTGGCCCGGGGGGCTTTGCTAGTGGCTTTTCAGCAGCAAGGAATCTTACCCATCTCCCATCCTTGCTAACCACGCAGTACAGTACAGCCAGTACTGCAACCGCAACCTATCCGGATCAAGAGCGTGACTCAACGCAACCAAAAAGGGAAGATGGAGAAAATGGCCCTCCTGTCGTCGATCGTTGGAATAGATTCCTGGCGCAGATGTAGCCCGCATCTCTGAGCGACAACAAGAAGTTTATGGATATATGGTATAAGACCAGGCCTAGAGACAGTAGACTCCTACTTTTATCAACATTTGTATGGGAGAAGAGGTAGCTGAAGTGGCCGCTAGTTGGCGTTGAAATTTCGACTAAAGTCCAGAGCTTTAGCATAGCTCCAGCTAGCCCTTGGAGTTACAAGCTGTTGCTATTCCTTTGGATTTGGATTTGGATTTGGATACATGGCCTTCCCTCTACCTCCATTGGGCCGAATTGCCTGCACTAGGTATTTTGTCTATGACGAGGACAATGACTTCCAAAGTACCAAGTGGTGTTAATCGAAGTGCATAAGCTGTCATCAAGACGTTGCAATATGCGCGGTGTTAACATATCCGATGACTAGTCGATGCACCACGGACTTGTCAAAAGCCCGCTCTCCCGGCAGCTTCGGATATGTTCCCTATGCAAGCGAAGATCAGTGGTTCTGCCTGAGGACCGGAAGGAGATATTAGGTCAGCTTCATCATCTGGGTGAGACGCTCGAGAACAAACCGGAAGGCAGCAAGTGCACGCGTCAGGAAGAAAAGGTGGGAAAGGAAGCATCCTGCATGTGGGGGGAATGACCCTGATTTGCCCAAGTTTGGGCTCGTGTCGACCCGTCCAATGGAGATCACGAATGTTCCTACGGATGGGAAAAGCCGGAAACCAAATCCCAGCCCGTCGGGAAACGATGGCTTGAGGCGGGGCTTTTGGCATGTGCCAGGCAGGCCAGGCAGAAAAATTGAGTCTCAGGAATACTACATACAATATGCAGTAATCCCAAGCCTGCATATGTACTCATTAGGTTTAAGTACGTACTTTGCCTATATACTCGACATACACATACAGCTCACAGACTATAGCTGTCGACGAGGAAGTTTGATATTTCAAGGCATCCGTACTTGTGCTTGTTGCGTACGCATGGTGCAGACGAATCGCGTCGTTATTACGCTGTTTCGAAAAACAAAACAAATAGATGACACGAACCAGGTTAGCATGCTATTTAAAATATAGGTGGCTTATTACGAAAAGGCGAAAATAGTCACAGTAGCTCCACCAACCCCTAGCACCATGAGATTATGTCAATCTTGCTGAATTTCATGCTGCCCTATACAGAAGAGGCTCCAGCGCTCTAGCCTGTAACAAAAAACTTCGAGACGAAAAGGGGCACACCTAAAAAAAGGAAAATAGCCACCCCACCATAGGGTCTTTTCAAGATCTCGAATCTGCCCCTCGTTCCTTTTCATCAGCCATCAGGGTCCGTGTCCAGTAACACATCAAGTTTTATGGCATGAAGAGCGCGCCAGGATAGGGGGCCTTCAGAGCGTGGCGTAACAAAAACCGTTCGCACCTGGACGGCTGCCAAGCAAATAAGAAAGTTCTAGGCGACTCACGAAGTAGATTTACCAAAATATAAGATGCCCACATGTATGTACATATGGTACACGCCTGCATATTCTCGCTGATCTGCGCAGATCCATCATCTCACGCGACACTTTCTCTCCTGCATCATTAGTCTTGCAACAAAAAACTTCTGCAAGCGAGCGTATACAATCTTACGCTACTGCTCAAATAAGGCTATGCCGCCATAGTGCTTCCCAAGTATTCATCGGGCCCGTGATTACCTGGTAGCAAATCACCGAGGCCGAAGTCTCCGGATCCGAAGAGCCTGCAGTCTGTCCGCTTTGTACTATAGGTCATGGTACAGTGTGTACTGACGGACTCCCCTGACGATCCCAGAAGTCGCTAAAGAAGGGGATGTCGGCCGCCGATTCGTATCTCCGAATCTCTGTAATCAATCAATTAATCAGATTAGATCGCTATTATTCGACGTCATGCCAATTTTGGGGATTCGCTAATAGTAATCCATGGATACCAATATTACAAGCCAACACCTACAGCCCAGCTACGGTGAGTTAACTGACAGTGGACGATTGTACCATAATCGAAATTACCCCTTGCAGAATGTATCGATCGTTGTCAGTTTCAGTCCCTGGCTGTCCAGCGTCATGATGACATGTTTCATACGAATGCAGGATAGATATATGCTTCATGCTCACAAAACTCAGTCGGTTTCCTCATGCAAGCCCTTGTCCTGAGTGAGAGTTCGGGATCGATATTACTAAACAAGGAAACATTGGCTGGTTTCGACAATGAGCCAACGAGCAATATGATGGGAATGCACCAGTTCACGCGTTATAATAGGACTTGGTGAGATCGCTGCTGTCTCTCTCATTGTCCCCACGGATGTAAATATGAAATTGCCACTCACCAATCTGGGCCCAATATCCTATACTAGGGGGCCGCGATATCGACACCTTTAGATATTCACAAGTTTCAAGTTATCAAATGGAGTGCCTTGCCAGAGGCTCTCAGCATAGAGTTCATCCAAACTGTCGTGAATCAAGATGAAGAAGGGGTAATCATGACCAGCACTTTAAGTACTGACATATAGGCAGTAAACGATTATTAAGACATCGTCTCAGTTATGCTGTCAATTATTACTTATAAGATACCAGTTATAGTAGAGCATATCTGCAACTTCCATTAGGATTTCTACCTATGTAAGGTAATACTTCCTAGATTTCCGGGTTTTGCTTGAGATACTCTTCCAACGGCGTCCCCTTGACGCCCAGTTTGTTGTTATCAAACTGGCAAGGCGTCCAGGTGCCGTCGACTATATACAGAACATAGAAGTAACCGATGTAATCCCACATTGTAGTCGGATGACTTCGTGCACGCCCAACCACTGTCACATCAGGAGTCAGTAACATTTCTCTCAAAAACAATTGAGGCAGTTACGGGAGTTCATAGCGCTCCCGAGACACACAAAGCTAACCTAGACAAGAGTTTGCCTGTCTCCTGGTAGCATCTAGAGCAGTGGAAAAATGAATGATTATTACTTACGGGCCTTCTCCCGTAACTCCTTCACCGAGCCCACTTGCTCAACCTTCACCTGGGTCCCGCGGACTTGTCCGTAGATCCTCGCGATGTCCTCCAGACTATCATAGCCCGAGCAGACGGTCCAAAACCCGCCGTCAGCCGCATTCTCCTGCTCCACGATCGCCGCCGCGAACTCAGCGGCGTCGGCCTCGCTCGTCCACTGCCACCTGCACGCCGGGTCGCCCCAGACCTCGACCCGGCCGGCCTCCGGGTCCCAGACCCCGTGGTTCGCGGGCGAGAAGGAGACGCGGCCCGGCGCCGAGAAGAGCACCTCGGCCAGGACCCCCGTGAAGACGAAGTGCGGGCGCACGGCCGACGAGAGCTCGGCCAGCCGGTGGAAGCAGTGGTACGGGTCGTAGCTCTCGTGGTCGCCGAGGCGCTGCCGCCGCCAGTCGCTGTTCCAGCTCGCGGACACGTAGACGCGCACGCCGGCGCGCTCGGCGGCGCGCAGGAGCAGCAGCTGGCCTTCCACCTGCAGCTCCGCGCTGCCGTTGTACGCGCAGATGACGGCGTCGACGCCCGCGCAGGCCGTCTCCAGCGCCGGCACGTCGTAGTACGCGCTGCTCCTGACGAACCTCTCGAGCTGGGCGGCCGTCGCCGGCGCTAGCTTGTCTGGACTGCGCGCTAGGGCCCGCACCTGGTGCCCTCGCCGGAGAAGACTACCGATGATCTTCTGGCCGATGTTGCCTGTGGCACCCGCTACAAGAACAAGCATGTTGGCGACTGTGGGAGTTGATTGTCCGTGCGGTTTCCTCAAGGAGCTCGTTCCGCTCTGGTGGACTGAATGCACACACAAAGTCGACGGTAATCATGTTCACCAGGTGCCTTCTTAAATATACCCATATCTACCATGTGGCATAACGCTAATCAAATATATCCTCTGGACTTATCGGACTCGAGCTGAGACCGAGTACCGAGACCGAGTAGCGGTTTGCTCTGAACGACAACCACCGTTTCTCGCTCGGAATATCTCCGTTGCGGACATATCGGTTCATCTAGCGGAGACCAACACAGAATTATCGGATGGTTGTGCTGACTGGCAGCGTTTACAGCTGGCTCGAAATACACTCGATATCCCCGCATAGCGAAACCCCTCCGGTTCTGTCTGGTTTCATTTATCGATCTATAGGATTACGCCTACTAGGAGGCTGGCTTGATACCAATCGCATTCTTCACATTATACGGAACAGTATTATAGTTACGTATGATTAAAATTAAATTATTCCTAGGTATTGGATAAAGCAAACTATGGACTAACTGTGATCTATATATCTCGGATGAACAGCGTAGACAACGGAATACAGAAATAGCGGAGAGCTTTTGTCTATTATATATCCCGTATTACTGTCGTAGGCTGGGATGGCCAGAAGCCCGGCATGTTCGGGTTGCCGTTTCCAAGGACTGTGATATGCGAACCAATGAACACTTGCAAAAACCCGGGAGCGAGTATAGCAAGGGCCAATAAGGAATATGCAGAAATGAATACAGTCCGGTTGTCATCAAGTAGTACAGATCTATCGTAAAAGGCTGTTGTAGCGATATTCTAAGCTCTTGTCCCAGGGTGAAGCATAATACACTACTGCAACGATAAGGCTGAAGATCATTATCATCTGCATACTTCGAAATGCTACGGATAGTATGCGGCAAATTCCTTGTGCCTTGCCTCCGTAGTGGAACTGGATACTTTCCAAGTCTGTGATAACCCTGGCTGATGCATCTAAAGAGCTTATGAAGGCGCTGCAATACCAAGTTTGTAGTTTCCGTAGGTTTTCGACATGTATTCTTGTGACCGCTCGTTAGCTTATCATTCCACTATTACGAGCAACTTGTTAGTAGCAAGTACTTACGCATTCCAGACCCTTGAAAGTGCTTCTGTTTGCCGAGCTCATTAAGCCTCTCGATCTCTTGCGGCTCGAGCTTGAAGCTTAGCATCTTGCTCATGTAACCCTGCAGCCGCTCCTCGTTCTTGCCCGTCGTGATCGCCACGACATTCTGGTCTAAGCACCACCGTAGCCCGATGTCGCTCTCTGAAACACCGTATTTGGAGGCAAGCTCGGCGTACGCCTCGTCCACGGGTCCTGGGCGTGCTGCAGTGAGCGGCGAAAGCGCCGAGTACGCGCTGATGGCGATGCCGCGCTTGCGGCAGAAGGCCACGACGTCGGGCTGTTGCAAGTACGGGTGGAACTCGATTTGGTTAATGGCGGGAACGGTCTTGGCGGTCTGAAGGAGAATCTCCAAATCTTCAACCTCGAAGTTGGAGACGCCGATGGATCGCGCCTTGCCAGCGGCGTGGACGGCCTCAACTAATAACAGCTAGAAGTTAGTGATTATGACTTCGCTGTAGACGAGAACGGCCAAGACATATATGGTAGCCAGGGGCTCACTAGCCGCTCGGTTATGTGGCTTTTAAGTATTCGCAATGACACAAAAGGAAAAGGCGAGACGCGGAAAATCACTTACCCTGTGTCCAGATCTTCTGTAGACCCTCGGGTGAACCGGCCGAAAACGGTACGTGCACCAAGTACAGGTCGACGTAGTCGAGCCCGAGCTTCGAAAGCGAGGTGTCAAGCGCGGCGGCCACGTCCTGGCCTACGGTACCGACCACTTTGGTCGTGATGTAAAGCTTCGAGCGCTCCACGCCGGAGGCTCTGATGCCGGCACCTACGCCGCCTTCGTTTTTATAACCTGAAAAGACGTGAGCAAATAGGAGAGCTTCATGAGCGCAAAGATGGGATTACACTCGGCGCAGTCAAGATGGTAATAGCCATTCTTGATGGCCATAACCGTCGCTTTGACTATATCATCGTCTTTGCCCATGAAATTTGCGGTGCCGAACCCATACGCTAACTAGAACCGCAGTATAAATATGTTAGTAGAGAGGGGTTGTTGAGGGGAGAGAGTGCCTACCATGGGGATCTCGTGCCCATCGTTCAGTTTCAATAAAGGAACAGAGGCCATTATGATATTTATAAATATTTTCAAGTCAACGGCAGTATTGTTATCGGATTTGATATGACAATTAAGGGTTTTGTCGTCACAGATAGTATCGTAGGACGGGTGGATGTATTTATGTCGGATTTAAGGGGAGTAAATATTTAGTCTACCTGCTTAACAACCAACATCAAAGGTGGGGAGTAGTTTGCCCTGCCCAGTATAGTATCACCAACGCTGGTTAATAAGTAACTTGTACGGTTATGATATAGCTGCTCCGGTCCCGGATCTGTGAGATTACCCACATGGATGATTAGGACCGCTATGTTCGGTTATGCTTTTAGTAGCTTAAAGGTGCCTAGAAACGATGAATTTGTATCACGATAGGAAACTAATTATACTATTCGTGGGGGTCTAGTATCTACCTTTATATAGCCGGTAGCACGACAATAATATCTTCCAATTTCCTAACGTCCTAAGCAAAAATCCTTCTGTAGCTCATTTTTAACTTACTCTGAGTTAAGGTGGACTATAAGAATGACAAGGCACGATTGCTTTTTCAATCATATGATGCGTAGGGCCGAGAACGCAAATCCGTGTACACCTCGTTTGATTTGTCCCAGAGTATCCATGTGTAGGCCATTAACTGTTAATATCAATATAGCTAGTGCTTATCTTGATTTGACTTATGCTGTTACTATCGAGAGATGGCCTGTGAAACGGTTTGCCCTTTCGGTCCCTACTTCAAGACTATTAGTCATATGTAATCTTATACCTCCAATGAAGGTTCATGTGGATCGCGAGTTGGGCCTCCGAGAAACAACAGGCGATCCAACATGCATATTGCTTACCAACAAAATATCACCAAAGACAGCATGACAGCGGCGTAGTCTGTTTTGACGTTACAATACATTTACCTGCGATAGAATGGCCAGTACTTCTGACCGTTCAGCATGGGCTGAACTTCCGTAATAGTAGATATTCCCCCTATACTTCTATACCATGAAATCGTTGGCAAGCTCGCGATAGCTTTCTGGACCATACCAAAAGCACACAAGACATGATAACAAGGATCAAATTTCGTAGTCCGAAAATACCTACAGCCGCGTTGGCTGCATGTTCGCTGCTATCTAGATGACTATTATGAAGGACCTGTGAGATGCTTTCTGGCAAGACATTGGCGCTTTGGGAATAGAGAGATATTGGGGAGTAGGAAAGGTGTGGAGCTCCCGCAATGGAAATAATGATAGAGATATCCCTTAGAGAAAGCAATATCTAGGCACTATGAGAAGTTCTTGTAGATTGTAAAGCGAGGAGGATTTGGCCGAGCCTTCAAGTTATCTTCGGGACTGAAAGAGTGTTGAGGTCATGTATTCAATATTGTTGTTGTCTTATTCAATATAGTAATTAGTCGACTGCATATGTGCATGCCCCGTGCTTTCAACATTGACGGGCCTGGGCTAGCCGCTAGTGTTGATTTAGGTGACGTCGTGCTGATAAGACCTGATAAGGCGATAATTGGACTAGGGAGCCTGTAATCCTGGCTAAACACGCTCAAGCTCTGATGTCTTTCATCGAATCGTTCCTGTTACTTTCATCACTTGTTTCTGCCTGTTGTAAGCCTAGAAGTAAAGCCTCAGTTTCCAGGCAGGCTATTAGTTGGCATAGCAGCATATAGAATGGAAACCCACATTTTGCCTATGCTGCCGACCGTATTCTCTTTGTCCTACTACTCAAGTCTCTTCCCCGAAATTCCACAATCTAGACCAATTTGAACCACCTTCCACCATGAGTGAACTGATTGACTATCTCACTCAAAATGACCCAAACTTCCGAAAGTAAGTCATAATCTTATCCATATGGCGGAGTATAGTTATAATCATTATCTTGCCATGCCCAGCTAATCCTATCAACCACCTCTGCAGAGCTCGTCTACCCGCCCTCTACTCTGACTTCCGTTCGCAACGGACCCTGAACCCCGATGGCTTCGCCGCCAACGTGTCCGCATGGAAACGTGGGCTTTCAAATGCTGCGTTAGCTGGGCATGCACCCACGGTATCGCCTACACGGAACCACTTCACGCTTCAGCTCGACGATGTGCTACTGCGGTCTCTTGAGAACAAGCAGTTCGGCCGACCGTTAGCCCTAGGCTCAGTTTTACAGGAGGCACTCGCTAGTGGAGAGATGATTCCAATGTCCCAATTTATGAAGGCAACACAGAGCATATACCACAAGTCGTGGGGAAGTATACCGTGGGCTGTGGCGGGCTGGGCATTACGGCAGGTAGGGCTAACGTACGGGCCTGGTGATAGTATGCCCAAGGGTCAGGTAGTCGTCGTGGTTCAGAATCTAGAGGCCGCCGCGAAGGCATTTGCGGATGCCACAGCGGATCGGATATCCCCGTTCGAGCGAACATTTTCACGGGCACATTTCCGGCGGGCATTCGAAGGGAGTTTGTTGGAAGGGCAAAGATTATCCAACAATGATTTCGACGTTCTCGAGAAGTTCTTGTCGAGAGATAAAGGCGTGCTGGCTACGGACAATCACACAGTTAAGATCCGAAACTCTGCGGAGGCGGAAACTGTATCGGAAGAGGACTCGGCGATTGCGTCTCTCAAGGAACTCATGGAGGATCTGACGCGCCAGACTGAAGTTTTGAGCCGGCGCGTCGACGAGCTCAACGTCGCTGCGCAGGACGCCGTCCGTAGAAAGAACCGCGTGTCTGCGCTCGCGGCGCTCAAGTCGAAGAAGCTGGCTGAGAATAACCTTGCCACGCGCCACGCTACCTTGAACCAACTAGAGGAGGTAGCGGCCAAGATCCAACAGGCCGCTGATAACGTGCAGCTTGTCCGCGTTATGGAGTCGAGCACCGGGGCGCTACGGAGCCTTAACGCACAAGTCGGTGGTGCGGACAGAGTGGATGCCGTGCTGGACGACCTGCGCGAGCAGATGGGCGAAGTCGACGAAGTGGGCAACGTTATAGCGGAGGTCGGCGCTACCGCTGTAGACGAGGGCGAGGTCGACGATGAACTCGAGGCTATGCTCGCCGAGGAGCGGAAGAAGGAAGAGGAGGCAGACCGCATCAAACGGGAGGCCGAAGAAGCGCAGAAGGCCGAAGAAACGAGGCGCAAACTTGCCGAACTCGAGAAACTCGGACCCGTGCCCAATGCTGCGACCATGCAAATAGCGGAGCAGGAGAAGACGGATAATAGGCCGATTACGCCCGTCACGGCAGCGGCGGATGAGCTTAATGGAATGCACATAGACATGTCAGAGAATCCTCAGACCCAGGAGCCGGAGAAGATCCCGGCGGAGTGATAGCGGTAACATAGTTGCATATCTGAAGAATACATTGGTATCACCACTATCAGAGCCTACGTACTCCGTACATTCAATCATGATATATCACTTGCTTTATGTGACGTACGCCAGCCCTGATTCATCTCTCAATTCATATATATACTGTTTCGCTTTGACTCCTACTTTCGCTTTCTTCTCCTGCTTGCTTTGATACTGGTGTGGATTCATGATAGTTGGTCAAGTCAATGATCATATGATCTGGACCTATCAACACCGGCATATCCGTAGTTTTTACTGTTGGTTGCATTCGTTCAGCCTCATTTGTCTCTGCACCTTCAGTCGCAGTTGACTGCAAATCTACATCAGTATCTAGGCCGTGCTTACTCGGCTTCGTCTGCGCCTGTGCCCGTGTCCGCCGCGCATTGGCGATGAGATCGCGGAACGAATTATCATGTTTAGTGGCCCAGGCGGCGCCGTCAAAATCTTTGTCGCGGATTTGTGCGCCTGAGTTGGCGGCGCGCGATCCGGTCGGCGCCCGCGAGCCAAGCGTGCGCTCCCATACATCTAGGTCATGTAGTAGCTCAGCGCGCCGTCGCGGGCGTTGTGAATCGCAATTTGCGTTCCAGATCATTACCCATTCGCGATGGCGTCGCTCCTGCATAGAGCGGTTCCCGCTCGTTGAGAGACCTAGGTCGGCTAGTTCTTTGCGCAGTTGAGCTTCTTTCAACATGGAGTAGTTAAGCGCCGGGAGTCGGTCAGGAATCGGTATAGTAGCTTGTCGTGAGTTGGAAAGGGAAGACGAGGGGGGGAAGGCGCTCGTAATACTCGTGGGTTTCGAAGAACTGGGCCGTGATGACTGTGCCTGTTGCGGAGGCTCAGGCTGTGGTTCCCCTGGACAAGATGTGTCAAGATGCCTATCAACTTGCAGCGGTTTCATGCGCCGCCAGCAGATAGGACAGGCGACTAGACCGTCGTCGGGCTCGAAATTGGTGGGCTCGGGGTCAGGGATGTGGGTTTCTAGACGGGCCATCTCAGCGGTGGCTTCGATGCCACGAGTCTTGCTTAGGCGGGCTGAGGAACGTAGCCTCTTGCTCGAGCGTTGCTGGCTGCTGGACTGCTGCTCTTCCCCATCCTCAACCTCATCTACTTTCCGCTTCGGTGATACTAAGCCCGTAGCCGTGGGCGGGGGTCTCTGAGCGAAAGCAAGCACGGCGGGCCGGGTCTGTGTAAAGGCGGCGACGACCTCTTCCATGGACCAGTTGCTCCGCAGCTTCACCTCTTGCTCGGAGGCGCGGCATAGAGGACACTTGCCGTCGGTGGAGAGTGCGCGACGGATGCAGAGGGAGCAGAAGGTGTGGTTGCATGAGGTCAGCATAGGCGTCTTGTAGAAATCCTTGCAAATCTGGCAGCGAAGAGCGGCCTCGACAGCAGCGAGACCTGACAGTGGAGTCAAGAGCCAGTCGGTCGAGTCGGCGACATTCTCTAGGTTGTTATTGCTCATGATCGGCGGTTTGGGCGAGTGGTGTCTGTCGAGTTGGATTAGGTAGTTTGTCGTGCAGTATGTCCGTATACTCCAAGACGTTGCGTTGTTGCCTCGACTATGAATTTAAGTATACTGCGTTGTCTGGTCCGCCAGAATGCCGCCTCCTGCCTTTGTTGACTTTTAGCCTAGACAAAGGGAAATTATTCGGCCAAGGCTCGTGGTGAGATCATTCAGATCATTAAGGTAAGTAACGGTAGGCCCTTCTGCAACGGCGCCCAAGACGCGCTTTGCCTTAGGTATATAGATATACCCTTGCACTACCTAGAAGTACATAAAACTAACTGAAGGCCTACATACATGTACATATACTTAGTTCAGCACCTTAAGTACCGACACGCTTAGTCTAGCCGGGGGGATACTTGCAGCAGCTTTTTGCCCCACCACTTAACGCGTCCTTGCGACGCGCCGTGGACCCCCCTTGACCTCTGGCACTTCCAACACCTCTCGACTTTCCTCTTAAGCCCAGACTTCTACTCCGTCCTCTGGCTTGAATCGACGAGGACTCGTGTTGGCTGAGCTAAGGCGTGAGAGGTTCGCCAACCGATACAGTGGATTGAATACTCCCCAAGATGGAGGACTACAAGCAATATCTGGCCCAGAAGATACTGACCGAGGACCAACTCGTAAGTCTTGTCACCTATCTTCAATACTATTGCTTACCCAGTGCCAAAAGATCACGTATCGGCTGCTGAGCAGAGCTTTGAAAATCCATGTCAACACTGCAAAAGAGTATGTTTCCCAAGCATCCCAAAGTTGTAGCTTTGAGTAGGACACTAAATATGTCGTAGGATGCTCTATGACTTCCACAAGTCGCAGAATGACAAACGCCCTGGCACGCTTCATGCCACCTACCTTATTTACGGTACCCAAAAGAGGCCTGAGAATCAAGATGAAGACGTCGAAATGACGGATTCACAAATGTCTGATGATGTTCATTCTCCCTACTCTGATCTAGTACCCACCCATACCCTCTCGTTAGTGAAGGAAGAGCAGCTCCAAGGTAAGCCCCATAACTCAACCAATTTCCAAAGGTGATGGCTAACACAAACCAGAAGTATTGGCACAATACAGCGAGGTTACTTCCATTCACATTTATAGTCTAGCGCCGCATCCGCTCAAAGACCTTCAGCTCTTAGCCGATACTGCAAGACAGTTCCTAGAGCTCTCCTCAGTAGATAGTGTCCTCAGTTCGGGCCAAGTGTTTGGCACCATAACCAACCAGAATATGCGCAGACGAGAACGGCGAGGTGGCCCGATCCCTGCGGCCAACGTACCTGCACCCAAACTGGAGTCGAAGCCTCCAGTCAAGCAGGAACCAAAGCCTGCCACTCCGGCTGCTATCAACACAGAGCCTAAAGCAGGCTCTCAAGCGAGCTCAAAGTCCGCAGCGACATCTGCACCTGGAAAGAAGCCTACACCCATCGCCTCCTTGAAGCGTCAAGGGTCGTCAGGTATTGGCCAGATGTTCGCAAAAGCAGCTGCGAAACCCAAGAAACCGGCAGCTAAGGCTAGCGAATCACCCGCAACCTCAGCTGCAGCTAGTGGCGCCGAAGACAGTCAGGCTATGTCTGATGATGGAGAGGATGACGCAGAGCCGATGGCGGACGTCAAGCACGAAGACAGCAGCGCTCGACGGGCACGGAGAGACCGCCAAGCGGAACTCCGGCGGATGATGGAGGAGAGCGATGAGGAGGATGAGGAGGAGGAGGAGGAGAAAGCAGAAAGCCCAGCGGAGGAGCCTATGGAAGAAGAGCCGCCACCGGTTGAACCCGAACCCGAACCCAAGGTTGAAGAGCCCGCGGAAGTCATATCGAGTACGAGTAGTGGCCGACGGAGAGGACGGCGCCGCGTCATGCGCAAGAAGCAGATCATGGACGAGAAGGGCTACCTTGTTACCATCCAGGAGCAGGGCTGGGAGTCCTTCTCGGAAGATGAGGCGCCGCCGCCGCCGCCTCCGAAGGCCAAAGCCCAGCCTGCCAAAGCGGAGTCTACCGCAAAACCCAAGAAGGCTGCTGCTAAAGGTGCTCAAGGTAACATCATGTCCTTCTTCTCGAAGAAGTGAACAAGTAGGTTTATGGGGAAGTGTAGATATTGAGGTTAAACACCGTGTAGCTATCGTCAAGTAGTGGACAAAAGGGGTCTAAAGTGTCATCTGGCACTTATCGTTAACGTATTGATCACTATTGTCTCGTTATATCATATCAATCTAGCTATCACCCTTGACTGAATTGCAACTAAACGGAAGCAACAAGAAAATCCCTAATCTTGCAGCATTGCGATACTGGGCATATGAGAACAAGCTTACTACTCGCTCTAAGCTCCGGCTCTTCAAACGCCTTCCAAACAGTTGAATATGAGATCTCTACGAGGACTAAGGCCGACCAGAGAAGACGGTGTGCAGCAATCAAGTTCTACTAAGCACATACTTGTGAAAAGTGGCCAAAGGGAGGATCCGCATAATATGCTTAAGCTATTCTGTCCATAGTAGTTATGTGCAATATAGAACGCATATCTCGACAATTAAGATCGAGTTTACACGCCCCAATTCTACATTCTAGACGGGACCCAATTTTCGAATGTGAATAAGTACATGAAGCTTATCCGATTTCTCACCTGGAATTATCTATCAAGACTATTAGACTCCAACGGATAAGTTTTTCAACACGCCTTCGGTAGTCCAGCGGCGTCAAGCAGAGTTTCTAAAGCGCTAAGGAGCTTCTCGTCTTCGTACCTATAGAACCTATGCGTTAGCCACGTCGTAACAATATTTACCCATACCATCATTCTTGCCATAATTCCATCTCTCCCGGCTCAACTATTCTGCTCAAGATACGCACTAGCAGAGGTCTTCTAAGACGGAAAGGCATGAAAGGCCCAAAAAGACACTCACCTTCTTCCCACAAGCTGCAATGAGACCGGCGCGTCCGCATACCCTTGGGCACCATGCTCTCTCCACAAGTCGTAGTTATATCTATCTGCTTCGCTCATGGGCTCGTAGTTCTCGGGATACCCATGCTCCTTGCCGAGCTTCTGAGCAGAATCGATATCACTGCTCACTTTGACGCCGACCGGGAACACGATGGCCGGGTAGTTAAGTAGATTCCACTGTAAAGTCTAATTTTAGTATACATTTACGTAAACCATCTCCCCGGATGGAAGAAATTTCCAATGATGAGAAGACGTGTACCCCCTCAAAAGAGCATTATGGTAAGCACTGCCCCGAAAAAAGCGGCTCAGCAAGCCGTGGGGGATGACATCACACCCGGAGTAAAAAAAGGCTAAGAATTGCAAAGAATTGCAAAGCACAAGTTTTCTTCAGCTTCATTGGCTGCAGGATTACACCCATCGGACAGTTAAATCCGTGCACTTGCTAGTTCCCACCAAAACTCACCATTTTCACAATTATATAACATAGAAACCAGTATAAGGAAGGTATGGGCAGATTGTACAACTTGACTGAAATAAGTAGGGTGTCACCCACCTGGGACGTATAAGCCCAGTAACGAGCGGTACCAAGTTTGGGCGCGACGCCGGGGCCGGCTGGACATAGGATCACGTCGACGTCCTTCTCGTTCCAGAGGGTTGCGTATGAGGTGCGATATGCCTCGCGTTCCTGTTGTGCCTGCCAGAGACTTGGGATACTGCCGGTCGTCTCAGAAGTTAGCTAATTTGTTTCCCGCCTTCCTCCGAAGCGAGGTAGATCCGAACAGAGTTGATAGTAAGTTAAACTAGGAAGAGGAAGAGGACCGAGATATGTGCCGTGAGCTAGATGTGTTGAGTAATTTCAGGGCGCTAGGTGCGCGCTTTCACATCTACCTCTACCCATGACTGATAGCGGAAGTAAACGTGGCCTTGCAGAAGCACTTACGTGTGTTCCCGTACGTGCGGGTTATCGAGGAGAATCCACTTTGACAGCGGTAACCACGGCTCACCAGACGCATCTATGGCGGCCTTTTCTTCAGCACCTCCATCGCAGAAATACAACTTCGCCTGCATATATAGTGGTCAGCTTCTGATTACACATAGCCTTTTCTCTCGCACTTCCTGAATTCAAACCACCCAGCTGCTGAACTGGTCCGAGTCAGGATAGGGGCAAGCTCAGTACGCCAGGTCATAAGACAAAATTTACGACTTACAATGATCTTCCATGCTAGGTCATGCCGCCAACACTCCCAGTTCACGATATCCACCCCATCGCTCTCCCTTAGCTTCTCCACGACTTGCGTCAAGGCGCTTCGAATGGGCGGATGGGGCCGGACTATACCATCGTCCCAAATAACGCCTACCCTCAACTTCTTTCCCTTCGTCTCCCTACCCTCTTTTTCCACATCCCTCCATCCAATCGGCACTAAGCTAGGTTCTCTAAGCCATGGTCTTCCATCAACAACAGTTTTGACAAAGAGGCGGATCCCCTCCAGGCTCGTAGACAGCGGTCCAATAGTCTGTGGTAATTATGTCAACTTGCCGTTCCGGGATATAGGCTTTCTGCAATCTATATTTATCTAGGATGTGCCCCCTCCTATATCATTAGGGAAATCAGTAGAAAGACTCTACTACTTACTGCGAAATAGGTCAGTCTTGGAAGATAATTATCAGATCGTTCGAGAAAGTCAGAAACTGTGAGAATGGAAGATGGGAGTAGTGTGCATTCTCATCTGATTACGTACCAGGGACAATATGATCGGCGCCCGCCATCGTGGCGGACCATCCGCCCACCGGCAGCCGCAGCGCCGTCGGCTTGAACCCGAACACGCCGTTGTTGGCGGCCGGGGACCGGATCGAGCCCCCGATGTCGGTTCCGATGCCGAGGACCGAGCCGCGGAGGCCGAGTAGTGCGCCCTCGCCGCCTGACGACCCGCCGGCCGTGAGGGTGGTGTTGTGGGGGTTCACTGTGATGCTGCAGCCAGGGAACACATGATAAGGAAGGATTAGTTCTAGTTTTAGACTTTTGTTTCTCTGCGTATTCCATTCTGTAGCTCGCCTGGTGTCATAACTCTCCTTGGATGGCTAACCACTTACCCGTATAGATTACTGCTCGTCTCAAGATGCATCAGCGTCTGCGGCTGCGTAGTTCGCACGTAGAAGACCGCGCCCGCGTCCCAGAGGATCTGCAGTATGACGGCGTCCTCTTCGGCGACTCTGCCCACCCAGCTGACGAAGCCCGCGTTCAGGTCGCAGTCTTTGATACCGATGTGCTCCTTGACGCTGATGGGAATCCCGTGCAGCGGACCCATTGGCTTTCCGCTGGCGGCGAGGTACTCGTCCAGCTCGGCTGCCCGCTTGAGAGCTCGTTCTGGGAGCAGCTCGGTGACGCAGTTCGCCAGCTGCTGTGCTAGGCCTGCTCGCCGCATGAAGGCCTTGAGGACCGTGGTCGCGCTCCATTCGCTGGAGGCTAGTTTGGAGACGAGATCCTCCACATTGCTCTCCGTAATACTTAGCTCCTCGTCGGTGAGGATGGACCTGGGGACACTCGTGGTATCGAGCGGTATATCGTTGGTGAGTAATTCAGGAGGCGGCGGACATAACGTAGCTATTGTGGTATCTCGGTGCCGTTGACGATCTGCAGCCACTTCCTGCCAGCTTGCACCAGAAACGGTTGTCACAGGACCCTGTGCCATCATAGAAGTTGCATCTGCACAGGTGAATTCGACTAGAAAGTTACATGAGGGTGGAAATCGTTGTCAAAAGTACAAGAGGCAAGAGATAAGCTACGCCGGCAGGAATTCTACATGCACGAGTGGCATCATACTAACCTTAAGCCTGCATAGGCGGGGAAACATGCCTAAGAATAGGAAAATGAGTTGCCGCATTCACATGTTACAACACAATATGCTAGACCAGAGCAACCGACTCACAAGATGATAGTGATAAAAGATAGCGTGGGGGTCACAGATAACAACCTGCCTAATATTAGATTTTATCACCTGAGAGGTCTTTTAGTACTACCTCGTTGCTTTCGACGAGATAACCATCAAATACACCGAAAGATCGACACTCTTCGATGAAACGCTATTATAGCTAGCCAGCTGCCTACGACTGTTACTAGACTATAGCTCTAGGGAAGCTGGGCTTCTGAGCTTCAGTCTCCTGGTCATAGACACTATTCTGATAAGAAGCTAACATTGGAACAAGATCCATCAGAAGAGACCGCTTCTGACTTTATTGCTTGAGCTACCCGGGACTCATATGCCTTTCACTGAGGCAGGCAGGGAGTTCTAGCTTATCCTAAGCTGGATATTCAGAAATGCACCAGACACACAATATACTGCGATATACTGCTAAGCAGCTCTCTGATAGCAGGGTTACAAGTTGGGACTCGCCGCCTGTGCCTTGTGTTATAGGTCTTGCGGCTTCTGGTTGAAGTTCATACTGTAGCCACCCGTCTTCTCGTCCTGCACCATTTGAAAGTTGTCTGTACTAAGGCCGAAAGGCTTCAATATGCCGTTACCAAGCTACCAGCATGGTTAGCCACCATCATGCCGCCTACAGGCTCACAACAAACGCATGACAGATCATAGAACTTACCTCCTTCAACTTCCCCCACATCTCGCCCATCTCTTTTTCTTGCGCCGCCTTGACCCTCGGTGGCAGAGTCCGTAGTTGCGCTCGGACGACTCTCCCATCCGCATCGGTCAAGTTCCTCATTGTCGAGAGGATCTTGTAGTCTTCCTCGGCGCCGGAGAGATTTGACCATCCGCCCAATTCTGTCCTCGCTCGGGCACGGCGCATCAAGGCCTTTGCTCTTATCCTAAGTATGTCCTCTTGCCGTTTTCGAGCTGCCTCTTCGGCCTCGCTTTCTTGTTTGATAGCAGGGGCGCTCTTTTGGGCTCCCGAGCTGATAATCTCCTCCTCAACTTCATCCTCGTCGGGGGCGTTCCTGACCTCCTCGCCCTGTTCCTGGGCGGACTTTGCGTCGGCCTTCTCGAGGCGGTTTAACCCATCCAGAGCTTCGGTTGCACTCTTTACAGCTTCCTTGTACTGTTCCAGCTTCAGATGGCAGGCAGCAATGTTGGACTTCAGTACGGCGAGCTCGTAGTCGAGGTAATGGGGGCAGATTGCCGTGGCTTCTTCGTACTTGTCGATGGCATTTTCATATTTGGCGGACAAGAATAGAGCGTTTGCTTCGGATTTCTTTACGTTGGACTCGCTCAACAGACTCTGTGAAGAGAGGATAAGCAGTTAGCATAAGGTGGCACAGAGCTAGAAACTCGTTCATTTGTGTACATGCCGCTTCTTCTTCTAACGGGAACCTTGGAGGAGGTGTAGACCTTTCAGCGTCCTCATTCACCAGGTCGCTACTTTCCATAGGTTCACCGGCTTCGGTGGTCGCTTTGTCCTTTTCATGGGACATTGCTGGCTGAGACATTGTGATGCTATGCCGTTGATGCCATCTAATAGGTATAATATTTTTATTTCAAGTTGGAGCTTGGGTAGCAGCAGCAGCAGCAGTAACAGCTTGGCGCGTCATCAATCTAGGAAATGAGACAGACGCCCAGCTAGCCCGGAACTTTTATAGCCGACCTGCCTACATCTGTCCTGTAATTACGCATAGTGACGCTGGCTCTTGCTCTAGTCAAGAGGGGCTACCCTGAAATATCCCCCTTATCAGCTGCTCATCGTCATCTACGGTGGGGCTAACGGGGCTAATGGCTGCCGGGCGGGCAGGCGGGGCAATCGTTAATTCTACCCCTCCACAACCCCTCCACAACCCCTCCACAGCCCCTCGAGGGTCCTAGGTTGTGTAAGTAGCCAGAGTTCAAGAGTTCAAACTAAAAAGCTGCTGCGGATACTCGTCGAGCTTCAAAATGCTGGGAATTAGGCATATCTGAACCCAAGTAGAGTAATGTAAAGTGAGAGCTGTGACGATTAAAGTCAACTCTGAGTAAGACGTACCGCATATATACGCAATCCTACCTCTCTTCGCCTTTGATCATGGCCCCTCGTACAGAGTAAGTTTCTTTTTGCCCAGTATTCTTTTTCTTGGTCTGGATCTATCGAGTCGTGTAGATCGCCAATGATCCGACCTGACATGCCCTCTATTTCAGCTTCCCGCCCGTTAGGGCTTGTCTCTTCGACATGGACGGTCTTCTACTTGACACCGAAGATATCTACACATTGTGTATCAACACCGTACTCGAAAAGTATGGCCGGCCCAATCTCCCTTGGTCTATCAAAGCACGCCTCCAGGGCAGGCCGGGCCCCGAAGCCAACGCCCTCTTTCACCAATGGGCCCAGCTGCCCATCTCCGAGTCTGACTACCTGACCCAGTTCTCAGCCCTGCAACAGAAGCACTTCCTAGACGCAAAGCCTCTGCCAGGCGTTGAGAAGCTCCTAGCCGACCTGGGTCGGACCCGGTGGTTTGAGAAGCAGAAGGGCGAAGGCCAGGGCCACAGGGTCCATATTGCACTCGCCACTAGCAGCACCTCGGCGAACTTTGCTGTCAAGACTAAGAAGTGGACTGAACTATTCGCTGTCTTCGAGTCCCACCGCCGCGTTCTGGGAGATGACCCGCGCGTCCAGCCGGGTCGCGGGAAGCCCATGCCGGATAGTGAGTAAAATCCATAGTTATTTTCTTCCTACTCTGGCAACTTGCAGGAACAGAAATCTTTCGTTCGTGTTAGTTTCTTATCTCATGAGCTGTGCATGCTCCAAACCCCTTACAGATTTCCACTCACAGATGCATTTACTGACTCTGTTGCAGTCTACCTCCTTGCACTCAAAACGATCAACGACAGTCTGCAAGAAGGTGAGAAGCCGATCACGCCTGAGGAATGCTTGGTTTTCGAGGACAGCGTGCCGGGCGTCGAGGCCGGACGGAGAGCCGGCATGCGTGTTGTCTGGGCGCCGCATCCCATGCTAAAGAAGGAATACGAGGGCCGCGAGAAGGACATATTAGCGGGACGCATGGGCGAGGCAGGCGACGTCGATGTCCACCAGCTTGGCAAACATGACGACGGCTGGGCATCTTACTATCCTGATTTGCAGAGCTTCCCTTATGGTGATTACGGAATTGTCATTCCGCCAGCAGAGGTAGAGTTAGACCCTTCGATGCAGGAAGACGTCAGCGAAGGTATTGTAACCCAAGGCGCCTGAGTTGGTGCGTAGATCTATCGACTATCGTGGTAAAAATCGGATAGAGGTACTAGAACAGTCGCCTGCTAGGGAAAGAATACATGTTCTTATGTGTATATGGATACCCAGTGACGGTCCGACCTAGATTATAGATGCAACTGATGCAAGGGTTCCGATATCAATATATGTCCCATAAGCTGATTTTTCCATCCTTGCTCCCAGCAGCGAGCCAGTGCGTTTCTTTGGCCATCTGGATTCTCTTATCTTTAACGCTAAGCTCTCTCATATTGACGGCAGTGGCCATATCCATCTCCTTCAAGTTTGCGGCAACAGAGTTGCCCATGGCCTCAGGCTGTACTTCATTCGCGCTTTTCTGAGTATCGTCTTTGGTTTCAGTGAAGGCGTCTTTCTGGCCGCTACCAAGCACAGCAAAAGCGACAGCATAACAACCCACATCATGCCACTTCAGCACAGCCAACTCAGCCATCGTTTTCGCCGAGTACACTCGAATTTTTGCATCCCAGCCCGCCGTGGCAAAGATTCGTCCGTCTGAGCGGATCCGCAGGCCTTGCTGACCCGAGTGTTTCGTGTTGATCGTCTTGAGCGGCTCACCAGCCTCTACTTTGGTGACTTTCTTCGGTAGACCTCGTGTTGGCTGGGTCCCGGAACTGGATGTGGACGCGGATGCGAGGCTTGCCGATAGCATCGAGGAATTGGTGCCAGGCGGCTCCTGCTTTTGCCCTCCTTCCACATCGTCGCTATCGATTCCTGTGCCGGAAGATACTGTCCTCGCAGCGACAGGATCGGACGGTCGGGCGGGATCTGTGTTGGGGATTGGATGTTTCGTGATAATGGCGTCGGCACCGGACGTCAGGAAGTATGCGCCGTCGGGGGCGACGTCGAGTGACAGAACCGGTTGTTTGTGTGCTTGATGCTTGTAAAGTATATCCCAGGATCCGCCGCGCCTGCGCCGCGCTACGACAGCCAGGCCGTTCTCATAGCCAGCCACCAGGAACAGAGATCCGCACAGCCAGAATAGGGAGAGTGCCATAACCATCCCTTTTTGCTCCGTTTTGCTCCCTAAATGCACTGTACCCTGCCGGTTCTGACTCGGCAGATGATAGATGTCGACCTACGATCATGGTTAGAACACGGTTCCGTGGGCTGATAACCTGTGGGTAGTTGACGGAATGGCCAGTATTTGACTCACAGCCTCTGTTGCAAATGTATTCGGCACTGCGACGAGCAGCTCTTCGGATATAGCAGGATCAATGTCTGGCCGTGCCGCGCATGGTGCGAAGGAGCAGAAATTCATGGTGTTGATCTCGAGAATATGTAAAATCCATGGCTGGGGCCGCTCGAGCACAGAATCATCCAAAGGAAGGGCAGTGCTCAATGCGGCTTCGTCATGGGCCGTGATCTTCCATACTACCAGACGATTGTCTCTTCCTTCCCTATAGATAGAGATAACGACGCTCAGTTCTCACTCAACTCTCGCAAGCCGCTGCAGACGCAAAAGCATGTTATGACAGGTCCTAGGAAGAACCTACGTTATGACTTTGTCATCGCCCCAGCCGGAAATACCTAGTATCGCATTGGTATGAGCGCGCCAGACGGCCCGGGGTCTCATGATGGTGAGGTCCCAGAGCACCACGAAGCCATCTGCGTCGCCGGACGCGAGACGTTGATTCTGTCTGACAAAGGCAGTGACGTGTACCTGGGCGCGGTGGCCTCGGAGTATTGACTTGGGCCGCGCTGCCGCCGGTTGGGACATGCTGATAGTGACTTCGTTCGTACCCTTCTCCTCTACCGACGCCAATTCATAATCTCCGCCTGTAAATATCTGCCTGCGTCCCCACTTATGTCGACTAATGCGAGGGTCAGCGCAGATCAAGGCTGAGGTGCGTGGCTGTGACTGCGACTGGATTGGTGTTACTCTAATCTTGAACGACAATTGATAACATCTTCTGTTGTTCATTAAGATAATGAAGTAGAAGATCAACAGTCGCTTAAAGTTGCCTTCCAGGGTCATTCCTTGCTTTGAGGGTGGGGCTAAGATCTGTCTTGGACAAATCGGAGATTTTCTACGTGGTGCAGAAGTGATCGTGTGGGACAGCACTAATGGTTAATGGAGCTGTTCTGATGCCTTGGGTACCCCCTTCCCCGGGGTAAGCAGCTGCCGGGTAGGTTGGGTGCAGGTTAAGGTGATTATTACACCACCAGTTCCGCTTTGAAGAGAATCTCTTTCTTATACCCCCATAGATATGCCCACTAATGGTAAGTCTACCTTGTGCATCTAGGCCGACGTATCGTTCATTCAACACTCGTATGTATAAGTCATCACACTCTTTACTACTCTTGACGTGATAATACAGGCTCCCGTTATACACGACGACGACGACGTAGGATTCTAGATGCTAGTCATTTGAAGTCATACTCACCTCATCTGCTGATTTAACTAACCGGAGGTTTCACCGCATCAAGCTCAAAGCCGTTGATTATCGCCCCGCTCTCTGTTTGATACCCTTGGTAAGTAGTTTGAGGATAACAGCGTCTTCGGTAAGCATGCCCATGCGGATCTACGGCGCCTGCGAGGAGACGATAGCTCGCGGCAGGATGGTTGTGGCGCTCGGGTTAATCATACTGTCCTTGGCGAGATTCTGGCTTGGCTAGTTTAATCTTAACCGCTAGTATTCTGCATTGGATTTTTGAGCCACAGCCATACTATCCTTGCACGATTTGGCCATCTGCGGAGCAGCATTATTGATACCTAGCTACTGTAAGGTTAGAGGAGGCACAAATCCGGTCGATGGCGGACGGCTAGTACTATGAGAGTAGCGGAATGGGGACGGAGTACTACCAGTAGTAGATCATACGGCCGGATGCCGGAAGAGGGCGGTTCACGACGCCAAGGACCAGCCCCATGCCTGAGGCCCATTGAACTGATTGCTAGCAACATCTCAAAATTGCCATATCTCAGAGAAAAGACACAATTCTCTCAAGGTTTCCTCTCAAGGTTTCGTGCCCTCTCTCGGATGGTGACATTAGTAGGTCTCCAAAGGTCCGACTGATGCCGTTCTTGTGCGATAGCGGTCTGCCTAATCGGGCAGGTAATAAAATCAGCCAAAAGCCATGCAAACAGTTATTAGTGCGCAGAGGCTGAATATTTCTCGAAACATGGCCCAGTCTCACTTTATTCCCTATCGATCACTGAAATCATATATAAACCCCAAAGCTATTAGTTACCAAGCTGCATTCTCTGTTCCGTGTTGGTACAGAAAAGCCATACTTCGGATAAACTCACTCAGTAATCTGTAGTGGCTTTGGAACTAGCATTGCGCCTACTGGGCATAGGACTAGGTAGCGACATACTGCCCTTCATCGGTTTTGATGTGCAGCCAGGATTGATTACAAACAAAACGCCCAGCACTTCGGATCGCGTCATGCCGACAGGGGGCCGCGTTTAACCCCTTGCCAGGTAATCTCGCATGATCCTCGACAGCGGCCTGTGACCGGAAGCCTTAACAACGGGGCTTCGCATGGGCTGCCAAGAGGTCTTTCGCATGCGTCTCTCGGCCAGCTTTTGCTTGGGTCGAGCTGTGATTTCGACCCCGTCTAGATAGCCTATGATAACATTTCCGCTTTAAGTTCCCACCGTGAGTCCTTACAGAGCGAGGTTGAGAGCTTGTGCCTAGCATCGAGTGGTCGATGATCATTTTAACTATAATGTGTACAAGAGGTGTAGAACTATCAGTGTTGAAGATATATTCACTATGAGATAAAACAGACATAAATGACTTCAGAGAGTCGGTGACACAGGGCATGTTCGTCTAATTTCTTCCATTATTCTAGAATGGCTCAAAATGCAACTGTATGCTAAGCCGATCAGATTAGAGATCTTGCCTACCTACCCCTGCTGATGGTTTGGGGACGTGCAACTGATTAAACCATGCACTGATTTGCTTGGCTTACGCGCCCTATTCCCATAGATTTCGAACCGAAATTGATACAAGATGCCCGGGATGGGTCGTCGGCAATTTAAAACGAAAAGCGGAAGCGGATCTCTATAACAAAAGTATTATAGAGAAGTACATACCTCATATATTCGGTGTTTTGCATTGGGTGAGGCATTCTCTGAAGGCTTGACTCGAGGGTTAGTCGACTTTGGAAGACCTGTTTCTCATCTCTTTAAGCGCTTCTCTCGCATTCCTGTCGTGCCTATCGCTAAATCAGCGCCAAGAATACCCATCGTTAGCTGACGCCCCTACTGGAGCTCCCAAGGAGTTTGGACGTCTAGCAGGCAGCATGAGAGCGAAATGCAAGTTTTGCCCCTGTAATGTGATGGGACGAAGACCTTTCTTTTTGGTTGAGGTTCAGTGGTCACGTTGCGCTCGGCACCTCCTGAGCTCGCTGAGTAGGTTAAGCCGAAGCACTCCTCTGACAAGAGCACAGTGGACAAGGGGCGGAATCCTTCCACTTGGGCCGAGGGGCCGGGGCCCCTGTCTACTGCGCTGTCCAACAGTACCCCGAGTATCCGCCATGAAAATCATCGACGGGAGAGCACCAAACGAGAAGCGCCAGGAAACTTTCTAGGCGCCTGGTTGGCTGTCGAAGTAGTGTAGTCTAGTGTATGTACCACTGCAGCAAAAAGTGGACGAGAAAGGGAAGAAAAAGAAAGTATCGAATATCTACAACATTAAATTCATGCCATTCATGCCATTTATACCATTCACCCACGAACATTTGCATACGTCCGCATAACCGGTCCACATGCCAATAGCAGCTCGAGACCTTGCCGCTTGGTCACGTAGGTACTTTGTACGGAAACCGGCTAACAAGAAGTCGTGATCGTTGGCTTCTAGGCCTGTAGTTCTCACGAAGGGCACGACTCGTACAATGCTACTGGACTAAAAAGTGTGATTCATTCTCCTGCGATGCAGCTTCAAGACTGCTTCTTCAACAATCCTACAAACCGGGTACCTGACTCCGAATGCCGCCCCTGATCCTAGTAGAGTTAAAGGATTGTACACAACTCGGTATAGATATAGTAGATGTCTACCTCCTGTGTGTATAGTTAGGCTGGGTACTTTGCAGCTGGGCCGTAGTGGGCTTTCTAATAAGTCTTTTTTTCTTCTCCCCCTGCGTGAGCAGCGATTGGTGAAGATCGAAGGTCGGCGAACGCCACAGTCTATCTGATCTTGATATTCTTTGTCCTTGTCCGGAAGCTGCCCAGGCCGTCCTTGTCCATTAGGGCGGGCAGGGGTGGTTGTTCGCGCTAGCAGCCACAAGATCTTCAGATCGGTGATAGCTCGTGCTGCATCATCTGCTCTAGCATCAGCAGCAGCAGCAAGGCGTCCACTTGGTGTCGATAGGCGCGCGAGTTTTCGGTTGGTCTGGGCTCCGACGTCGAGGCTACCGCTATAGATCCCCTTGATCTGCTTTGCTTCCGTTCTCCAGTCTTCAGACCAGTCTAGATACGTCAGACTTGCACGCGGCTGTATTAGACTCAGCTCCGATCCAGATCGCCGTGGGCGTCACGACTCTAGCAACATTAGCGACATCAACGACTACTTCCACGAGGTCTTGCGCTCCTTAGCTTAGAGCTTTCCCCTCTATCGGTGCTAGGTCGCGCGCTGTATTAGATCACAAGACATTCAGTGCGCTCCAGTTCCTGTGCCTGAGACATCACCGGTCCCTTTGCATTCAGAAGTGGTTTCCTGAGCTGCGCTGAAAGAGGCTTGAAGACCTCAGCTTTCCCCACATCCTCACGACTCGGCACGTTCTCGTGGGCGTTATCGACTAAATTCTGCTATTGACCTATTAGTGTCTGACCGTAACGACTGTTGAAACCTAGCAACCTATCTACCTTTCTTTAACAAATAAAGTGACAGAGGTGACAACGGCGGCGGCAGCGGCGGCGCCAAATCACCACCGGTCTTAAGCCTCCAATCATTCCACCCTACACGAGCCACAGCAATTGTACCCTCTAGACTTTATTTTCGTCTTTGTACACCTACACTCCTGTTTAAAGCTTTGTGCTTTGAGCCCCGTGCTCTCTCGTCTCTTCGGGGACAACTTTACCATAGCTCTGGCGGTTGACAACGCCGCCGTGCCGAACGTCTTCGTACCGGCTTACGGATTTAGCGCGATTGCGCTGCCGGCATACCAGCATGCGGAGCAGGCTTTCCCACCGCACACCGTCCACAGCGGTTTGGGAATCGAGCGACTCGGAACCCCACCCTCAGAAAGGAAGTTCTTCAGACTGGATACCGGAAAACCCAAGACGGATAGGAAGGCTGTCGAGATGAGTGGTTCGGATTCCATGCCGGCGAAGAGCAAGAGGGTGCGGACCGGTTGTTTGACGTGCAGAGAACGGCATCTGAAGTGTGATGAGGGGATTCCGGACTGTAAAAATTGCCGCAAGAGTAGTCGAGAGTGTAAGCGTGGTATAAGACTAAACTTCATCGACTTGACATGTAAAGAGCCGCCTTTCATACCCAACACGGACGAGTGGACAGGTATGTCGTCCAGCCCAACGTCTTGCACCTTTTCCCCATGTCACTAACCGAGGATCCAGTGGAATTCCAGGACGAATCACGTTTGATTGCTTCAGAGTATCAAGGGGGCCTAGTGAGATATGCAAAGTTCGATACCCAGCTTGCTACGCCGCCGCAGGAAGCTTATCTTGACGCGTCTCTTCCAAAGGACTCTCAGGACATGGAGAGGACAAATATACAGACAGAGATCGAGCCGACGTTTTCAGTGTCGATGCGGCAACCTCCTCAAGCCACTTACTATAACGAGCGCGGCCAAACACACCCTGAGCTCTTACTCGATGCCCAGATTCATTCGCGCAGGAGTAGTGGTGCCTCATACGTGCCATCCATATCGGCATCAAGCTCAACTGGATACGGGAATCTCATGTCGGATACCTTTGTTTCGGTTAACGACGCAAGCAACAGATTTTCTCCGCGCCATGGCTACAGAAGCAGTGACGTTTCCACGGCCCCGTCTGTGGCCGGCGTTACGAGCGGCCCATCGCCGTCAACCACTACGAGAGTTGGGCCAGGCCGACATGACACTCGCAGCAGCCCTGAAAACAGCACAATGACTCCCCTTAATGACAAGAGAGAATGTGAATACCTAAGCTCACCCGAGGAAGTGCAGTTCATGCAGGTCTTCGTCTCCGAGGTAGGTTTGTGGATGGATAGCCTCGATAAGGAGAAACACTTCTCGCGCTTGATTCCCTACCACGCCCTCAAGTGCCCGATGCTACTCAATGCTCTTCTCGCATGTGGTGTCAAACATCTAACCCTGACCCAACAGTACAGTGAGGACAAGGCACTTCTCTACTACGACACGGCTACAACGCAGCTCCTGCAGAGCCTGAGGAATCCGGACCGCAACACGGCAGAATGTGCCGCTACAGCTGTGGTCCTCAACGTCTACGAGATCATGAGCGAGAAGCCGATCCAACGCATGAGCCACATCGCTGGGGCGCGTGCTTTGATTCGTGAGTGCGGATGGAATGCGAAGAGCAGCGGGCTGGGCGCGGCCTGCTTCTGGCTGAATGTGGGCATGGAGCTCCTCTCGTGCCTGGCCTTCAACTGGCAGACGGCATGGGACCCCGAAACATGGGGCGTGAACATGGATTTCAACACAGAAAGGGATGCGGGGAGTGAGGAAATTTGGGTCCATCGGATCTTCTACATCATCGCCAAGATTGCCAACTTTCGCGCCAGCATCCCTAAGTTCCAAGAACCAAGCCCGCACGATGAACAGCTGCGCGTTCAGGCACGGATGGCCGAGTGGAATCGCCTCAAGGGCATGTGTGAGGAATGGGACAGCGCATGTCCTCGGCCCATGCACCCATTTGGTTATGTGTATCCTGCCCAGCAAACAGGCGCTACGAAATCGCTGTTCCCTAATATCTGGTACATCCCGTCCTACATCTCCTTCTAGTTTGAAGTGGCCTGGCGAGCCTCAAGATCATGGCTAACATCTGTCTAAGGCTCATCAAGAGGGCTGCCGTAGTGGGCAGGCTTTACTACCACATGGCGCTGTGCATCCTCGCACAGGTCAACCCCACGGCGCCGAAGGACTCAGAGGACTCACGTACGACGCAGCAGCACCACGCCCACCAGGTTTGCGGCATCGTCGCGCACAATAAGGACCGTGGCGTAGCCTCCGTGTCCATTCGGTCTTTGGTCATTGTATCCGAAGTGTTGACCGATTACACCGAGCAGCAGGAGGTGGTCGCGATCCTCGAGCGTATCGATCGCGAGACCGGCTGGAAGCTCGCAGGCATCATCACAGGCCTTAAGAAAAGATGGAGCTGGGAAAGGATGGAACAGCCGAGCCTGACAGCGCAGCTTCTCGGCTCGACGCTCCCCGTGGGAAACGGAATGGGGAAGCCACCCCTAGACTGCAGAGTCAGCGGACAGTCTCTGCCGACGACGACGGCCACGTCGCCGCCACAGATGATGCTGGCGCCCATTACTCACGCGCCCGCCACGACCGCGCCGCAGCAGATGCAGCCCTTGGCAACGCCACGGTCGCGCGTCAATCCCCTCAGCTTCGCCGATTTTAGCCTTCCCAATCATCCCTATCAGAACTGGTACGAGCCGCCGAGTCGGTCGAATTCGTACAACTCGCAAGGGCTATTTTGACAGCTTTATTTTCGAGTATCCTTGGAGAGAACCGAATGAAATTGCCCTCCTTTATGTGTATACAACAACCACGGGAGGCATATATGCATAGACGAGGACAGCGGTCTGTAGTGTCTACTCACTGCTGTTATATTACTTGCCTTCTCGATACCCTAGGTTGCGATAACCTTTTGCTTTCGTATATGTCAACCTATTTCGCAAGGCGACGAAATTACGCTACCGACGTCTCATTATACGGGCGATATGAACTCTGTGTGAATCCAGAAATTGGCGCGGTTGGGGCAGTTGCATTTAAGGGCAAAAGGACATTGTTAAAAGAGACGGTATTACTATCAACGGGAAACAGAATATAGGCCTCATCAGCATTTTGGCGTGGGAAAGGATATGGGTATCTAAGGCATCGGTCTGTAGAGAAGAAATTTGTACACTTGAAAGTGGCAAGGCATGGGTGGATTAGAGGCACCAGATGCCCTCGCTATTTCGCCCGGCTGGGTTATGAGGAACAGAGCTAGCATTATATGCTGTAATGGTATTGGCTTTAATTATAAGTGTAGCAAGGAGCTTTCATCGTTTGAATGAATCAAGATAACGCGCTCACTTGCTGCACATTTTGTCACATCAGTACCTTTCAAAGCACGTAATCACTACCTTTTTGAATTTCATAAAGAGATCGCAGTTCGTGTTCTTTAGATGGGATGTCATAGTATCAAGCGCTTCACTATTAAAGCTTTAAGATCTTCTTGAAGCCTGCTTGAGGCGTGTTTGGCCAGCCTCTGATCTAATAAAGCCCTCGGAAACTAGCTTCCTCAATGTTACTGCAGAACTACCTAACCGTAGTATGAGACCTTGGATCTGCCGGAAACCTCTTGGAACACGGCACGAATAATTCTTTTTTTGGTAGCTGCCCTCAAATCATTTGTTCATTTAATTGCTGCTAAGGGTTGATAACAGGTTGTCGGTCTTACTAGAGTCGAGGATAAATACTCGAAGGCAGACGAGGCTTATAACTGTCAGCTTCCCTTGTAAATAGTAAAGCCACCACCACTGCTAGATGCGGGAGCCTCAATGTGATGTCAAAGTAGCTCCTCTATCTTGCCTTACCCAAGACAACGTTTCACTGCCTCAGTATGCCTACTATGCTTCGCAGTTTCATAGACCTAATGGCCGCGAGCGAACACATGTCCGCACAGCTGGCACCTCATGACCGCTTTCAAGGATATCTAGCGAGCAAAATATAGGCTACGTATGGCTATCGATAGCTTGATTTATTCAAGAGGCCTTTTTAGTACCTGTCACGTTGCAATCTGGCGTCTGTTAGAGACGCATCCCCCAGCTAATAATAATACAAAGATAAAGAAAAAAGGCCATCCGACATACCGTGATGATTTCGAAGGTAAGCTTTTCTAGAGGTCGGTTGACTAGTCACCGTGGGAGTATGGTGTGCATATTCCTTCGTTTTTCATCTTGTCTTCTCATTCACAGGTTCGTTAGGAAGTGGTTTTTGAATTTCTTGTTGGCACGGTCGCTAGAGCGATGCTGGAACTGATCGCCGTGTATCTCAAAACAGAAAGGCTTCTGATCTGGAGCAGCGTCTGGCGCAGGGACATGGATGCGAAACATGGTCCCCTCCTTCGGTAGAACTCTGACTTGGTTCTTCTGCGTGACCACTTCAAACGTAAAGCGTGAGTCCTTGACTACAATTCCCCGGATGCCGACGCGACTAGGACATCGGCTCCGCGAGACCTCGACTTCAGCGCCATGGAAGTCAGCTGCGCTGAGCTTGGCGGCTGCGCCCTGTCCGCCATTGTAGAGCTCGGTCCCAAGGATCTCCCGAATATAGCCGAGCCAGAGGTTGTTCAGCAGCGTAAAAATGGAATACTTCAGGCCGGTTTTGGGAAGATCGTAGAGGCCAAGCTTCCGGCGCTCTCGAGCAGACAAAGGCTTTGGCTTCAGGGCTTTGGCGCGCCTTTTCTTTTCTTCCCGAGCCTTGCGTCTGGAATCTCGTGCGGTAGACGGTGGAGGGGAGCTCGGCTTGAGGAACAGAGGTCGATGTTGGATCTTCTCCGAGTAGATTCGATTTGCGCTGTCAGGACTGTGGGCTCGACGCAATAGCTCGTGCGTCAATGACTGACTCTCATCTTTGGATACCATGTCGTGGTGTCTGGCCAGCGACGGGATGTCACACCGCTGCTCGGTGAATTATTTAACGAGGATTTCTGGTTTGCTGTTACTTGGTGGTTTTTTGATGCGGGATCTTGATCTTTGAAGCACGTACTCTGTACAAAATTATAAGTGGGTTTCAGTGGGCCAAGTATGTGCCTATAGCATGTGCGGTATCCTATACCTTTTGGAACCACCCTAGCGGTCGCCTATCTAGTGTCTAGGCCACCTAAAGTAGTTATTGTGCAGTACTTACAAGTAGGTAACCAGAGCTGAATCACCACAGCCCACAATTACGTCCAATAGTCACAGTACCTTATGTACCTAGATTAGCTGTAGATTCACATGCCCCAGACCTCGGCATTAAGCATTTAGTGGTCGCTGACTTTCTTACTTACCCCAGATGACCTTCTCCACATACCCTGAACCTACATCAATCAGACAACATCGCCAAGCACCTACTTGTTGCCATCTTTCAACGTTAACCAACACCAAACTGCCCATCCTCCCGATCTAGGGTTTCCATTCGCTTACAACGCTAATTCGCGACCGTTATGAGGTAGATTACCACTTTCCAGCTATCCAACTTTTCCTCTCTTTGCCGCCTCATCTACGGCGCCTCGTAAACTGCATGGCCATGTTGCTGCCGCGATAGCTCGAGTCTGGAGGAAATCTGTTTATTAAGTTCGACAGCCGTGATCGCGAAATCCGAACACCATGTCCCAAGACGACGATCTCACGCGCGACTCTGCGCCCGATCTGCAGATTCTGGGAGACCAGATCACCCTGCAACCAAGGAGCTATGTCGAGACCCGTCGGCCCGACGACCACGAGGAAGCTCTCATGCAAAACATGGCCAGATTCCGTTCAGAGCCCCTGCAGTTCCTTCGCGAGGTCTCTCTATACGTGTCTGGTACGGGATGGCGCGCCTATGATAACGTTATCGGACGACCCATATACTATTCTGGTTTCTCTGAACAGATGAGGAATTCCGTTGTGTCGGCGCCCTTGTTGCAGGCCTGCATATCCCAGCTGGCCGACAGGCGCTTGGAGGTGGAGGAGAAGGAAGGCTGGTTTAGAAAAGACGACAAGAACTACGCTGCTAAGAAGGCACACAGACGGGCAGTTATCGAATCGGGTATACGCGAGGTTACAGAAAAGATGACAGACGACATGATCTGCAAATTTGAGAGCAAGACCTTCATCAGAGGAGCCTATTATCTAGTTACCCAGTTGTTAACGCGGGCTTACCATCAAGGTCAGCGACGAATTCTTCTTCTACCCCTTTGTCAGGCTACTTTACTAAAAGCTTGTGTATAGGAATCCATGTCTCTAGTGAAGAGGTCTTACGACTGAGAAAAGTAGCCGAGGAGGCCGAGAAAAAAAGGCAGAGTATTATATTTTTACCATCCCACCGCTCACACGTGGATTACGTTTCGATGCAGTTGATATGTTATCGCCTGGGTTTAGCTTTGCCCGTGGTTGTAGCAGGAGACAATCTGAACATGCCGGTGGTTGGGAGCTTTTTGCAGCATGCTGGTGAGCATTTATCTGTCCCCCTTACAGCACCGAATCACTGCTTACGCTCCAAGGTGCTATGTGGATTCGAAGGTCTTTCGGCAATGATAAACTGTATACCACCCTTGTCCAAGCTTACATAGATACAATGCTACAAGGCGGCTATAATTTCGAATGTTTTATAGAAGGGGGCCGGTCTCGAACTGGCAAGTTGTTGCCACCAAAATTCGGCATTTTAAGCTTCATACTTGACAGTATCCTGTCTGGTCGGGTTGAAGATGCTATTATTTGCCCTGTGAGCACTCAGTATGACAAGGTCATTGAGACAGAAGGCTACGTCACGGAGCTATTGGGAGTCCCCAAAAAGAAGGAGAACCTAGCAGATTTTCTCAGCGGCGGATCTTCTGTCTTGTCTCTCAAATTAGGGAGGGTGGATGTTCGTTTTCATGAGCCCTGGAGTCTGCGTAAATATATCAACGAGCAACTGACAAAGCTCAATCAAAAGCCCGGGACCTTGGACCTGAGCGCCAAAACACCAGAAAATGCTGTCCTCAAGCAAAAGCTGTTGCGAACCATGGGATACAAAGTGCTTTCTGATATAAACGATGTGTCAGTAGTCATGCCTACTGCGCTCATTGGTACCGTGCTCCTCACCCTGCGAGGCCGGGGCGTAGGCAAGGCAGAGTTGCTGCGACGCATCGAATGGCTCACAGCACGGGTACGCGCAAAGGGAGGGCGTGTGGCGCACTTTGGCAACGCTCCCCTTGTCGACATTGTCGAACGCGGCTTGGAAGTGCTTGGTAAAGATCTTGTGGGAGTTGTCCAGGGCTTAGCCGAGCCGACGTACTACGCGGTTGACCGTTTTCAGCTTTCCTTCTATCGCAACATGACAATACATCTCTTCATCTCGGAAGCTCTAGTCAGTGCCAGCATGTACACCAGAGTCAAGCAGGGCGGCGGGCCGGCACACCAAGAGATATCGTACACGGCTCTTCGCGATCAGGTCCTATTTCTCTCATCGCTATTCCGCGGCGAGTTCATCTTCCCAAGCGAGGGGTTAGAGGCAAATTTAGATAAGACCTTGACTGGACTCGAAAATGACCGAGTGATCAGACTGCAGAGGTGTGAGAAGGGCGCAATCTCCAGCATCGGGCTCTCTGATGAGGAACGATTGGCCGGTCGAGAAAACTATGATTTCTATTGCTTTTTAATCTGGCCATTCATTGAGTCGAGTTGGCTGGCGGCCATCTCACTCATGGGACTTACCCCTCCACTCAACCACAAGGAGGAAGCATGGGTCGAGGTCGCCAAAGCGCAGAATACGGCGCAACTTGTGAGTCCTAATATCGGCCCATGCAGCTATGGGGCCTCAAACTGACTGTACTATAGCTTGGCAAAACGCTTTACCACCAAGGCGACTTGAGTTACTTCGAAGCTGTGAACCGAGAGACCCTGAAGAACTGTTATCAGCGCTTCGAGGAAGAAGGTATTATATATGTTCTCAAATCAAAGGATACCAGGGTACCACCTCGCCTACGTCTCTCTTCCGAATGGAGGCCACCCCGTGATCCAAAAAACGGTGCCCTTCTCGCCTCAGGCAAATTGTGGGACTTCATCGAGCGCATTGCGTCAAGCAGGCGAGAGGGGAAGAACAGACGCGACGGTGCCACGGTCAGCACGCGCGTCATCATGTTGACCGACTCCCTAGGCTCCAAGTTGTTTGAAGAAACCTCCGCGCCGACGAGTAAGGCGGAAACGAAGCTTAGTGATGAGGAGGCAATCGGGCTCAAGAAAGCTGTCAAAGCAGAAAGAAAAAGAAGAAAGCTGGAGGGAAGGGCGCATTTGTGAAACGTCCGAAGATACTAGAGCCTGAGGAGGCAGAGATTGTCGTGTCAGTCATGACGACCTTTACTAACTCACGAGAACTGTAAAAGATAAGAATGAAAAGCGAGAGAAGCCAGCCATTCACACCCAATATTGCCTTTACATACGACTATTTCCTAAGGGCTGGCAGACTTGTACCTACTTGAGCGGGTGTATTAGATGTAGATTATGATAATCGTCCAGGAGTGAAATAAGCAATTGATCTTATCCATCATCCTCTAGCCCTCAAACACTCCTATGCAGTAGTACCAATCGCGGTTTGCGTAGGTTGTCACTAACCCACAGATAACATCGAGTATAAACACGTCTCTTAATTGCTAAGCAGGTTCCATAGCCCTAGTGCAGCACCCGTCAGGGGCATAAAGATGCGATAGAAATTCATGTCTCCCCACTTCCTGATAAGTTGTCTAGCGACATTAAGGCTCAGGATTTTACCCTGGCGGCCAGACATGGACGCCAGTAAGGCTGTGTTGGTTCCCATGATAAAAATTTGTGTGAAGGGTACTAGTAGTAGATTCGCGGCGCCGCCGGCTGCATATCCCCGCCACTCGCGCCCCATGGAACGATGCTGGTACGCGAGATAGAAGTAGTTAAGCGCCGTGAGGACGGCGGTCGATGGGATATATAGAGCCCGGCTGAACTGCGTGTGCCAAGCCCGCACGAGCCCATCAGTTGCCGCATTACTCTCGAGTATAGCCGGAATTGCACAGAAGGAGAGGGCACTAATGCCGCCTAGGTAGAATTGTTAGTGCTACTTGATGTGGTTATTTATATTGTCTCTTATGCTTGCCAGAGATCCAAGCTGAGCCGACGATGCTGCCGGTAGCTGACAGAGTCATAGGGGTGGATATGAAAGCCATTGCAAGTTCGTATGGATACAGTGGTGTAAGTGAAATAGGGATTTCAAGCGATGAAGAGCTATAATCATTCGTTAGAAAGAGTTTCCATAGATACAAGCAGCCGAGCCAATGACAGGACATAAATGTATGTAAAGGACTGGATTGATAACGAAATGATTTATTGGAAACTTGCAAATTTAGCTAGGCTTCGACGTCGTCGCGACATCAATTTTTATAGTCCGATGAATGAGAGGTAGGACGAGCCACCAGAGGCCCGGACAAGTTCACATGTCCGAAGGTCCAACGTCACGAGCCCGAGTTTTCCGATGAAGACGTCTCCACTCATCGCCCGACGATCTTTACAGTGGTTCCGACTAGGGCAGATACAGAATATGCCGACGAAGGTTGCACTTAGAGCATCATCACACACACACGGTCTAAAGGAGTTATACAGCTATACAGCGACTCCTTTAAAGGTACAGTTGTAACTTTCTCGACAGTCAAGCAGCTGAAGATGTTCGGATTTCACCAGGATGAGAACTAGAAAACATGAAAATTTGTAATCAGAGGTTGTCTTGTTTACACAGACAGTATTTAAATAATAAGACCCCAAGTAAGATCTTCGACCCAAATCAACTAGCTTCGCGAATATGGCTATATTCTCAAAGGGGTCTATTGCTTGTTCAGAGTGATCCTTAGGGACGGCGAAGTGATGCTAATCACCTTTCCGTTCGGATCTACATTAAATATCAGCTCATCCATGGCTGCCGACCCGTAGATGACAGACTCAATGTTGATCCACGTCGCGCAATCTGTCGAGAACATGGCAGTCGCCTTGGATGGGGCATCCGCGTCTTCAAATACAGCCTTGAACACTACTTTCTTACTCCCATCGGCGCTCACCTCCTCAAGGCCCGCTGGGTACAGCCTGATCCGGGGTGTCAAAGGGTAGTACTCATTCTGCAAAACTGTAGAGGTCCAGGCAAAGTCCGTTCCGTTGCTGATCCATTGCGGCACACTGAGGCCCGGCTGGTCGTCCGTCTGGATCGTCATCGATGAGTTCACCCGCGACATGTTGGCAAAATTATAATGCCCACTGTAGAGAGCTCCCGCCTCGGCACGAGCCGCTTCCTCGACCGCTGGGATGAGAACTTCTCCAACAATATCTGCGATTACATTAGAATTTGCCTTCGCTTTCGTCTTGTTCTCCCGCATCTCGTTTCTTACCTAGAAGGTTAAAGTTCGCATTGCCCGGCAGCTCACCTGCCAAGAGCACCGAGATGCCAATATCATAGTCCGGTATGATGGCGAGTACGGAGCTGTAATCACTAATCCGCCCGGCCTTGTTGAACGCCGTGATCCATCGATATGGCTGTCCTGCTACATTGATCCTTCTCGCTCCCCAGGGCACACCGACCGACGCGTGCGGGTCGGTGGAGAACGAGAAGGGCTTAAGCCAACGCCTCGTGGTGACAGGGTCGAGTAGTTTATAGCTTAGAATCGCACGCCCAATCTCTGACAAATCCCCCACCGAAGCGTACATGTTCCCGGCGCTGTAGCATTTTTAGTCCAAAAAGACTACGGGAAAGGATCTGAGGCGGAGACTTTACGCTGCTGACTCGCCCAAGTCAAATGTCCACCCTGTCTTGGCAGGGTCACCTTGGATGACTCCTCGTGCTTGCGCTGGGGCCCGTAGAAACGTGTTGTTCAGACCGAGGGGCTTGATGAGCGTGTCCTCCAGCAGAGACTCGAACTTTTTCCCGGTAATGGTTTCCAGAGCATATCCGCTATAGTCGCCTCACTGGTTAGATCTCATCACAAAGTATCATTGCACCCACTCACAGCAATTGAAAGGCTACATTAGAGTATGCTGGAGTCGTGAATGGGGCCAGCGAAGGATAGAACAGCCCGATACCGTTAAAGAACTCTGCGGAGAACGTGAGTAGGAGCTTCTCTATTCATGTCAGATAGATTCTCACGTTGTCGGTCACACGTGGGATAGTCTCCACAAGGTGGCCGCTCGGAATTGGTCAACGGGGGAAATCCATACTGAAGTACGTTGTCCCGTGTTGATGGCGTCTGGGTCAATTCTCCTAACAGCGCGTCTAAGTCGTATTAGTCGAGGTTCAACCGAAGTGATTCAACAATCTGGCTTACAATCCCGTGGAATACCGGTCATCTGCGTTGCCAGGCCTCCGATTGTAACTTGGTCCCAGGCCACATACATCACAGGGTCCGACCGATTCGCCAGGGCCTGCAACTCAGGAACATATTTGGTAATGGGTTCATTCCAGATCTTATCACCCGCGTTGATTAGAAACAGGTATATCGTGTAGATCTTGGTTAGGCTCCCAAGGCGAAAAACAGTATTGGCGTCCACTTGCTTCACGCCTGTCGTGTTCATCGTGGCCAGCTTTGGTGCGGTATGGAGCACCGAGAAGACGGGCTCTGGGTTATGCGCCGAGAAAACCTCCAGCGCAAAGGAATAGTTTTGCGCGCCACCTGTGATACCTTTGAAGGTGCTCGTCAAGTTCGCCACGGCGGTCTTGATGGCCTCTGCTTTTGCGAGCTGCAATGGCTTAGGAAACACTGGCCCCTCTAGGGGACAAGTAGGAGCCGCTATACATGTCGACAGAATGCACGCTGTGACGATACCGAGTGTACTGGCTAGCATCTTGGCTTACTTCGGAGATGAGTACGATGTTTTCAATGAATATCAAACCAGTGGCCAAGCGGTGCGTGCTATATCATGATATTCTGGGGGAAACACATCTCCGTGGGTCAGGTCGTCAAAACCAGATGAATCAATACCAGGTTTTAAGCAGCCATGAATTCCAATTCGGTGTAGCATTGCAAATATCAGAACCGTGGATGCACGGCTGGATAGTGGCTAAAGGTATAAAATGCGGCGTCAACGGTGATGTTTGATGTAGGATTATAGGAAGACTATCCCTCCGTACTACGAATAGGGATGTAGGGCCAGGCATGCTCCAACCCTCGGCTGCCAAGACGGCAAACAGCTACTGGTTGGATTATCCGCATTGGACTTCGTAAGCTCTATCTATAATCACACCCGATCGTCGGCTGTTCTAGGATACTCTAGAGTTATATCAATACCCTGGTAAAAACAGAACCAAGCGATAGTTTTAATCATCTGATATGAACCCTAACTTAAAATAGCATTTACCTACGTGTATTTTTATTTCTGTGATGCGAGGCACACTCCCACCTCCACGACGTACTGACAGGTATAGTGGACCATGATCTTAAGCGGATAAATTGTCCACGATATAGTTAGTCGGAGGTCTAGAATCTAATTTCGGATCTGGAACTGCAAAATGGTGGCGAAACCTTCCCAATCGAGAGATTTCACTTAATTTTTAAGGCTACATGCGCCACTGATGATATATCTAGCGAGCCGGGGGTTAATATGCGTAGATACAAAGCTATGAATCAACCACTTCAAGAGTAGTTTATTTACTCGACGGTCGGTTCGTCCCACCGAAGACAGCTACTTTACATCCACTTCGTCAAAGGTAGTAATGATTAACGTCTGAAGACAAGACAACCAAGCATAACGGTCTCCTTGTAGCAGGTATAGCATCACGCCCTTGCGTAAGATCGATAACTTTAGCAACTATGATCGAATTGAAAGCGAACAAGAGCAGGCCTTACACAGTATTCATGACGCGGACGAGCACTACAATGACGGAGCGCTTGAAATTATGGGATTTGACATTGACTATGTTCATCTAACTTAGTAACATAAGCATGCGTTGATCTAGTGAGTAATGAGTCTTTATCCACAATGTTGATAGACACTTCACGGTACATAAAACTGCGCGTCGTGATAGTCGTACTCATCCACCTGCAATGGTGATAATAATTAATGCTTATCGCAACACTACATAGAATCATGTATTGGGTACTGATCCATACTATGTTAGTCATAGGGTCGCTGCATTCGGATATATATGGGAATATAAGAATGTAAGACAAAGAAACTATCCTGTATACTCTTTCCCCAGCGGGTGCTGATAAGAGACTAAAGCAATGAAAGCGGCGAAGCGGCTACTGGACATACTGTAATATATTTCTTTGTAGATCGTACTTGTTATTAATTAATTGTTCCTGTAGTCGCGCATTGCTAAGTGGGAAAACTTAAGGTGATCGCCGGCGCGCTTTCTTTGCCCCCTGTGTGCCTGCATTGGTTTGGTCTCAGCTTATACACTTCCACACCTAAGATCTGTACTGCGAGACTCAATAAGATGTCTCGGAGGCCGTTTCGACCTCGACCATTCCAGTCACGCTTTGGTACCCCTGATGCTCCGGTCTTGGGTCGGGCAACTGTCCTCGACAACGGGCTAATTGGAGAAAAACCAGCTAGCAGGACGGCACTGGAGAACGCTCGTGGCTTCCCTAATCCTTCAGTATCAGAAAATGATCTCTATGCACTGAATAGCCTGCAAATGCGAAGGGACTGGCCTCTCGAGGCTCTCAGTGTCCAGATCCCAATAGAGTACCTGCGTGACAACTTAGCGCCTGTTGTCAGACAACGGACAGGAATAGCTATGTGCGGATCACCGTACGTGTTCAATTGTACTGAAGAGAATGTGGACAGGAGGATTCGCAAGATGTTTGGGAGATGGCCTGAGTTCTGGAATACTTTTCGGACTTCTGAGTACGTCTTTTGGCCAATCGAAGCCGAAAGGGGATATTTCGTAACGGGCATCTTTCACATGGAGAAAGGCTCCATGGATGATCCCGACTTTGACCCAGAGGAGGACCCTGAGGCTATAATACCACAAGTTCTAAATCCACACTATACTGTTGTCGAAGGATGGTCAGTTGTAGACGCTGAACGGAGCCAGACAGCCGATAATAGGGTCACTCGGGTCAGAAATCGCATCCAACGCATCTTCGCAGCCGAAGGAATGACATTCAAATTGAACTCATACCGGGAGCATAGACTTACCAATGGACAACGTTTTGCTCTTCCGTGGGTTCCTCCGCCACTGGCACATGAAACGTGGAGTTCCGGGATTAGGTCATTCGCCCTTGTGCGCCAGCTTCTGCAGCGAATTCTTGATTTTCATTGCCTCCTTGAAGGCCATCAAGACACCTTTTTCAGCGACCCTACTTGCGGCTGGCTTAACGTTGACCAGGTACGATATGAGATGATGGGGATATGCGCCATTAACGTGTTAGAGGATATGGACTGGAACGCGCGCCTATCTATCGAATGCATTCGAAGTATCACAACCGTAGAAGGTATTGACTCTTTTGGGGCACCACTGCTTGGAGCGAGTGACCTGGGTAAGGAAGCTTATATTCCCGAGTCTGACCAAGGCAGATCCGTTACAGCAGTCCCCTAAGCCGAGAAAGCATGAGGGATACTTAAAGTATGCACGAGTAGGAACATGAAAATTAATGAACATAACTTATATTCTTTCAGTTAAACTCTCCTATGAGAATAAGCACGCACCCAAGCCAGATTATATGCGCAATTGTTGATATTAATAGCTTAAAATATAAATTTAAGTATCTTTAAGAAGCCAGAATAATTCCCACCCATGTGGTCAAGTAGAAAGGAGATTAGCCTAAACACGGTACCATAAGCAATATATCTCACCATTACAGATGAGTCCAAACACCCAATTATTACGGTCTCAAAAATAATAAAGGAAAAAACCCGACGCAAGCTACGAATACGCAATATCAATGATAGTATCACTTTTGATGGTTTCTAGCCTTCACAAAATTTTATACGATAACAACCTTTGACTCTGCCCAACCTTGAACAGAATAGGAAGAAGCGGTTTAAGGACAAAATCCGAGCTACCGAGCTCAATAACTTAATGACCCAATCGGGTGTGAAGCTGTTCTCCCACAGGCGCGTAAGGAAACCAGAGCCGACCATATCCAGAGAAATGCAGCCAGACATAACGGCATCTACTTGTCGAACCTAGCAAGAAATGGGTACCGCCGTATTAAGTGCTAAAGGAAAGGCCGGTTGATTTCAGGATTGTACATGAAAAAAATGAGACAGAAAAACTCTGGGAAATTTTATTTTATGTTCCATTCTGTCCGGCTCGGGGGGGAGTTCTGGGTTGAATAACGAATCAGAACAAATATGACTTGTGCTTTCGAAATTTTTGAAAATTTTAAGTCCTACTAGTTGGGACCTGGACCCATGTGCTGAGCCGCAATTTCGGTGACAGTGCCAAGTGTGGAACGCCATCGGGTATCAAAGTCGACGGACTTTGTCTGGTCTGTATAAACCGTTAATTATACCGAGAACCTCTACTTGAAACACACGCAAATGCGTAGTGGGCGCCCCATGTGACCTTTGCGCCTGATTGGTATTACCAGTGTCATAGCTACACTCCCAAACACTATATAAATGCCTCGTGTACCTATTAACCTCCTCAGCAGGAACAGCTCTCGTTTGTAGATATTGCGCAGCGCTAGGCGCATTGCTATGCGTTTCCAAGTGCTAGCTTTGTCCGTTCGCTAAGTCATACTGCCTCATTTCCATATGGTTGTAGTTACTCTGTTCGTATAAGCTGTTAATAGGCAGTCTTTCCGTGTCGACTCTAGGCCAGGTTGAGCGGCTGCTTGACTCAATTCTTTTAGCAGCAGGCTTGAACCAGGTTATGAGGCTTGTAGGGATTTTGATGAACGACCTTGAGTCTCTGAAAATCTTGGGGATAGAAGGTACGCAAAAGACGAGGATCGCGCATGTCAGCTCAGCGATAGCCCAAAAAGATACGGTAGCTATTTGGTAAGTCCTGTCCTTTGACCAGAAGAAGCGAAGAGAAGCATCTACTCGGAATCCGGCAGAAATGATAGCACTAGATGTGATGATATGGTAAGAATGCAAAACAGAGTCAAGGTACGGAAGGGATATCACAACAAAGAACAACTCACAAGATCCCCACTAAGAAAATGAAGGTTATACCAATCTTCTTCTGGCGCTTGACATGTAACTTCCATATTACTCCTTGTGGTAATAGTAGTATAACGAAATCTGATACGAGGTTGCTCGCGGCAGTAGCGACATCAATGATTTCACGATTGGCGCTGCATGTACCAGGCACTATCTTATCCCACAGCCTGCTGAAAGGTTTGCATGATGCGCATATAGTGATCACTATGATCGAATACAGTAGGACGTTGATCACTAATAGAGTTAGAGAAGCCCACTAGATTTGCGATTGGTTAGTTGTCATTAACATTTAACTTTTAGGAAGGCAGCGATAAGGTGATAGTGTTACGACGTTGCACCAATAGCTGGTGACGTATGACTTATAAAAGTATAGAGAGAGGCAAGCGGAGAAAGAAGTGAAGTAATTGAGCATAAAGGGAAGAAATGGCCTAGAGGATATAGAGTATACTTACATAGAATAAACCCTTAGTGCCTCGTGGGACAAATATCCGTATCCACTGGAAAAGGATAGCAACCTTGAGTAGCATTATAGCAACTGAGTATAGAATCGAACCAACATGTACGAACTGGCAAAGACGTTTGATTAGGAGATATGCGTTTGTAGTGGGATGAATGAAGTCCATAGCAGGGTGGGGTTCTGCTCTTACATAAAATATGTGAGCCAAGTCTCTCACACGGACGTTCCACTGATGTACAAAAGCTCCAACCCCAGAAACAACCTCGTATATACAGTAGCCGACACCGATGATGAGTCCCTAGTAAGTCACTTGTCAGCATTGCAGTACAGCATACTGCCACCAGCGGGGTGGTTGAGCTACATAGCCAGCAAGAACAATAACTAATAAATAGCCGTTAGTAAAGATATGTATTTACCACAAGCTGCAATATTCCTACAGTCTTCGAAATGAACTTTCTTGACGCAACATAGTTTTGCATATGCTGCCAATACGAACGCTGTTGTCGAAACAGAAAGGCATATGGTAGTGACAGCCAAAGCCAAATTGTTTTGATTAGGTGGATGGTCAAAGTTCGGCCTAACTCCTGGAGGAGGAGCGAGGGCAGGTCCATTAAGAATAGCCTGTTGGGCCATCTCTGAGAGAAGGGGAAACTGGTATAGAGACTTAAGGAGAGGGGAGAAATGGATGAGATTTGAGTGTGATGTTAATGAATGTATAGTGGCAAAGGGCACACTTCGAAAACTTGATGCACTGACGCGCCCATAGAGTACATATATGCTCGGATCCCACTCTACCCAGACTTCGACCAGTGGCAAATATTGCGAAAAGGGACCCTTTGAAGTAACACAGATCGCGCAATCCTGTGAAGGTTAGCCTGCCAGTGAGATGCCGCTGGAATGGATGGCACTGTGCATGACAACGTGTATACCAAGCCAATTAATCTAAGAATGGCCAATGAGGTCCAAGACTGCGTTGGGAGTCTGGCCGGCTCCTGACATATGGTCTATTGGTGGACAACCAATGTGACGGTAATTGTGGTATTCAAGCAAGCTCCCTTGACGTGCACATACCTACGTGCAAGGTGCTGTAACATTCCTGGGCGAGAGAACATATCTAGTACTATGCTAATAGTATCGGCTGGGTGTGTTTGCGTTGTAACTGCTTTTACGCTATGTGACTAACATTAGTATCGTCATGACTATGTATCACATTCCTAATTCAGAATGTGGTATACCTTTTTTCTTCTTCTTTTTTTCTCAAAAGGTCTGGGGAGTGGGTGGGGACTAAATACAGTAAATGAAAACTTTACATAATCCGCATCATTTCTTTGCAATTCAGTAATTATCCATCATGCCAAGAGCGACAACAGAGCGGAAATAATCTTAATAACTAGCCAAGTCAACAGTTCTCAGAAACGTTGTAAGCTACACATCATTTCTAATCGTAGATGCTGTAGTTGCACTTGGAAGCATCAGGCACGCTTTATCCCTATAACAAAATCGTCCAGGTGAAACAATATAGGACGACTTGTTCTTCACTGAGGACATTTGGATCTTTCCGGCTGATATGAGTGAAGCCCTATTCTTATTACAACACCAAGTAGATTAGAGACCCTGACAGATTTAACTGATATGGAGATCAGTATACTGGCCATCGATGTGACAGATGCCAATAGCATCAAACAGTGTTATAAAGCTGTAGCAAAAATGGATAGAGAGAAACTAAACATTATCGTTAACAATGCGTGAGTAGCGCAGCACTATACGCAATAAGAGGCGTCGCCGGTACTTTACTTTTCCCTCTTCCTACATTACCCCCTCTCTGCCGTTAAAACTAAATATCATCAACGTAGGCGCATACTCATGAAAACGATACATTTACTAAAGTAAGCTAGTTCCAGAACTTACCAAGGCAGCAATTAGCCAGTCAGCTGTTAAAATGGTGGATGTCGTGACACTCGGTGGCAGGTGGCCTTAGATAGTCGACGGGAGGGTAGTTATCTAGTTGGTTGATAGACTGGTGATAGTAGAATTGAAGCCAACCTCGCCGGAAGATTAACGTCCGACGACACGCATAGCCAGTTGCTTCTTATATGTGACCATGTAGGAAGATACATAAAGTATGCAGTTGGATAGGGGTAAGAATTTAGTAATACGAAATTCTGTAAGCTTGTGTGTTCGTTCTCGAATCTAGCTCGTCAGCTACTAACATTTCGCAATAGCTATAAGCCACAGAGATGTGCATTTCACCAGTAAACCCTACCATAAGTATGCCTAGCTGAAGGCTCGTCGTGTCGAGTTGTTGGTTGCCGACCTTTAATTACTACGGCAATTAAATATTCCATACACAGGAGTTGCATATTCATTTATGTGTTGAATTAAACAAAGCCAGAGAGGATTCGCGCCATTTCACAACAGAAATAGCCTCTCCTGACGACTGGTAATAAAAGCACGATAGGCTAGATAGAAAACTAGTAGTCCATAACATGTGCTTCCTTGTGAAGCCTATGACAGTGAAAGACAGAAAGCTGCTGGTAAACAATCATGCCAAATTAGAAAGACAAATTGCCCGGCATCAGTTCCTTGAGATGCTCGTATTCGCCACTAATCCTCTAGTTAGTTACTAAGATTCTAACAGGTAAATACAGCAGGTCCTGGAATTGTGTACGTCTGAGCCTTATAAGCGTCATAGGTAATTCCGGGGTCCGATCCTTTGTACGCTCCACGGAAAGCAACCAAGTTTGAAGGCGACTTCGTTCCTGACCCGGTCACTTGAAGCTGGTGACAGCCCGGATAGAATTGTGCTCCTGGATACGTATACGATGCATGGAGAGCAATGATCTCGTGGCGGACGAGGTAGTATCCTGGAGCCACTGCAATTAAAAGAGTTAACTATTATTCTCTTAGGTGACATCTGTAGACATCTGTAGAAGTCCTGAGAGCGTGCACGGCTCGTAGGGCAAGAAATTATCCCGGGTAACAAGGGAATGGCTTTTGAGATCACTTACAGCACGAAGGAATCGTGTACTGGACACCGGAGTTGCCGCTAACCATGAGGGGGGTATCGCCCCAGGTAGTGGACGTGCCTTGCCGACCAGCTTCAGCAACCTTGAACCAGACAGCTGCATTACCAGGCATATAGTTGTTGCAACCTATCCACGTAAATTAGTTATTGTATTGCCACACCTGAGATTTTACTTACCGGTGCTAGGACACTTGGCCATATAGGTTCTGTAGAAGGCTAGTCAGTGATTGTCTCCTCAATCATGACATATGAGCTTCTCGTGAGTACTTGGGGTGTCTTTTGGTTCCAAGGTGGCTGGATCAGGCGGCTCTAGCTCTTTACGAAACACCACGGGCCAGAGAAATGGCTAAAGATGACTTACATGACTGGGCCAACATGGCTATCGGGCCAAAGTGTCCACCGGAGAGTGACAGTTGACCCAGCGGCAGCAGGCGCGTGCAACGCAGCCGGGGATGAGCCAACGATGCCACCATCAGTATATCCACCACACTGTAAATCAGCGTATGTGACGTCCTGCACGGGACCATTCCCTTGAATAGGTCTCGAAATTCGTTGGGGCTTGACATGGTGTTAGTGACCCGCCGTTCGTCGTCCGTCTCTAGGTGGGATTATATACTCACCGTAGGGCTAGTGTATGGATCTGTGTAGGGCTGATAGAATGTGTATACTTGGCCACCAATGGTTGCGTTGTCGACATAGCCGTGCGCTGCAACGACCGTGGCACCAAGGAGGAGAGCAGGCAGGACCTTCATCTTGTTCAGAACGGATGGAACTCGGATGTATCAGGGTAGTGTCGAAACGGGTTACAAGCAAAGTGATACGATCGACTTGATGCTTCGAAAAGTCATCCAGCTGCGTTACTTAACAGAGAGATGCGGGGATTGTAGTGATTCGTATGTGTCTTCTATACCATGGGATATAGCTCTTTTCAGTCTGCACATGCTCAGAACTCGTTTGTTCGCCATGCCTGACGGCGGAACAGTCTGACCGCGGGCTCTTTGCTAGGTATTGGCTTTCTTGGTCCCATGGCAATTTGCCGGAGACATTGTAAGATGCAAACTGTGTAAGTCATGCCCACAGTCTTCTTCCATCTATCAGAGGTCGACGGCCTCGGAACCTGTCTTGCGGGATCACGATGCAATGCTTGATTCACGAACGCCGGGGTTGCAATAATTGCTATTTTGGGTCACGGAAAACCATGGTCCTCGGAAACCGTAGTTGGTGGAATTACTGCAAACTAGATGTCAACCCCCTGCTAGTAGGGTAGATTGGAGCACAACTCATTCTTATGAATCAATCTAAGAACCATTATAAGCCCTACGCTGACCAACAACCAGAGAGTACCACAGAGACTAAACTGTCAATGTATTCATGATCACCGGCACTATTCCACAGCCATGTTAGGCTTGCCCGAGCTAAGAATATCTGGTCTTGGGCAGTAACAATGACAACGAGAGATTATGTTACATATTGCGTTAGACCCTATGGGCGCCCAAGTTGAGGCAATTGTTAGATGCTGGGCGAACTCACAGAGTGATAAAAAGACGACGAAAGGATTCCATATTGTAAATCTAACATGGATTTTGGTTTCAATTTCTGTTAACTCACGAGTACTTGAAAGGGCGACGCATGGTAGGACAACAGGAGTTTATAACTATCATTCAACTACTACGCTGTATATGCTGACATAATATTAATCTGGCCTCCTCGTAACATAATCCGAAGACCTTGCGTACCGCAATCTCATCATCATCACACAGGCTGAATACAGGGATCAAAATTCTACTTATTGTATCAGGAGTAAATATGAGACCAAGCATCTTTATTCTGTATTGTCAAAGTACACAACGTATAATACAAGTAGAAACTAGATACCCGTGAGCAAGCTTTTGATAGAGTAGGATGATGCGGATGACAGCTCATATCTGAAGAGGGCGAAGCAAAACATATTACCCATTGGGAGCAGTCTTCAGCTCAAGGCTCCAGAATATGCCACCAGCCTCTCACTCTCATAGTTGGTATACGATGACTTTTTAGAATTTTGTTATTCCATGAAGAATAAACTCCACAGAAAGGCGCTCAGGGGTCAGAGCTGAAGCAGCTTTGAGTACAGGAGAAACATTATATATTACGGTAATAGTATGGTAAATGTCTAGTTGTCTATGCTACCAATCCCGCCTTTTTTCCCTTCTCGACCAAAGCGAGTTCCTTCAAAATTGTTGCACCTGACACCCAAAGTGAGAGCAGGATGTGACAGTTTTTTAGGAACCCACCTACTCGATGTCGCTCTCGTGGCTGAGGTATCTGCTCACATTGCGTAAAGATGCTTTAAGGCCCATATTCGGGCCAGTTGATGGCCGAGACATCTTCGTAGCATTTGGAGCTCTGCGCAAACTCGTGGCTCGAAATGCTGCCCTCGGGAAGATCAGGCAAGGTATCGCATTCAGGAATTAGGTTGATCGCGGTGCAGCCCTCAGGAATATTGTGAACATAGAGAGCCGTATCGGGGTCAAAAGTGTCGTATGCGAAGCGCACGACGATATACTGGGCGTTGTAGTACGGGACGATCCGGGGGCAAGCGACAAAGGTCCCCTGAGCACCACCAGTGAGATAGGTGTAGGGGTTAGGGAAAGCCGCGAGCGACACTCCAGTGGTGCCGGAACCAGCATTCACGCTGACGTCGTGCTCGGCCGGGTAGGTGAAATCGTAGTCATCCTCACCCTGCACATAGATTCCCCATGGGAACAGAGGAGTTCCACCATCGGTCAGAATACTGCCGCCGCCAAAGCGAATTTCTGCAGCAGTGCCTGAGAAATGTGTTAGTTCTTTCTGTGTGAGATCGAGGGTCCTTTATGCTGAGGGTATCAGTTACCATTGTGATAGAAGATTCTTCCAGAGCCGCTGGCCGACCCGAGGACGGCATCATCCAATCCAGCGCCAGTGTGAATACCCTCGAGCTCCCAGCCATCGACTGATGGGGTGAGGTCTGTTGCTGGGTCGGTGACGTTGGCAACGAGACGGAATCCAGTCGATTGCGAACTGGGAGGGTAGTGAGGGATGATTTGGCGAGACTCGAGGGGTACGGCAGCGACAAGGCTAGCCGCGCCGAGGGTGAGAATGGTCTTGAACATTGTAACGAGTGGATTGGTGACGAGATTATCGTTGTCTAGCTTGGTTGAAGACTACAGAGCAGGTAGCGAGCTGGTGTCTGTGAGATGATCTTGTAGGACTCATAGGACCGAGTCGCAGTCTTTTTATATATTCCATACGCTTCGTTGACGATATGACGATCTGCAAGCGCTGGTGTTCCACTAGTAGGCGGCGACTATCATGCCATTGCCGATGGCGTTACTCAGCACCAAGGGCAGCTTGATGAAGGTGAAATTGGGGCTTGGCGTCAGCAATACGAGCTCTCCGTGTTGACGCAAGCGAAGTACTTTGGCCACAAAGTAGACTAACTAGTCTGTGTTTGAAGCTGGGCTCAGGCACTTCATGACGGGATGGCAATGTGGTTAGTTATCAGATGCGGAGAGATTTCCCGAGATAATGTCACGCTAACACATCCACCCTCGTATCTGCCACATTATGATTTCAGTTCCCTTTGTTATTGTTCTTGTTAGTGTTAGAGGCATCAATCAATCAATCAATCACGGGAAGCATGGGGTTCCATTTCCCAATCTGATTAGTGTCATGCAATTAGACAGATGGTACATATCTCGCTTATTGCACAACCCAGGGCTATAACCAAATACATACGGAGCGCCCGATCCCCTCGGGGGTAGTGCATACCTAGTTACCGTCACATTCACCGCCATGTCCTTACTTGTCTTGAATACGAAGAAACATGGTGAGTACATCAGAGCCAAGGCGTGCCTACTATGCACAATGTCAGGTGTGAATTTTGTCGTGCTTCGAAACATGTTTGTCAGATCCCTGTTTTCTTTGTCAACAGCAGCACTGACTAACAGAAATCGGGTCTCAATAGTAGAGCTTTGCTCCACCGGATATGTAATCCCATGTAATAGCCGGATACGATACCAGGTTGCATTATTGTCATAACCATCTTTCAGCCCGTCATTTAACCTTCAAACATGCCCAGTGACCTGGGAAACCACGTGCCGAGCACTTGGTCTCTGAGGATCTGGTTGGAAGTTTTAGATTCGGTTTGTTTGAACAAACGCGAACCGAGTTTCTCTCCTTATTCTTGGCATTCGACAGCTGAAGCTGCCACGCGGAAAAAGCTGGGATGCATTTCGCTGAGGCTTCAAAATGCGACGACGAATCTAGTCGATATGGACAGCTGGTATTAGTCCACACCGTTACTGTGGCATTTGGGTATCAAACTAAGACACATTCCCGAGGTTGGTATGGACTCATTAATGTAGATGTTCATTCTTTTGTGGATTAATTTGTGGCAGGACCGTTCAGGCACAGTGCTTCAACCAGCCACACGCTCTAATCATGTAGAGTAACAATGGCTACAAAGGCTGATCGCACCAGACTAACAACAGCTGCCCTGGGGCTACCACTTGGCCTCCTTTCGTTCCTGGAACCCTTTAAGGATGCCAACAATATTCTCTAGCGCAGCCAGGTAGGTTCTCAACTCGGTGATGACGACATCCTGATCGGCTCCCAGCTTGGGGTAGAAATCTTTGCGGTAAGGGCAGGCACCCATGGCAGCGGAGAAGACAGGCTTGATGAGGATACCGTGGTGGGGTTTGAGGGTGGCGCCGTACGCATTTCGGAACGAGGCAGAGAGTTCTTCGTCGGCCTTGGCTAGATTCTGGCTCAGTGCAATGCACGTGAAGTCCAGGCCTCTAGGGACGATGCAGTTAGTATATACAGGGTGGTGCAGGGGGCGTCAAGAAGCCAGCGTACCGGACTAGCCATAGGAGACCCTCAGTGGCCTTGTGAGTCTTAGTCTTGAGCTCATTGATAACAAGAGCTTGCAGAGTCTCGGACTCTGCGGGGGCAGCGAGCTGGCGTTCACGGATTTTCTTGGTTCGGTCAGACATGGAAACGGGAACAGCTCGTCTTGTCCGGGTGAAGACACACCTTGACATTCCCCAACATATCGGATTTGACAGGCGAGAAGGCGACGGACCCGAGGGCGTCTAGAATGATTAGGTTAGCAAATGGACAGCCGTCAGGAACACGTTATAACTTGGAGGGTTAAAAAAGACGTTAGAGGCATACCAAACATAGTGGTCAGAGACTCGGCAGCATCGAGGAACTCGGTAGTGGCAATAGCATTGTCCTTCTCCGCGTCAATGGGTACATCAGTGAAGGAACGCTTGAAGGTCGAGAGCAAGGTCGCGCCCTGGGGTACAGCAGGAGTAGACATGATGGCGATGCACTGATTATCCAGTAGAGGAGTAACTGAGAACGTGAAAGAAGACAAAAGGGTTAACAGAAAGAGAAGAGCGGTCAGTCAAAGTGAATGGGTTTCGGGGCCAAGTTAGTTAATCGTAGAGCTGTTCGTTGCTGGAGCTTCGAGACCAATAGACCCCTCAGGGGTTGGCTGGGGTGGAATGAGTGAGGGGTCTACTCCGTAGAGGGGCAAGAAGGGCTTCATAACCAAAAGACAGACTGCAATGGGAACCTATAGGGCATTACTTCATAGTGGGGAAGGGACGCGCTCTTGCGGTGAACACTAGCCACAAGACTACCCACCGTAGGTACCTTATTTAATTGCAAAAGCCACAAGCCACCTTTGTACCTGCTCATACCGTACCTAACCTAACCTAACGACTCCCAGATATTGCCTCCATCGGCCCTTAGCTAGTTGGTAAACTCCGACAATGACGTCATGAGCATGAGCCGGGGAGCACATGGCTGGAATATACTAACACGGGTAGCTACACCTTGCCTGAGCTTTACTCTTTGTAGCTCATTGGTTTTCCTGCATTACCGTACGACCCGCGCTTTTTTTTTTTTAGTTTTTCCGCTGTCCTTCTTCCTTATTATTTTAAACAATTCTCGTCTTTTAATGTGAAGAGGTCTATTAGCCACTTGTGTGACCATTGTGTGCTACAGAGTAACAGCTGTGTAGTGATCTTGAGCTGGGATTCGGTACTTCTGTCTCCGAAATAAAGATGCTGTTGGACGGGGTGAGCTGAATTAGCCTCGAACCTGCAATGCCAGGGCTGGCTGTTGGGGAAGGGGGTAGGGGGGTTAGGCGCATCTATAGCTGCAGCTGGAAAATAACTTGCTTTCGGGTTCATGCGACTTCTGGATCAAGGTACTAGAGTATACGGTAGCACAAAACTGGTCATCCTGGTCTGGATGAACCTCCCAAGCCTACCAAGCCTCCCAAGCCCAAACCACATGCTTAGGACAATGACGTCTCCCAGCCAATCTTCCCGGTATCAACATCTTCTAAAGTACCTTAGCTTCAATCATTCCAGCCCACTCCCTGGGTAAGATAACCTACTCGCCTACCTAGTATAGATATTTACCATCCACATCCTCTCTTTCGACTCTACTTCGCGTTCACACCCTGTTCTGTTAACAATGAGAAACGGTGAATAAGTCTTACTGCTAGAGACATCCAGGTTCACACTCCTTACCGACATTGGCCACTTATCGTTGCCCATCCCCCTTTCACCGTCATCGCCTCTCGCTCACTGCACTCACTTCAATCTGAGCCATGTCCGAATCCCACGCCCAGGATGGACACCAATCCAGTGTTTTAGATAAACTGAAGCATCCCTTTCACGAGCTCAAGGATAAACTAAAAGACACTCACCTCCACGACACAAAGGTCAAACTCGTCCATCAGAAGTATGTTCATTCGCACCCTCCTATCCGTTGTGTTCCGCTGCGTCTTAGATCTAACCATCAGTAGACACCAAATTGGGAAGTTCGCAAATATCGTAGGTTCCCTCTAGCCTTTAGAACTGTGCAACCGCTTATTCTCGGCTCACTAACATTTTGCCTCTACCCACAGTTCAACCCCCAACATCGTCATGATGAGGAGCATGAGAAGGCCTGTGATGAGAAGCGTAACAGAGTCGCCAAACAACACCGCTTCAATTCTTATTTCCCCGAGCATGACGGTAACCTGATCAAGTGGTATGTCGACGGACGAGACTATTTTTGGGTGGGTATTATTTTTCTATCTTTTTCGAGGTCGCTGGCTTTCTCGCCCTTTGCGTCGGAGACTGGCTTAACTGAACAATGCTAACACATCCAAGGCCGTGTCGGTAGCTCTGGATCAAGCCAAGGAGTCCATCTACATCGCAGATTGGTGGCTGTCTCCCGAGCTGTTTATGAGAAGGCCTCCGCACTTTAACCAGGAATGGCGTCTGGACGAGATCCTAAAGCGTCGCGCTGAGGCCGGCGTTAAGATCTACGTTATTGTCTATCGCGAGGTTGAGGCTGCTATCACTTGCAATTCTGAACATACCAAGCATGCTCTTCAGAGTCTCTGCCCCGAAGGCTCCCCAGGCTATGGCAACATCAAGATCATGCGCCATCCCGACCACAATGTATTTGAGAACGCCGCCGACATGACCTTTTATTGGGCTCATCATGAAAAATTCATCGTCATTGACTATGCCATGGCCTTCATCGGCGGTCTGGACTTGTGCTTTGGCCGCTGGGATAATCACCAACATGCACTTTCCGACGTTCATCCCGAGGGTGTTGCCAATGAGATTTGGCCGGGCCAGGATTTCAACAACAACCGCGTTATGGACTTCAAGAATGTCCAGGATTGGAAACAGAACGAGTTGAGCAAGGCCGAGTATGGTCGTATGCCCTGGCATGATGTATCCATGGGCGTCATAGGCCCATGTGTGTACGACATCGCCGAACATTTTGTCTTACGCTGGAATTTTGTCAAACGGGACAAGTACAAGCGCGATGAGAGATTTGACTGGATAATGCTCAGAGGTCGTGAAGGCCAAGACGAGGACTTGGTTGGTGTGCAACGGCCCAAGCACCCTGTTGGAGACTATGTCCTCCATCCTTTCATGCCCTTAGAGACCAAGAACCTGAATAATCGAGGAACAGTTCACGCACAAATCGTCAGGTCCAGTGCCGACTGGTCCAGCGGTATCCTCACAGACCATTCCATTCAAAATGCTTACAAAGAGGTGATTCGTAACGCTCAGCACTATGTTTACATCGAGAACCAGTTCTTTATCACGGCCACGGGTGATCAACAGTCGCCAATCCACAACCAGATTGGACGAGCTATCGTGGAGGCGTGCGTCAGAGCCGGAAAGGAAGGGCGCAAGTTCCGCGTCATCATCGTCATCCCCGCCGTACCTGGATTTGCTGGCGACCTGCGTGATGACGCTGCCACAGGCACTCGAGCTATCATGGATTATCAGTACAAATCGATTTGCCGTGGAGAACATTCCATTTTTGAGCAGATTCGGGCACAGGGTGTCGACCCGGTCAATCACATATTCGTCTTCAACCTACGATCATACGACCGCCTAAATAAGACCTCTACGGTTCGAGAACAAGAAGAAAAGTCCGGTGTAAACTATCAACAGGTGCAGCGCGCACAGGCCGAGGAGATTATGAGTTCTGGGATTCACGGCAGTGCAGATGTCGAAGGTGAACGCGACAAGCACATGGGCAAGGCCGAGGAGCAAAAGGAAACTAAGGAAACTATAAAGAGCACAGAAGCCAAGAAACGCTTTGAAGAAGCAAGACCGGACGACGCAGGAATGAAATCGGCGTACAGTGTAGCTCACCATGCAATGGCTGGCACGGGTAAGCTTTCGGACGAGCCATGGGAGGGTGATGCGCGAGAAGAGGTTGAAAATTGGATACAGGAGGAGCTTTACATCCATGCTAAGCTTCTCATTGTAGACGATCGCACCGTAATCTGCGGCTCTAGCAATCTGAACGACCGCAGTCAGGAAGGTTATCATGACAGCGAACTTTCCATCGTCATGGAAGACACAGATAGGATCCCAAGTAGAATGGATGGTCAACCCTTCGAGGCGGGTAAACATGCGGCCACTCTGCGCCGTTACCTGTGGCGGGAACACTTAGGTTTGCTGCCCCCACAGGAGCACGATGCAAGTCACGATCCCAATGCGCAACCCCCGGGTGAGAACTCACCGAATGACATCTGGGACCGAGATGATAGCTACAAGTTTGTCGAAGATCCTCTGAGCGATGAGCTCTGGAATCAGTGGACTTCCAGTGCCACCACAAACACGGAAATTTTCAGGCATCTCTTTCATGCTGATCCGGACGACCATGGTAAGTAAATGATCAACTATCATCCGTGCTAAACAGCTCTCCTAAATCCTACACAGTAAAAACATTCGATGACTATAATACATTCCTCCCACCAAAAGAAGTTAAGTCCGGTCATATCTTCGACAAATTTATGCCGGCAGAGGACGTCCGCAAGAAGCTTGATCAAATTAAGGGCCATCTAGTCTGGATGCCACTGGACTACCTAAAAGATGCAAATATGGCCGAGACAGGGTTGCAGGTCAACGCTTGGACAGAAAGTGTTTACACTTGAAGCGACCACACTTCTTGTGATGACGAGCATGTGACTCCGGCATAGGTGTTCGGCTTGGTATACCAGGTGTGCTATCAATGCTAAGAACAGTCCTTTGGATTGTTTGATTGCTTCCTTTGGCCTTATATGTCCCCTTTTGAATCATGTGTTACTTTGTTCTGGCATAGTTACATTGATTAGTGCTAGATCCTGGCGAGGCCTAGTTGGTATCTAATCCGGACTATAGTCAGCCAGCATCATTCCCACCGTGCGTTTTTGTATTGGTGCTACGATCGATTCTTTATTATCAAGGTCAGTAAGCTGTGACTTAAGAAGACATAACACTTCGTCGTGTATTGTTTATATATATATATATCTGCATATATATGCTGTTATGGCTAAAATGATACCAAATTTTAGACCAAATGCGTGCCTGCACCTTTGTTTTATGGATATGTGCAAAGTTGAAGGAAAAAAAGAAAAGCGTGTTACCTACCAAAAAAAAAATAAAAAATAAAAAATTTGTGCACACATAAGATAATAGTATATGCTTTTTATATTAGAACAATGTTAAGGAGATTGCTTAGTAACATATTATATAAGTAAAATCCACACCGTTTTATTCTTTTAGTGTATCAAAGTAATAATCTATATATATAATATATACATATGGATACTCGCAACACAATCTTCTGGTCTCCCATGGAACACCTCTGCCCGGAAGGCTTGCCGATCCAGTGGGGTTGGTCTGCAGGTATTAGTACCCGGCCAATAGATAGAGAGTCCACGAACGTTCTCTCGGTTAATCATGTTGCGAGAAATTTCGCGAGCTGCCAAGGGAGGCCTTTTTGCCATGGGTAAGAATTGATACTATCTCTCCTAGTACGGAAAATTTATGGCTGCGGGATACGGCTTGTTCTAACACGGAAATCATCTCGGGTTATTTACGTTGCGACAACATGGCTGGCGTTTAATATAGACCACACCGGAGAGCTACCGTCTTTCATTGTAAATTTTCTCTAAGAGTTAACCGGGTAATCCCATAATTTTAGACGATAACAACTGAGCCTCTATTTATACGCCTCGTAGCCTAAAATTGTCCTAAAGAACCGCCAATATGGGCTTTTCGTGGGCTGGAATAGCGTTCGAAGCCTTCCTATTAGCCGTGGCTGCAACTGCAACTGCAACCGTAACCGCGGCGCCAGTAGATGAGCCTGGCAGTAGTAAAGCTCCAGCATTTTTCCTAGCTGGCGACTCGACCACAGCACGAGACGGCGGTTGGGGCGATGGGCTCCTCGCGCCGCTTATCAGCCCGGCGTGGGGCGTTAACATCGGCCAGAGCGGCGCGACGACCGTGTCGTACATCGCCGGGGGTAACTGGACGAACATTACAGCGCACTTGAAAGATTACGCAGCGACGTACGACTGTTACGTGACGATAAGCGTAAGCTGATCCCTCCCTCTTCATGGACTGACCGTATCCATGTGAAACATCCAAATTCGGCCGCCCCAATATAGTAGCTGACGCTGCCGAACCATAAGTTTGGGCATAACGATCAAAAGCCCGAGAACAATGTCTCCTTCGACGTATACCAACAGAACCTCATAAATTTCGCCAACGAGGTTAACTCCCTCGGCGGTAAAGCCGTGCGTTGACTTCTCTACTTGCCCAACGTCTCCCAGGCCCAAAATGTCTCTGCTAACATAGAGTGCAAGCTCCTCGTGTCCTCGCTTACCCGGCGCGTCTTCCCCAACGACCCGCACAACGCTACGGACTCACTTCACAATGAGCGGCTTGCAGCAATCGCGGCGGCTGAGGCAACGAATTCGACTATTATTGACCTAAATGCCGCGAGCTTGGCGTACGTAGATGCAATCGGCCGTGATGCATCGTGGGTATACAACTGGGGTCCCAATCGAACAGATATGACGCACTTGAATGATTATGGTACGGTCGTGTTTGGCCGCATGGTAGCGGATTTGATCATTCGGGAGCTGCCGGACCTGGAGTGCTGGATCACGCCTAATGAGACGTTGAGTTATGCTATTTGGAATAATTTGCCGGCCTAAATGCCGCTGTGGTAAGATAAGAAACTAGAACATCGGCGTATTAGCGATGGTCAGAATTGAAACCTTGTCGTTCGAGAAGTCAGAGGCGGGTTTGACGAAAACAGAAAGGTACATAGCTGCGACCAAGTCTAGGACCTTAAGATGGCTCATTGTGACATTTAGACTTATTCTTCTAGGAAGGTTGAGAAGGAAAGGGGAAGGCGGGAGAGACCAGGAATGCAGCGCCCAAAGAATATCGACTGCAGACCATATCATGTCTAAATATTATATGATAGGACTTCGAAACGAGCTATTGTGTCATTGAGTAACGACTGGTGCAACAGCTTCGTTTGAGCCCCAGACGAAGCATGGCTCTTTCTCAGTTCCTTTTAAGTACACCAAATGTCGTGAGTATGTCTTCCGTTCATTCAAGCGATACCATTTTTGAAGTCCACGCCGCCGTTTACCAGCCTCGCCCAGCCATCTTCTGCTCGGGGCGCATCGAATTCACGCTGATGCCTACCATGGCTTCGCCCAGGCCTTCGCTACACTCCGCTAGCACTTTCGCGTCTCTGAAATGTGTCGTGGCCCTCACAATGGCCTTTGCTCTCTTGGCCGCATCGCCCGACTTGAAGATTCCACTCCCTACAAACACACCGTCGCAGCCCAGCTGCATCATCAATGCCGCATCCGCCGGCGTCGCCACACCACCTGCAGCAAAGTTTACGACGGGCAGACGGCCAAGCTCGGCCGTCTGCTTCAAGAGGGCAGCGTCGCAGCCGAACTCCCGGGCCAGTGCGCGGATGGCTAGGTCGCCGCCCTCCCGCAGAGCGGATTGCGCCCTGGCGATGTCGTGCTTGACCGTGCGCATGTGCTTCACAGCCTCAACGACGTCACCCGTGCCCGCCTCGCCCTTGGTGCGGATCATGGCGGCCCCTTCGGCAATTCGTCGCAGGGCTTCTGGCAAGTTGCGGCACCCACACACGAAGGGTATGTTGACTGTATGTTTCAGTGTAAAGTTAGCGCTGCTTTGGATGAGGAGCAATTATACACAAGATACCCAATGTATGCGGAGTTACAGCAGAACGCAAAATAAATAGAGATAGATGGCTAGGACGATACGCACATTCGGATTTCTCAACATGGTACTCGTTGTCAGCCGGCGTGAGCACCTCGCTTTCATCGATGTAGTCAACGCCCAGAGCTTCAAGGATTTGGCACTCAACGAAGTGGCCGATGCGGGCCTTAGCCATGACGGGGATGGTGACGGCGTCTTGGATCTCCTTGATCTTGGCTGGATCGGACATGCGCGCGACGCCGCCCTCGACTCGAATATCGGCCGGGACTCTCTCTAGGGCCATCACGGCGCAGGCTCCGGCGTCCTCGGCGATACGGGCCTGCGCGGCGTCTGTCACGTCCATGATCACGCCGCCCTTGAGCATCTGCGCCAGGCCCGCCTTGACGGTGAAGGAGGCCTTAGCGGCCGTGCCATTGGGCGCGGCCGCCGATGTGACTGGCGTGGGGTCGTCGTTCGCCATGGCTAACTACGTTGGGTTCTGACTGTTTTTTTGGAGGGGTTGGAGGGGGGTTGCAATAAGTTCTCGCAGGTGTTTGGAGTAGTAGGATAATATAGGATATATAGTGTTTGTTCACCAGTTCCGTTTAGACTTGATCGATACAGATGAGTCACCACAGGTTGGGATTAGGTAGGTCGGTAGGTAAGTACATAGGTGAGTAGGTAAGTAGATAGGTAAATAGGTAAGTATGGGAGTAGGTAGGTAAGTAATTGATGTCAGTAGGTTAGTAAGTAGGTAAGATATGACCCTGGGCCAGAACCCCAAGTGACCCTGGAGGGAAGCAACATCACTGTCCCCTAACCCCCTAAAGGTGGCGCACCAAAGGCTTTCCAGGTCGAGTTGAACCCTAAAACCTTAAGTTGTGGGCGCATCTTCCAGGAAGTTTAGTGATGTGGTTTAGTGATGGCGTCAGGCCGTCGGTGTTTGAAACTAGAGACATTTGGCGCGCCGGCAGGTCCATGGTCCGGCTTGAGCCGGGTGTTGCACGGGTGTTGCACGTCTCGGAGCGATGACGGCCCTGGGTAATTAATGGGAAGGCGTGAATGAGTCGCGTAGTACGACGTGCCAATGTGTTTACAGTGTTTACATAACACCTCGACGCCGACGTCGGGGCTGAAACTTGTGATTGTTTGCTCGTTTCCCCTATTCCCTTGGTGGTGATCAGCGATCTGTGACGCGGTCCCAATTGACTGAGAATTCCGCACTTACATACTTATTCCGTATGTGGCCGGGATATGCCGAAGAGAGCGAGTTCTTTATTTCCGCATCATATCTACTCTGATAGCTGCGTGCATGCTGCACCGTCCTTCTTCTCATTCCTCTCATGTCCACACAATTGTTGGGATTAGGATTGGAATAACGGTGATAATTTCTAGGTCGAATTGTCCCCCTTCAGTCCTCCCTCCACCATGGTAACTGTGGGTGTTTTAGCGCTGCAAGGAGGCTTCGCCGAGCATCTCGGCTTGCTACGGAGAGCTGCGGATCACCTCTCCATCGGAGACAGTCAGTTTATCAGCCTTACCGAAGTACGCACCCCCGAGCAGCTTGGCACCTGCGATGCCTTGGTATTACCCGGCGGCGAGAGCACGACCTTGTCGCTGGTCGCCACACAGTCCGGGTTGATGGAGCCGTTGCGAGAGTTTGTCAAGTGAGTCCTGGTAGCCCATGCTCTCCGGGTGGAAATGGTTGCTAATATTTCGAGCTGAGCGAAGGATTTCCAAGAAGCCAGTATGGGGAACTTGCGCTGGACTGATACTGCTGTGTGAACAGGCCAGTGCGACGAAAAGGGGGGGTCAGGAGCTCATTGGAGGACTCGACGTCAAGGTCCATCGCAACCATTTTGGGCGCCAGCTCCAGAGTTTCGTGCGAGACGTGAATTTACCCTTCCTAGGCCTGAGAGAGCAGAAACCGCCTCCGTTTCCGGCTGTGTTCATTCGAGCTCCTGTAGTGGATCAAATATTGTACCAGGCTGGCCTGCCAGAAAGGAAGGTTGAGGTTCTGGCTAAGCTTCCGTCTGATGGCGAAACGGATGATATAATTGCCTTGAAGCAGGGCAACGTATTTGGTACAAGCTTCCATCCGGAATTGACTGACGATATACGGATTCATGTCTGGTGGCTAGAACAGGTTATGAAGGCGATGCGCCAAGACTGAATGGTGGTATCTTGTTTTTAGGTCTATTCTCTAGTCGAACCAGCACCACTCGTCTCAAGACGGCCTCGGATCATGCCCACAAAGCTTTCGAATAGCGAGTGGTCATCACCCTGCAACCAGCGAAGAACAACGGCAACGCTGCCATACAAGTCGCCTGGGTCCTTACCTACTCGTAATGAAACTGAAAACCCAAATGCACAGGTGGCAACCTCTAATACAGAAGATGCAGCTAGCTGTTTCACAGGAAAATCTCCCGCTGCTCTCCTTCGCCGATACGCGCGACTCCAGACATTTCCATCAGCAAATCCAACACCTCTGAGGCGTTGCTTGTCCCAAAACCATGAGACCAAATCTAGGGATTCCATTGCATCACAAAGAGCCCTTTCGTGTCGTGGGATGGCCTCTCTATTAACTTTAGGAAAAGGTCCACCGATAATGATTTCCGTTATGGGCGGCAATAATCTCTTGGTAGCAAAGTAATCATGGCCTCGGCTAGCACTCAATGAAGGCCGTCTAGTTACGAAACTCCACCCTATTGCCCATCGGCGTGTTTTGTTACCCTGGATGAAAGCTTTGACGGCATAATTATTGATGTGATGCCTCCTAAGGGTGTCGATAAGGACTTTGAGACTGGACTGTTTACCAAGCATCGCCGTGTACCACTGGACCCTTTCCCTGAGGACCAGAGATTCGTTGATCATCCGCTGCACGAACCCGATTTCCCCTCCTTCACAGACCATCTCGACAGGTGCACCTGTGCACGCACTATACGGTGGACGTGATTTCTGGGCAGCAAGCTTGAGCAGCTCCGCATCCGAGGCATAGAACGGCGGGTTTACCATCACGAAATCGATGGTACTCACGTTCAGTTCATCCAGTGGAATGAGGGAAGCAGAAGCATCACGGCCCACAATCCGGATGCGGGATTCAAGGTTGTTTAGACGGGCATTCAGACGGGCGTATGACAATGACTTGAAATCGACATCAGTAGCGATGAAATGCCATGGTCGCTGAACACAGCCCAAAAGGGGGTAGATCAAGCTCGCGCCAGTGCCGATATCGAGGCCCGTGACTCGTCGTTCAGGCTCGTACTGCTCCCGATATGACGAGGAGGAGCTGTCAAGAAGGTCTTTGAGCCATAGTAGGTAGTTATGGCGATTGGGGACGGGAGGACACAGGCGATCTGGCGGTAAATCGATCTGAAGTCCGAAGTCTTCTTTCAACAGTGTTTTCGTTAGTTGCATGACAGCTGCTGGATCTGTGAAGTCTAGCTGGGTGCCGTCTTTCAGGACGGCCCCGAACTCGGGATATTTTTGACCAAGGATTGCAAACTCAGACTCCGTAGAGTATAGACCCTGATAATAGTTGTCGTTGTAATGCCTAGGCCTTGCGCCTGATGCCATCTGATTAGGCGGAGGCTGGTGAAAAATCACGTCTTCTTCGCTTTCTAAGCCTGATCGCCAAGCCTTAAGCTCTGTGCCTTGGGCTTGTATAGTATTGCTTTGTTTAGCGATTTCCGAATCATTCCCACCGGACAGTGCTCGCTTGATTTGATATCCAGAGTACTTCCGTTTCGTACCTCGCGTGGGGCTGGTGATTTCCATCTTGGCAAGGGCAACACATGGTTACTTCGCTATTCCCTGTCGATGGCCAAAATCATGAGCGACAAAGGGTGGATAAAAGCGAACAATCCATTCAGTATTACTTACAGGTAAATAAGATGGAGGAAGTGGAGTCATCGTTTGTTGCCCACTATCAAAAGTTGACAAGAGCAACCTGCTCTGGCACGTGATCATCGTGTTGGCGAATGGCAGCCTATCAACCCGTTATCTAGCGAAAACGATAAAAGGCACATGAAACGCTCGTGAGGTAAAGATGTCTTAATACTGTCTGGAGCTACATAGTGGTAGATTTATGCAAAAGCCTTTACCGTTCAATGAAGACAGCGGACAGTTCAATAGTGTAGTAGACGGCAGATTGCGTGCCACATCCAGCAAGTACCCCCCGCCCGACATGCACAGCCCACAGTTGATTATCTCTTATAGTACAAACAAAGTTCCAAGTTCTCGGGCGTTCCAGCAAACGATTCTCAGAACGTCGTGATATCGCTTCATCGGAACTGTATTTCCGCAGTAAATAATTTAGAGGCCATGTCTTTTCAGACCTCAAGCAATGTTTTTCGTGCCTGCATGCTGCCCTCTAGCCACCTAGGTGAACCCATATCTGTATTGTCTTCGCTGATGGCGAATGACCTAACAGACCCCTCTGATTTGCAGGGGAAAGATTCTACTTGTTGCCTTTCCGTACACAAGGAAACCGAAGAAGCTTACCGAGTCGGCATGATCGACAGCCTAGAACTCCAAACTCCACAGTTGCACAAAGCATTACTTGCCAACGACCCCTTACAATGTGACCAGGCAAGTGAGCAAATTCCGTCTGAAAAGCAACGCCGAAAACTCCGGGCCAAAAAAAACCCCACCTAGCGTAGCATACACACCCAGGAAAGGTACACCTCATGGTGAGCATGGAGCAAGCAGCAAGCTGAATCAGTGAGGTAAACCAGAGGGGCTCACAACATTTACACGCCACCACCCATGAAAGCTGCAAGATCATCTAGCTCGAGCAGCTGCCGCTCAAATGCCACGCACAGCTCAGCACCCGTCATATCATTCGCTGCCGGGGTTGTTGCGGAATCAACCGGCTGGCCGCCCGATGACGAAGGCACAGGTGACTCGGCTTTGGGCTGTGCGGGAGGGCTCGCCGAGGCCGGTGTCGATGCGCCAGCAGATGCACCATTTATAGTGGTGAACCCAGACTTACGTGGAGGTTCAGCACCATTACTTTCCCCTGGCTCCTGCGGATTTGCCGATGAGTGCCGCTCGTAGTCCATGCTCTCAGGGTTGTTGTCAGGCTGGCTAGCCGTGTCATCTTTGATTGAAGATGGTGCAGGCTCAATGATGGCTCGGTTGGCATCCCTATCGCCGTTTCGTAGGACTTTGGCCATGACGGCAAGATGGCGATACCATGGGACAGCGAGAATCCATGTGTTGGCACCATCCTGGAGAAACCGCATGCCATCACCGACGATGGCCTCGGCAGTTTCGTTCACATCAACTGGAGTCAGACCTTTCAGACTAAACCACGCGACAGTGGCACAGGCCGTGAAGCAGGAGAAGAGCATAACGAGCGGGAAATTGGGCACGGCATCCTTGTCAGCATTAGTCTCGAGCGCCAGAAGTAATGAGACGACGCTATGTGACGCAGCGAAAACCCGATCCACCGTCTGGAGATGAGCGTGAGGAACCATGCGCCAAGTTTCGTGGTTAAAGCCCTCTGTCGTGACAAAATGAAGGAGCCTACGGCGATGAACCATGATTGTGGCACAGTGCAGCAAACAGTGAAGCATAGCATACGTGTACCCACTGCCCATAGTGATGTGCAGGTTGATATGGCCCGGCTTGTCAACGAAATGCATAGGCAAGGAGCTGCGCACAGTTTCAATGCCGGCTTCGAGCGATGCACACTGCTCCTCGGAGTAGGTGGCCGGTGTAACCGTGGTCAGCATCTCGATAACATTGCGCCAGGCCTGTGTAGCCATAACAATATGGCCAAACTCGCCTACCTCGGTCATGGGCGTGGCCTCCGGGATACCAGGTGGGGGATTGCCCGCCAAGGTGCGCACATAGACAGGCGTACCGAAGTTGTAGCTCATGTCGGGACACGGCAGAGGTACATCCTTGACATCATGGTGGGAGACTGCCGGGTGGCGGCCGGGGCTGCTCGTAAGGAAACAGTCGAGGATGTAGATCAGCCACAGGGTCCGGCGGAAGGACTCATCCTTGATAAACTGATCGGGATCTTCGCGGTTCTGGTGGCCAGAAATTATGCGGTACATCTGAGTCATACGAGCGGCTTGTCCCAAGTAGACGTAAGCGCGGACGGCATTTCTATTGCCCCATTCATGGATGGTTAAGAGACATAAAGCCTGAATATCTGCCAAGCTCGGATTGTCGAGGGTCTGCATAACCAGAGTGATGGTTTTGCCGGCAAAATGCTCGGAGGCTGCCGATGCACCGCCCTGGCCTCCATAGCGGCGAATCAAAGCGGGGGAACTCCTAACGAGAAGAGACGATGTTAGAAAGAACTAAACCTTTGGTTTCTAACAAGACAAGAGAAGCGCAGATAGGCCTGGAAATAAGCGGAGGGGATTCGGCCGCGACGAAGAAGTCTCGGCGACAGCGAGGTGTGCAGCTATTGGCCTAGTGACATGACATGGGCAGTAGGGCCCACTGCCGGAAATTGAGACACTTTGTTGCCCGAAGGATAGGTAACGGTTCAAATGAACGGACTCCGGAGGTAAGGGTAACAACCTCGGAAATGAAAATCTGCTTACCGTGCAGCGCATGTTAGAAGGCCATTCACAATGCTGGTTTCTAGAGTGCCGTTCTTGAGTTTCTGCAGGAAGGATGGCTTGTGAAATGCTACACAAGACGGGAGGGTTTTGTTAATCACTCTCTCGCATTCCGTGATGAGTTCCGGGGTGAGCCTATAGGGACACGCAGAGGTCCATTGTTAGCGAGACTGAACTGCATTGTAATACAATCTTATGGGCTGAGCAGGCGTGACAGGATGGCGGGCACGGGGGCTCGAGGGCAGGGGGGGGGGATAAATTGGCAGCATTGGGGCGCAACCGGAATGATGCTGGACTAATGGAGATCCCGAGGCGAGACGATGCAGCCGGCATCAGCCCCCCTAAAAAGCATGGCACAGGGTAAGGGGGCCGCAGCGCGCGATGCGATGCGCTGCGCTGCGCTGGGCGCTGGGTGCGCCTCGCCCTAGCTGGTGAGAATCATCGCGCCCAGGCGCGTGCCCCGATCTATGGCTGCCGAGATTCACGCTTATGGTGCTGCTTGGGTAGAAGGAGAGCGACGACAGTAGTGGAAAGGATACATGACAAAAGAGAGCGAGATAGAGCAGGAGGAAGAGGAAGAGATAAAAGAGGCAAAGAGGAACTTACTTCTCGTTATTCGCCTGGAGGCTACGCGGCAAAACAGCTCCGGAGGTTGCTGGCTGTCGGTCACTCGTGGCCGATACGCTGCGCTCTCCTGGTAAAGACTCTCTCGGACGAGGCACCCTCGCGGGTGACTGACCGTGGAGGTGAGCAGTGCTCTCGGAGGGTAAATAACAATCGTGCAAACCCTTAGCACAATTTTTGCAAGGTGCGCGACCGTTCTCGTAGACACACTTGGTCTTGCCTTTGCGACAACGCACGCAAGCGCCGCCGGCTCGCAGCGATGTGCCACGGACGACGGACGTCATAGCGAGCAGGGCGACAGACCGTTTCAATAAAATAAGAGAAGACTGAGCAATATAATGATGATGGGCCGAAGACAGGTCCGGCGAGAGATGAAAGAGTTGTGGGAAAATATTATGAATAAACGGAGGAGTCGGGGAAAGACGGTGGTGGTTCGGTAGTGCGGTGGATTAGATTTAGTTGTGTGAGAGGGAGAGCGCCCGGTCGGGAGTGGAGGAGGTTCGAGAAGAAAAAGAACCAACAGGGGAGGGAAGAATGAGAACGAACTAAACAGTGGGGTTGTGGTTGGAAGGAAGACAAGCTGAGATGTTCCGGAGGAACAGAGACCTGAGATGGGCAGACAGACAGTCAGGCAGGCAAGCGGGCAGAGAGTATGTAGAGACTTGATAGCCCGGCAGACAGGCTCAAGCGCTAACAATCGAAACCAAAAGCCAGTCGCTCGCTAATTATGGCTACTCGGACCGGCTCTTGGTGTGCGGATGCGCGGGTGGGCGGACAAGGCGGGTACGACGACTACGTGCAATGGATGGATGGGATGAGACGAAGAGACCCTTTCTGCGTACGTGTGTGACTGATGGGGGCGCCGTCCACTATCTGCTAGGTGTGCGGGCTAGATGGTATAATCCAGATGAGGATATAAATGATGAAGATGCAGCAAGCTGCTGCACCTCTGGATTATTGATTTGATCGGTCGATCAGTACGGCAGTAGTTGACGTGGGCGGGTGTAATGCAACCAGCACCAGAGAAGATGGGGGAGAAAAAAAAACACAGGTTTTCGGGAACACGCGGAAGAGGATGCTGGAAGGTTATTGGAAGCAGAAAAACGATAATGGTCTTTGCGTCCGGGGGAAATGCCACCAGTGCTGTACGTAGTCACCGAACATAGTTTCTAGGGTCGGAGGCAGTAAGACCTGTAGCGAGGGAGTCTGGGCGATAGCTAGGTCTTCTGGGAGGTCCAGGTGCCTTGCAGTCTCGAGTCAGGCCGGGGCAACAGAGACGGGAGAGAAGGAGAGGAAGCGCCCAGGGTACTGGGTAGGTAGGCAGATTGGTAGGTACAAGCAAGTTGGCGGCAGGCGGACAGGTCTCGGGTTCACGGGTCTCCGGCGTCTATCGCTGTTTCTTTTTTAAAACGATGGGAAAATCTGTGGAGCTTGGAGGAGAAATGATGCCACGGGGAATGGCCCAAGTGGTACGTACCTCCGTAGTTTTTGCCCTGGAGGTCGGCATGAATGCTCGTGTTAAACCCGCCAGAGCCGCGTGGTTCTTAAACCGTATCTTTTAGCATCCGTCGGTCGGCAACACCGTTGGTCTTTTCAGTACCTAATTACGAAGCCAGCTTGCGCTCAAATTTTTGATTGTTTGAAAATAAAAGAACAGTATAAAAGCGCCTAGCCTTCATTCCTTTGTGCTCTTTTTCTTCTCTCATTCTTGTTAGGGTAGATATCTTGTGCCTACATATTCTTCCCAATTCCCAGCACCTTAGCCATACATCTAGCCGACCGCTAGGATAGTGGCGAGGCGAGAATCTACCTAGGCTGTTGAATTAGGTATCTTCTCAAGGGTACTTACCCTTTCGATGTGCCTATTCGCGGGCGTGTTCACAGTCCTTCAAATAAGTGAGTGCACAGTAGCTGGTTAGAAATCATCTTCAAACGTTAAATACTTATAATTACGGTAGTGCGCAGTAGATTTCTTAGGAAGGACCACGTCTAAACTACGGAGTACGCGTAAAGTTACACAGACAACTAACCCGGACGGGCGGCAACGAGGTGTATTTTCTAACTTTTTTTTTTTTTTTGTTGCGCGTGTGATCAAGGCCAATCGGGCCTCTTGGTTTGCCGGGGGCAGCCGTCACTGGCTAGCACGGCCCCCCTTTTTTCTGCCCCTCTTACTTAAGTCAGGCTCTCTATCCAGCAGGTACAGATCATTGCCTTTCCCTGTCCAATACCAAGCCAAACCACCTTGGTAAGTACGAGATCTAATTGTGATTAATTATAACCTACTATTTAGTTCATCCCTATCCTTTTCGTTACTCCTCCCATGTACATCCCTAGGCACTGGTACAGTCCCGTGTACTATATATAAGTAGGTTGGTAGCTCCTTAGGTAGGTAGAGCACTGGTCCAGAGGTGTTCTTTGACGGAATCTATTATTCAAACGAAGAGGGAAAAAAGCGCCACCCGTATTCTCAGCATTCTATTTTGAGCGTGCAAATAGATAATCAAACAACCCCCCATCAATCCTCCTTTCTCAGTGCGGTGCACGCTGACCAAGAGTCCGCAAGTGGAAGGGAGCGCACATACCGCCATCATCCTTGCGTGTGCAGGGCCTGTCCCGAAAGCTCGGGCATTGGCCTTTGATTCGCTCGTCAGCCACGTTCACGCAGCAAGCTGACTGTCCAGCTTGCCAGATGCCAGGCAGGTTACAGATCTTATTCGGCGACAGCCCCTTGGTGGGGGGGTGTCAGAACATTTACGAGAGACCGAAAGGACAGAGAGAGGGGTCCGGCGCTGGCTACCTGATCCCAGTTCGATGTAACTTCGCCTCCGTCACTTCTGCTTGACCTGCAACCAGCCAGCACGGAGATGCGCCCCGGGCGACATGTACCTCCTACTCGGTGCATGCTCTTTACCGTCTTCGACACCGCTCTTGGGACCGTATCTAAGTAAGGAAAGAGATTGCTTCCGTTTGTGATAATTTCTGTAACTTAAGATTTCTACCTGGACTGGTAATCTACCTGTTCTTTGTGCAAACTGCGATAGGTTGCAGTAGAGCTAATTTGCGAGCATTCAGCCGCGGTTCAGTGTTCGGCGACGGTGACAGAATATCCCGTCAATCAAGCCGGCAACGTGTGCAAAAGAGATGGGGGACTTGGCGCGAGAAGACAGTCAAACACGACTGACAAAACTCTCCGAATTGAAGCTACCAGCCTACCTCGCATATCCAATCTACTCACTTACCTACCTACCTGGATAGATACGCCACCCATGGGGGCGGTCGGAATCATTCATCACATCGCCCACTCGGCCCAGCTATTGTTCTGGTCCCAAATTCAGCCCTCGTCATAAGTGGGCAACTTGAACCTCTTAACTTTAGATAATAGCCTCAAAGCGACAGTTGACCCGGCGTGTAAGAGAGGCATCCATTAAAGCAGCACTTCCGGTGGCGCAAGGAGGGAGGGATGGTGAGAGGGAGGGGGGTTTAGAGGATCCGCATCGCAACCGAACACACTTCTAAGTTTGAGGGAGCGGGACGGACCTTGCCTTAGGATGCTGAGTAGATGCAGAATGTGTGATTATGTTTACCGCTTGAGACTGAATCACTCGCCAAGCCCATGACACTTTTTTTGCCCATCCCGTCTCCACTGGTATCGGTGAAAAATAAGGGCCATAGAGGGGCACGGCCGCCGGATCTGCGCAGAATCCTACAAATCGTCGAATCCTGATGCAGTCCTAGCACGCCGGCCGGCAGCCGTCCTTAAAACCAAGTCGCCTGTGCAATATGTGACCCTCATGGCTCCCGGCTGGAACCGGCATGTTGGTTATCTAGCTCAATCATACAGCCTATAAAGATGATAGTGAAGATGAAATAATGAAGTGCATTGACCCGGGCGGGATAGATTCGGCGTGCAGGAGAAGGCGCCCGGTATGACTCAAGGTCAACATCATACCAAGGTGGTAGGCCTCGTAGAACAAGCAGTGGGCATCAATTTGCAAGCCTTGCTGTGCACGTCCCATCCGTCATAACGAGCAACTCAACATGTAAATCAAGCAGCGCCACGAGGCCGGGGCCGCCTTCCAGGCGATGATTTCTCAAATTGAGAGAAGAATGAAGGAGACGACTTAACAGACCCCCGATGTAGGTGGGCCCTCTCATTATCCTGCCGTGGCCCCTTTCGCTGGAATCAGAATGACTTTGTCTCTTAAGACACGCTTGCTCAACTCTTGCGACGGACGGTAAAGCGATGCTTCGAAATGACGAAAACTGTGACCTGCGTGAAGCAGTAAGGGTTAGGATTGGTGGTTGGGTTTGCTGGCGGCGCGAGCCACCCGGCTGCGAGTATGTATTAATTATACTACTTACCTACAATGTACACCTCACCACCCCCCCAAAACAAAGTACCTATGCAGAGGTGCGAAGATTTGCGTTGAAGCGCATGTAACGTACCGGGCCGTTAGATTATGTAGGAAGCCAGATCAACAAAGGATATTGTAAGGACCAACTTAGGAGAGTTACGGCTGGACGCCCAGCAACCCGTTGCCTGCATCCTTGAGAACCTCCTGATCCGTTCGTGATCTGCAGCAAGACGGCAGCCGGCAGGGAGCTCGCGTTTGAGCCGATGTCACGACCTCCTTCCTCTCTCATATAGCTACGAAGCAGAACCAAGCGCCTTGGATGAATCCTCGAGCTACCGAAAGTAATCGGACAGTATTCTCGAAATCACCACAAGAATGAATTGGCTGGGTTCTACCAAGCGCCCGGCTCAACCTGTGTGTAAAAATGAATCTCCCCCTTTTCCCTACTTATCACGATGTCCAAAGGGTAACAACGTGTCTGTCGTTTGGTACCCCATATCACAACTGCCTATTCACAACCGAATACTGGCGCGGTCACTCAGCGGAGTATACGGCGTATAGCGGAGCAATCTTGATGGTGACCGCGAGCGCTTGGGTCGACAGGAGACGCAACGAGTCAAAATTCACCCTGCTGGCTCCGTTTTGTTGGCTACAAGAACATATTTCCTTGCGGTCCTTTTAATATTGTGAATGAACGTACTAAGGCGAGCTGGTCCGTCTGAGCACCCGCCGTACCTGATCCGAAGATGCTTATCGTCGGTAAGTGAATGAACACTGTTACGTCTACACGGAGTTGCAGCTGCATCTCATATTTATATTAAACCTTGGTCGCTTCGATAGGTGTCTATACACAGCGCCACTCGTGGAGACAGAGCACGGAAAACAACCCCGGAGTCGATTCATATCACGCCTACGGCATGACACTTTCGTAGCGATCTACTGGCTGATATTTAACCGGGACCGATCAAAGCCCAAAGACTAGATTCCATATCCAGCTCTACCACATCAGGATAACCCTCGTATAACGAGCACATATTCTGAACCGTACGTTCCCTGTGTGGTAAGCTGACGTGCGACGACGACGGCGGCGGCGGCGGCGGCGGCGACACCGTCACTGTCTCCGCGAGGTAATTGAGTGCTGCCAGACCCCTAAACAACTGACCAGCGACTCTATAGTTATTTCAGATCAACTTCTCTCCTAAAATCCACTGGGCCACCACAGCTTACACCTTGGACAGCTACCAAATACATGCTAATGGAAAAGTACTAAATGCAATCCCATGCCCTCTATCACGTCAATCATCTAGGTATAGCAGATATCTAGAGAATTATCTCCGGGCCGCCGGAACGGTACGGGAGGGCTAACAAGGATATTCATTTCGTAATCAGTTCATACCGGAAGCCTCGGCCGAATCCCAGAATCGCCGCGATGCAACACCACTTGACTAATTATATGTTATCTACAACAGACACTGCAGTTAATTCATTCATGTCACGGTATCTGCTAAATCCATAATATGGTTCATTATCACGAGGGTGGTGGAATGTTGATAAGGGATGAAACCCTTGCTTGGTTCTCCCACATGAGAACACCTACCGAAAGGAATTTGTAACTAGTCGTGAAACTATTCGGGAATAGTTGGGTAGTTCTAATGTCCTTCGGGTGCTCGGAGTGCCCCAGCCTATTATTTTCATGTTGTAATCCGACTGTCCGCACTCGGCATTCGCTTTAACCCAGGCTGAGCACCCACGTAGGGTAAACAGATTATAAAGCAAACGGCACCAAAATCCCCAGAGCAACGGGCCGTGGAATACCTCCTCCCTTCAACCCCACTCGATACCAGTCGTCACTGAAGGGGATATTAGCGATGAACTTGTCCACGTCAGCACCCTCCGCCTCCATCCCCTTTCCCTCTTAAATGAAGCCGAGGCAGGAAAGAAAGAAATGATCAGGTATCACAGCCGGTATACAATCCCTGTAGTTTGTCAACATATCCGTACTTACTGCCCTACACGTATCTCTGCTCGTGTAACTAGTTGAATGTGCTTGTATTACTATCCTTCTCCACACCCTCGTCTTCGCAACCAATGTTCAACTTTCAAGTTAAACTTACTGAAGTCGTATGCTTGCCTCGTGGATTCTGCTTGAGGTTTTAACCGGTACAAGAACATCAGGTCCATGACAAACTAAAACTAGTACTTATGGTATGAGGGGCATGTCACAAGAACCAGCAAGACCAGTGAAGACGTGTGACCAACAATACATTGTTAATCTAGCTATCTAGTCTACCTAGAACGCACCAGCCTATATCTTCATGGCTAGGACATGAGATGGGTATGATTGTGGATCAAATCAATACCGTTCCAGTCGATATCGCATCCTACTTGAAGTCTAGGAATAAAGACTTCCCAATCCCCTTATCTCCCTTTCGTTGATCATTTCCCATATCCTAGACGGACTGCGTACTTGTCTAACCTCAGTAAGAGCTACATGAAGTCATTGTGTCTAGACATTAACAGCCTGCTCTCCCGCTGGAAACACACACAAGTATTCCAGACCTAGTTTGGCAGAGCAACCAGGGTTGACCATGACATCCCACGCAATCTCGCCTCCTTTCTTCAGCTGCGCCTCTGCCTTCCCCCACGCCTCCTCAACGCGAGATTTCTGTGTGGGTTCGCCTGTTCTGGCACTCGGGCCGTCGAGTACAAGGCCGTGGGGCTTAAGGAGTTCGATCCTGAGGCGTTCATCCTCGCTCACGGGAATTTGGTCCAACACTGAAACTCGCACAGCCTTCCCTTGGGCCTCGGTTCGGGTATTCACGAGGGTGAGAGTCCGCGTGTACAGCGCACTGTTTTCTTTGGACAACGAGAACATAGAAGATGAGCTTCGTTTGACTTCAGGCTTGGGATAGATCACCTCGACCGAGGGATCAACACCGAGATTGAGAGTAAAGCTATCTCCAGGACTACAGCGTGGTAAGGTGATTCGGCCGAGGAAGCTACCGTCGAGAGTAAGCCCGGTCTGTCCTTTCAACAGTGTGAGCTTGCTACTATTCTGCACCTTGGCCTTCAGGAACGCAGCCCGCTTGTATTTAGCAACAACAATATGGTTAAAGGTTACATTTGAGTAAGTGATACGAACCACGCGCTGTCTTGATGCTGTCGATGAAGGAGAGAGCGATTTCAAGCCAGGCAAGTCGTATGTCGCCGTAAGGCCTACCTCCTCGAAGGTAGACTCTTCAAACTCGAGGTCTGGTTGCGATGCAGGAAGTGTAGCTTGAACATCAGGGACTTGGGCACATTCTTCATAGTCGAAGCTTGGCTTAGAAACGGGGTTGATTGTCCCGAAAAGGCCGCCTGTCGACACTGGTTTGCTCGCTTGAAAAAGGCTATTGCCAAAGAGTGCTGCCGACGTCGCTTTCGAAGCCTGAGTCGGCGCCTCGCCGTGGGCTCTGAAACCCTGCGAGGCCTGACCAGTAGGACCTAGAGCCGAGCTAGACACAATCTGGTTGGGGGGTGCTTGGCTGGGCTGTCCGAAAAGGCTGTTTTGGGGAGGTCTACTAAACAGCGAAGAAGTGCGCTCTACACCAAATATTTCATGGCGTGGGCGTTGTAGGAAGCGGGTGTTAAATCGTTGTTTTGCCAGATCAGACTGGCGCGCGATCTCCTCGGGAGAGTATGCGATGTCAGATAATCCGGATGACATTTTCTCGTTAGCAAGAAAAATACGCCATGGAACTAAGCTGGGGATCACATCACCAAAGCCAGAGAATTCCGTCTGTGAGGTGGAAAGCACGATCTTACATTTGTCCCAAGTCTCAGAGGTATGGTTAGTTAGGCGAGCGTCGAAACATAGCACACCCGTATTAGCAGTAGTTGACAATGCCAGATCATAAGTAGGAGACCAGAAAGCGTTGCTAGTCACGTAGCTTAGAGTCAAGTCACACGTGCTGATAACGGAATTGTCATAGGTATCTCGCTCTTCGTCATCTGAGGCAGCTTTGACAAGATCATCTATGACAGAACTGCGACGTGATGTGGAAGGAGTCAAGTTGACGACTTCTAAGCTGACCTTGACAGTGTAGACTTTCTTGGGCCAGTAGGATTCCCTTTCCCTACGAAGGCGCTTGCCCTCCTTGGCCTGCCCAAGTTCCTTACGACGTCGCTTCTCTCTTTCCTTATCTCTAGATGTGCGTACTTTGGCACGATCCCTGGCGGCGCGGCTGAGTAAACGGTCTTTTACCTTCTGCAAGGCCACGAGCTTCTTACGAATCTCCCGCTCCTTAATCTCGCCAGCCTGGTGGTCCCGGAAGACCTTCTCACGCTCGACACGGTAAGTCTCAATGCCGTCTTCGAGAGCGTCTGTGCTGGCGTCCGTGACGATCGACTGTCCGTAGATATCCAGTAGTTTCAAGCGGCTTTCAGCGCTCCGCACAGCCTCGAGTGCCGCCTTCTCATCATCCGATAGCTGACAGATCTTGTCTTCCACGGCCTTGAGCTCAGGGTTCTCGTCATCATTGTCCTGCTCAAACAGATCAGAGTCAGACTCGTCATTACTGTCGCTGATATCTGGATAGACATCATCGAATATGTCCCTGTTAGGTACAAGCTCAACAACGAGGTCAGTGATAATAGCAGAACCCGTGCCTTCGACCTTCACTGAATGCTCATCCAGGGTTGGGGTCAGGCCCAAGATAGTAACTTGATTATTGCCGGTCTGCAACGGGGTTAGCCAATTTCAATACAGTCAGATAGCAGTGCAGGAAAGAAAACCAAGCATCCAATAGCCTTACCTTGAGGGAGATATTCTTGATGTCCCGGACGATGTGGGCACGAGAGGGAAACAGGGTGACAGAGCGTGTGCTCAGCTCATGAATACGGTACTCGCAAGTATGATCGACTTTCACTGCAGCGTTACCAGGAGCAGCTGATACCAGTGGCACCGGGGCGACAGATCCAAATACCATGGTTTCTGATGAAGATGTGAGAACCGAAGCAAAATGATGAATAGAGAGGAGAGTTGAAGGAGAGGATAATAGAAAGCAACAGGCTGTTTTATAGCTTGTATCAAGTCTTAAGTAAATCAGCCTTGGATACTAGGTAGACAATAAGAGGTAGGCATGTTGGGAGCCTATGCTAGAACTCGACAGGGGACAGTGCTGCCTAGTGTGAAGGGAAGGACAGAAAGCCAATGAGATGCATCAGTGGCACGTCTACTAAGTTAGCTGCCTTGGTAAAGTGCTGCTCATGGCTGGAGGCAGCGAACGACCTTCGCAGCAGCTTACTTAAGGTACGTACCTTTACCTTAGCTACATACATCAATGATGTAGTCAGCCATTCATACCTTAGTACGTAGAAGTGCTGGGATAGTGGGATTGCATACCTAATAAAAGTGTGGCCTGTGCTTTTGGATGCCACAGTCACTGTACTTGCCACGGTGATGGGCGGCACGCTACATACCTCAGAGAGCTACAAGTATTATAGGTCCAAGCAACACTAAACTTCCACCTCTACTGAGCGTGAGCAGACCTTTGAAGTGGCATTTGTAAGTAAGTCTGGCGTCCCTAGTGAATACCGAGATTTGGAATGTAGTGTTCCCACCTACCTAGCTGTTTATGGTGCACCAAACACGCCAGCGGTACAAATTACTAATACTGTGTAATCCTTCCTTATCCAGCGACATGTATATATATATATATATATCTGGAGGTCTGGTAATAATAGAACATTAGCCCAAACACTTATGTACTGTACTAAAGTACACGTGCCTATAGCCTCTGGTATGTAAACTCTACATAGCATAACATTCCTTCATAGATGTTGACACTGCACATGTGTACCCGAGAGTGTTACCTTAGTTATATGCACCATACCTATATATTTTATCCCGTGCAGTTTTTAACTCGGGCACCTATGAACATAACGTAGCCCTTTAGCACCGAAATATGCTGCGACGCTCGCACAAGAAGACAAAGAAGGGCTCCAAGTGTGAAGAGTGCCGGCGCCGTCATATCAGGGTAAGTCTTCTCGTCTTGCCATACAAACACTAGGTGATCTAGACTAACAAATAGGCCTTTATCCTTCTACCGTCTGCAGTGTGACCAGCGTCGCCCCGGGTGTGTTAACTGCCATAACGCAGATCGACATTGCACCTATAAAGACCATACTGGAACGACTGGTGCTACTAAGCAGCCGTCTTCAACTAGAAGTCCATCTTCTACATCACCACACCGGGCAGATCTAACCATCACGAGTCCTCCTCCGGTGAGTGGGCCATCAACGTATAACCGTTTAGCGCAAGGCCTAGGCCAAAGGTCCAATAGCCCCCTTGTCAACATGGTTCACATGGAGCTTTTCAGCCATTTCATCCAAGGCACCTTTCTCTTCATAGACAAGGACCTCGATATCATGATTCAACTCAAGAAGACTGCACTTCAGAGTGCACTGACTGCACCTTACCTGTGAGTCATATCTGGAATAGTTTTGTTCCTGATTCAGCTGTCATCAGGAGCAAAACTTCCCTGCTCAGGCCAGCTCCTATGCTCTAGGAGCTCTGCATACTCTCCAAATCCCTCAGGCTTTGCCTATGTGAGAGATCACTGACCTCACGTGTTTAAGAATGCATGAAATATTGGCCTTTTCCGCGCGCCATCTCAGCACCCAGGTCGACCCCGGGCGATCTCAATACTACCTCAATCAATCAACCGAGCTCCAGACCTGGGCTCTAGCTCACTTTGAGCCTGCGCCGCCAGAGCCTGATCAGGAGAACTGCGTCGCCCTTTTCCTCTTCTCTAGCTTACTGGGCACGCATGCTCTTGCCGACCTCCCTCTGCTAGATATTGACCCCGAGCAGTTGTTTTTCCGCTTTGGCCAATACTTTAGCCTTCATCGTGGTGTTAAAACCATCAGCGACGAAACCCGCTACCGATCCCTACTCCGAGAATCAGAGATTCATCCCATGCTGCAATGGTGCGAATCTATATCCCTAAAGAAGGGACGAGGCTCGGAATGCGACAGTGTCCGGCAACTAGTTATACAGTCGAACGACTTATCACTGGCGGCTACCGAGGCCTGCCACTTAGCCATTGAGCATCTCCAGTGTGTTTTCGATGAATGTAGTACTCATCGGCCAATACCAGCTCATTGCGTCCACGGTACGTGTAACTAATGACCCGTTTAAGTTTCACGCCAGTCTCTTGTGACTATTTCGCCTGTCACCACCACAGTTCATCCATTCCCTTGTCCTCCTTAAGGCTCCAGTCCGGCACCTTATATACCGTCGGAAGTATGAGTGGTCTTAGGATACATACCCTCCCAAAGACGACAAGTTGTCTGTGCTAAAGTAGTTTTTATAGAAACATTAGCATGGCCACTCCTAGTCTCTGAGAAAATCGTTGACTTGGTCATCTTACGCCGTCCGGTGGCTCTGATCATTCTTGCCTACTATGGCGTAACGCTTGACTTCTGTCGCGACCTTTGGATAGTTGGTCAAACCGGAAAGCATATTGTTCGGGCGGTCACCAAGTACCTTGGCCCAGATTGGATTTCATGGCTACACTGGCCATGTGAAGTAGTCGGTATCCAGATTCCGTGAATGTCTAGCCAATCGACTAGTTAGCCCAGGGGGACTTGTATGATTCTAGTCTCAATCTTACTGAAGCCTGGTAAGCAATTCGCAAAATCCTCATACAAATACGATTGGTAGTTACAAATATCAACTAAATTTCATATGACCAGATAAATATCATGAAAGCGGTAACAATACTTACAAGTAGCGTGCCTAGGAAGCCAGTGACCATAGTATTGCCTATTTACCATCTCCGAACCAAACATATCTTGTGATGGCTTTCTTACGGAAAGCTGCATGTGTCCTACAGCTTAGGCAAACTTGGAGGTGCTTCCTTTTCAGTGTTACCAATATTGTATATCCTTAATTCTCGCACAATGCATATTTCTAACGAGACCAAATCTTGATATTTCCCGTACGCAGCTTCAATTTCACAACCCTCTTCAGGTCATAGACCGCCTGTTCACTATGCAACGTATCCCCGCATACAATCATAGAGTAGATACACATCTCCGCCCAATCTCCAACCATACCTGTCTTCAGGTTGGCCCCGGACCTCTGAATCCATTACGTGTTGGTTGGGAGTTATCAGCCGAAGCCCCATCATCTCCAGAATTCGTAGCGTGGGAAACTTCCCTATCGAGCTCTGCCCAGACGGTGTCGTCTTCATTGTTACCTCCTCCTAGATCTACACGCGCAGAAACACCCTCATCACCCCAGAGCTCACATCCCTCGCATTCGTCAATATCGGTGACCGCTCGCTTAGAAAGACAACCATTATCGCAGTTCTCGCCGTCGCAAACAACGGCGCCCTCACGACAAACGCCACAGCCACCAGCACCCCGAACCCCTTCAACAGGAGAACCGCTTCGAGGATCTTCTCCCCTAAGACCATTACCCTGGGGCTCACCGCCACGCATTCTCCACCACGGGCAATCTTTACCGGACACAATGCCACGGTCCCCGGGCAATAGGCAGATGATGTCTCATCGGCAGGCCGAGTACAGCACTAGGTCTCTGTTGCGTGACCGCCCAGTCATTGTGTTGCTAGAGCCAGGAGCAAGGGGTTATGTCTGCAACCGCGCAGACATTCTGGAGCACCTCCCAAATACCAGGCACACACCCTTTGGTCGAACCTTCCAGCCGCGCATCGCGAGACAGCACCAGAGCCAATCTACTCTTGACGCACTTCATGCCCTTTTCCACGGCTTCGAGCGGTATCGAGCCACCGGCACTCCATATTACCTTTTCGAAAGTGCGCGCGATTGGCTATATCACGAGCCTACTCTCGGCTTTCAGGGATGTTTTAACTTTTTCATCGGCGTCTGCACCGCGCTCGACTCGGAACTTGGTCTGGGCTGCAGCGACGAGCTTTTGCAGCAGATTGATGAGTTCGCGGTGGACCTCATGTATTCCCATGAGATCGGCTTCTTCGCGGGGAACCGACGAATCTTAGACTTTTTCATAGCCTACTCGAAGGTCTTCCAGCCGACAACGCAGCGACACCTTGATACCCTCCGGGAGCTGTATAACTTGATCCCTGGCCAGCTGCGCGCACGTCTCGTGGTGCATTTAACAGCCATGCTTGATGCCATGCCCCAACGAAGCAACGCCAACGCGATGTTTCGTACAATGAGAGATTTGGGCATGGCATAACAGGAATGTGTTCCTGGAGTGTAAGTCGGCAGCCGATACAGGCGGAGTTTCATAATAGAATCTAGATAAAACAAATCATTAATGTAGTATAGACAGTCTTTGCACTACGACCAAGAAAATATCAATGGCAACATCGAGCACTGAACATTGAAGTGGGCTGGGAGGGTTGGGAGATCCGTGTTAGCTTATTTTGAGTTGGTTGGATTGGGACTCATAAATCCATATATTTAACATGCTTGTCTTTTGGGACCAATAGGTAATTTACGTTGCTTCAAACCAGCTTATCAGTACCCAGTCCAGTCTACATATTACACGTATTCAGGTAATCTATACCTACCTAATAATACATCTTCCTTCAGCCGCCCATTACGCAGTACCAAATCTCAACGATCCAGCCCCTCTCCCCCCCGCAATCCCCAATGAGCTAACTACTTACACTGTGCAAGGGGAGACCCGAGCAGCGGGACCATTGTACTCTGTACTTGCCTGAGGTTAGGCCCCAATTATTCCTCATGACTTATAAGTCTATGAGTCTATACTTCTAGAGCTATTATGCCATATAGATATCTCGAACCACCCTAGATCTCCCTATCCAGGTTAGCTACCTACCTACTTGCCTACTTCATCTGCGGTCCGGAGCTCAGCTCGGCTCAGCCCACCCCCTCCTCTCACCCACCGCCAAGGTCATGGAGTACCAGCAGCCCCCGGCGACCACACCGTCTCTCCAAGCAACAGCAGCACCGCCGCCGGACACACATATCGGGCGGCCCGTCGCCGCGCCGCCCTTCACCGGCACGGATATCCGCTCCGTGAAGACGGCCTGCGAATTCTCCCTCCGCGAGTACGTGACGCTTCTACGCAGGCGCCGGCAGCAGGACGGCGGCCCGGCAGGTGACGGCGACGACGACGACAGACTCCGCGCCCAGGCTGGCATCGTCGTCGGCGATCTGAAGGCCCTTCGCTCCGAGGTCTCGGCCCTGCTTAAGACGGCCGAGGCCGGGAGATGGCGAAGCTGGCTGCTTGGGGGATTTGTGTAAGTCCGTTCGTTCGGCTCTTTTCCTGTTTTTTTTTTTTTTCGGGCTCCCGGCGACGCTACGCCCATATTATTTATCCCACACAACATGAGGAGGCTCTAGCGCTCGCTTGTTACTACTAAATTGAGGGGTTGTTAATTTTTTGCAATGGGGGTGAATGAATGAATGAATGAATGAACGAACGCTCACGTGTGTCGAGGGCTGGATTAGTGCATCTGTCGTGCCGACTGTCCGCAAGGTCTTCCGCCGCCGGTCGTCTGGCGATACTGAGGCGTCCAACGACACCGAGCACGCGTTCCGGAAGAGCAAGTCTCTCATCGCCCGCATTCTGGACTCAGTACGTCACCGCAAGTCGGCACTGGCGTCGCTCGCTCTCTTCGTCCTCGCTGTCTTGTATGTCTTCCAGAGAGAAGTGTCGCTGCGTGTCGCGAGAACCGTCTCCAAGAGGCTGAAGAAACTGGTTGCCAAGATTGAGAGGGGTGAGGAAGGCGTGGGCGAGGAGGATATAAAGGTCCTGAATGGCTGGCGGTGGCGAGTGCTGCTTTGGTAAGTGGTTTGACGAAGGTTCGGTGAGCAAGGCGATAGCAGTGATGTAAAAAGGAGATTGTAGGCTCGATATCGATAGCCTTCGCGAATTTGATAGGGAACTAGGTCTTACGAAACCCAGACTCTGACAGGTCTTTGCGGTGACTTTGGGCTTGCGCTTGGACGTGGCGTCTCTTGTCGCGGAGATGAGCATGTCAAGGTAGACTTGGCAGGGAAACTTGCTGAAGCTTTGAACTTATGATGGGTTCGGACAAGTACCATAACATTGGGAGATGATCCGAGGGTCCAAAATGGCCGTTCAGGCGTTAGCTTACCATTATCTGATCCTGGCTGTCCGCTTGGGCTAGTTCTCTACTAGTTCGTAACAATGCCTAACTTGCAGGTTAACATAACCACTTCTATACTCTGGTGGTGCTGATCGGAAAGGGACGGTTCTTAAGTTAATACAGATTCAAGGGCAAAGTGCCGCCGCTGAGAAGACACTAGACAATTGTGTTCGCTCTCAATGAGCCTGATAATGATTATATGTATACATACCGATGTGAGAAGATTCTGAAGTCGAGCCAAGGCTTCATGTTATACTTACAAACGTCTCATGACCGATCATTATCCTCTTCCCAACCCGGGTATCTACGCCGTGTAACCCCCAAATTATGCCTACCAAATGCTCGCTGGACTAATATACACCGTTTGTGTCGCGTTCACGGCTCATGAAATCTCCTAATTGCAATCGAGTCATGCCTTCTCTCACGCTTCCAACATCACCTGCAACCTTGAGGATGCCTTGCTCAAAGTCCCTCAGCACAGCGACCAACTCTTGAATCTTGGCATCCGATCCCGACGAAACGCCATTTTTCGTCGCCATCATTCTTTGCAGCTGCTCGACTAGGCTGTCTGAAACACCGTGCATATGCAGTTCGATCTCTGTCAGATTCTTCTCGTACTTCTTCATCTGATCGCCCATTTCGTCTGCGGCCTTGGAAAAGAAGCCGACAAGGTCTTGCCCATCAGTTTCAGCATTGGCATTCCCTGACGCTTGCTGTCTTGGTGACCAAAAGCCAGAGGTATGGTACTGCTGCGGGAGTTTCTGGTTATCAATGGCACGAAAGCTCAGGCGGGCATCAGCGGTATCTTGGCTGATTAAAACTCGAGCTGCTTCGATGGACTGTGCGGCCGACTCTAATGCATTTCGAGCACCATCGTACTTTCTTGCTACAAATTTAACATCATCGGGAATGCTCTCGAGTAACTCGCGATGGCCGGACATGAATGCATCGACTTCAGTCTTCCTACGGACCTGCTCTTCGATGAAACCATCCGCCTGCTCGATAACTTTCTGTAGATCTTCTTGCAAATCATTGAAGCGAGTTGTGCCCTTGATATTGCTAATATCAACACGCACACCTGGGACGGTCTGCTGGGCGTTCGATTGGCCCATGGTCAAGCCAAAGCCGAGTGTACCACCTAAACCCATGGAAGGCTGTTGTTGCTGTGACTGGCCGAGGGTGTTAGTTTGGGTCTGAGTCTGTTGGTTCAGACCACCACTGATAGGGGTACTGGTCAGCATCTGTGACGGTATCCATAGATAGTGGCTCTTATCTTACAAGAGGCCAGGGCGCTGCTGGGTGGACTGGCCCAATAAGCTGTTCCCAGGAGCGTTGTTGGCCTGTTGCGAAGGTTGAGAGAGACTACCAAACAGGCCACCTGTTGCTCCCGTATTTGCCTGGCCGGTGGTGTTGCTACTACTACCAAATAGTCCTCCCGTGCCCTGGGTTTGCCCTTGGTTCTGAGCCGTGGCCCCAAAGAGACCCGTGCCCTGTGCAGCTGGTTGAGATTGATTCTGGGAAGCAGCGCCGAAGAGACCACCGGTCTGTTGCGGTTGTGCAGACGTTGTGGATCCAAATAAACCGGAGGTCTGCTGCGGCTGAGGTGCAGCAGTCGCCGAGGCGGATCCAAACAGCGACGAACCTTGCTGAGGTTGCAAAGTACTGGTTGTATTGGTGGATAGGGTGTTACCGAACAAACCGCCGGGCTTAGAGGTAGGAACGTTTGCGTTCTGCGCCGTCGAACCGAACAGGCCTCCGGGAGCGGGTGGCTGGCTTGTAGTAGAGCCACTGTGGTCGTCGTATTTATTCGTTAGCCTTTGTAGCGGCATGGTGGTGGTGGTAAGACCGGTGCAGATGGATGTGACGGGGAAAAGGGACGGACGGAGAGCACACGAAGAACTTACAACATGTTTGCAGAGGATGTGTTGATGCTTAAACCTCCTGGACCACTGGCTGACCGATTCAGGGCCATGGCAAGCAGGAATGATGGCTACCTACAGCTCCAACAGCTGTGCAACTGGCAGGGTGCAGATTGGTAGAATTCCAGTCGATCAAGGGATCGATCAGTGGCAGCAAGTGGGCTGGTTGTTTCACGTGGCACTGGATCCCGTCTTCTTTGTTGTGCTTACCTTTACAGCATACCCCCGCTTAAGGACTACGCTGTTCCGCATTCCACGTCGCGGTTACTGGAAACACCGTGATGGGTCCACATATCGCTATCACAGATGTACACGACTTGTGGAGCTGAACGCGTGTGTGCATAAGTACACAATGGGTCGAGGTTGGGGGATTGCTTTTCAATTGATTTCAATTTACGAGGCAAAACGAAGCAAAATGAAGCAAAATGAAGCAACACAATTTTTAGAAGCAGGTTCTCCGATAAATATGGCGTCAATTTGATAGCCCACTTATATCTCGACTATTGCATGCGTAGCAGAGAATCAGATACAGAATATCTGGTCAACGATCAATTGAAGCGTAGGTATATAACCGATCTGATACCCCCCTCCCCCATATAACTTAGCACTGTCGGGTCTGGTACAGCATCCTCCGTCACAGCATTCAACAGCCCTTTACTTTCGGTTACAGCTATCCTACAAAACCGCCCTCTCCCAACATCAATTCCGGGGAGCTAAGTCCAGTCACGTTCACAACCAACTCGCTATGGACATTGACGACGACGACGATTTCTATGCTCCTGAAGAGCCCATTACGCAGTCTGCCGAAAGTACTTCCGCCACCGTTGCGACTGCTGCGCGCACAGAACCACCCCATGATGAAGACTTAGAGGAAGGGGAGGAGGAAGATGAAGGAGCCGAAATGGAAGACTCCGACTCTGTAAGTCGCGGGGCTTAGAATACTTTCCTGCCACACTTCGACTAACTCCTAGTACAGGACATAGATATCATAACGGAGCGCAAAGATGGTACCAATGCGCCTCCACCAACGTGAGCTCCCTTCTAAGCGCCCGAGCTTGCTATCTTCCTTTGCAAACGTTTTGCTTAAACACACGCCCAGGCAATCACGCTACAGTGATATCAGGAATATTCCCCAGCGATCTACATCCACAGACACCTCAACCAAGCCTCCGATCAAAAAGGAAGAGCCTTCCAAGAGTACCTCTGGTGTAGAGTTGCCACCCGTTTCTACCTCCAAAATAGATGTCAACGCAATTCCCATCTACAAGCCTGCTGGGAAACCTATCACTCAGGTAAACATTGATCAAGGTCTGCTTCCCGTCATTTTCCTACGCGTCAGACAACTGATTGTTCCTGGTAGATCTACCGGAAAATGACAAGCCCTGGAGAAAACCTGGCACAGATCTTAGCGATTATTTCAATTACGGTTTCGACGAGTTCACATGGGCGTTATACGCAGCAAAGCAAGACAATGTTCGCGGGGAATACAGCCAGGACGCCATCGCTCAGAACAATAAGAAGATGATGGAGGAGATGCAAATGATGATGATGGGAGGTATGCCTGGAATGGGCAGCGCAGGGGCCACTGGTTCGATGCCAACTATGCCGGGTATGGATGGAATGCCCCCCGAATTCCAGGCCATGATGCAGCAAATGATGGCCTCTGGGATGGATCCCAGCCAGATGGACCCTTCAGCCATGTCGGCCATGTTCTCGGGTATGCAAAATCCAGCCGCCGCCGGCGCTGGGGGACAAGGTGGCCAAACCCAAAATTTTGGTGGTGGCGGTAGCGGCAATCAAGGTCAGAACTTCAGTTATGACCAAGGTATGGGACGAGGTGGCGGGGGCGGCTTTGGTGGTCGTGGTCGTGGTGGAAGGAGAAATTGGTAAATGGTCCGAATCCAGTTCTCCCGCCTGGTCTCCCCGCATTCACTGGGCCTCTCGCTTTCTACCAGCAGTATTCAGGTACGGGAACTGGGTAAGGGTGATGCCAATTCATACCCACTCTGTCATACACTAGATGCAAACCTCCTTGCAGAGTGCCACAGCCAGTGACAACTCCAGCCAACTATGCAGTCATCATGGCCGCATTCAGGTGCAAGCAGTTAGCTCTGGCGATATCAGATCGCTCACTACATTGCATTCTGTCCCCGACATTAAGTGCATTGAAGGGCGGCACAGGAGGCCATGGTAGTGGAGGAAAATTCCCACAGCCCATTATTAACAATCTAGAACTAAAGGGATACTGCGTTACTAGGTGAGCTGCAGAATAGTTGAACGACTCCTAGAAACCCCCAGTGTTCCTATCTCCAGAACGTCACACAAATTTGGATTTTGGCCGATCCATCATTATTGCGATTCCATATATTGGACTCCGTTCAGGGCCACTGAGTAGCCGCCAATTACAATATGGACTCAGTTGCTCGAGACTTTGTATCTTAGATCACACATAGGCTCCTCAAGACCCAGTCATATCGGATGTGCTCCACAATTTAGTCCTAACGTACTTCAGATGACCTGGTGTATTGTCTTCCTGGCTCAACTTTGGAAGTCAAAACGCCTTGTCGGCGATTCAGCTTAGATATGACGTAGAGATTAGTGGAGTCAGGAAGGATCTCGCATCGGTTCATATCGGTCTTGTGATAAAGAAAGAGAAATTTGACCCACAAGAAACCAGCCCCAGTCTTGCATGTAAGCGTGGCCATAGGCTCCAAGGAGCACAGCATAATAGACTGCACATGCATGGTCGACCCTAAGACGCCTAAATGCACATCCATTCCAGGTCCACACAACATCATCCTTATTTCTTATCTTTATTTTCACAGTGAATGACGGTTTAGCCGCATCCGGCCATTCTGTCCAAACCGCATCAAAGATGAAGTCATCCAACTTTCTAATCCTGCCAATAAAGACCACTGTATGCAATAGCAGTCTCAGACTAATTATCACGGTCTCGTCCTTGAGACGACAAGTTCCGTCCACTCAGTCATAATTATCTGATCCTCTTGAGAAGCTCAATGCTCTACACCTTTAAGCTTGGTTCCACAAAGAAGATTGAAGGGTACAATCCAGCTAAGCTCGTATTGCATTGAAGTCTCTGTTTGTCGATACGGATTATCAATGGGTGGATTTACACGGTGATGTTATCTGCATCGTCAGTTTCGATTTAACACATATGTATGCACCCCTGGGAGGCTGTATGAAGTCAACGCTCCAATCGCACTTAAGTTTAGGGGAATAATGACGACGACGACAATAGTTTTCATGAATAATGTGCCACGCTTAGCTTTGGCATCCATTTCAGATGCTACAAGGACATGGAAATGTCTTACAGACATTCCTACAGAAGGTAGACACACACTGTCCCTGCGTACATGAATTTGTGACTTTACATCCTATCTTATTACTCAAATAGAGATGAGGTTAATAGTACGGATCAGATTATTTAGCAGGTTCAATTCGTGTATTATGAGGGTACAGAACCTGATTCAGCAATGTTGTTGCTCACTACGAATTGAGCTAGTTTCCAACGATGTTGGTGCTGAATTTGTAAGGCCTGCGGCCACATCTCAGTTAGGGCTTAATGATATTCACTCTTGAACTGGTTGCAGTGTCTAGTAGCTACTTTATAGCTACACATTAGGCGTCGTATAGGGCTGCCTCCCACGCCTATAAGCTAAGGAAGCCAGGAGTACACCGCTGAAATTAGGCGTACTGTTGGTGTGATAGAATGGTAGGTTAGCTACTGTGACCGCCTTGGGAGAGACCTTTGAATGTACTGTCCATCCGCCCGTCGTGCACACGGCCAAACCTCCTAAATTATCTCGCCATGAATACCCTTAAGAACGAACACTAGGTCAGACCAGCTATCAGGGGAATTCTTCTTTCAGATCATTCATTATACCAATATTCTTCGACTCTTTCCAGCCACCAAAAACTCCCAGTCTGCTCGGCACCACAATAATAGGACTTAACAGAAACCCACCTAGTCGACTTTCTTTAGTATATTTCGTTGTGTGCTCGTCGCGCAGTTCTATCATTTCCTCCCGGTCGCTATGGTCTTAATCCACTCGAGAGACACTGAAATATCGTCGACGGGGAACAAGTAACAGATGCTGAATCAAAGAGAGAGCTTGGGTACCTCTGATTTGTGCTCACAAACAACGGCGGTTTATATGCTATATTTAAAGCCGTGAAAATATATATCAAAACCGATGAAGTCATTACTGCCCAAATATTTGATGCTTCGCTGCGAATGATGGAAAGGCAGGACGTAGAGGCACCACGATCCGTGTATGTCGAAGGTATTTAATGGGTAAGCCTTTACTTTTGCTCGAGTAATTATTATATGGTCAGGACACTGATGCTTTCCGTAGTGGATCAACAAAAAAACATCAAAACAAAAGCTGCGAGCTTCCGCCAATTGTTGTAATTGAGTATGATATCGATGCTCTGGAAGCATCGAAGGGCTAGCCACCACGCCCACTGCGAATAGTCCTTAAGTACGCTGTTCTTAATCTTACTTGGCATGTCTCCATGTGTCTACAAAGCTGACATCTGAGGAATCAGGAGTTCACTATTTCACCTCTGGTAGCGATACATCCAGATTATCCTATATGTTCGAGTTCGAATCGCCCTCGTCATCAAATTCACCTGTCCACGCCTTCGTCGCTACGCGAACTGTTCTTATTACTGCTATGTACTGTTCTGGCCATCATTCCACTGGGACGGGGAGGCTCTAGTTCTAGTGCCTTGAGTAGATTCAAACCACGAAAGTTATGCTTTTGCTTACTTCGAGCCGTGGTGGCTTCGTTCTTGGGGAGACGGCTGGCAATATCGCCGGATCATCCAGGGGTAAGCCTTCGGAATTCAAAAGACGCCGCGATGCCTCGAAGTCAAATCGGGTTCGAGAGGAAGAATCGGAATTTCATTTTGGTTGGTTGCTGAGGCTATCGAGCGTAACGCGGCTCGTTCTATGAGTAGATGTCTGGTTAAAATTGACTCGCGAGAAGTCTATGGACCTGATTAGGGAAAATAGATATCCGCGGTACTGATAAATCGATTGCTTGCGGGATTCGAGTTCGGGCTGTGGAGAGTCTAATTTTAACGGTTTCAAAAGAGACAAAGTCGAATCATAATAACCACAGTTCTGAAGACTTGAAAGGAACCCTTGAGCTCTAGAGTCCCAGAAGATGCCAAGAATCCACCAGTGCCCCTCGCATTTAGCAACTGACGGGATCGATAGCAAATGCGCACCGAAAAGCGCTTTTAGGTCCGTAGATAGCCTCATTCTCGTGTTGCTCTCAGCCATTCGAGGTTCGGATAGTGGTTCAAACCGAGCTTTTTCTCTTTCCTTTTATTCTTTTACTTCCTATACATAAACTAGGTACTCTCACTTACCTTTCTATGGTCAGCGTTGGATCTTAGATGGAGGCATCTTCTTCGAGATTATTATTCCTACCTTTGCTTCATTGTGTGTACTCCTTATCCCGTACATCTGATAATAGCAGGTTGACCGGTGGCTGTTCGCCCTTCCGAGCAATTATTCAAGGCGGTTCCAAAACTGTGCTTGGTGCCAGTGATCATCGTTGGATATCATCATCAGAGTAGTAGACCTAGTTTGTGTAAAATATAGGTACTAATACCTAGTAGCTAGCTATTATAAAGCCTCGTTCGTGCCATTCTTTCGACAGGTATTTGTTAAATATTTTTGTCTTGGACTGGAGGAAGAAATCGCTGGTAGGCTGCTGGGGGGGTTGTAGATAGCGGTCAAGACTCGATAGCATTGATTCTTGGCCGTCCAATTGTCTTCATAGGAGATCCTCAATCCTTATATCTTCCAGAATAGCCAATGAAGTCTGCCCCTAAGGATCACATCAGTCCTTCTATAACAAGTGCTCCAAACAGTGTCACAGAATCAAGCACCGCGCTGTGCGGAATCACGGCCACCCCACTCAGCAGTTTCTTAAGTCTACCGAATTCGAGCTCCATAGCTAAGCCCAAACACAAATGAGTCAGATGTAATGCTGAAAGCTGGGAGCTTTCAATGGCTGGCTTGCAAGAGTGATCAGCTTCGTCCCATCCCGACCTCCAAACCCCTATCTTTTCCCCGTGCCCACCTGATTCAGACTCACATGCGGGTCCATCGAGACGGGAAAAATACAAAGACATTCCGAATCGGTCACATGCGGTTTGTACGTATCGAGAGGGCCAGCCTTATCCAGTCAGATTAGGGATTCCTGCGAGGCTGTGAACACAACTTTAGTCATCTCATCTTTTACACATTTGTCATCGCAAAAACCCCTTTCGGTAGTTTTATACGCCTTCAGGCCATTGCTGCTGAGCAGAGTGTATTTAACTAGACCGCTCAAGGCTGATAGCGGCTTTCTTGAGCCAGTAAGTTGTTCCTCTATCTCACCTGTAGCATATACCAACAGAAGGAGTTTTAAAGCAATAGCTGCTTCATCTTTCGTAAGTCCAAATTGTCACCTGACCTTTCGTATACAACCACTACCAAAAATGATACCACCAATCTAAACCTTTTCCCGTCCTGCCCTGCATCATTGCATTTCCTTGGCCGAGTAACAACCCTATGTGTTATGAAAGGAACTGTTAACTTTGCACAGAGCATCCTAGGGAGTAGCTATTATCTACAGCACGTCTTGATCACATACACTCCAACCGACTTCGGGGCTCCCGGGTACGTTTTCGTTTCCAAGCTTCGTGCCACATGCAACATTTGTAACTCTATAGGCAGCGTGGCAAGCGACGTCTAGTTGCAACACGTTTCTACTACCCGCTAGCTCATCGAGACGACAGCTTGTTCTGCCAAATTCAGGTACGTTTTTTTAATTGAAACTATTCTCTCCTCTTCCCTACCTTCTGTTGCCCAACACAGTTGAAACTTTACTCCCCTACTATTCAAAAACTGGAGAAGGTAACGTACATGTCCTACAACATCGAGAAAGCGGCCTTATGTAGTTCCCTGTGCTCTCAAGATTTCCCATCCACTGCCTCCGTTCACCGTAGTACCTGTTTGGTTGCTCCTGTTACCGCATTATTCCAATCTCACGATCTCGAGCAAGAGTTTTCCCTATGATTCAATCAAATAGCCACTCTTTTGCACATATTCCTGTGATCTGAATATGCTATTCATCACAAACATACACAAAAAGCACGCATAAAACCTATCAACTCCCCTCGGCGGTGGACCAAGCTTTCTTCCTCCTTGTCTGCTCTTTAGGTCGTCAATTTTTATTATTATTATTTCACGGCTCTTCCACTTCCTCGGACATTTTATTAAAATTTAGCTAAGAAGCAGCACCGAGGGTTGCTTACCAGCAGCATAGTGGAAACCACAGGCCACGGGCCAATACACTCTTCGGACTATTGACAAGATAAGTAAGTATTGTTCTGTTTGTAGCTACCTTCCACTGTATAAATCCAATGGTTGGGTGACTTTGGGGTAGAAATGGGCTGGGGTAGCTAACCTATCTCCCATCTATCTTCTTGTAGCTCTGTCACTTTGCCATCATAGAGGTTCCAACTCTTACCCACTTCTTCTTACTTACATCAAGTGACTTGAAGTCTTCCCCACAACACCTAGCCACACTGGAATACAAACTTCATCAACCATAAACTCCCACAAGCACTTGCAGCCTTCAAGATCTAATCAGTCACCAACCTATTCTCTGTAGGGATTCTACGACTAGCTTCCTTCTCTCCAGCATCAACTCTTCCAGCGTCACCTCTCCCAGGATCACCTCCCCGCTGCTGATTCACCTCTGTCACTCTAGGCATTGATAAAGGTACCAAGGCTGCATACAGAGACTCTATTGGATCTGGCGAATCAAATAGAGAAACAGGACAACAGGCAAGCTTGGAACCCCCCTTTCCCCCTCCCCCATAGGGACTTCGAGAATCACGCATCATCCATCTGCTCACCGAGAAGTCAAGAAACAAAAGAAGTAGGCCACCTACATTATTAAGCGACCCCGGCTTATGTTCACCACAACTCAAGCCCCTTCTTCAGCTATAATGCTACTTAAACGCGTAGTTTTTATCGAGGGGGAATTACTGACGTTGAGCCTACAGGAGTTTGTTTGCACTACCTTCCTTCGGTAAGAATCTACTTCCTATGGACATATCCCCGAACACTCTTCGCTCTTAAACCCCCTCGAATCGTCTGGATGGTAAAAAGTACATGGACAGTACGTAAGTTCTGGACGGCGTGAACAAGGATCAGGCCATTCCGTTGTCCTATCTGTCATCCTCCTGCTTAACAGTCAACATATTACCACGTGGATAATCATTTCAGGAGTACCACCCGTCAGTCGAGTATCCAGAACTTTCCATTTCCCTTTGCGGTTCGCTTTTCTTACACGGTGTTGAGTTAACGTTGAAGCTTATACAACACCTTACTGCTGCGAAATTTACAAATAGCAGAGCAGTACCCAGTCCTCTGTTGTCTCTGCGCCGGGTAACTCCGGGGCTCTTGAAGTCTCTCTTGTCTCTCGAAAGAGGAGGGGCTATAAAAGAATAAACTGCGTAGAGTACAGGCTAATAGTATGTAGGTACAATACAGCCAAGTGAACAAACGTTAAGGAACCAGCGGAACCTTTGCTGCTCCGGATACCGCCAAGTCCAACGAATTATCGGCCAAACTTAACTACGCTGCTTCCTTCTCTCATCATTTCGGCCGCATATCGGGGGCATTTAAGGCTCATTCGATTATTGGAGCAGTCTCGGCAATAGAAGATACAATTCAAGGTATGAGGAGACATCTATATTCCTATTCTTGCCCGATATGAATATCTTGTTGGTTATGTACCCTATCTCTCATTGGAGAACCGAGGAAGAGACCTTTGAAATATAATGACAGTAAGACCAAGCCTCGTATAATAACTGACTTGAGACCCTGGGTAGAATTCTTCACCCTTGAATGAGGTTTAATTTAACAACACCGCATAATTCAACAGTCATACCTTGCCTAGTCACGAAATCCAATCTGAAAACATGACGTCGACGACGAGACCCAATCTCCCGACCATGGCAAGCTCGGCAGCAATGTCCAATGCAACGATTTGGAGCAATCCGCTTGGTCATCACTATGGACACCAAACGTACCCTGTCACAATGCCTGCCTTTGACACGACCATGGAAGCCACCCAGCGACATTTCAGGCCGCTAATCCGAAATTATGCGGACTTGCAGGTGAAGCAAATGGTCTACTTAGCAAGTAATAACGTGACTGGTACAGCACTTACTGATTTGCCAAACAACGATGATCAACGACAAGACCTAGTCTGCAGACTCTTCAACGCCTTTTATGATGGGTCGGATACACTGGAAGAGCCAGAAAGTCAGCAATACAGGGCTATCATGACAGATGATTACTATCCTGAAGGTGCCGTGCACCTGGCCCTTTGGAAGCTCCTTGTAGGTTGAAGATATAACTTACGGAAAGCAACCGGGCTAACATCACAAATAGATGTGCATAGAGGACGCCCAACGCGGCGTTTGTAGTATCCCAGGATACTACACCCGCAATGGGCCGGTATACAGACATTATCCGTCCTTTGCGGAACGATTTGCAGATGTGGAAGATGCATTGAAGGTGAGGTTCACGCCAACAACCCGCTTTGGGTGGCTAACAGAAGGCTACAGGAATCTAAAGCTGCGTGTCGTTCTTTATTCACCTTATTCGAGTTTCCTGCGAGGCTTGCCTGGAACCCTCCGAAAGAGGCGAGCGTGAGTCTTCGGAGACGATGTCAGATAATTCTGCAGAAACTAGAAGTGCTAACTGCGATACAGCGGAAGCACGTCAACAAGGTTCTCAACAACCAAAAGAACGCTGTGCAAGCAATTGGAATTCAGGTGTGCAAAGAGAAAGGCATATCCCGAAACATGGAGGGCGAGCTTCAAGATAAGGCAAGATTTGGCTAAGCTTTCTCCCCTTACTCATGCTTCAGCTCAAGTGAAGAAGACAAATGCTAATATACCCGGGCTTATAGAATGGTGAGAAAGTGGAGGGGAAGAAGAATGTGATGACACGGGTTTTCCGCGAGAAGACGAACCGAATCAAGAAACGCGGCCGCCAGTCAGAAAGGGCCAGAGTGACCAATAGGCTAATCCCGCCTGGGCTGGTTGAAGGCCTAGAGGCCGGCTCAACTGCGTTCAACGGCTCAGATTCTCTTAGTAACCAGGGCAGCGCGTCCTAGGAGGACGCGGTCGCCCCTACACCTGGACCATCACACTCTACTCCCGCTAGTTTCATAACTACACCAGCACATTCTGCCCCTGCTGGTTTTACATCTGAAGGGAGAGGATTACACAACTATCCATTATATACAGCATCTGCTCTACACGATCCTGTATATTGCAACCTCGGGTATCCAGCTATGCCGGCTCACTCTGGTCCATCTACTAGCCACATGCTATTTTCAGGAGCACAGGGAGAAAACTCAGGCGCCCATTTCAACGGTGACATGCTCGGCGAGATGGATACGAGTCTAGACAACAACGACATGTTTCATGGCATTAATTTCTCTGTATAAGCCCCTGGCAAGTAAGTCCCAGATCTGGCCTCCCCTAGGTTCTGATAAAAGCTAACTCAATACCTAAGAGTGCACGCAGTCGATGCTGTTAATAAACTCTTTCGTAGTTTCAGTAACGGTTCAGTCCATATACTATTTTTATCCAAGGGGTTCACTTTAACGAAGACGATGCCTTCGCAAGAATAAGATATCAATGTGCTGTGTACAATAGGTGGATATTTTTTTAATTCTTTTCATTGCCAAGGGAGCACTGAAATGGCAAAGAGCCCCTGGTCAATGAGACTGGCGTATTTGTGAATATGAACACAATACGCTGCAATAACCGGTCGATTACTTATCACTTATCACAATGAGTTAAGAAGGGGTGGCGAATAGGGAGGCGATAATTATGGTAATATTTTACGTTGCATTGCATTTCTCGATGCACATCTGGGAGGGGAACAGGCTAGGACAAGGCCACCATTATCTTACGAATATGCGAATAAACCCACATCACACTATCCTTGCCTCGATTTATGTGCTTTGTCTACTAATTTGAAAATATAAATGCTGCACAAAAGGCTAACTCAAAATCAAGCACTATCTTTTGATTACTGGATTTAAAAGCTCATGTGCCAAGAATAATAATTGCAAGTAATGACCCATAACCTATAACTGTCGTGTGGGAAATTGTAGAAACTCCCCCCTCGGTATATGGTAGTATGATGAGTGCCATAGCTATCGTATTTAACAGGGTTATTATCAGAAATTATCTCCGATTACCCTTTTCTTAGCTGTGAAACCAAGTCACAGTTATAAACAAGAGCCATCTTAAAGGTGCTGCTGTATAACCTTTGCCAGCCTGAAACAGGTAGTTTCGCAGCTGGCCCTGCCACTTGTTTTCATAGACTTAACAAAGCTTGTAGGTTTAATTACGGGCTAGAAAGGGACCAAAGTGCACGTAATTATTGGAAGTGAGGGTGTTAGCTGGTAAGTAGTGGCTACTTCGAGAGGGGGCATGGCACCTAGGTTTTCATATCCGGCGGCCCCCGGCCCCCGGCCCGATACGGCTAGATACGTAGTCTAACAGCTACACCAACCACTTATAGGCCACCAACAAACATCTCGTTATTTAATTTCATGACAGGTTTGAAGCTTCTTAATCAGATTGGACGGCACGTTGGCGCTAGTTAGTATTGGAGATATATGACGAAAATTTATAAGAGTGCAGCATGGCTCAACGCAATAGTCGCGACATTTGGAGAAGGAATTAAGCGTAAAAGTTACTGGGCCAGTAATTACTTAGAATTATTCGTTTACGCATTTCATGATTATTATGAAAATGCTTCAACTTGGAAGTCAGCTGGTGGTGATATTTATATTTGTCGGTAATTCCAAAAGGCTGCATTAGGCCAGATGTTGTTCATGATGATGATTGTGTAGTCACTTAAAGTCCCGTCCTAAGCCCCTAGTTGGCTTGATTCGAAATTTGCTAGGGCAAAATTATATATATATAAAGCATTTATACCGTTACCAAAAGTAAGTTCATGAATTACAATATATTTCGAACTAGTATAAATGCTTTTGTAGCTAGACCAGGTATGGGTATGTTGCTTTTACACATCACTGATATCCTATGGAAAGGGAAATAATTACTACTTAACCATTTATAATGTAATCATGTGCGCTGGACATACAAAGTGACGAGAAAAGAAATTGACGCAGATACTTTTAGCATCTGCACAGTTATTTTTCGATTACCAGGCATTGCTGAGAACGAGCCTGACATAAATTGCTTTTAGAAAAATCTCAAACTCAGTATTCGCTATGTAGAATGTCGATCGCGAAGTTTAGAAACTGACCGAGGAGCTGCTAGTGATTAGTATTCGAGATGGTCAATATAATGCACCGTTAGTTAAATGTGTGACAATTTTTACTATCCATCACCTTGACTGACGTGTCTGCATAGTACTATGCAGCAAACTGTCAGGGGATTGCTACCTGCATCCTGTAAATTCCTGCACTCGAGCGACCAATCAATATCTTTTGAATCGCACGTTTTTGGCAATTGGCTTGTGTCACATTTCATTCCCCTGGCCAACAGCCAATGCATTCCTATCATCAAGCCACGAGGTAGTAAGACAGATTCCAGATGCCATTCGACGTTGAGATTCGCGAGGCTTGTGGCTGCAGGCGCCAATATCTAGACTATCTCTCTTCCTGGACCCTAAGTGCAGGTTCAAAGCGATGGGCAAGAAGACGGGGAGACACCACCACTCTCTTCCGCTTACGGACGCATCGATATCGCCTCGTTCCTCACCGTGTTTATCAATGCAACGTCCCCGCTGACCATAGACGCCCGCTATTGCATTATCTATCACCTTGTGGTTCCTCCTTTCTTTCGATGTCGTAGAGCCTACATCTCTTCCAGTGTCTTCAGTGTTAGCGTGCTACTTACACCATATTTGGACTGGGGGTAAAAAGGGCCTTTAGCACGTCAGATACGACTGCGGAAGGCCTCAATGGAACTTGAGATATTGTAGATTTCGAATATCTTGCTATGTATTGTTGTTCGTGATGATTCTAGATGTTTCTACTATTATGTACCAATCTTTACTAACTCGTGTGTATAGTTACAATTCCAGATGATGTGGAGGCAGATCTGCGGGCCCCTTGCTGGAAAATGGGGCAAGTAACGCACTAACACCGAACCGAAGATCCTGGAAGAGGTGTAGAGCCAAGATATGCGTATCACGAATGAGTGGGCTCACGTGTATCCGCCATGGGGCCCATCGGTGGCATGAAAGCTATGAGTTGATGGAGTGCCAGCTGCGACATATGCAGCAGGAAAATGCTAGACCATGCCCGACTATCGGCATGGTGAGAGCGCGCTCTACTCATCTATATAATTATAGGTTTCTGACACCTGGTTGCCCCCATGTCACTCACTACATGCCAACCAGTCTGAATCAAGTCTCATAGTCAACGTCTCCGAGCAACCCATCTTAACGATATAACCTCACTGCTAGCTGCTCATCTTCAATAACCTGCTTGTCGCTGTCCTTGGCTGGTCCTGGGCTACTGTTCTACTAGGTCATCTCGTAGCACAAGCAAGGTTCAGAAGAGCCATGCCCTTCCACCTACCCACTATGTCCATCATTACTGCTCCTACCAAGGAGCCGACCACGGTCTTCCGACACAACCCCCAACTCTTCACAACTCTGACATCTGCCCTGCGGCTTGCTATTCAATGCCGGCAGCTTCTCAACAGCTTGCTGTTGGCTGTTTTCTTCAAGGCCTATCTCTTGGCTTCAGTGCTCTTCTATCTGAGCCAGCTTGCTTCCGTTCACATTCTTCAAACGGCCAGAAGTATCCTATACAACTCCACGCGGCTCTCGATATGGGCAACATGGGCACTGGTAAGTAGTTTTAGGAGTTATTTGCCCCCTCTTCTGGTAGCGTGTAAGAGCAGCAATCCCCTGTCCATATTGGTTTCTTATCTCAGGAGCTATGCATTGCACCGAAACTCCTACTTATTCCGTCCAGAGAGAGTGATGACTGACACCTTTCTGTTCCAGTGGAACGCCAGAATTGCTAAGCGGCTAAGGAAGAAGCTCGAGTTTGAGTTTTTCACACTGATTCTTGGCGCTGGCGGCAATAATTTGTGTCTGGTCATATTCTGGCCAGGTTGGGTTATCGTAGCCCTCACTGCCTTCATGCTTTCGGCATTGTATGCCAGCTGATGATTATCGCGATGGCAGTATGCCGTGTTTCCAGCCAACGGGGTACATACTCACGCAGACAGATCCGAAGGCGACACTAGGCAATAATATGATATCACTGCCCTGGTGCCTAAAGCGAATCTAAGCCACTTTGAGCCTTTTGTGCTTAATCAGGAATAGAAAAACGCGTTGCCGCCGGTGTCACGTCTGACTTCCTTGCTATAATCTTTCTCGGGGTCGAAATCTTGCCACATGCTGGCGGGGTAAATGTGTTTGTTCCGCTCGTACCATCTCCGGTCAACAACTTTCGTCAACGTTGGGTCGTCAGACGCGCCCTTGAGGGAATTGACAGGAGCTTGCGTCGTGACGGACGACAATAAGGAAGCCGACGGAGACACTTGGTTGTTATCAGGAGTCACCTGTTGGGGCGGTGCTTCGACATCATAGTTAAAGAGAGTGACTCCATTTGGCCCGACAGTCTTGTTCATGATAAAGAACAGAAAGTCGTAGTGCTTTAGTCTAGTTAGCGTTATCCGACCTTTCATAGTGTCAGTACATTCTAGAATAAAACTCACATGAGGAATAATTACGTTCCCGCGCACCATTATCAGGTCGTCAACACCTACCCGTGCCCATTCTCTCCGAGCGTTGGCCTTCTCGCCAACACCAAGATCAGCTCCAACCTTTCTACTCTTGTCCAGAAACTGCCATACAAAATCCCCTTTCTTGACACGTACTGTGCCTCCAGGGATATTGGATCCGTCATAGAAGACAAAGGGTATGGCAATCTCGACCGCCTTAACTCGGGCCTGGTGCTCCAAGAACTCTCGCCGTAGAGCTTCCCTCTCAGCAGCCTCGCGCCGCTGGGCCGCTTTAGTCACCGAGCGCGGTACAACTGAGACCGATGAATTGGCCTTGAATTTGCTCTTGGCCTTGTCACTAAACTCATTGCGCGCTGTCACAGCATTACCGCTTCCAGCTGACTCTCCATCTTCCTGCCCTTCATCCTCATCGTCACCAAATGACAGTTTCGCACCGCCAATCTTCTTGTTCTTCTTTTTGCGAGGTGCAGTTGAGTCGCTCACGTTATCAGGTGTGCCGGTCAGGGAGCGGTCAGGTGTGGATGTTGGAGAGCCAGCAATGGCAGCTTCGCGGGCCTCGCGCTCTTGTTGCTCCAGGACTTCGGCGCGGCGCTTGCGAAAGTCAGAGAGCGCGACAAGGCCGACGGTGTGATTAGAAATGCGCTGCTGTGTCGATTTGTTCTGTGTGGTGAAGCGGGAATCTGAGGCCATGACGAAAGTTGTCGCGACAGGGATACCGCACTGGTGATGGTGACTTCTTGCGTGTCTAGACGACCAACTTAGAGCTGTTCAATGGAATAGCAATAACTAACAAGTACCTTAGCACCAATGAGATTGTGGCTTGCAGTATGTGGCTGGACAGATGTGGCTAACCTAGATCAGTGCAGTTTCTAGAACCTGCAGATAGGAGGGAGAAGTCACATGACTGGAAGTGGGCATTATTATCAACTGTGGTAAAGAAAACCGTGGGTTAAAGTCTCCCTTGCCACCTTGGCTATTTATTAATAACATTATAACAAACTAACAAATATAGTCAAAAATATATAAGCAATATATATATAATAAAGCTAAATTATATTATATTAAACTATAAAGCCGATTTTTTGTATATAATATATATAAGCATAAATAGCTATAAATAGCTATTATATAATTAAGGTGTAAAGCCCTAGCCTTACGGCTTTATAAAAAGGCAAAGACCGCACAACCAAGGTTGCGATTTAGTTATTAATTAGTTATTAATTAATGCATTTTTTAAACCTTTACATATATATTTATAAATAAGTTAATAATAATATAACGCATCTTTTACGTAAATGGGCCACCTAAGTAAATGGGCCACTTTCCAGACCCTCGTACGTACATTCGCAAATAATCCAACAACAACATATCCGATCAATTCAAACTAGCTAAATTCTTATTCGCTAAACCTGTTTATACTATTCCGACAAGTTTACGCATTATAGCTACGTTTGCTACAAGTTTTATAGCATCCGACGCGAGTCTTTTTCTTTTTCGTACGACGAACGAGCCAACGAACGAGCCAACGAACGAACCGACAAACGAACCGACAAACGAACCAATAATAAAATAAACGCGATTATAAAACGAATAATTGTTTATTATATAAAAAGTAAAAAATTTACGGGCTTCGAAAAACGTAGTTATATAAATTTATAAGTTTATCGGCTCGTTCGTCGGTTTGTTTATTGTATAAAAAAGAAAAAAATTCGCGTTAAAACTCGCGTCAAAACTCGCGTCAAAACTTATATTAGGTACTATAAAATTTATAGCAAACGTAACTATAATGCGTAAACTTATCGGAATAGTATAAATAAGTTTAGCGAATAAAAATTTAATTAATTCGAATTAATTGTTTATATTTTCGGTTCGTTCGTCGGGTTATTTATTAGTTCGTTCGTCGTACAAAAAAAAAAAGACTCGCGTTGGGTGCTATAAAACTTGCAGCAAACGTAGCTATAATACGCAAACTTGTCGGAATAGTATAAACAGGTCTAGCGAATAAGAATTTAGCTAGTTTAAATTAATCGGATATGTTATTGTTGGATTATTTGCGAATATACGTACGAAGGTCTGGAAAGTGGCCCATTTACTTGGGTGGCCCATCCACGTAGGAGATGCGTTATATATAATTATAATATGTAAACTTATCGAAATAATATAAACGAGTTTAGCAAATAAAAATATAATTATTTTAAATTAATACACTACAGTTGTCCACGGGGTATCTACAAAGACAACAACTATTAAAGAGAACCTATTAGACTATATTTACATAAACATGAGACAAAAGCTTAGATAGTAAACATATTATCTTTTTTTTTTTTTTTTTTTTTTTTTTTTTTTTTTTTTTTTTTTAAATTAGCTTTAATAATATATTTTTATCGTAATCTTTTTTTTATCTTCTTTTAAACAAATGTAAATTTTTTTTGTAATTATTTTTATAGTTTTAACAATTTTTTTACTTAAATTTTTACTATTAATACAATAATACCGTTAATATAATGCCGTTAAATATTTATATCGTATTTATAGTTTATTTTAAATAATAATTTTTTTATTATTCCGTTTATTAAATTATTATATATTAATTTTACGTTTAATAATAATTTTGCTTAATTATTTTAATTTTAATTAATATAACGCATCTCCCACTTGGATAGGACACTTAATTAAATGGGACACTTTCCAGACCTTTGTACGTACATTCGCAAATAATTTAATAACAACATATCCGATCAATTTAAATTAGTTAAATTCTTATTTGCTAAACCTGTTTATACGATTCCGACAAGTTTACGCATTATAGCTACGTTTGCTGCAAGTTTTATAGCACCCGACGCGAGTCTTTTTTCTTTTCGTACGACGAACGAACCGACGAACGAACCGAAAATATAAACAATTAATTCGAATTAATTAAATTCTTATTCGCTAAACCTGTTTATACTATTCCGATAAGTTTATGCATTATAGCTACGTTTACTACAAGTTTTATAGCACCCGACGCGAGTCTTTTTCCCTTTCGTACAATAAACAAACCGATAAACGAGCCAACAAACCTACAAACCTACATAACTACGTCTTTCGAAGCCCGTAAATTTTTTGCCTTTTATATAATAAACAATTATTCGTTTTATAATCGCGTTTATTTTATTATCGGTTCGTTTGTCGGCTCGTTCGTCGGTTCGTTCGTCGGTTTGTTCGTCGGTTCGTTCGTCGTACGAAAAGAAAAAAGACTCGCGTCGGGTGTTATGGGGCTTGCAGCGAAAGTAGCTATAATGCGTAAACTTGTCGGAATAGTATAAACAGGTCTAGCGAATAAAAATTTAACTAGTTTAAATTGATCGGATGTGTTGTTGTTGGATTATTTGCGAATGTACGTACGAAGGTCTGGAAAGTGTCCCATTCAATTAGGTGTCCCATTTAAGCGGGAGATGCGTTATATATATTTAATAAATATAAATATTATTTTAAATATAAAGTTTGCTTAATAATACAAAATAATTAACAGCTTAATATTAACAAAAAAATATTTATATTAATACTTTAGTCGGAAAGTTTTTTAAAATTTTAATAACTATTACTGCTAAATTTAACTTAAAATTTAAATAATACGACGCTATAAATATTTTTATTGACGTTAAATTAATTAAATATATATATATATATATATTATTAAGTTATAAAAAGTTAAATATTAATATAAAACTGTTAAAAATTTTATACGGTTTATAAAAATTTTTTTTTTATAATAAAAAAAACTTATAAAATTATTAAAAAAGAAAATAAGTTTTAAACTTATTTTTTATAAATTTTGTTGTGTTTTAAAAAATAAAATACTATTATTTTTTTATATTAATGATATAATAATAATTTATAAACGAAAAAATTAAATAACGGCTAACAAAATAATCGCTGTTTTAAAAATTAAATATAACTTTATTAAAAAAAGCGATTTATAATAATTTTTAAATATTGAAATAATTTAAAATAAAATAAAAAAGTTTTTTTTTAGCTATTTTAAGCGTTATATATTAATAAAATCGCTAAATTAGAAAATAACTTATTTATAACTTATATAAATATTTTAATAAAAGCTAAAAAGCTTTTTTTTTATAAAAAAATTGCTTTAAAGCAAAATATTTAGCGCTATTAGCAAAAAATTAAATTTATACTATATATTACAGTAATTATTAAACCGGATATAATATTTATAACGTTTAGATTATCTTGTTTTAACTATAATTTTTTTTGAGCACTATAAAGCAGCTAATAAACTTTTTATATATTTTATTATAACTTAATATTTTGCTTTATAATTTAGCGATAAAAACGATTTTATAATAATAAATAATATTTTTTTTATTAATAATAATAATAATTAAAAAAGCTTTTAAGTTTATATTATAAAGCTTTTCGAAAAAGTAATAAAATAAAAAGCTAATAAATAAAATACCGTTATTATTTTTATTATTAAAGCTAAACTTTTTATATTAGCTTAAGCTGTAAAAAAAGCTAAATTTATTACTAAACTAATAAAAAAGCTTAATATTAAATTAAATAACGCATCTCCCACTTAGATAGGACATTTAATTAAATAGGCCACTTTTTTAAACCTTTGTACGTATATAACAAAATCCTTTATTTTTCCATTTGCAATAATAGCTAAGCTTTGTAAAGAAGCCGATATATAGCTTGCCTTACGGGTTTGTAAAAATAACTTTTGTTTATTTTTCCAACGCGCTGTTAAATTATATAATATATTTCGTATAATTTTTATTTAACGAACGAACGGTTTTATATTATTTGCCGAAACATAATTATTAAAGTTTAAATTAATTTAATTCGAAAAAAATTTAATCGTTTAATATATTATTAATTTAATTAATCGATCGTTTTTATTTAAATATAACGTAATCGAAAATATAGCTAATCGGCTACTCGAATTACGCGAAAAATATTTTATAAAAAAAAATTAAACTTTAAACTTTATATAAAAATAATTAAATTTTAAAACCCGATTTAATCGTTAAATCGATTATTAACAAATTTTAAACGAAAATTTAATTAAATATTAAGTTTAATTCGTTTTTATACAAAAAATAATTATAAATAATAAAATTTAAAAAAAAATATTTATAACTTCGATAAAACTAAGTTTATAATAAATAAATTACGTTTAATTTTATTATAATTATATTTAATTATATACGAAAATTAAAAATTTTATAGCTAAATAATTTAGATTAGTTTACGGTTATTTAAATTATATTACTATACGGTTATATTATTTTATTTTATATTATTTTAATAAAACGGAACTATTTATTATTTTAATATAAAAATATTAAATTACCCGGTAATTAAAAAATTAAAATTATAAAAAATAGTTAAACAATAAATAAAAAAAGTTTAAATTAAATTAAATATTTCGACAAATATATAAAGCGTTATATAAAAAAAATATATCGTTTATTTATTTTCGATAGTTATAAAAACTATTATTTAATTAAATTTAAACTATATTGCAAAAACTATAATATTATTATTTTTTATATATTTTTGCATTTTTTTTTATAAACTTTAGCTTTTTAATATTAAATATTTTAATATTTTAAAACGGTCGTACGAGAAATATATCGAATATTTAATGCGAGCGTATATTATATATATTAAAAAAGAAAAATTTTTAACCGCGTTTTTTTACGCGTTTAACGCGTTAATAGCTTTTAATAACGTATAAAAAAGTTTTCGAAAAGCAAAATTAATATTATACGATTTAAAATATATAATTTTTTAACTAAATTATTATTTAATTATTTCGCAAATCGAACTTTTATTTCTTATTTAATAATAAATTATTTCGAATAATTTAATTAAAGCTAATTTACTATTTTAATATATTAAAAAAAAATCGTACGATATAAAAATAGCTTTTTAATATTTGTTATAAAAATTATAAACTAAATAACGTATAATATAATTAACGTTATATATTGTTTTGCGTTATTAAAAAAAAAGTTATAATATTTTATAAAATAAATTATAAACTTAATCGACGTTATTATATAAAATAAACCCGATTATAAAATAAAAAATTTTTTATTATATAAAAAGCAAAAAATTTACAAATATTTAAAAACGTAATTAAACAAAAAAACTTAAAAAATCGTTAAAATAATCGTCGTACAAAAAAAAAAAAAAACTTGCGGTTAGCGTTATAAAACTTGCGGCAAATTTAACTATAATACGTAAATTTATTAAAATAATATAAAAACGTTTAGTAAATTAAAATCTAATTAGTTTAAATTAATCGGATATGTTATTGTTAGATTATTTACGAATATACGTACGAAGGTCTAAAAAGTGTCCTATCTAAGTAAGAGATGCGTTAACTAATATATAATTTTTTAATATAATAATTAACAAACTATAAAATTAATTATAAAAAAAACGGCTTTATTACGTATTAAATTATAATACGTAAATATTTATAACTATTAGTTACGGCAAAAAATCGAAAATAAAACTTTTTAAATAATTTATATATTTATTAACAAAATAATCGTAAATAGCTTTATTAAAATTATTTTTAAAATAATTTAATTTATATAAATTTTTTAACAAGCAAAATATTTCGAACTAAATATTTATAATTAAAAAGCTCGAAAATTAATTGATAAAAAAAATCCTAAAAAATAAATTATAAAAAATAAACTAATAGCATAGCAATAAAAAAATTAAAAAGACAATTTATTTAACAGCTTAAAAGGTTTAGCTTAAAAGCATTTAAACAAAAAAAATATAAAATACTATTTTAAAAAAAATTAATAATTTTGCTACTAAAATAGCCGCAGCTTATTTATAAATATTTATAAAAATACTTTTTTTTAAAATTTTTTTTTTCAGTAACTTGTTTTAAATAAAACAAAATCTGGATAATAATTTAAAAATAATAAATCTCCCGGTTATTCGAAAAAAAAAACGCTATTATAATAAACGATTAAAGCGTCGCAAAAAGCGCGCGTCGAAAATTTAGCTAAAGCCGGCTTATTAATCGTTAAATAAAAATTAGCTAATATAAAAAAAATATTTAAATAGCAAAATAAGTATATTTAAAAATATAAAAATAACAACGCTAACTATTTTTTATAGTTTTTTTTATAAACGCCGTTTAAACAGCTTTTAAAAGCGCTGTAAACGTACCGTAAATAAAAAGTTTCGCAAATTATTTTCGAAAAAATAAAACGCGCGCAGTAGGCCGCAATCTTTTGCAAAAAAATACCATAACTACGTCTAAAAAATCGTATAATAGCGCCGTGAAAAAAGCATATTATAGCAAAAATCTTACGACCTAGCAAAAATAAAAGTACCGGAATAACTAAAATTACTCGGCCATTTGGAAACGTATATATATTACGTAAACTAATCGCTATTTTAACTATATTTAAAATAGCGCTAATTATAATAACGGCAACAGTTTTATTACGGCAAAAAATAGCTAATATTAAAACTAAAGCAAAAATAAAAGCAGTAATAATAACGGCGCAAAAAAATTTCGACCGCTATAGCCGAAAAAAGCTGCGCAAAAATATGGTAAATTCCGTTAAACTTAAAATCGGATTAATCGTTATTAAACTCGTTAATATATTTTTAATAAAACGCATTTATTATATTTACGAAAAAAGTTAACAAAGCCTAAATTTTCTGCTACAGTTTAACCGTATGTTGCGGTAAAAAAAAAAAACATAATAGTAAACTATAAATATATTAACGATTTTTTTAATTAATATTTAAAAGCTTTATATTTTAGCTAAAAAAATAACCAAAAAAAATATTATTTATAAAAAAAAGCATTTAATTATATAATAATTTACTATTAACAGTTAGCTTAAATTTTATTATGTTTTAAACGAAAAGCTTGCTAAAAAACTATTTTAAAACTTATAAAAAAATCGTAAAAGTGCACAAAAAAAAACATTAAAAAAGCTCGTTAACTTAAAATTTATCTATTTTTTAATATAAATATTTAATAATTTAACTATCGCAAGCTTTTTAATAATATATAATATATATATATATATATATATAATTAAGCAATTATAAGCTTTTTAATAATATATAATATTTTCGCATTTATATATAAACATATTTATATTATAACTATATTTTATAAATATTATTACGTTTATTAACAAAAACTATATTATATTTATTTATTATAATATATAATACTATTTAAATATTTATATTTTAATATAAAATAGCTTATTAAAATAGCTTATTTTAAAAAGGTATATTAAATTAAAAATATTTAAAAAGCTTATAAATATATACTAAAAAAATTATATCCGTTAAAAAAACCTATATATAGCTTAATTTTAAGTAGCTTATGCCACTATAGCTTAGGAGCTCCACCACTTAAAATATCCTGAAAATACAGGCAGTACAGCTAGTGACGAAGGATATAACAGTGAATCAGTAAATTTAACAGCTTACCCCATATCTTTATAAAAATGCAAAGACCGCACAACCAAGCAGATAGTTAAATTTTCATCTTCGTTAATACATACGCTTTCTACCCATAAGTCACCATATTAACTAAACTGCTATACTTTTTAGTATACGTGCAAAAATGCAACGTAATGGTGTTGATTACCGTACAAGCTTTATAATGGCTTAAGCCACAATCTTCACTTGGAGGCCGTGGATAATTAGCCCAAAATGAAAATGCTTGGCGTTTTAGAGTCCCGCCCTACGAAACGGGCCGCCCCCCTAAAACGGGCCACTAATTTATAACATTATAACAAAACAATAAAAATAGTTAAAAATATGCTGTTTATGGTTTTAAATATGCTTTTATTTATATATTATTATTATTTAAAAGTTAGTTTAGTAAAAGTTAAAGTCGGCTTTATTTTTTAAGCTTTTATAAATATTTTATTTTATTAATAAAAGTTTTATAAAATAAAAGATAAAATAGAAAGTTTAGTTTAATTAACGGTTTTATAAAGTAATAAAGCTATATTTTACTATATTTAAATACAAAGCGAATTGTTTAAGTATTATATATATTTTTATATAATATATTTAAAAGCATAAATATAAAATTAAAGCATTAATGTTTATTTTTTTTTATAAATTATTAAAAATTAAAAAATTCGCTTATTATTTTAATATAATAAAATAACGCTTTAATATAATATAAAACCGTAAACTAAACTTTTATTTTTATTTTATTTATTTATATATTAATAAAATAACATAAGGCATCTTTTACGTAAATGAGCTACTTAAGTAAATAGGCTACTTTTTTAGACTTTTATACGCGTATAATAAATAATTTAATAATAATATATATAATTAATTTAAACTAATTAGATTTTAATTTATTAAACTTTTTTATACTATTTTAACAAGTTTGCGTATTATGGCCGGGTTTATTGTAAGTTTTATAACGTTAGGCGCGAGTTTTTTTTTTTTTTTGTACGCCGATTATTTTAACGATTTTCCCGATTTTTTTGCTTAATTACGTTTTTAAATATTTATAAATCTTTTGCTTTTTGTATAGTAAGAGATTTTTTATTTTATAATCGGGTTTATTTTATATAACGACGTTAGTTAAGTTTATAATTTGTTTTGCGAAATATTGCGATTTTTTTTTTTAATAACGTAAAATAATATATAACGTTAATTATATTATGCGTTATTTAATTTATAGTTTTTATAATAAATGCTAAAAAGCTATTTTTATATCGTATAATTTTTTTTAATATATTAAAATAATAAATTAATTTTAGTTAAATTATTTGAAAAAGTTTATTATTAAATAAAAAATAAAAGTTTAATTTGCAAAATAATTAAACGATAATTTAGTTAAAAAATTATATATTCCGGGTTATATAATATTAATTTTGCTTTTCGAAAACTTTTTTATATATTATTAAAAGTTATTAATATATTAAACGCGTAAAAAAACGCGGTTAAAAATTCTTTTTTTTATATATATATAATATACGTTTATATTAAATATTCGATATATTTATTATATAACTATTTTAAAATATTAAAATATTTAATATTAAAAAGCTAAAGCTTATAAAAAAAATATAAAAATATATAAAAAGCAATAATATTATAGTTTTTATAATATAGTTTAAATTTAATTAAATAATAACTTTTATAGCTATAAAAAATAAATAAGCGATATTTTTTTTTATATAACGCTTTATATATTTATCGAAATGTTTAATTTAATTTAGGTTTTGTTTATTTATTGTTTAACTATTTTTTATATTTTTAATTTTTTAATTACCGAGTAATTTAATATTTTTATATTAAAATAATAAATAGTTTTGTTTTATTAAAATAATATAAAATAAAATAAAATAATTATATAACGATATAATTTAAATAATTATAAATTAATTTAAATTATTTAATTATAAAGTTTTTAATTTTTATATATAGTTAAATATAATTATAATAAAGTCGGATATAATTTTATTTATTGTAAATTTAGTTTTATCGAAGTTATAAATTATTTTTTTTTTAAATTTTATTGTTTATAATTATTTTTTATACAAAAACGAATTAAACGCGGTATTTAGTTAAATTTTTATTTAAAATTTATTAATAATCGATTTAACGATTAAATTAAGTTTTAAAGTTTAGTTATTTTTATACGAAATTTAAAGTTTAATTTTTTTTTACAAAACGTTTTTTGCATAGCTTTAATAACCGATTAGCTATATTTTCGATAACGTTATGTTTAAATAAAAACGATCGATTAATTAAATTAATAATATATCGTACGATTAAATTTTTTTCGGATTAAATTAATTTAAATATTAATAGTCGTATTTTAGTAAATAGTATAAAACTGTTCGATCGTTAAATAAAAGTTATACAAAGTATATTATATAGTTTAATAACGCGTCGGAAAAATAAAAAAAGTTATTTTTACAAGCTTATAAAGCAAGCTGTATATCGGCTTTTTTATAAAGCTTAACTATTGTTGCTAATAAAAAGATAAAGGATTTTGTTATATACGTACAAAGGTTTAAAAAAAGTGGCTTATTTACTTAGGTGGCTTATTTATGTAAAAGATGCGTTAGCATTAAAATTATTAAATATAAAACGGGAAATAATATTTATTAACTTAAATTTATAATAATAATGATCTATAAATAAAACTATATTTAAAACCGTAAACAGGATATTTTTAGCTATTTTTATTGTTTTTTTATAATGTTATGAATTAGTGGCCCGTTTTAGGGGGGCTGTGACGGCTGGTGTCCTATTTGCAGCTGTCAAACAGATTGACCAGCCGTCAGGCTATTGTTCATTGTCCTGGTAAATGGTGGGACAATTACCTGGTGAATGGAATACCTTAGGTATCCATGTACCCCACTAATCCCTACCTATATATTTCTGTACTGCAGCTGTTAAATAGATACTTCCCTTTCTTCCTCATCTTAGTTATTTCGTAAGGAATATACGGTAAATTTGGTCTCAGAACCAAGTGCTGACTTCCGGGCCGTGACAGGGGCGGCCCGTTTCGTGGGGCGGGACTTTAATTTTCATCGTATTTAAAATGGTAAGCTTCACATAGCCAAAATAGGTGCAGGCGGTGGCGGCGCAGCTGTTTTGCTAGCCGGAGCCTTGAAACTTTCCTACATAAATAAGCATGTTTAAATACGATCATCAACAAAAGTATACTTAATATTTATAGCATCCAATCTAACATATTATTTAGAAACAGATCTTCCGAGGAATTGGAGACAGTAAACTTAAATGTGCTATATAAGCGACTGCTACAGGAGAAATATAGCCCAGTACAGGTGCAATCGTCTTCCGGAATACCGACGGATCTACACCCCATTATCTGACACCTTTTAGGCATCAGTGCGGGGGTGTAAACAATCCCACGTCTCTACATAATAGTTCTTTTAAAAAAATGCTTTTAAATACATAGCTTACGGAGCTTTATTTGACAAATATATACATCTCCCGTCGTTTAAACTGTCAGATATAAGCGATGGCATGCAATTGGGATGGAAAAATGTGTTGTATTTATTCATCTGTTGATGTTTTTTTCTCGTGTAGTAGTGACCGCGTCTATAAGTAGAAACGTATTCGGCCCCCTGTCATCCTGACACAGGCCCGCCATTAAATGCCCTTTTTAGTCAATATACCGAATCTGACACAAACCCTATTTTCAAGCTTATCCAGTCATTGTCGCCAGCCTATTTCGTTATAACTTCATCTGTTTAAACCTCTTGTGTCAAACAGACGTTATCTTAAACGCTTAACACCACGGTTTCTTGCGGTCAGCTCAGCGCGGCTCTCTTACGATGTCGCTCTCCACTGTCAAAACAGCCATATCTTCATGCACTGAGTTAATTGAAACCGAGAGCGCTTGCCCGGAGTTACCTTACGTGGAATTGTTAATCCCTCTCAATGCGCGGAAGATCGTGTCGGTTACTTTTACGACGGTGTCACGGGATCAAGGTGCTCCCCTTTATTTTCATGATCAATCAACCGCATCATCATACACCTCTTGACTAAAGGGAGGCTGGTAATTGATCCATCTGCACTTGTACATGTATCAGTCCCCTGTGAAGATACCCGATGCTCTAAGTATCCTGCTCGATTGTATAAGTTTGGAAGAGAGAACTGAACTTCTGGACGGGAGACGGTCTTACTAACACATGGTCATAGGTTGGGCCTCCTTGCAAGGATTCTCATATTCGTGGTTCGACGCCGTCGTCAGAAGGCCGGGGGACCGGACTGACCTGCCAGTATTACCGATCTGCTCGAACCGTACCGCCGACCCTCGATTCTTTAGGCAGAGGATCCGCTGGGACTTCGAGTCTTCGTCTCAGAACCGTTATTGGATTCGATCTCTGCGTCCAGGAGACATCATAGGCATACTACCCCGCGCGGTCTATCCCCAGCGGGTCAACATCATTCGCCAAGCCAGCATCGAGCTCAAGTACGAGGCGTATGACGAGACGAAGGCAGAGTTTCAAGCACCGACGGAGGGACATGTGGAATCCCAGACTGCCGTGATCGAATGCGAGGACGCGAAAGTGTATAAACGACGACTCCACTTGGATCAGTCCGAAATCCGTCTCTTGGTCGTTCATCCTGGTGGCTTCATTGATCCAATCAAATGTAACTTTCGTCACACTTATCTTGTTGGAGATGGTTCATCGCATTTGCCCTTTGACGCCTTGTCGTATTGCTGGGGCGACTCTCACGAAAATGCGCACATCCTGCTGGATCCAGATTATGACAGCGGCGCCAAACGGCCTTGGAATGGCCGCATATTTTTAGTCGGACATAACGTGGAGACTGCTTTGCGACGTCTCCGGAGCGAGACCAAGCTAGTGAGCATATGGATTGATGCTGTCTGCATCAATCAAAACGATCTCAGCGAGAGATCTGGGCAGGTTAACCTTATGCGCCAAATTTATTCCCTAGCTACGACCGTCCATATCTGGCTTGGCGAGGGTGATTTAATGGTCAATACCGCTCTGTCCGTCGCTCATGATCTCTATAACTTCATGTATGGTGATTGTCCAGGGGGAGATGGGTGTCAATGCACCATCGTCGGCATCTCAAGGCACTGCGTCGACGAGCGAGATTTGGAGAGCAAAAAATTACAGAGAGCCAACACAAGTGCGCAGGACCTCGTGGATACGTTCTGGGGAGCTCGTAAAGCCTTATTTAGCCCACAGCTGAATGAGATCTGCAATGGCTGGTACAATGGTGAGCTGCTGGCCATGATGGGCGTCCTCTACGGGCACCCGTGGTTTACCAGAGTTTGGGTGTTGCAAGAAGCCATTTTCGCTCGAAAGGCTTTTATTCGTTATGGCACCGAGGCGATCCCGTGGTCAGAGATTATTACCGTGAGCGAAATACTCTGCCAGCATAGAGATCATGCGCCACATCTCAAATGGGGAGGGTCTTTGGCTCCGGTCTGGAGCCAGTTGTTCACAAGCGTGAGAGCCCGGAGCCTCTCGAATGATCGAGCCCATGATCCAGAACTGCCATCACCCGTGCCAAATCCACAGTCGATTGGAATATTGGATTTATTCATCTGCGCCCTTGGCATGAAGGCTACTGACTCCAGAGATAAGGTCTTCGCACTCTTATCGTTCTTTCCGTTTGCAAATAGCCCAATAGATATTGAAAGCCAACCTCAGGAGCTCAGATCACTCATCCGCCCTAATTACGCCAAGAACATCGCCGTTGTTCTTGCCAACTTCACAAAGTGGTGGATCACGACTCATCGATCCCTGGCGATTCTATCATATATTCACGCGAACCCGGCTCGAGCGTGGCGAAGAATGAGAAATGCTTCGCCGAGCATAGTAGTCCCACAGCTCCCTACTTGGGTTATTGGTACCGAGGGACGTAATTGGTGGGCTCGAGCAACACTCGAGTCGCAATTCGCGTTCCATGCTACGGGAACCACAACACCATCTATCCATCTAGAGTACGGCGATAATGGGAGTTTGTATGACGATGCACAGTATTTGAGGCTTAGCGTCGAAGGAGTTTACGTTGCTTCCATCTCTCACATTGGCCACTATCCAGTAGAGTTTCTCTCCCCTTTCTTGGTTGAGGGCTCTGCTGGTACCCGCGATAGGGATGGAATAGTGGCTGTCTTCGACCGGATCTTGGATCCCTGCGCGTGGAATTCTTTTTGGTCGCTCCGGGAGAACCCGGTAGAAGTCCTCAAGCACGAAATCGATCCCGTTGTCATGAGATCCAAGTATCGTAACCACTTAATCACGCATTGGGAATATACTGGTCGAGAGAAGATTCCGGCAATGACTCTCTCCTCTGACCATAGTGATGAGGAGGCTAAGTGGGAGCTACGGGCGACTGACAAACTCCCTGCCTGTCTTGATCCCTGCTTCTTTGTTAGTCCCAGCGGTTACCATGGTTTGTGTCCATGGACGGCGCGGGAGGACGATATTGTAGTCCTACTCGATGGTGCAAACGTCCCTTACCTCTTGAGACCAGTAGGCCAAACAACGATAGAACATGGGGGAAACAACCGGATTGGAGAGGAGTTTGAGCTTGTTGGCGAATGTTTCGTTCAAGGCATTATGTATGGGGAATTTTTCGAGGGGCAGAAACAGAAGGAGAGAAGATTATTTACGCTAGTATAGTGATTCTACTTAGTCATGTTTAATATAGCCGATAACTTACAAGTGAATCTCTGCGCATACTGAGGCGCGGTGCTCTTGATTGACAAAGCTGACTGATTTCTGGGAGAGCGGTGTAATGATGATCTCGGCGAAATAAATTGGTGATAAGTACTTAGGTACGTACTGCTCACCTTGCAACAGAAAGGTCAAGAACTTGATATTAAGAATGATACAGTATTTTTGAGTATTGAACACTATAAAAAGGTTAAAGAATTGCTGCGATAAAACCAGACGGTGGATTGGGTGCCCAAATCCTTTGCGTTTTGTTGTGCAACACAACTCTTTAGTGGGCAGCAGTGCCTTATTTATGTTAATACTTAACCCATCTTTCGCATACTGTGTTACGCGTCTGCGAAAATAAAGCGGAACTTACTTTGTATTTATTTTTAATCATTTATTTTAAATTAATTAAATTGTTAAATGGGCTCTGTACAATATTATACGTCTTATACGCAGGACAAAGTATAGGTTTATTATACTATGTTTATTACGTATATTTATTTAAAAGACACGAAAGAAAATATCGTACGCAGCAAAGTTTTTTTTAAAAAAAAATTTACTTAGCGTACGAGCTAAAAAATAAAAAAATTTATGTATATATATAATAATAGTTTTATAATAAAAGTTATATAAAGCTAATGTTGTAATTAATTGTTAATAGTTTTAATATTAGCTATTTTTTTTTTTAGTTGCAATTTTGCTTTGTACTTTATTTATTTATTTATATAGTTAATAAGTAATTTGCGTAAAATATTTTTTATACCGCTTTAAGCAGCAAAGCTTGTAATTTTTTATTTATTTAATATAAACAGTATATGCCGCTATTTTAATTATACGGTACGTTAATATTATTATTTAGCTTTACGTAAAAGATTTAATTAGCTAAAAAAAAAAAAAAAGGTTATTTAATAGCCGTCGTATTTTTAAATTAGTTAAATAAAAAATATTAATTTAATGTTTGCTAATTTTGTTTAGTTAAATTAAAAGTAAAGTTTTTATATTATAGTAAAAACTTATAATTTATTAAACATATAGCTGCGCGTATAAATAAATAATTTACCGTACGAAAAAAATAGTTTTTCGTATGTAAAATAAATAATTATGCAAAAATATAAATATCGCCTAAATCTTTTAACTATTTTTTATTTTTTATTTTTCATTTATTTATTATATATATATATATATATATACATACAATAATTAATATTTAGCTATTAGGTAATAATAGTTGTTTGTTTTAAATTATTAATATTAATAAAAGCTTAAGTATTGTATAATTTTTTATTAACAATTTTGCTTTCCGTTGTTTTTTTTAAGCATTATGCGTTAACGTATATATATATCTTTTGTCACGCTTGCAAGCAGTTAGAAAGACAGGAGTCAGAAGATAGTTTATTCATTTAAAAAGAAGCTATTTATAGGCCGTTTATGTAGATACGGTTAAATGGACCATAGCCGGTTATTAGCTCAGCTGGCGGCAGCTGTGTGGCAGCTGCTTTTTCTGATACGTGACATCTGCCTTCCCTTTTAAAAATAAAACTTCCTCGTTTTATTAATTTATAAGAGCAAAAATAAAAGCGATAGTAAAGCTTTATGTTTAACTATTTAACCAGCAAATAGGTTAACATATGGTTTTAAGGCCGTAAAAAGTTAAAAAATAGTATTTAAAGGATATTCGAAGAAAAGATTAGTTGTTTTTGCGTTTATCTGTTTTAGTTAACTTTTTAAAATAAGGATTATAAAAGCATATAAACCGGTATATGTTTTTTTTTTTTTTTTTTAAAAAAAAAAGGCCGTTAGTAATATAAATATAAGGTTTAAATAATTGTTATAAAGCATTGTTAAAAAAAAAGCTAAAACATGTAGTTATTTATTTATTAAGTTAAAAAGAATTATTTTTTAGTTAATTGTTTTTTCGTTTAATTTTAAGTCGTTTTAAGTAAATTAAAAGGCTAATAAAATAAATAGTTAATTAAAAAGCTAAAAAAAAAAAAGCTAAAAGATATCGTTTATTTATTTTGTTTTTGTTTTAATTATAGTTTATTGTATAGTCGTTTTTATTTTTTTTAGTTTTTAGTCGAATTATTTATTTAATCGGTGTTAAATTTAATTCGTTTTTTTGCTTTTAAATTTGTGTTTATTTTTACTATTTTTGCCGTAAATAATAATATACTAGTTAAAACTGCAGTTTTTAACTAAGCATTAAAATTTATATTTATATTTAATAGTATAGTTAAATCTGTAATAAGTTTTATAGTTTTTAAATTATTTTTGCAAGTGATAATTTTAGCTTTTTAATTTAAATATTCGGCTGGCTTTAATAATTTAGTTAAACATTTTGTTTATATATTTATTAAATAGTTTTTTTTATTTAAAATATTATATATTTATATTTCGATTTATATTATTTTTTTGCTTAATTTATTAATAGCTTTTAATATATTGTTTTATTATTAAACGCGTTTAATTTTTACATTTATTATACTATTAAGTTAATATTGCTTTTAAGTTTATTTATTTGCTGTTTTATTTATTTTATTTTTATTTACATATTTGAAAGCTTTTTTTATATTTTAAAAATAATAGCTTTATTAACTATAAATATAGTACTTTTTCGATTAATTTTTCAACTATTTATTTAAACGCTAGTTTATTTTATATACTGGCATTTATAAATGTTTTTTATAGTAACTTTTAAATACGTTTTTCTATTAAACTTTAAAAAAAGCGGACCGAATAATTGCTAAATAAACTTATAATATTAAGTTTTTTAAATATCAGTATTCGTTGTTTTTATTTTTTAAAATTTTAACGGGTTTTATTACTTTTAAGTCTATTTTTATAAATTAAAAATTTTGTGTAGTTTTAGTTCTATTATTTAAAACTTGTATATTTTTTGCAATTATTTTTTTTAATAGTTTTTATATTATTTATAGTTAAATTATTTATATTCGTATTTTTTACTTATTTATATATAGTTTTATTATCCGCTTAGTTATTATTTATTTGCTCGTTATTTGTTTATATTTAGTTAATCCGGCTATATTTTTTATTTATTTAATTTTAATTAAAATAATAAATCGGTTTATTAAAAATTTAGCTAGCTTTTTTGTTATCGTCGGCAATAATTTTAAATATTAATGTCTGTATTTAATAACTTATTTATTTTAATATTTAAATAATACTTTGTTTTTTAGCGATATAAATATTTAATTAATATTAATAATTTTAACTCCGGCTTTTAGCGTTTTTAAAAATGCTTTAAATTTTTTTTTTTTTTTTTTGCATATTTATAATTTATAACGCGTTTTAAAATTTAAATTTTATATTTTAACGTTAATATATATACCGTCTTTTTATTAAGCTTCCGACTTTTATTTATTTGCTTTGTTTATTTATTTTTTAGCTTTTATTTACTATTTTCCGTTTAATAATTTATTTATTAATTTACATCTTATCAAATATTTTATTACTTTATTTAATAATATCTATAGTCGTAATAATATTATTTTAAAAACGTATTATTAAAAGTTTCCTAAGTCCGATATATGCATTGCTAATTTTATCTTATCAACACCTAATCTATTTTCTCGTAAAAAGGTCGCATCGTCTTTTTTCAAACATTAAAAACCATTTTTTAATGCACTATATATATATATTACTTTCGCAAATTTTTATTAATATTTAATCTGTTTTTTTTTTTTTTTTTTTTTAATTATTTATATGTTTTCTTTAAATGGAAAACTATTATTTAAAAATGCGTCTTTTTATTCCGTAGTGCCGTTTAACCTAAAAGTTTCGGCCTTTTCTATTTCGTATATATTTATAATCCCCGTATTTAAGTGTCGGTATATTAAAATATTAAGGTTATCGTAAATCTACTAATTATTAATATTTTACGTATCGGTTAAGTTAGTTTAATAGTTGTTAATGCTTTGCGTATCGGTTAGTCGATTTTAATAGTAATCGGGTTAGTTTGTTTAATTAATTTTATTAACAATAAGCGATATTAAAAATATTATTCAGTATAGTTGCATTAATTATTATGAAAAAGAGCCGATAATAATGCACGGTTTTTTAATCGCATTTTTTTAATTTAAATTTTTATATTTAACTTAAATATTACCTTTACTACTTTTTATTCGTTTACTGCTGTTGCCTTATTGCTATTATTGCTTTTTTATAAATATTTTTTAATTTAACGTTTAATTTTTTAATTAACAGTTTATTACGTTTATCAAACTCGTCGACTATTAATTCGGCATTTTAGATTAATAAATCTTTTAAATATTATTAATTATAAACTAAAAAATAGCTTTTTTAATATATTAAATATTTTAAACAAAAGCGTTTTCCGATTTTTAATATTTTTTATTAATCTAGCTTATTTATTTCATAAAACTTTTATTTGTTATTATCGCTATTAATATATATTTATTTTAATTTTAACCGCTATTTTATATATAAATTTTTTTTTAGCTTAAAATATAATTATATAATTAATACCGTTTTATAAACTTTTTAATATTTTAAAAAGTTTAATTTATATATTAAGTCGCTTATTTTATTAATAATAGTTAAAAGTTTAACTTTTCATTAACGCATCTCTTACTTAGATAAGCCACCTAATTAAATGGGACACTTTCCAGACCTTCGTACGTACATTCGCAAATAATCCAATAACAACATATCCGATCAATTTAAACTAGTTAAATTTTTATTCGCTAGACCTGTTTATACTATTCCGACAAGTTCGCGCATTATAGCTACTTTTGCTACAAGTCCTATAGCACCCGACGCGAGTCTTTTTTCTTCTCGTACGACGAACGAACCGACGAACAAGCCGACGAACGAACCGATAATAAAATAAACGCGATTATAAAACGAATAATTATTTATTATATAAAAGGCAAAAAATTTACGGGCTTCGAAAGACGTAGTTATGTAGATTTGTAGGTTTATCGGCTGGTTCGTCGGTTTGTTTATTGTACGAAAGGGAAAAAGATTCGCGTCGGGACTCGCGTCGAAACTTGCGTCGGGTGCTATAAAACTTGTAGCAAACGTAGCTATAATACGTAAACTTGTCGGAATAGTATAAATAGGTTTAGCGAATAGGAATTTAATTAATTCGAATTAATTGTTTATATTTTTGGTTCGTTCGTCGGATTATTCGTCGGTTCGTTCGTTGTACGAAAAGAAAAAAAAACTCGCATCGGGTGCTATAAGATTTGCAGTAAACGTAGTTATAATGCGTAAACTTGTCGGAATAGTATAAATAGGTTTAGCAAATAGGAATTTAATTAATTCGAATTAATTGTTTATATTTTCGGTTCGTTTGTCGTACGAAAAAGAAAAAGACTTGCGTCGGGTATTATAAGACTTGCAGCAAACGTAGCTATAATACGCGAACTTGTCGGAATAGTATAAACAGGTCTAGCAAATAAGAATTTAACTAGTTTAAATTAATTAGATATGTTATTATTAGATTATTTGCGAATGTACGTACGAAGGTTTGGAAAGTGGCCTATTTAATTAGGTGGCCCATTTAAGTGGGAGATGCGTTATATAACTACGATAAATTTTATAATTAAAATGCCGGTAGTTTTATTAATAAAAATTTTTAAATAAAAATATCGCAGTTTTAAACTTTTTTTTTTACGTTGTTTATAAAGTTTAGCGTATTAAATATAAAAAAGGGTTTTATTTTTTTAATTAACTTTTCTTAAACGTTATTTATTAAATACGCTACGTTGAATATTTTAGCGTTGTATTTTTTTAAAAAAATATTTTAATAATTTATTATATAAATTAAAAATACTTTAATAATATTAATAAATTTGCTTAGTTTTTTTTTTTATATAAACCTACTTATTTATTCTTTTAACGTTTAAAATTAAAAATGCTTTTATAATATTTATTTATAACAGTTTAGTTAATAATAATATATACGTTATTAAAGTTTAATTACAAGTTAAAATTTAAATTAAAACTTAACGATATTAATAACGGTTTATTAAATTTATTATTACTATTATTAACGTAATTAATTCGTTTATTATTGCGCTTTTTATTACGTTTCCTATTTCGTTTATTTCGATTTTATTATTTATTAAACCGTTTTTTTTAACTAAGTTTATTATATTTTTTTTTCGATTTTTGCCGTTTTAGTTATTATTTTTATTATATAAACGTTTAAATTATTTATTACGGTGTTTTTTAGTGTTAAATTTATAGTTATTTTTATCGCGTCGTAAATAATTTTCTTATAATAATAAATATACTTTTTAAACAGCAGCTAAAAATATAAGTTTAATTTTAATAATAATATTTATATATAAAAATAATGTTTATAAATTTCTTAATAATTGTAAATATATTTTAATATTAAAGTTTATTAATGTTTAAATTTATATTATAGCGTTTATTAACTTATATCTTTTTTATTTAATATTTTTATAACTTTTATATAGCGAACTTTCTTTTAAATAAATTTTACTAAAAATAATTTTTTTAATAAATTTTTTTTATTGTTATTTTTAATTTATTAGATTTTTTAGTAACTATATTTAGTAATATAAAAACTTTTTTATTAATATATTAATATAACTTTTTAATTTTTTTATTCTTATTTTCGTTTATTTATTAAAATATCGCTTTTTTTACTAATAATATAAAAAATATTTTAATAACTCTTTTTATATATATTTTTTGTCGCAAAGTTTTCGAAAAAATAATATTATTCGTTTTAAAAAAACTTTAATATCCGTAAATATTATCGAGTTTTTTCGGTTATTGTTTTTTTATTGCGTAAATGGTTTTGATCCAAGTTAAATATTTTAATATCGTTTTTTTTTTTTAAAATAACGCATATTATTTACAAAACTAATGACACTATTTATAAAACCGTTTATAATAATAATAAAAGTTTCGTTTCGTTATTTATATAATATTTTTTAAATAATTTATAAAATAAGCTATAAAACAATTTATTACTTAAGTTTAAATCGTCGTTAAAACCGCTTTTTAAACTAAAATTTAACTCTTAAATTATAAAACGCTACTTTTATATTTAATTTTGTACTGTTTATAAATTTTGCTTTATTTACGATTAATTATATAAAATCAGATATATATTTAATTTATCGTAATTTAAGCTTTTTATAAATATAATAATAACATTTACTATTAGCGTTTAAATTAGTTAAAATAATTAAACTAATTCGGCATTTGCTTAAAAAAATGCGTTAAAAATAAGTTGCTTACACATTAATTTTAATATTACCGTTTATGTATTTGCTAGTTTCTTAATTTATAAAAATACGTATTTTATTTAGTTTAAAATAATTATTATTAGTAAATTTATATTTTAATATTAAATAGCTGATATTAATAATTAATATATTAACGGCCGAAAAATTAACGATCGTAAATTAAAAAATCGTTATTATATATAATTTAGCACGTTAATTATTAATTTTATTCAAAATAAGTTATCGATAAAAGAATATTTAATAAAAGTATAAAAAATTATATAAATTTAAATAAGTTATTTTACGACGTAAATAATATTATTTAAATAGCCGAAATTATATTTTAATATAAAATAAATACATTTTAAAATTAAAAAGCTAGTTTATTAAATAACGTTTTCGACAGTTTTTTTTATGTTTAAATTACAGTTTTAAATTGTTTATTAGTTTTTATTATTTTGTTTATGTATTTTATTATTTATTTTATTTATTTTTTTCGTATTATTTATAAGTTATATTTATATATATATTAAAATTAATAATAATATTATTAACTTTTTTTTAAAAAGCTATTTATTTTTTTAAATTGTTTTTTAAAATAAGCTTAAATTAACTTATTTTTGTTTTATTTAAATAATTTTAAGTTAAATTTAAATTTAGTAGTTAACGTTTTAAATTATTTTTTGCTTTTATTTCGGTTATTATTTTCGAAAGTTATTATTGACCAAGGGAAAAGAACACCGCTGGGCGGAACCAGCTGATTTGGTGGTATTTTGATACAGAGTCCTCTTATCAAGACCTGACAGTTAGGGGGGGGGGGGAGCTAGAAGCTAAAGGCTTCTTTTGGGATGGATCTTCTTCGCTAAAGGCCGGTGACGAGGGCGAATATTTGATCTGGATAAAGGCTTTTAAATAAGCTATGTCACGATGAGATAGTAAGGCTGATAAATAGAACTGTGTTTATGGTGGTGGTGGGTTTCTTTTTTCGAAGCTTGATGCCTGCTCTTTGCTTGGCTAAATAGAACGCAGAAAAATGGATATATGTATATGATCAACAGAAGCCCGAAGTCTATCACGTGACATAGACCTTATAACCTTGAAATATTATATTAATACGTACAGTTTTTATAAAAATTTTAAATAAGCTGTTATTTTTTAAAGTATAATTGCTTATTTTTTTATATAACTTTATCGATTTTTTAAATAAATATTTATTAAATATATTACTGTTATAATTATTGCTAAACTTAGCTATAATATTAATATATAAAATATTAATTAAAGAAATTACGAAAATTAATTAAAAAAATACATATGTTAAAAAAGTCGAAAAAATAAAAAAATAAAAAATACTTAAATTAAAAAAAATTCGCTTTTTATAAGCTTATTTTAATAAAAGTTTTACATTAAATATTAAAATAATTAAATTATTTAAATAAATAAATATTTTTTTTAAATAACATTATTTGCAATAAATACGTAATGTATTAATAATTAGTTAAAATAAAATATATTGACTTAAAAATATATATATTAGTTAAAAATCTAATTAAATAATTAATTTAAAGCTGTTTTAATATCGGCGTTAATTGTTAAAAAACTTTATGACTTGAATTTAATTAATATTAAAAATAAAATTAAATTTAACTATTTAGCTATAATATTATTTATACCGTATTTATAAACGTTGTAATTTTTACGTAATATAATAAAGGCGTTTAAATATATTAATAAAAGTTTTTAAACTATTAGTTAAATAAAAAATAGTTTAAAAAAACAAAGCTTTTTACTTTTATTTAATTTTTTTTAGCGATACGCAATTTAATTAAAATAAAACGTATTATTTTTAAAGTTTTATAGCAAATTATAATTTAAAAAAATAAAACAAAACTATTATAAAATAATTAACTTAGCTATTACGGCTACAGCAAATTTATTTAAAAAACCTTATTGCCAGGTCGTAATTTTAAGCTTAAATTTGTTAAAAACAGTAATCGTTTTAAATATAGCTTAATTAAAGCAAAATATTTAAATTAAGCCGTTGTATTTTAATAGTCTAAAAGAAAATTAATCAAAATGCAAAATATAAAAATTGCAATATACGTTCACCTAACTATTTAGTAAAAAAACTTTAAAGTTATAAAATATATATTTCATATTGCAATAAGAAAAACCAGAAATATTTATATATCTTTGTAAAACGTGTAAAATATTCTAGTTTCTTTTATTTAATTAACGTATTTAATTTATACGTAATATATAAGTCCTACAGACCCCCCTTGTCTTATTGTATTAAAAGTTTAATAATAATATTATTTTTTATTACGTTTAAATTAGTTATTCCTATTGTTTAAGTTTAAATTATATTTATAATATTTCGTAATTTTATATTATATATAAGTTGAATATTATTTATTATAATATATATATATTTAAGTATACTTTTTTTCTGGTAATTTTTAAAATATTTAAAATTTCGTTTTAAAATAGCCTATTTAAAAAATATATAATATATAATAACTAGCTCGTTATTATACTATTATATAAACAATTCATTTATTTTTATTTTATTAAACTTTTTAAAAAACTATTTATTTTTTAGATTTTTAAATAAATATATTTTATATTTATATATAACGTAATTTATTTATAAAAATTTGTGGTATTTTTTATATTTTAATACTAGCTTTTTATTATCGTTATAATATATTATATTATTATATAAATAATTAAATATAATAAGTTTTATAATTAAAAATAGTATATTTATTTATTATATATTTATTTTAGCTTTTATTTTTAAGTTTGCAATAATTTAAGATCGTTTAAGTTATAAATTCTGTGCATAATTTAATTTTTGCGTAGCTCTTTTTTAATTATTTTTTTTATTTTTCGTTATTATCGGAGATTGTTTTTTTTAATTAAAGCTTAGGTAGTTTTTTATTAAATACTTTTTGCAACGGTATTTTTTAACTATTTTTAACTATTTTTTACTATTTTTAAATATTTTATAATTATACTATTTATAAATATAATTAGCTTTTTGTTTAAAGTATTTTTTTGCTTTTAAGCTAGTTTTTATAATTTTAAATTTAGTATTTTTTAAAAATAAATATTTTATCGTTTATTTTTAATTTTTAATTTTATTATCAGTTAATAAATTTATTAACATTATGTTTTTTATAGCTTATAGTTTTACGAGTTTTTATATTATTATTGTATTTATTCGAGTTTTTTTTAAAATTCTTTTTTTTTTTCATAAAACTATAAATTACGTGTTTTTTTTACGACTTTATTAAATTTTTCGCTAAATTTTTCGGTTTTTCCGATTTTAATAATTTTTAATATTTGTTTAAAAATTCGCGCTAATTTTTTTTATAAATTTAGCTTAGTTTTTATAAATCTGTTTTTTTATTTTTTTGTTTAAAGTATTATTATATAAGATTTTTATTATATTAATTTGCTAGGTAATTTTTTTAACTTTTAAATTTAAGCTTTTAGTATTTTTAAGTTTTTTCGGGGGGGGGGGGGGGGGTTTATAGTTTTTAATAATATATTTTAGTTTATTTTAATTATAATATTCAATCGTTTTTTTACAGGATAAACATTTTTTTACTTACTATATAACATTAATTTTTATAAATTTTATATAAATATTATAAGCTATAAATTGCTATTGTTTTTTTATTATTATTTATTTTATATTAATTTTTTTGTAGCTTTTTTTCGATTTTAAATTTTTTTATTATTTTTTATAAAACCAAATATCTATTTAAATAACGCATACGATATAGTTTAATAATTTCGTTTTAAACTTAACGGTTTCTTTTAAAGTTAAAAAATAAGTTTTTAAGTGTATTTTCGAATAATTTATAGCTTTAAAAAAAAACTTTCGTATTTTTTAGCTAGCTTTTTTAGTTTTTAATGATTTTTCGAAATAAATGCGGTTTAAATTAAGTGATACGGTGCTACAAAGGGGGTGCAGCTATATAGGCTGTATTAAAACAGGAACCACCTAACCAGTGGGTCCCCACTATTTTCGTATCATTAAGTTAACACTTTTTTTTTAAGCAAAAACGTTATAATAATAATACGCTTATAATTATTAATAATTAATTTTTAATAATAAATTAATTCCGTGCAGGTTTATGTTAAAAACTTTTAAAATCGTTTAAAAGTTCGGCTAAATTTTAAAAGTTTAAATAATTTATATTTTTAAACGAACGCTTTATTTATAAGCTTTATAATATTATCGTTTTATGCGTTTTATGTTTAGCGCATTTTTTTATTTATTTTTAAAACGCTGCTAATTTTGGTTAAAATTATTATATTATTTTTTAAGTTTATTAATAACATCATTTTCGGGTTTTGTGTTTTTTTTTTTTTTTTTAATATAGCTAAACTTTTTTAGGTTATTTTTTAATAATATTTAGTCGCGCTATAAGTTTTTTTCAATTTATGGCTTTAGTTAACCGTTTAACGTAAAATAAAACTATTTAAAATATTACAAAACGTATTATAATAATTAGTATTATATATATTTTCGTAATATCAAACGTTATAAATGTTTAAAATATAACTGAAAAATAATTTTAAAGTTTATCATTAAAATATACGTTAAAAATAATATTATAAGCAATAAAAGAATAATATAAAATTAACTGTTTTATAAAAAATAATTATAGATATAAATTCAATTATGCTAAATAAATAACTAATTATCTAAAAAAATTCTTTTTTTTATAAATCTATATTTTTTACTACTATATTAAACATAGTTTTAATTATACTTTATATTATTTATTAAAAATTAGTTTTAATCTTTAATAATCAGTTTTTTTTTTTTTTTTTAAATTATTACTAATCTTTTTTTAATTAGATATTATTTTAACCGTATTCTTAGTCTAATAATTATTTGCAACTCGGTCTATTTAGGGGTCCCTTCTTTATTAGTTCGTAACAGTTAATAAATACTATTAATATATACGTTTTACGCGCGTTATAAAATATATTATTAAGCAGTATCTTTTGTATAAAAGTTAACTAAAACTAATTTTTTAGCTTAGCTTTTTTAAGTTAAAGTTATATTATGTTTAAGCGATAAAATAATTGTGCGTTATTAAATTTTATAAAATAATTTAGCCGCAGCGTTTTTTTAATTTTATATAAAATTTAGCTTGTTAAAGTTTATATTTCTTTTTAGCCGAAAATTTAAATATTATAAAGTTAAAAATATCGTTCGTTTAAAGCATTATTATATTAAAATTATATAACGATTGTTTTATAAATAAAAAATATAAGTCGTATATAAATATAGTTATATTTAGATTTTCACGATAATATTACTAATAAGTTATAAATTAATAAAGTTTTAATTTTATTAAACCGTATAACGGTTGTACGATTTATAAAATAGCTCTTTTTAAGTATTTTGCTTTCAGTTTTGAAAATAGTTATACGACTATTTCTTTTAACTAGCTTATTTTTTAACTATACGTACGTTTAAATAATATTTTCTAATTTGCTTAAAGTTTAAAAATTTTATATTAAAGAAAGTTTTAATTCGAAAAAAAGGTTTTAGTTTATTTATTAAATTATAAATAATTATATAAATATTGTTTTTTTTTTAAATTATTATATTTTATACGACTAGTTAAGATTTTTTATACGGCTTAGTTAATTTTTTTTTTAACTTTTTATATAAAACAAAATTTAAAAATACGAATATTATTATATTTAGTTAAGTTATATTTTACGAACTTAAATATTTTTTATGTAATAAAGTCGTTAATTTTAATAGCGTTTAATTGTTCGAACAAAGCTTTAAATATTATAATTACGCTATTTTTGCGTTATTTAATCGTTAAAACGTAGTTTTACTTTTTTTTTAAAAAAAGTCAAGTATAACTAACTAATTTATTATTTTGCGAAAACGTTTCCGTTTTTTTTATATGATTAAATATTAAACAATTTATATTTCGTTTATTATTTTTATTTTTATTTTTTAAACCGGTTTAGCAATTATATAATAATATAATTTAATTTACGTATAATAAAAACAAATAAAACTATTTATAAAGTCGATAATTATATTAGTTTTTTTAATTAACTAGATTTTATACAGCTTTTTTACCTTTTTTTTTTGCGTTAAACTAAAACTTCGTTTTGTAAAAATAAAAATAATATATCGTACATTATAAATCCGTTGTGCTAATAAATTATACGGTAAATTTTAATTTTTGCTTTTTTTTTTTTTGCGTAATATTTATATAGCTTTTTTAATTGCTTTTATTTTTCCTATAATATTTAACAAAAATAGTAAATTTTAATTAATTTTAAAATATACTTGAAAAACTAATAAAATTAGTATAAAACTATTTAAACTAGCTATATTATTTAAAGTTTTTATTATTATTTATACGATAATTTAATTTTACTTTAAATATATTATATATATAACGAAAAAATGCGTATGTTTTCCTAATTTTGTTAACTGTTTAATATATTTTTATAAACATTATATAATATTAAAAGCTTATAATCTTTACTTAGTTTTTAAAATTTTCAAATCAAAAGTTAATGTCAAGGTTATATATAATATAGTTGAAAAGTTTTTAATATATATTTATTTAATATTTATCTAATATTTTTTTAAATATTGCGCGCCGATACAAATTTTAAAAAAGTTATAGTTTAAAAAACGTGGCCATATTAATAATATAAAAAATTTATTTAGTATTTATTTATATAGCATTAATTATAACTTTATAATTAAAATTGCAATCGTTTATAATCGAAAATTTAAATCGTTAATAGGTTTAGTCATGCATTTAATAATAATATTAAAATTTTTAGATTTTTTTAAAAATTTAATAGTTAGTTTTATATTTCATATAATAAAATATATTATATAGCCTTTTTACATAAAAATGTTTAAAGCAACGGTATATTTTTCATAATTTTGTTTTTATGACATAAATTTCGGCTTTATATAAGCTAATGTTAAAAAAAATGTTTTTATTTACGCACGACCGAAATCGTTTTTTCGTTTTTTTATATAATAACGTTTTTAATATTATTGAAATACGCTTTTAAGCGGTCGGCGTTTTTTTTTTAAAAAAAAAAAAAAAAAAAAAAAACTAAAAAAAAGTAGGGCTATTTAAAATATAATAAATAATTTGTCACGGTACGGTTATAACACTTGCGTACAGACCGCGCAGCGGTAGCGCAACGCCTATATAACGGCACCGCACAATTATAGTTAGACGATAGTGTTTCTTCCTCTTCTCGTGCAATAACAATAAGTCATAACTGGACAACCAGCAGTGCAAGCTGTGATATAATTATACTAAATAAATTGTTTATTTATATAATATTTATAGCGGTTAAAATATCATTATTGTTAAATTTTATATACGCGTTTTTAAAAGTTTAATTAATTTTTGTATAAAAAACTTTTAAAATATACTTTTAATTATACTTTTTTTACTATTAAATAATTAAACTCGTTAGTATTTTATATAATATTAATTATTTAAAATAAATTAATTAATTAAATTTTTTTTGCAATTTTAAATATTTTCGCTTATTATATAATATATAAACGTATTATTTATTAAAAACTAGGTTATTTAATTATTAATTTTTTATCGATATTTTCGCTATTATCGTTTAATTTTAGGTATTTTTTATATTTTATTAAATATATTAAAAATTCGTTAAAAATAAGTTTAGTATTATAAATTATTTCGTGCGAATTAAAATATATATTTTTTACGCAAGCTTATTTTTAAAAAAATATATTTAATTAAGTAAGAGTTTATATATATATATAAAACATTTTTATTTATATAATTATTATTTTATTTACCTTATTTTTAAAATTATATTAAGTTTTATTATACGTTAAATTTATTTAAAAATTTATATTAAAATCAAAGCCATTAGCTTTTTATATAATTATTTTAGTTATACTTTTTATTAATTTATGTACAGTTATATAAATATAAACTTATAAATCGGACAAAAAAGCCTTATGTTACGAAGCGTACGCTAGTGTCTAACACTATGTAAGCTCTCGTGGTATTGGGGTTATAAATACTTAAAGTATAACCAAGGATACTCTTAGGTTTATGTTCAGAGTATACGTCAATAATAGTATTATAGGCAATAAAAACAATAGTATCTTAAATTAACTGTTTTGTAAAAAATATTCTCCTAAAGCTACTTTTAAAAACTAGCTTTAAATATAAATTAAATAGTAATAAATAAATAATTAGTTATATAAAAAAACATTTTTTTTATATACTTATTCTTTTATTTTTATACTTTCTTTAAATTACTTTAGCTACAATAATCTTTACGATTATATTATCGCTTTTCACTTTAAAAAAAATAAAAATCACGATATTACTGTTACAGATCACGATTTATTTCGTAATCTAAAAAATTACGTACTTTTTTTAGTCCGTACTTTTTTTCTAAGCCTATTAACAAGCCTCTACTTATTAATTTATAATATTATCCCCTTTTTTCTATCTTTATTATCTTTAATAAATTTAGCCGGTAAATCTCCTTTTTTGTCTTTTTAAAAAACTCATTAATATACTTAATCGTATATAAAAACCTCGCGCTTACCGTAATCTTTTTAATCGGTTTTTTAAATCTAACGAACGAGCCGTTTTTTATTTTTACGCTATTTTTTACGGCATAGTAGCGAATATGTTTTATACTTTTTATTTTTAATACAATTTTTTTTCTTTTTATCTTATCTTTAAAAATTCTAGTCGTTATAAAACGTATATTTATTATAAACGTTTTTATAATAGCGTTTTAGTAACTTTTTTGCTTACTAGAATATTAAAACAATAGCGTAAACTAAACTTTAAAAAAAATAAGGCTAATAAAAACTTTTTTAATTTTTATAAATAAATAACTAAAATTTAACTCGAACTAGCTATTATTATAGATTAATTAATATAAATACGTTATATTTGTTTTAAAATAAAAAAGCGTAGTTTTAAGTTATTTCGGCAAAATATAGTTAAATTAAATCGGAAAAACAGTATTTTTTCCGCGTTAAATAGTTACAAAAACTGTCTTTTTTTTAATCTTTAGTTTATAAAAGTTTTTCTTAATTTTAACTAGTTAAAATTTAATTTAAAAAACACTACTTTTTTTGCAATCGCCTCCGATTTTTCGGTTTTAGCCGATTAAAGTGCTATTAAAAAATTTTTTTAACAAAATTTTTTATATTTATAAAATGTTTTTTTAATTTTTACGTAGTTTTAGCGTACGTATACTTTTCTTATTTAATAAAATATTCGAATTTTTTTTTACTTTACCATAAATTTAAGATTTTTTTTATTTTATAAATATCTTTATTTTTATTTAATTCTAGTTAAATTTTAAACGTAACGTTTAAATACGCTTTAATTAATAATAATATATAAAAAATTGGTTAAATAATTATAATATTTAATAATTTTAATTTATATATTATTAATAATATAACTTTTTTAATTTTAAAAAGTCTAATATTTTTAAAATCGAGTTTTTCGTTATTACGTTTCGTTTAAATATTGCGTTTTAAAAAATAAACTTTATCCTTTTTTTTTTTCAAAATTAGCTTTAATAATTTGCTTTTATCGTAATACTTTTTTATTTTTTATTAAACAAATATAAATTTTTTTATAGCTATTTTTATAATTTTAATAATTTTTTTGCTTAAATTTTTATTATTAATGTAATAATACCGTTAATATAATATTGTTATATATTTATATTATATTTATAATTTATTTTAAATAATAATATTTTTATTGTTTTATTTATTAAATTATTATATGCTAATTTTATATTTAATAACAATTTTACTTAATTATTTTAATTTTAATTAATATAATAATATAAATATTATTTTAGTATTTAATTTAATTTTTTTTATTTAACTATTTGTTTATAAATAATATATTATAAATATTTTATATTTAATTCTTAAAGTTTTAATAAATAATTGCTAAAATTTAAATGCTATTATTTTGCTTTTATTAGTAATAATTGTTTTTAAATAATTATGTTTATTAAAAATATATTTTATTATTACGTAAGCTAAATTTTTTATTAACCTTATTTGTTTATATAATATAAAATAAACGTATTTTATAAACTTATTTACTATAATTATAATAAAATTAAATTTTATTTTTATTATAAGTTTTTTTAACTTTAATAATTTAATTATATAATTAAATATTATCGTTTTTTATATTTTGTTTAATATTAATATTAATACTAAATTTTTATATAGTTTATGTTTTATTGCTTTAAATTTTTTGCATAAATTGCATTTTACGATAATTTTTTTTATTATTGTTAATGTTTTTAAAAAATCGTAATTTTTTCATAATTTGCTAAATGTTTTAAATATTTTTTAGTGTTTTAAAAATAAATATTTATATATTTTTTAACTAATTTATACTAATATGTTTTTAATATATATAATTTATCGTTATAATATTAGCTAGTTAGTTTATTTAACTTTTGTAAAGTTTTTTGTATTTTTTTATCCTATTTTTCGTAGTTTATTTATATAAAATTTATAAATAAACTTTTATTTTTATTTTCGTATAATAATACTTAATTTTTTAGTAATACTTTTTATTTATAGTTATTTTTTCGGCTAAAAATGTTTGTTTTATCGTTTTTTTTACTTTTAACATAAATAATTTTAAAATTAAATTATAATAAAAATTTTGCTTATTATATTTATTGTTTATTTAATATTTTAATTATTATAAACGTCGTAAAATTTTTATAATTTAAATAAACTTTTATTAATACTATAATACTATTTAAATAATATTTTTATTGCTTAAATATTTCGATTATTGCTATAAATTTTTTATCGTAAATTTAATAGTTTAGTTTAAGTTTTAAAAACTTTTTCGAAAAAAATGCTATTAAATATAATTTATCGTTTTTATTTCGTTAAATTAATTATTTTTTTATAACGTAATTACTAGCGTTAATTTTTATTTTATATTTTTTATTTAAATTAAGTAGTTTAAATATTAAATCGCTTAAAATCGTTTTTTTAAATATGTTAAACGTTTTTTGTTTTTTTTTATTTATTAAAAAAGTTTATTTTTTTTAGTAAAGTTTATAAAAAACGCCGCGATTTTTTTAAAATTTTTAATAAATATACGTATAAAGTTTATAAATTTTATAAATAAATATATATTATTAATATTTTTTAGTACGGGTTAATTTTTTACTACTTTTAGTTTAAACTATTAAATTTATACTTTTTTTTAAAAATATTATATATTTTAAAAAAACTACTTATTATTTATAAAACTTATTTTTTTTTAAATATATTTTTAATTTTGCTTTTTATAACGCTTAAAACATTTATTGTATATATATTTTATATTTTTTAAATAAATTAAAATATTATTAATACGTTAATAAAGTTAAAATCTATTACTAAAAATTTATATAATTTATATTTTATAATAAATGCTATTTTTTACTTGTCGCTTTTTTTAATTTATATATAATAGTAAACTTTTAAAATATTAAATGTTATAAACTATTATGTTTTTTTAAAACAATCTTTTAAATCGTTTATTCGTAATATAAATTTTTTGTTTTTAATAATAATAAAGTTAAAATGTCGCCAATTTTTGCAATTTTTTTATTTTCGTTTTCTATTTTTTCTTAGTTTTTTTAATATTTATAATATCGGTATTATTGCCGATAATTTAAAATATTATATAAACTTTTTTTTTAGGTTTTTGTTAAAATATTTCCGTAATTTTTTAAATTATTTTTAATTTAACCTATAAAATTTAAAAGCTTTAAAATATATCCTTTTTTTTTAAATTAATTGCGTAATTATATTTATTATGCTTTAATAGCTTTGTTTTTTTACTATATTTTTTTATAAACAGGCTTTTAAATTTAGCGTATTTTTTTAATATTTTAGTCGTAAATTTTTCGTTAACTTATTGTTATATTTTATTTCGTATTTTATTTAGCTATTTAAGCTTATATATAGCTTGTATTTAAAGTTTTGTAAAAGCTAAATCCTTTTTTAGTTTAATTTTTTTAAGCAAATTTTATTAAAAACGGCTAGTTTTTTAGTTTATTTTAAGATTATTTTTCTATAACTAGGTTAATTTTAATATTATATTATATAATATTTTTGCGATATCGAGTTTAAAACGTTTTAAATAATTTCAAATAATTATTAAAAGTTTTATAATTTTTTATATAACCTTTCTGTTATTGTAATTTATAGTTTTTTTATCGAAAGTCGTAAGTATATAAAGTTTTTTTTTTTTTTAGTTTATATTAAGTTTAATTTATTAATTAAATTTAAAAAAATAAAACTTTCGTAAACGCTAATATTAAATAAAGCTTTTAGTTTTTTTTTATTATAAATTACGTTTATTAATATTTATATTTTTTTAAATTATATTTTTATTTTATACAAAAACCTAAAAATCTCGTAAACTAATTATTAATCTTGTTTTATAATTATTTTTTATCGTTTTTTGCTTGTTAATAAACTTATCGTCGGTTTTGTCTTTTTATAAATTCTGTCGTTTTATCACTTCGATAATTATAAATAAAAGTCAACTTTCGCTAATTTTTTTCTTTTATCCGCTTTTTTATATTTTCGTATTAAAAAATTTTATAAAATATATAAATTTTGCATTAAATATATTAGCATCGTTTTTAAATCGTAAACCTTTTTTTGCAATTTTCGGAATATTATAAATCTTATTTAAATATAGCGTATTTATAAACTGTTCGGTATATTACTACTAGTTTTCCGATTTTATTTTTTTCGTAAAGATTTTAAATCTTTATCTTAGCTATACGGGTTAAAAACTAAAAATTCTTAATTTTTTTTACTATATATTTTTTATATTTATATACTATATAATTTATCTATAATATTTTGTAATATTTTTTATAATATAATTATAATCGTTCGTCGTTATTTTTAAACATAGTTCCGTTGTATAAACGACTAATTAAAATAAAAGTGTTAAATTTTTTCGTTTTTAAAATATTTATACCTGCTTTAATTATTATATTTTAGCATTTTTCGTAATACCGTAAAAGCTATTACTTTAATTTAGTGTTAAATTTTTGTTTTAATTTTTTTTAATTAAAGTTGTTATTTTTTGTTTTAAACGAAATTTATTTTTTTACATATATAAGCGGATCTATTTTCGAATTATCTTTTTTTATACTAATTAATTTAACTATTTATTTTTAGTTTAATAATCGCAAGTTTTATAAAAACATTTTAAATCTTTTTTTAAACATTTTTTTTTTTTTTTTTAGCTAATTTTTTCTATATATTATTTTATTTTTAATATTTTAATATATATATTAATTTACTTTAGTTTATCGTATATTTAACGTTAATACCGCTTTATCGACTAAAAAATAAACATAATTTTTAAAATATTTTTTATCGTTTTTTAATTTATAAAGTCCGCTACTTTAACTCTTTTCGGCTAAATTAAAGTCTTTTCGTTATTTATTTTTTTAATCGGGTTTTAGCCATTTGTTTTAAGTTTATACATTTTTTTATTCGGATAACGCAATAGTTATCTTATGCTATAACTTTTATTAAATCTGCTTTATAATTATTTTTATAATTTTAAATTTTTGTTTTAAAATTTATACTACTTTTACTAAACCATATTCTAAACATACCGCTTCGTTAAATCGTATTCTTTTTTTTAAACTATCGGTAAACTATTCTTTATCGTAAACAACTCGTTTATAAATTTTTTTTACTATTCGTCTTAAATATAATCGTACTATTAATTATCCTATTAACGCGTATACTTCTCCTTATGCCGCTTAGTCTCCGGTTAATGTTTTACTACTTTACTCTACGTTTAAAACTTTATCGTTATAATAAGCTTATATTATATTAATTTATTAACTACTTTTTTTAGCTTTAAATATTTTAGCTTTTAATACTTATAGGTTTTTGCGTAATTTTTTTTCGCAATTTTTAGCGTAATATCTTAGTTTATTATAATTATAGCATTTAAAATCTTTAAATTTTTTCTTTTAATTTTTTCGTTTTTGCTATATTACGCTAAGTTTTATTAATTTTACGTATATACTATATGCCGTAAATTGTTAACGTTTTTTTTTTTAGTTAAGCTTATTGTTGTTATTATTATTTTTTTATTAGAAAATTTTCGTCGTTTTTTGTACAGTTTAGTATTTATTCTAATTACGTTATTAATATATTCGTTAAAATCTTCAAGCTGCGGTAGTTTGTTAATTTTATTTTTTATAATGTTTTTTAATCTTTTATAAAATATTATTATTTTAGTTTAGTCGTTTAAATTAAAAATACCTGCGATTTTTTAAAATTTAATCGTATATATTAATGCCGATCTCGTTTATTTTAATTTTCGTAAATCGTTTTATGCTTATCGTATTTTTTTAAAATTAATAAACAAATATTTAAGTTTATTTTTAAACAACTTATAACTTTAAAAAATCTTCTACGTATTTTTTAAACAATTTTTTATCGGCAAAATTATTGCTTTAAATAAATACGGTTTAAACTATAATAATACTTATTTTTCGAACAGTTTAGCTATCGTATAAATTTTTCCGATTTCGTTATCTTTTTAAAAAAATTTTTTATAAAAATAAAAATAAACTCAGGCTTATGCTAAAAAATTTTTTAACTTTCCCGGTATATTATCAAATTGCACGGAACTTAAAAATTTTAAGTTTTTTATAAGTTTTTTAACTATTTTTATAGCTATTATCGTAATTTTAAGTCGTTTATTTGTTTTGTCGACTTTTTTTTTAAAAAGTTAATTTTGTTTTTTTAAGTTTAAAATATTATTTTTTAACTTTTAATTTTAAATTTTAAGTTTATCAGCTTTTTTTTTAAACTTATCTATCTAGTTTATAATATCGTTAAAAATATTAGTTTATTGGTTTAACTTTTATTTTAATTTTCGTATTTAATTATATATTATTACAATCTTTGCTTAAAATATAACGATAACATTTTATAAACTAAATAAAATAATAAATATTATAGTTTAAATATTACTTTAATTAATTATTTAACGTAAAACAAAACTATTTAAAATATTATAAAACGTACGCTAATATTTAATATTATATAAACTTTTATAATATCGAGGTTATAAATATTTAAAATATACGTCAATAATAATATTACGAGCAATAAAAACAATAATATTTTAAATTAACTATTTCGTAAAAAATATTTTCCTAAAACTACTTTTAAAAACTAGCTTTAAATATAAATTAAATAATAATAAATAAATAACTAATTATATAAAAAAACCCTTTCTTTATATACTTATTCCTTTATCCCTATACTTTCCTTAAATCACTTTAGCTACAGTAATCTTTACGATTGCGTTATTGCTCCTCACTTTAAAAAGGGTAAAAATCACGATATTACTGTCGCGGATTACGATTTACTTTGTAATCTAAAGAATCACGTGCCTTTCCTGGTCCGTGCTTCTTTTCTAGGCCTGCCAACAGGCCTCCACTTGTCAGTTCGTAACACCTTATATAATAGTTTTTAAAATATAAAAGCTATTTCGAATTTTAATATTTTTTTGCACGTTTTTACTATTATTATATTAAGCTAAGTTTTGTTATTATAATTAGTATTAAATATTTATTATAACGCATCTTTTATTTAAATCGGACACTTAATTAAATAAGACACTTTCTAGACCTTTATATATATATTTGTAAACAATTTAACAACAATATATCCGATTAATTTAAACTAGTTAAACTTTTATTCGCTAAACTTATTTATACTATTTTAATAAGTTTACGTATTATAACTACGTTTATTTCAAGTTTTATAGCACTTAACGCAAGTTTTTTTTTTTCGTATAATAAACAAACCAACAAATAACCTAATAAACAAACCGAAAATATAAACAATTAATTTAAATTAATTAAATTCCTATTTACTACACTTATTTATACTATTTTGACAAAGTTATATATTATAGCTACGTTTATTACAAATTTTATAATATTCGACGCGAGTTTTTTTTTTTTTTTATATAATAAACGAACCGACAAATAACGTGACAAATGAACCGAAAATATAAACAATTAATTCGAATTAATTAAATTTTTATTCGCTAAATTTATTTAAATTATTTCGACAAATTTACGTATTATAGTTACGTTTGCTATAAGTTTTATAGCATTTAACGCAAGTTTTAACTCAAATTTTAATGCAAATTTTAACGTAAATTTTTTTTCTTTTCGTACGATAAACAAACCAACGAACAAACCGACAAACTTATAAACTTATATAACTACGTCTTTTAAAGTCCGTAAATTTTTTGCTTTTTATATAATAAACAATTATTCGTTTTATAATCGCGTTTATTTTATTATCGGTTCGTTCGGCGGTTCGTTTATAGGTTTGTTCGTCATACAAAAAAAGAAAAAAACTCGTATCGGGTACTATAAAACTTATAACAAACATAACTATAATACGTAAACTTGTCGGAATAGTATAAACAAGTTTAGCGAATAAAAATTTAATTATGTTCGAATTAATCGGATATGTTATTGTTAAATTATTTGCGAATATACGTACGAAGGTCTAGAAAGTGGCCTATTTAATTAAGTGGCCTATCTAAGTAGGAGATGCGTTATTTTTAAAAGTTTATTAATTATTAAGTTTAATATTTTATATAACAGTAAGTTTAAATAATTAATTTATATATATATATATAAATAATATTAGTTTAATTAACTTAATATTAGCTATAATATATATTTATATTAAAGTGAATATTTATTATACGATAGATTTTATTTTATATATAAATAAAGCCGATATTATACGCATAATAATTTTTTGTATTATTTTCAAAAATTGTTAAAAATATAACGTAGTAATAGTTTTTTATAATTTTTAGCCGGCGGTAAGCATTATAAATAGCTTTATTTTATCGTATAATAAGTTGTACGGTTTGTTTAAGTAATTTTTTTTTTTTTTTTTTTTTTTTTAGTTTTTGAAAACAGTATATATTTTTTAAAAAGTATAATTTTATTTTACATGTTTTTTATACAAAGTAAGTTTATATATAAGTTAATTTTAGTTAAATTTAATATTATATAAATATAAATTAGTTATTTTAAAGTTTAAAAAATTAATAAATAATTAAATATTTATATATTAGCTGAAAATTAAGCTTATAGCCGGGTTTTGTTATATAACCGTATTTTGGTTTAAAAGTATTTTAATATTTAATAGTTAGTTATATAGTATATTAAATAGCTTATAATTTAAAGTTTAAAAAATATACGTTTTAAATTAATTTTAGCTGTATAGTTTTATTTTATACGTTAATTTTGAAAATTAAGTTTAGCTAATTAGTTTTTTAAAGTTGGTAGTTAAATATAAATAAAGCCGTAAATATTTACGTAGTAAATATAAAAGTAGTTTAAATTATAAATAATTTTATATAGTTTTCAGTTAAAATATATTTGTTTTGTACTATTTGTTTAAAAGTTTTTAGCTTTATTATTCTTTTAAGTTTTAATCATACGGTTTTTTATTTAAATATATAAAATAGTTTTTAGCGTAACGTGTAATTAGTTGTTGAAAAAAAATTAATTTATTTTTTTGAAATTTTTTGCGTACGCTTTTTAAAATTATCGTCGGATATTTTGTTAAAAAATATATTCGATAATTTAATATACCATTTAAATATTTAGTAGTTTTAGTATTATATTATTAATGTCGTCTTTTTATTTTAATAATTAAATTTAAAATATTGCCGTACGTTTTTAAAAGCGATTTTTAGGTTTTTTTGTTATTTTTTATATATAAAACTTAGTTTTAATTATTATATAGTAGCTTTTAGCTTGTTATTTAAAGATTTAAATGTTACAATTAGTAAACATAATTAATAAATTTGCAGTCGTTTTTGCTACTGTACGGCGAATGTTTTAATATAACCGTATATTATTTTTTAACGTGCAATATTGTAGTGTTTTTTGCGATTTTAATTTAAAAAAAGTAATATTATACGTTAATTAAGTTAAATTTTTTTTTTATAACGCGCGAATATTCCGATGCTTTTTAACGTTTTAGTTTTAAAAAAAATAATATTTGCGATATTTTATATCACGTTTTAATGCTTTTTACAGTTTTAATTTAAAAAAAGTAACGTTATACAGTAAAAAAGTTAAAGTATAATATAAAAATTAGGCTTTTATTATTTGTAATGCTTTTGTTATTAATTTTTTAATTTTATTACAGCTTTATATAATATCGTACGTTTTATACGTAAAATAAAATATACGTTTATTATATTATGTTTATTGCGTATATTTATTTAAAAGAAACAAAAGAGAGTATTCTAACAGCAAAAATTTTTTTAAAAAAAACTTTGCTTAGCGTACAAACTAGAAGATAAGGAAAATTATATATATACGTAATAATAGTTTTATAACAAAGGTTGTACAAAGCTAATGTTGCAATTAACTGCTAATGGTTTTATTATAAATAGCATTTTTAAAAGCATTATAATATTTTATATAAATATTTAATTTATTTTAAATTTTATTTATATACAATGTTATAAAATTATTTAGGTTTAAAATTGTTAATTTTAAGTTAAAAAAAGAACGTTGCTATAAAGGCACCTTACTTTTTTTATTAGGGCACTATTTAGGCCGTTTCGGTTTAGAACGGCTGCGCAGCTAACCTGCCAATTAAATTCCTAAGTTGCTACCAACCTTGCTGCACTGCTGCTTTAAACATTTCTATTAGCTAACACCTTTAGCAATACCTCCAGCCAGCATTTCCAGCTAACACATAAAAACCTTGTAAGCCTAACCTTAAAACATCTAAAAAAACCCATTTAACGGCATATTAGTGTTGTTAGCCAGTTAAAGTGTGCTAGTCATAAGCTGTTAAGGCTGCAGCAGCTGCCAAAAAACTTGGCAGACTGATTCGGTCCAAAGGGTGCCTTAATAAAAAAAACAAGGTGCCTTTATAGCAACATTTTAAAAAAATTTCTGCTGTTTTTTTAACCCCACTGTAGCTGTTAAAAGCCAAAAGCAGTCCAGTAATATTTAAAAAAAAAAAAAAAAAAAAAAAAAAAAAAAAAAAAAAAAAAAAAAAATTACTATGTAAACACCTTTATCTGGCTATTAAGGCACCCTTTAGCTAATACAGACTGCTGTAAAGCTTGACAGCATAACTAGCCCACCTTTGACTATCTAGCAAACACCTTTAGCCAACACCTATTTTCCGCCTTGGCGATAATATTAATTTAGCAACCTTTATTCTTTGCTAAATATGAGGCTTATATTATTATAATCTATATTATTTAACGCGCATTTTACGATACTTTTGATTAATGTTATATGTATTATTATAACTTTTGTTTTGGTAAAGTTATTTTCATTGTAGCAGTAAATATAGATTTAACGGCATGTTGGTGTTGTTGGCCAGTCAAGGGCTGTCAGGGTTGCTGCGGCTGTAAAACTCTTTAGCAGACCGAAACGGCCTAGAGGGTGCCCTAATAGCGAGATGGGGGTGCTTACATAGCAATTCTCAATATTTAAGACATTATACGCCGCATTTTTACACGACGTTTTTTTTCCTAATTGTATTTTTTTTGGCACCGATGAGTATAGCCCGGTTAAATTTAGCGCCCATCTTAAGAGAATCCTAAGGGCCGTTGCGATCTTTGTGAGCAGGTTCTTCTCCCGTTAGCAAAAAGTTTAACCGGACAAGCGAACTTAATCTTCACAGCACCGGCGATATTTTCGTAATAAGACAACGGTCAGTCACATACTTCTAAGCGATCAGTTCTGCACTGCCAGCTGGAGAGTTTAAACTCAGCGCCGAAGTCTGCCAACTCACGTGATGAAAAGCAAATGTCATAGTGATGCAGGACTCTGGCAATAAGGCATGACAGAAATGTGATGTATTGGTGTGCGTGAAGGCCATCCAGGTCACGGCGCCAGAAGTTGGGCTAACGGCCTGTAGGTGGGTCACTGCAACACATAGGTATTTTGGCTAATGATTAACATTTACAGGGAGCGTTTCTTACCAGCATTGACATTTCCAGGACGGCCGAAAAGTCCGAGCTGGTGGAAAGGTTTTCACTTAATCCAGGACATCGTAATGCCTGTGGGTTTTCTGAATACCGCTGCCACATTCTATAATACATATATGTTAGTTAGTCTAGAGAACAGTCATGAAATAAGCCCGGAGCAGAACACGCGTGACAAATCATATCTTAATCCATTAAGTATAGTTACACGGTTGTTACGTAGTTTGCCAGTTTCCAAGAGTCTATTATATGATTCACCCAATTGTGTAATTGCGCTACTTACCCTGTTTCTTGGATTACGCATAGTTGCGTAGTCCATGGTCGAAGGGGTAGACGCTCTCACTAAGACCAAGAACGACCATCGAAACTTTACTTCAAAACAATGGCCAATAAGCAACTACGCACTTTCCGTGATACGCCGGAACTGCAGACTCTGACAATTCCGTCAACTGAAATTGCAACATAGCCCCATGGTCTGCAATGCCGAGTTTCCATATAGTGCCCAAAGCTGCGGCTCGGTACTTTCTTACATAAGATACTGCGGAGATCAATTTATTGGTAGATGACATATTTGGCTATACATCGCATTTACGGCGCATTTGCACTGGAAATCACCATAATTCATCAACGAAGGTTAAGAATCGCAAAATGTTTAAATGGTGATATATCTTCTCGAAATATAAATAGACCCTCACCCCCCCTCTCACATCACAAGGTAGCTGTTTTTCAACACAGCTTCCCAATCCCAGAACAATCCATTATAATTACAGTTTAACCCATCAACCAATCGACCGAACTCCGGCTGCAATAATATGCGATTCTCCGCCGTATCTCTGTTCGGTTTTGTGGCGACGACCATCGCCTGGGACGTCACCCTGTACAAACAACCGGGGTGTGAAGACGGCCAGGACGGAATGGGCGAATATGTACGCCCTCCCACTCGATGCTCCCCTTCCTCTAGCACTGAACACTGGATCGCGCTAAACAGATCTTTTTAGTTTATCTACACTGGCTCCGGCAATGGTTGTGTAGCCGTCGGCGATCATCCGTCTGGCGTAGAATGCCGCCATTACTACAACGGCGGTGCAAACAATGGCGCTTGCGATGCGCAGTTCGCCGCGGCAACGAGCCTGTGGATCGACGAGGGAGCCTGCGAATTCTCGTATGATGGGACTTGCGACATGGTTGATTTCAGCTCGAGCGAGAACACCAACAGGTGCCAGCTTGTCTCTGGTGTGCAGAGTTTCAGTTGCGCTTAGACTGTTGACTCAGAGATGAATTGCTCCGAGGTTCTCTTACGCTCGATGATGTATCTCTAACACGATGAGATGTGACCTGCTTGTCGTACTGTGGACGTGGAAATACCGAGGCATTGGAGATCGCTGTATCTATAGGCCTGGGGCCATTGATATATATATAATAAGAGAGGGTTGTCCCCCCGTAATCGCTGGCGATCACCGCGTTCGCCTTTTCACTAACCTCCAGGTATGGCTAAAAGCTGCTTCCGTACTAGTGCGTGTTTTATATCGATCCCCAAGTCTTCATGAGAGAGAGAGGCGGTTAAAGGAGAGGTATTGGATATACATTGGAGTATTGCATTGAGAAAGTCATGAGGATCACTCGCCCAGCAATTGACATAACTTGGCTTGTGCCGGGCAACAGGGCGTTATGGTCCTTTCAACAGTGATTGGTGTATGTAGTGACATGGTCTGCAAAGAGTGGCTAGTAGGTGTCATTAGCAACACCCTACTAAGATAAGTGTTTTGTGTTACCGTACGATTAGCCTCTAAAAAATGAGGGCGTGTGTAATGTATTGTGATGGGCGGGAGATATCTTTTTAAAAAATTTTCAACCTTTTTTTTTTTTTTTTTTTTTTTTTTTGATCAATGGTCTTTTTGTGTCGTTGATTTTATATTGTAGAGAATATCCAGCTTCAAGGTAAATTATATATCAACACGAGGATGAATAACGATAATAAATAATTTGAGGTTTTTAGACGGTTAGACGGAGTACAAACCTGAATTGAATTCACGCGCATTATTTAGCGCACGGACCATGCGGCATGTATTTTAGTAACCTGAAGATCTCCAACTTAAGAGGGCGTTGTTCGTATCGCCCGCTTGCTGATGACCGGTAGATGCAAGTCTCGGAGTGTCAGAATTCGGCCGGAAGCTTTGCCGCCAAAACCGGTGGAAATCTAAATACACGGGCGTCGGTAACTTGATGAAAACATGGGGGATCCGGTCGTCCAGAGCACTCATATGGGTCCGCTCACTACGGAGAATCACCCAGACTCGGGTACCAAGCACCAGTCCGTCTCGTTTGCTAAGTCCACGCTCTGCCACCAATGTCGTGCACTGGACCTCGCATCAGCCATCGAGGTGATAGAGCCCCACAGACAGGATCGTACGCCCTGCCCAAGCTTGATTGCCACTCGCACGGGGCTAGATCCCAAGTGTGCTCTATGTTCTCTTTTCGCGTCCATGCTCTTTTCGGACTCAGCTCACGCAGCATCTTCGTCGTGGCAGCTACGCTCGTTTTCGCTGGGAAACATGCTCATGGACGGGCAGTCCCAGAAGCTCTTCGACCCTATCGCCAGGGCGGTCCTACATACGGGCGATGGGGAACGGGATTACATAAAGCATATGAATGATGAGGAGATCGAGAAGAGGGGTTTCTTGGTCTGCGCTAAGAGCGCGGACCTGCGCGCTGTTTCTGAAGGAACTGAAGGTACTCAGGCAGAATTTCGAACGCGGTTTGTTCCAAAACTGTATGACCCGGCTCTGGTTAGGGAGTGGATAGAATTGTCAAAAGAGAATCGGTCGGAGTATGGGCAATCTGCTGGTGATAAAGCGTCAACTGAGGACAGCAGTTTATCTGAGCACGAAGAATTCTCTGAAGATATGACGTCCGAGATTAACGACGCGCCCAGTTCGGAAGCCTCGGACATGATGCAGTATACAAAGTCGGAAGACGTTGGGTACATGAAAGTAATCGACTGCGAGACGTGTGACATTATTGAACGCACGGCGGACATGGGTTATATAGCTCTGAGCTATGTGTGGAGGCTGGCAGACAGGAACAAGGTTACTCTGGTTCGCAAAGCCGAACGGAGTCCAGGCACTTCGGGCCAACTACCACCCTCCATACCCGTGGTTGTCGAGAACGCGATGAGAGTCGTCAGGGAGATCGGATACCAGTATCTATGGGTCGACCAATACTGTATCGACCAGACCTGCGACGAGGAACTAGCCGACCAGGTCTCAAAAATGGATTTGATCTACTCGCGAGCCGATCTGACCATCATAGCGGCGAGCTCCGGCGGAGCATTAGCGGGCGTCGGCGATACTCCGAGGATAAAGCAAGAGCTCCTCAATCTAACGATTGGCTCAGAGGGCCTTGAAGTATCGGCAGGCGGTGATATTACCGTCTTTACCGTGCACCCCCATACCGGGCACGACATTCAACGTTCGGTCTGGTATACTCGCGGTTGGTGTTTTCAGGAGGTGTGTATTCACAGCTTCCACAGACCCTTCCGCAGCTTCGTTGGGAAACCAATGTCGTGCATTAGTATACCCTGTTACCGAAATCCCTGCTAGGCAGGCCAGTGCCTGTGAGGTTAGGCCAAAATTGCGTATTACTCATAGCTGACTCGCGAATGTCGATTATTAAGGCAGTGCTCTCCCGCCGCCGCCTCTACTTTACGGACCACGAGATGCTATTCGAGACTGGCAGTATCTGCTGTACTGAGTCCCTACCAGAGCCTGCGTGGCATTTTGAAATGTCACTAAGCGCTTACAGCGGAACTTCTTCACTGTCATCATCATTACCGTGGACGAGGCGGCTCTACGAGAATCTAGGGGAGAATGAGTATGATTTTGAGGTTCCATGGCACCGTTTCTGTGCTGAATACGAGCTCTTCGTCTCGTTGCTTAGGGTGTATGTCACGAAGGATCTCACGATGGAGAGCGATGCTCTCCAGGCATTCCGGGGTGTCATGAGTGTATTTTTACGTACAAGCTCGATATTTTCTGTGTTTCAGGGCATCCCCGTGTTTGGTATACCTGGCCGGCTTTCAAAGAGCACGTCAAATACAGCAGAAGAAGATCCCTGGACTCTTCAACAGATGCTCTTCATTTGCGCACTTACTTGGACCCACGACCCTTTCGATCAGGGACGAGGGATCGTGGATTACAGTCGTCGGCCTCCAGTGGTGCGACGCTCAAAATTCCCATCGTGGAGTTGGGCAGGCTGGAAAAGACCGCCGGATCTTTGGCGAGCTGGCAAAGATCCCGCCGAGGTATTTAGGATCCCGGGTTTGAGGATCAGAGCCATTGAGGCTGCGAGTGGGGAAATAGTTCGTTGGTCTGATGCAATATCTTATTTTACCGCGCATCGAGACGAGCCCATGTATTTGATAGGCGAGGCAAATGTAGTACCTAGAACTAAGTTTATGTCTTACAATACGTGGAAGAAGCTACACGGAGAACATAAAAGCGTCAAGATCGATGGGTGGATCTCCCGCAGATGGGGACTCAGTGTGCTGGACCGAGAGCAACAGGGCTTGCCGGAGAGTGAAGAGCTCCAAGAGCAGGCAGTCTATCGAAATCTTGATGATGGGACGTGGGCTTGCCTCACGATGTGCGAGGCTCCTGTTGAGAAGGGAAAGAGGTATAGGTGGCGCCGTCGGGATGAAGGCCTGACATTACTGGTGGTCGCCTGGCAGAACGACGGGCGGGTGAGGTATCATGATGGACAGAGACTGCGAGCTTGTTCTCGTGTTGGAGTGCACAGAATTTGGTCTCAGGACAGCTCGCATTCTTGTGAGTCGTTCGTCAGTAAGGCTTATGGAGCTAACCATAAGGTTCATTTTCGACTTGAATAGTCGCATCTGGGTCAAAAATGTCTCGTTCCGATGTCTGTACATACTTGAATACAATGAAAAGTTTTTATTTAGTTTTTGAAGAATAGTACTATATATGTTGATATATAGCTTTGTATATAACTTCCTACACTTTTATTGAAAGCAGGCCAGGCAAACGATGCTGCGGTCAACACGTTCCAGGATGAGTTGGCTAGATAGTTACCGCCTCTACCGCGGCGAGAGAGCGATCTCATAAAATCTGAGCTCCTTCGAGAATGAGGGATACATGGCCGAGATCTACGATAAGCTGTTGCGCTACGCGAAATTCAAGCATATGCTACTATGTCACAGCCTGAGGTGCTTGCCTTCCTACAGCACTACTGCAACGTGTTGGTGCCGCTCAACCCCGCGCAGTCGCAGCTAGTACTAGGGCTTACATTGCCAGCCGATGTCGCCAGCCAAGGAAAAGAGATGTCGAGCTGGATACAGGAGCCTATGTTTGCTAGTCTCTACCGAATAGCGAAGGCCCTAAGCAGCGAGCACATTGAAGGCGAAGGGGCGGATGTCAGCCTAATCGACCAAATCGCACCGGCGTCCTCGACCCGGTGGCAAGTATCGTCCTTTCCGGGGCCTTAGCCACCAAATTGACGGCCGTCCTTTCTATTGCACAAGACCAGTTCGAGTTAGATCAGCCGCTTCTTTCATACGCCGCCAACCCGTTGATCGCTGTTGAACTCGAAGCCAGTTCACCAAAGCCCTTAAAGTTGACGTGACCATACTTGAGATACTGGGCGGCGCAACTACCAGGACGCTAGGCCAAGCGATTGCGGTAAATTACGATTGAAGGCACATCGGTAAATGGTCAGACTGGAAGCGATGACTGCCTCTTAGAAATGCATAGGAATGAGACGCGCAGACTACCCGTGGCTAAGATGAATCTATATTAGTTGAACTTATAACTATTTAAGCATCACGATTATAGACTTAATTGAAAGAGAATATATAGTACAGTATCAGCAGCAGTAAAAATGTCAGTGAATGTGACAAGGTGGTGCTACCATTTCCCCTTGATTTCCGAGGAGACTATCCTGTAATACGGTCCATAGTAAATATTTCAGCAAATATGCCATGCGCGGGATATTCATGTACCATATCTATCCATAAAAAGGAGTGTAAAATGGCCCGCATGCCATTCCACGAGTCAACGCCACACAACTTCATATTTGTTTTCAGCCAAGGGCGTAACCACATGTTGTCATCCTCTGAGAATACTGCCATCGCCCCAACCATCAGCACCCAGAGCATGAAATAAGGCAAATCATCTGCACGCCTGAAGTGAGCGAGGCTCTCCTGGAAGGATATAGGAAAGTAAGTAGGCCCCATGGGAATACCCTGCTGCCACTGGATAAAGACACCAGAACAGAAGGCCAGCAGACTTAGTCGAACTACCTCATTTAAGGATGCTGGGGTAAATCGTAGATAAAGCAGACGGTACATGACGGATGTCATGGTATCAAGTAACAGTTCTCTCGATAATCGGCTGTTTGTAAAGGCTGCGTTGTTGACCTGCAACGAGAAACTTCTTAGAACTCTCCAGGCCTGATTAAGCTCGTGATCCAGACAGTCCAAGGAACTGCTGGATACAGAAAAGAGTATATTGGGATAATAATCGTCCTGTATGTGTGAAAATGCTGTCTGAGGATATGGCCATTGGTGATCTGCCAACGGATCTTGGGAAAATAGCGGCGCGGTACCACTGTGAAGTGATAGGCCAATATCTGACCTATCAAGAAAATGATGAGTGTTATAACATGCCGTAAACTACCTTTTGCGGGTTTGGGTTTTACGAACGGGCTGACCAATCTGAAGTCAAAAGGGAGTAGAATTACGAGATACTTACCTCAGGATCGTAAGTATCAGCTTAGGATACGAACGAAAGGCATCAATGCCGCCCCTCAACTCGACAATCCTTTGCAAACCTAGCATGTGGCATTTGGCCACCTCATACTGGCCTTGCAAACTCGCGTGTGTCGCGAGCGCGATTACGACCTGGATGGTAGAATTCGTAATGGCATCGGACTGATCGTCGCCCAGCAACCGCTCGCGTAACAGACGGAGTGCACTCGCGAAATGTGGCGAGGCCCAGTGGTCGGTGAGCTGTGTGGAGCGGCGCTGCAGTACGTCGAAGAAGGCGCGCGATGAGAAGGCCATTATGTGCAGCCACGCCGCGTCTGAGAGCATAGGTTCTAGCCACTGGATGTCCTTCCTAGGAAAGTCTATATAGATCTCGATTTTATACATGGATTTCTTCGTGAAGTTGGAGACTAAAATATGTTAACAAGAGACGAAATTTTGTGTTAGGGAAAGTAGATGATGGCAATGGTGTATGGATGGAGGAAAAGGAAAAACGAGGGTATGACCCAAGAGTTCAACAGTAGCTATCTCGAAAATTGTGTATTTCTTCTGTGAGTTTGCTTCCGGGTAAATAAGAGAAGGAACAGAGCGAGGAGAATTACATTCCATGATTCCCGCTATGGTGGAAATGTCGACAGAGTCAGCCCAGGCTAAGGAAGAGAGGTCACTTCCAATCTGCGGGGGTATCTTTGATAGGGAGGCCTCCTGGGATAAGGGCAAAGACGACTGTTGTATAGAACTTCCTATAGTAGCTTTCGCTTTGCGCGTAGGTTTCCGTCTGTGAGGGATCACCTTGCCACGATTCTTCCCTAGCATCACATGGCGTCGGACTGCAATAAGTACGGTGAGTAATTCCTCTAAGCGGAATCTGAGAATTTTAGAGTAGACGTAAGGGGATTTGCTTTTGGTAGAGACCTGAATAGAAGATAATTCTGAATATTACTTACTAAACTTCCGTGTATCCGGGTCTTGTGGCTCCTTGCCGGTGCCGGCAGCTAGTATGAATGGTATAGTCCCTATGTGTTTATGGTTAGACTTGAGCGAATAATCTAGCTGTTCGATCCTTGTGGCTATTGCGGAAATATACCAACCTGAAGCGTCCATTTTGAATGAGCTCCCTTGCTTATGATTTCCGCACATCTAAGTTCAGAAAAAATAACACAACAGAATCGACTTGGGGTGCTTTCTATCCGCCAAAATGGATGACAAGGGGGGCCTGTGACAAGGATTATTGATGTGCATGAGATTATTTTCTACTTTAGGAATAGCATAGCGCTTACCTGGCATAAGTATGTGCTTAACCGCTTGAAAGCGTATTATTAGTCACTAAGCAATGAAACTACTTGCACTATATTATGTAAGCCACAGCTCCATTTTCCAATACACGCGATGCCTGCTACTCTGCAGTGGGTATTAGAACTCATCATACTAGGCTGTGAGACCCGGCGGACATGGAAGTACATACATGAGCTGCGTCATCTAATGGCTATTTATGACTTGCGAAAGCTTAGCAATGCCTAACAGGGAATTATCTTCCGTTTACAGCAGCTCCACTTCGTTCGATCTGGGGACAATGTTCACTGCTGGAAGCTGTAAAACGAGATCATTTGCTGTTTCGAGAAGTTCGAGTAATTATGTCTACCAGCCAATGACACAACCCGAGTAGGTAGTTTACGCCAACGCTAGCCATGTCATACTTTCTTCACCGACACAGCTGTCATCGCTCACTATGCTTCAAATGGAATATAATCTCATCGCCGTTGAACCGGACATTACGAGAACAGCATCCCATGAATGATCCTGTAAGGCTGGAAAAAGAGACAACGCCGTTCTTTCCGATGACAGTGTTTGATCCTTACCTACCGTTTGGCTTATAAAAGGGCTTCCCTGAATGGGCGACACGTAGTATAACCAGTGTTTATATTCTTTCAATAGTAATATGGTAGGCGACACCAATCGATCAGGACTATTAGCATTCTAGTAGAGAGACAGTCATAACCACAATTCACCATGGTCGGCTCAAGGGATCTCGAGCCCTCCACTCGTTCCTTTGGGAGCGTTTTCTACCACAACCAGTTCAAAGCCAAGCCCATATGGCCATCCCCGAACGAGAATCTCTCCGGCAAGACCGCCATTGTGACAGGTGGCAACACGGGACTCGGTTATGAAGCGGCATCGCAGCTCCTCGACATCCAACTCTCGCATCTAATCCTCGGTTGTCGTTCCCTTGAGCGAGGCGAAGCAGCCTCTGCGAAACTGCGTCAGCAGCACCCCGCAGCCACCATCGAAGTCTGGTTGCTGGACATGGCTTCATACGAGTCGGTACAAGTGTTTGCACGGCGCGTCGCCACGGAACTGCAACGCATTGACTTTGTGCTGCTGAACGCAGGTCTAATCAAGTTACACTTCACCAAGATTCCGAGCACAGGGCACGAAGAGGGACTACAAGTGAACTACCTATCGACGATGTTGCTGGCGCTTCTCCTGTTGCCGACTTTGAAATCCAAAGGTCCGCCAACGGGACAGGAGCCGGCGCATTTGACCATCGTTAGCGCTGCGCTGACGCTCGCGGCTAAATTCCCCAACCGCAATGCGAACCCTCTGCTGCCATCTTTCGATGATCCAAAGACGTTTGAGCCACAGGAGCACTATCACTCGAATAAATTGCTAGCACACATGTTTCTCTGGAAGCTAGTCGATTACGTCTCAGCAGATGATGTCGTGGTTAACCTGGCTGATCCCGCGTGGTGCAAAGGTACTGAACTTGTGCGTGACGCGCCGGGGATAACGAAAGTGGGCGCGAAGATTTTCGGTTCGCTCACGGGGAGAACTCAGAGGGTCGGCGCATCCTGCTTCGTCGACGCTTTGGTTAACAAGGGAAAAGAATCTCACGGGTGCTTCCTGATGAGCTGGCAAATCCATCCGTAAGTCCACTGCTTCCAATGACACTACTTGTTAATGCGACTCATTGCTAACCCATAATATCTCGTAGATTCAGTTCCATGCTGTACACACCAGAGGGCAAAGTTGTGACCCAAAGAGTCTGGGACGAGACATTGGCAGAGCTCGACTTTGCCGGTGTCCGTTCTATTTTGGAATCCATGAAACACTGATAGAGAACTGGATTAGTTAAGGTTCAATACCGCATACAATGTTTCTAGGAGCGTTCTGGTGTATTATAATTAGGGCGAGAAAATGATTATTATGCTAAGCTGGATGCCATCAAGCCACAATAGTAGATCTATTCGAAGTATTTCTTTAATATGAGTAAGAGGCTAAGAATGCAATAAGATAGCTATAATAGCATACTCTCCAATAGAAGCCCAAACTACATAGTACACTAAATAGACTTACCTTTAGACATTATATATCAGGACTTATACCCAGGTTTTGTGTATAAAATGTAATACAATGTTGTTCATACTTTTAAGATATTATTGCTCAGCCTCATATTGATACCTTATAGTGTATATAAAGACTTATACCGCCCCTCCTGGATTCTGCGACAGAGAAAGTGCTGCAGCGAATACCATTCATTTTAACACAGTATGTTAAGATTTTGTTATAGGGTTTGACGATTTAGTCCACCGTCTTTCACTGAAATTTCAACCTTCCATCTTCGTCGACCTTTGCTATCACGGCCTAAATCTTGGACCGAGCCGTGTGCCTTTACGTCTCGTTCTTCGCCTACGGGAAGAACGACCGTAAGTCCACTTGAAACCCATAACGGCTCAAAGCTACCATCTTTCGCTAGCTCTGCCTCAACCGCGATATCATTTTTTGACACATGGTAGGTGACATCAATGCGACACATATCCGCTTTTCCTTGAATACTGAAACCGTCATCTTCAAACCATGCATTAGTAAACGTTTCTATCTGGTCTCCAATATTCAGCTTAGTGGAGGGTGAATCGGCCGGCCAATGGGGGAATTCATCTAAAGGCGGAGGGAAAATCTCAATGCCTCTCCAGTCGTCTTTCTCCATGTTCGGAAACTCCGGGTCCGGGTCCGCAACACACGTCGTGGGCTTCGTCTTGCCGATTGGAATCATGGAACCAATACGCGCCAATACCGGAATGGACTGGTTCCACGGTGAAAGGACGTCGTGCCATCTTCCGGCGGCAAGAAATTGGTAAGGGGCAGATAGGTTCAGGAATCCAGGGTCATTCCCATTATTAGGAAGATATACTCGTGCACTCGAAACACCAGGTTCATAAACACCAGCTACTAGCAGCGCATCGCCGAACCAGTACTGCGTATCGCCTCTGGTTATTTCCTCCGTCCACACCATGGGGTCTGACTCGTAGCCCCAGCCTGTCCATCGCTGAGGGGGGGTGGCGTCTAAATGAGACTTCAGAGATTGAGAGTATGTGTACGGTATAATCTCATATCGCCGCGCAATTGCTTCTCGGATAATTGGAGTCACTGAAGGATATTGGAAAGGCTCGATGACCTCACCAACGAGATTGTCATTAGGATTGGTTTTGTAGCAGTTGATGGTAAAGCGTGGAGAGTGGATGCCGAGCTGGATCCACCGGACAAGGTGCTCAGGGGTGGGTTGGGGCCCTTCGAAGCCACCAATGTCGTGGCCGTAGCACTAGTAAAATTAGCTATGATCTCCCTCTTCTGATTTTCTGACTCAGATCCTTACTTGAAGCAAAGAAAAGCCTGCGTTCAAAGCGAGCGCATTCGCCCCCTTCATGCCCTCCCAGCTCGTCACGTTGTCGCCACTCCAAGAGCTAGCACAATATCTCATGGTACCGGCCGTCGCGCTACGAGTCAACACGAACGAGCGCACGTAGGGCTCAGCTTCAAGAGTTGCGTCATGAGAGCTTTTGCCCATGAGCTCCGTGTGTAAAGCTCGGCCCCAAAGCCCGATGTTCTTCGAAGTCACACCCTCGGGAACAGCCACCGTCTCAAGCGCACACTGCCACTCGTCATCAGGAATGTTGTACTCGTTGTTGTCATTCCACATTACATCAATGCCGACATCTTTAAGAGCCTTCACGCCGTTATACCACCAATCATACCCAGCCTTAGCCGTGAAATCGAGATGACTTCCCTCGCCGCTTTCGCCTCCGCCAGCGCTCCAAAGTCGTGCGACTGCCACACCACCGGTACTCGGATCTCTAAAGAAAGCGCCATTTCGGGCGAGCTCCGGGTAGGCGGGGTGGTTTTCAAGTACGTATGGCTTAACATTTGCTAGCAGGCGTACGCCATGCTTGTGACACTCGCGGGTAAACTCACGGGGATCAGGGAAGCGATGCCGGTTCCAGGTGAAAACATTTCTCGTCTTTGGTTCCGTCTCGGCCACCGTGTAGCCTGAGCTCATCTGAAACGCGGAACAAGGCATACCGTGCTCTTCACATCTCTTAATAAATGTTAGGACGTTGTCATGAGCTCGCGGCTCGTCGGTCATGGAGTATTTCATGCCTCCGCCGATGTAGCCCATCATATAGCGAGGCATCAACAAAGGAAACCCAACCAGTTCGGCATACGACCTCACCACTTCAGCAACTGTTTTGCCAATGATCAGGTACTCCTCGAGTCCGCCGTGGGCCTGGCGATAGACTTTAAAATGCCCCCACATGCCATCAATTTCAGATCCAATGGCCCAAGAAGCTCGTGAATGCGAGGTAGAGAAGATACCAATGCATCCTTCAGGGGTGACGTTAATAAGTAGCGGGATGTGCTTATACAGGGGGTCAGTGCGGTAGGCATCGTATCCGAAGGTGTCACTCGCGGTTATAGCGAATCCACGTCCACTAAGGTCCATGGGACCTGCTTTCTCACCAAGGCCGACATGAAGAGTATTTTTCTTGTACGCAGTGTAGTGGGCAACTCCAGTAGCGTCGAGCGCGTAGGAACGGAAATCCAGATCGCGATGAATGGGTTTCTCTACACCGCTTAAAAACAAAGAGACGACTGGTGTATTGGTCCATTCAACGACGGCATTGACATCTCCCAGCTTTACAGAGTAGGAATTCCGGTCCGGCTCAGCAACGATGTCTGGAACGATGTTGCCAAGCTCTGGTTCTGGGCGTGTAGCGCTAGGATGTGGAGGAAGAACATGTTTGGGAGTGGTAAACGTCGTTCGAAAGACGCATGGACGGATGACTTCGAAGTTGAAATGACATGTTTCGCCCGTGCTTTCATCGGTAGATTTCAATAATAAAGCAGCCCCCCTTTTCTGAGTATTTTCAAGCGCGTAGCGCTTAGGAATGCGCTCATATTGGTGCAGCATGGTTATGCGCTAGTATTTCGTCTGCTGGGCACTCTGGCGTAGTGTTGATGGGAGGAGTGTGATGTTAAAACGGGCAGAAGAACTCATATATTTCATATTCTTGACATGTTACTCAGCCCGCGGAATTAAAAGGTATCTGCCTGCTCAATGGTTGTTTCTACTTAATGGAGTGACCAAGCGCTCGGCCATTCACGTGAACAATACATCGCCGCGGCGTCAAGGCCCACCAGTTAGGGGCATATAAGCCCGAGCTTGTGGAGCTTATCGGAGCGGGGGCGGAGACTACTCTGCAAAGGAGATGAAGAGAGTCCAATCGTGATTTACGTTTAGTCCACAATGTCTTGTCATACGGGGAACCTGAAACCCCCCGCGGGAGGCTTGCAGGGAGCAGATCCGCACCGGGAAGAAACCCGTTTCCAAGTATTACACATATCGGAGCGAGTGCCCGCACTAAAAGCTCGTACTCCTAATCCCATTGATCGGAAAAGGTATCCCGAGTCTGAACGGTGCGACCTGGCACTGAAGCTCTACATAGCCGCACCGCTATCGGCAATATTATTCAAACTCCGGGCCGATCGCTCTGATAGAGTTGGTTCCTATCTATCTAAGGGGATCAAATACCGCTGCGGCTTTGATGGACAGGAAAAGACCTTTCGATGATATAGAGCTTTGGTCTTACGGACATGGCTCTCATAAACGATACGATATCAGTCCGGGGGGGTAGTACTCGAATAAATGAGCCGTCGAATCAGTTGGTCACAAGGTCGTGAGGTGAAAGACTCGAGACAAGAACATCGATACAGCCATTGCTAGCGGAGCTTCGGGGACCATTCAGTTTAATTAGATTTCATGATGCACCTTAACATGATGGCTTTCTTGGTTTGTACATTCAGACTCTTAGGATCGGTGAAGGCGCCTCATTTAATTAGCCTCTTCGGGTGATGTATTAGAGATAAGGCTCAAGATCGGCTAATACTAATGAAATTCAGGTCTAGCGGATCGCCAAGCTATAAAAAGCAGTTCCGTAGACTTCTTTGGGAGATTAAAATCCTCCCGATGTAGTTCTCCATTAACACTCGCACATATGAAGCCGTTAGATATACGATGGATAATGAAAATAAAGGATACGGCTCCAACAATTAACTCAGTAAAGCATTATTTCAGTAATGGGATTATCCTTCCTTCAAGCAAGAGCAGTTGGGTCAAATCGTATACCTTGAGTATGCGCAATTGGGGTATTGATCGAGGCCATCGAGTTAAAATTCGGAGCATGCAGTGCTAATTACCACCTTCCTCCTTAAGAGATACAAGTTCAACATCACGGAACACATTCTATTAATAAGTATACGAAATTGGTACGAGATGATGGCTGTGATCCTGCGTCAGTATCGTGACGAGATAAAGATACCAGAGAGAGTACTGAAAGCTGCCGTAGTCTCTGGTGGCTCTTTTCTTCAAGAAGCGCGACGCGATGTAATACGAGCAATAACCAAGGAAGTTTCCTTGTAGGAGCGGCTGGAGGCTTATTAAGGATCATCAACTTTCTATGCCGACGAGAGAGTCTAGTGCCTCTAAAGGATGAGTGATTAGTATTGCTAACCCAGCCGAGCAGTAGGCCTACGCGACATTAACTTTGTTGTAAAGCTTTCTGAAGGGGCCTCACCCGAATTGAAGGACTGTCATGGTGTGACGCCTTTTCTACAAGATTCGTGAAGAAGCTTCATGGAAATTGTTATACTATTAGGCTAGAGAAGCGATGTTAAAATCAATGTGCAAGACTCGCATGGACGGTTAGCTGTGTCCTACGCTTCCTAGATCGCAGATGAACAAACGGCAGCCGCGACAATGGAGCTTGATGCAGACATAAACCTCGAGGATCGGCAAGGCAAACCCTCACTCACTAAGGCCAAAGGGCCAATGTATAGAGACGTTTCTGATGAGGCTCTTGCGAGCTGGAGCGCATAAAAGAAAGAAGCTGGAAACTAACAGAAGAGACTTAGTAGGTGAATGCATGACGAAGGTATGCAGAAGGAGCGAATTAAATACTGCATCACAAGATGAAGAGGGCCTTAGGCCGAGAGGACGGAACCCGCTCATGAGACCAAAAATTAGAGATTATGTGTTGAAGAAGAATGAGCGGTCTCGTTGATTGTCATGTGACACTTCATACTTGAGCCTCATTCTTATAGAATTCTTGTTAACCAAGAAGCAACGGACCTACCGTTCTGCCAGAAATTTAGCCATTCGCCATTCTCGTTATGTTCTTGTTGCCTATAAGTGAAGATCATCTTATCGACTCAAGCTGAAGCACCTATCCACGGATCAGCCTTTTCCGAGACATAACCTACTAGCCAACGCCCTCTCAACTTGAGCCCATTTTCAAGCCAGAAATAAATATAAATGAGCTATCTTCTGTTATTTCAAATAATAACTGTACTGGTGACACTAAGACCTTTTGGCATACGGTATTGTTCTTGCCAAGTTTGGCCTGAAGGCATCGGACTTGGGCCTCAAGGTTTGCGGTTTTGCGAGCCTCCCGATCCAGGGTCTTGCTGGTCTCCCGTGTAAAAAGCCGTTAAAGAGGGCGCTTGAAGGTAGGGCCGAAATACGACTACCATTTCGTAATCCTTGGCTACTGGGGGTTATTTTACTGTCACAAAGTATAGTAATGATACTGTTACATATACACCCAACCCACACCCAACTGCCTGTATAAAAGCTCTTGAATCGCTAGTCGATCTACGTGTACAATGAGCACTCTCAATAGTTAGGGAATAGAGGAGTCTAATTACCCTGCTGCCGATGCACGTCAATATTACAGCTCCTACATTTAGAAGCTGGACGAATTGTCAGGTTTAGAGGCCGTATAACTACTCATTAATTACGCCACTCGAATCTCCTACCGAGATCATCGTGCATATTATGCTGTTCAGCTATTCTAGAGTCTACTCCACTAGTTGTTGTCGATAATTCAGTCTTACTGCAGTCTCATTCTTGGTGACTGGTAATACATTCGACTACTATTCAGATATTGAAACGCGACCTCTAATATTGGCCCTTCCAATGTGTTTATAAGCGGCTTCAAGGCCTCAAGGGGGGCATCACACTAAGCGAATAGAAGACGAATTATCACTATCAGCATCTTCGTCTTGTTGAGGTCAAAGTGAAGAAATATTTTTCGCCACTTCCCCCATCCTATTTCTCTGAGGAAAGCTCCGGAGCGAGTATGGCTGCTCAAGCAATTATGATATATTACGTGGTCTTAGAGTTGATACTATAACTTTCATCCGGCTATTTGGGTTGCATCTGTATGGTGACAAGCAAGGCTACTTATCCCCGAAGTGGGAAGTAGAGAAGCTGTGCTAAAGTGGGTAGAGAAGCTGTAACGTTGTAAATACGAGCATACACTATAGGGTCGACTATCGTAGATTGTCCAAACACCGTGACAGTAAAGCAAGAGGAAGCAGCAGACCGTATTCAAGTTTGTTTGTGAAAGATATTCCGCTTCAAGGCTCTCATCCGGATCTTTATTTTGTTTTCTTGTACTTCATCCACCTGACTTTTGGTATTATTGACCAAAATATCACCCTCGGTTTGCACCATAATTCATCTCACAAGTCTTTGAACCATGATCAAAACCGTTTGATACCACGGCTAATAACTTCGCCGGTCATTGCATACTCCATCTTAGAGATTTTTATTAAATATTCACCTAAAGGACGCACTTACTCTAAGAAGCATGCCTTTCTGGCACCATGAAGTCTCCTATCCCTGCAGGCCCTCGTTTCTTTTGCCGCTGCGAGACCAGTGTCAGAGGAGCCAGCAATTTCAACTGGGCTATGTTGGAAACTCATAATTTCACTCCATATGAAGACGTGGATGAAGTAGAGACTCAGTAATTCAGTCTCCCAAGCCATTATGTTCTTCGACTAACAGTTAAATAGTGTTTCGTCCGTTTCAAATTTCAGGAGCACCAAAACAACTGTACCACTTATAGACCTAGCTTCGTTATAGGCCCGGGTGTCCAGGAGAGCGATGGCTTGCTTTCAAACATGACGCGCCAGGTGTGCGCGGGTGTCGGAAACGATCGATTGTTGATCGAACTCGCGGTATTTGATCTTGGGATAGGAAATAGATCAAGTGGAGGTTTGTGGCTCGAATGAGCGTCTAGACTAGTTAGTCCTCGATACAAGTCGATGATAAGGTGGTAGAGATGATCGGCAATGCGCGAAGGGTGGCTTGGCTTGCTCTATTCTATGTTTAACTAATTTCTCAAGGCCGTCGATCCTCAAACCGATAGTCAATATGGATACACAACAGAACTTACGACAATACGGCTTTTGGTCTCAAATCCATGGCACTGATTCAAGTTTTGTCATCTATATGAGCCTATTCCCTGCACATTCCCCAGATGTGGCATGAACTTAGTAAGTATTCATTTATGCGTACAGCGCATGAATCTCACCATGATCCTTCGATTTAGAGGTCTCAGGGTATCACGCTTACTGCATATGTAGGGCTCCTCTGCCCCTCCCTGTCGTCCAAGTGCCGTAGCCAATGATTCGCGTTCACTATCGCGCGTCGCAGATCTGTCGAGCCCTTCAGGCACTCTAAAGCTACTGTGGCCCTTTCTGCCCCTCATATTGTCAGCAGTGGATCTGTCAATTTCACCACCACCCCCTGTCGTTACCGGTCACTATCCTGGGACCGTCTCCATCCTGAAGCTGACCATCATCACTTTTAGACACTTATGCACCGGGGCCGTTTTGGAATGATCTTACAGGTACAACGTTTTCGGTGCTGAAGGGCTTCATGCAGCTGGAGCTCGACCGCCGCCTTGACAAATGGCGGTGTCGATACCTCGGCGATCAATCCTTCAAAGATGACATTCCGTCTATATAAACCCGTGGTTGAAGTAGCCAAGTGTCAAGAGAAAGAGACCATTCTAGCTCACAAACTCATCACTTTCAACATCAACCAGAACTACTTATCACTACTTCAATCTTCTCCTTCAGTTCTATACTATTCAAAATGACTGTCACTCGCATCTTCGTCTTCGCCATCGCCGACCCCGCCGCTCAGGAGGAGGCTATCAAGACCTTCAACGGCTTTAAGGACAACTGCAAGAAGGTATAATTACGTTCCCTCTCCACTTTGTCACCATATTTTAGCACCGTTTGTCTATGTTGTTAATCACGGTGAATTGTCATTTACTTATACTTCTGATTTGCATAGGACGGCGCGACTTACATCGTTGCTGCCCACGCCGCCAAGTGCGACATCCTCCGTGACACCACCGGCTCCACCAAATGGACCGTCTTCGCTTCGCTCACCTTCGCCAACCAAGCGTAAGTATTGTCTCGCTCACTATATTGTCGATTATTATGGACTCCCCCTATCTTATGTTCTCATATCCAAGCTTCACTCGGGGCAAGGATACGAGACGAAGGCTGTGGGTGGTAGTGTATCTGTTCGAATAAGATGGCTAATGGGTTTGGCTTTCAGTGATGCCGATTACTGGGGCAACGAGGACCCCCACAACCAGGAAGTCAAGAAGAAGGGCGAGAGCACCACCTCCGGCTTCTTCGCCATCCAGGCTTCGTTCACCTAAATGCCATGTTGGCACAAAGAGCAGACCAGACCAGCTCAAATTGACGGAGGCCGATTATGAGAAATTGAGACGATATCATGGGGTAAATGTGCATACATGAGAAAGATAAAATAAATCTTGATAGACTGTCCAAAACACGTTCTTGCATCGTCATATCATAAGCGCTAATTACCAGCTACTACTCATGCCTTGCACTGTGTTGCTGCCGCAAATAAGTCTCGACCACAATCTTCACTGACGATTAGAGGTGATGTGAGTGATGTTCGGATATATGGAAATTCGTAGGTCAATTGTCATGTAGAGTGGTATTCACTCTACTCCTCTAATCGCGAGTGAATAGCGAGATATTTTTGCTTTATAGTAGTATGAGAAGTATATGTATCTTCATCAAATTTGGCATATCATAATTGCTTTACATTATAGTGAACAGCACGTCTAAGTAAAGGAAGCGTTCATCGGTACCAGGCGGTGAAAACATATAGGTCGAAATAGCACCTAGGGCACTCAGATGAGCTGCGAAGATAATTGGTCGCGTGAGTGAACGAGGGGTGGTCTTAAGGAACTAATTGAGGAATTGCTATCTCACTTACATCTCCCATTCAACGAGACTAAAATAAGTGAGTGTAGTTTGAATATAATCATTCGGAGAGGTTTATAGTCATATAACACATAACATAATCTTATCTTTTAACTCATATTCTCAAATCTCACCATTTAGCAGTCAGTAATGCCAGAAACCAGTTCAGCCAAAGCAAACGCCACGATGCAGAGTAAGTAAATAATGGCTCTAGCAATGCACGAAACTGAATCCATTGTAATTAACTATTGAAGCATATTGTACCGCGACTTATTCAATTTAAGGAGATGAGCGCGTTTTGAAGAATGCCTTAAAGATGAATCCTTCAAGCTTTAGTATGGCTAAGACCCAACGTTCGTACTTCGTATGAGAGTGCTCACATAACGATTGGTCATCGAAAAAGCTCAATTTATGCTATAAGCGAAATAGCTACTTATCCTTGGACAGGGTTATGATGAATAGGCTGTTAATAGCTAAGATAAATAAGGCTCAGATCGATGAAACAAAACAAGCTAAACGGCTTTTCTTCCTAGAACCGGTGCACTTGCTGAGTCATGAAGACTGACCTGTTTCCGCTCCGGACAAAGTCGTTTTAAGGTTTATAATCCGTGCAAGCTACCATTACGCATCACCAGGTATAAAAGACAAAAACCTGCTGAAGAGACGTCGTGACAGGTTCTAATCCATGGGTGACTTGGCTTAGTACATTACCCCTAGCCTGACATACCATAGTGACTTAGAAAACTCATTGTAAATATCATCTGACAGTAGCATCGTGGCCCGGTCACCTAGGACAGTACCGTTAATCGAAATCTTCACGATTTCTAATTAGCGGGCTTCAATGTTACCTTCTCCAAGATTTCTACGGCAAGGGGAGAAATTAGGCACGCGAGCCCCTGCCAATCGCTGCATCACCAGGATCGCTGGTCCACGGATCCCCAAATCAGCATTGAGCCCGGACCCCCACTACAAAAAGAGCCGACTTAGGCGTTAAGAAACATGCATTATAATGCATGTTCGAGTTCTCGGCTCCGGCATGTATGTATGTCCTTGGCGTCCGCCTTATGCTGTATCACACCTAGCTAAGCTAAGTTTTGGTTGGCACGTGGTGGGAATGCGTCGTGTCTAGAAGAGTTTATTACGACATGAACACGGTGAAGTCATCACACGGCAGATCTGGAGAGGGGAAGAGAAGTAAGGTTAGAAGAAAATGCGGATAAAGAAATCATAAGATCACGTATCTAGTGGATACTTCCTACGTTTCCCTTGCTTTGCATCCGATTATAATAAGAATTAGTTCATGTATATGAGGACCTAGATGTCGAGGCCGTTTATGATGGAGTATCGACTATTACACGCGCTACGGTCGTTTTTATGGTTCCGAGGATCTACTGGCTGTAATGATGCGCCGGACTACGCGCTGGCTTCTTGCAGGAGCTCTATACCAGTCCTTGTATCCCGCGGCGGCGATAGGCACGAGTGTATACACGAGCTGCAACACATACACCGGCACTCCAGCCGCTGCCGGAATAACACAATGGCTGGGCATTCGCTACGCAGCACCACCAGTTGGCAACCTAAGATTCATGCCACCTAGAGATCCCTCATGCGGAAACAATACGCAGTTGGCAAATATTGTAAGCAAGACTTTAAAATTACGCGAAACTTACATAGACTCGTATAAGCGCTCGGGGCTTCACTAAAGGTTGCTACTAGCACGGCAAACTTTGTCTTGCAACAGGTGCCCACCCGACAGACACGTCCACAGCGGAAGACTGCCTGTTCTTGGACGTGTATGCGCCATCCAACGCGACAAGTCACTCGAAGTTACCCGTGTATTTTTTCATACAGGGCGGAGGGTTCAACTCGCTTAGCAACCCAAACCTCAATGGAAAGGGTCTGATCCAAGCAAGCGGATACAATATCGTGGTGGTAACGTTCAACTATCGTGTAGGGCCCTATGGTTTTATCGCCCATGAGGATGAAATAGCACCAAACAACGGACTCTTGGACCAGAGAAAAGCGCTGGAATGGGTGCAAAAGTACATCTCATTCTTCGGCGGCGATCCGGGCCATGTTGTGCTCGGTGGTGATTCAGCTGGCGCGGCAAGCATCAGTCTCCAGATGGCAGCGTACGGCGGGGCGGACACGAATCTCTTCCACGCAGCAGCAGCCGAGTCCGTCTCGTTTGCCACGGTGCTTACGGTCGAAGAATCGCAGTACCAGTACGACAACTTCGCCACGGCGGCCGGGTGCGCCGGCTCCCAATCGCTCGCCTGCCTGCGGTCCAAGACGGCGGCAGAGCTCCAGGCCGCGAACAAGGGCATTCCGTACCCGGGCAGCCCCTCGCCGCCTCTATACCCGTGGAACCCAGTAATCGACGGCAGCCTCATCCAGGACCTCACGTACGCGGCATTCGCGAACGGCAAGTTCGTCAAGATCCCCGTGATCGTGGGCGACGACACGAACGAGGGCACCACCTTCACGCCGCGGAACGCAGCCTCGATCGGCGACAGCGACTTGTTCCTCAAGTCGCAGTTCCCGTACCTCACGCTCGAGTACCTCGGCCGCATCAACGCGCTCTACCCCAACGCGGCCGCGGCGAACGCCACCTGCCCGGCCGCCGGCTGCTATTGGCAGCAGGTGTCGGCGGCCTATGGCGACATGCGCTACACATGTCCCGGGATGTACATCTCGTCGGCGGTCTCGCGGTTCGGCATGCCGCGGTCGTACAGCTACCGCTACAACGTGGAGGATCCGGCGCAGGTGGCGCAGGGGCTCGGCGTGCCGCACACGGTCGAGGTGAACGCCATCTGGGGGCCCGAGAACGTGCCCAGCCCGCCCGCGAGCTACCTGGCCAACGGCACAAACGCGGCCGTCGTGCCCGTCATCCAGGCGTACTGGACGAGCTTCATCCGCTCCTTCAACCCGAACACGTACAGATACCCCGGGTCAGCGTATTGGGAGATCTGGAGCCCGCGGGCGCAGACTCGCTTACTGTTCGAGACGGGCGGGGGGACAACGATGGAGGTTGTTGATCAGGATAAGCGTACGAAATGCGACTATTTCAACTCGATCGGCTTGGCTATTAAGCAGTAAATTTGCTTGATTCATAGATACATTGTTAATGATATTAGTAATTTTCCGTACTTTTTCCCGACGTGGTCCTGGCTTTATGGAGTTTCATGATTCTTGTGCACCAAGCGGAAGGATTCTGTTGTTATTTGGACTACGTTCTGGTCTTGCCGACTTCTCTGCAGCTAAAGTTATTGACCTCCAGCCCTTACATGTGAAAGTGACGATATTAGTATCTCGGAAGAACGCAGTCTCAGCAGCATTTCATAAGAGCGCAATGCCTTTTATTTTCCCTTGCCTTTAATTGCTCAATTGATACATCATGTCCTATCTATTTAATGACATTGGTGTACTTGTAATATGGATAGCAAATATGCTCGAGTATGATCGGTAATAATAGGACCGAGGGCCGAGGCGACTAAGGTAATCCCCCAGACATATCCATTTCATAACCCCAGAATCAGGGTATCGTTAGCCTACCTTGATCCGATAAACGCAGTGCAGTTCGACTGCCGGACCCCAGCTTCTGACCTTGTTCCCCCATTCAACAGCCCCAACAAAACATGGGGGAATCTTGCATGACACCCGGTCAACCCCATTGCGGTGTGATAAAGGCACCCAAACTCCATTCACATGGGATGATCATTCACCCCGTTCAGCTTCCCCCAACCTGCCTACCTAGGATAAGCCCAGCATGCAATGAGGGGAACTGGGCCGACTTGGTGCGCACTGACGATGTAATATTTGAGGGCGGTGTGCAACTTGTACACATGCGGAGAGAACACCGATAGTACATATGTGATGGTAAGCACTTGGACAACGTCGCATACATAATGCGTGTCTGCTATGCAACTCACAAAATCGGGTTTTTGGATCTCCTGGGTCGCGCTGCAAGCTTGTTGTGTAGTCAGCTGTCAGACTGCAACAAGCTGGGGGTGTGCGTTAGCTCCCTGAGTAGGTTAGGAGGAGAGGTTTATTTACACACTCTGTCGATCGCCATAATTATACGCTGTCTTACCGGTTTCCATCCCATCCGGCCCCTTTCATAAAATTCACCATGGCGTCAGCAGCAAAGGCAGAGGCAGAGCCCACGGACATCGGTATCGAGCATGCGCCGGCACAGTCGATTTCGGCACCGGCCGGCGGCGGGGATGCGGCGGCGGCGTTCCTCGAGAAGAACCCCGAGGGCCGCATCACCGTCACGCCTGAAGATGACAGACGTGTCTTGCGACGCATTGACCTTGTCATCCTGCCCATCATGTTGACGGTGTACTTCTTGCAGAGCCTGGACAAGACGACTCTCTCTTACGCTTCGGTCTTTGGCCTCATCGAGGGCGCAGGGCTCGTCGGTGACCAGTATAGTTGGCTGGGGAGCATTGTGTACTTAGCGCAGTTGGTAGGTGAGTAGTATACAATCTTCTAATGATCATTGATCGATCTATTTTATGAAGGGCTATGTGTACTTCTCTCTTCATATCCTGGGATTCTCTCAGGTTTCCCTCTCCGATTTTATCGCACGTTTAAGGGCGTAACTGACTTTCGATGTATTATAGCGCAAGCACCACTAGCATGGCTTTTGGTACGACTACCAATCGCCAAGTTCACGAGCGCCATGGTGCTGTTCTGGGGCATCACGCTTACGACCATGGCCGCCGCACATAACTTTGGCGGTCTGTTAGTCACGCGTTTCTTCCTTGGTGTCTTCGAGGCCAGCGTCGCTCCTAGTTTCATCGCCATTACACAGATGTGGTGGCGGCGCCGGGAGCAGACCGTGAGAACGAGTTACTGGTATGCCATGAATGGCATCACGAACATGGTGAGAGAAGGCCATCTAGACTAAGCAGGTGGCGAAGTCTGAAATATAGGGCCTGTGCTGACCGTCGTAGTTTGGGAGCTTGATCACCTGGGGTCTTGGGCACATCGATTCTCATTTGCCACCATATAAGGTAATTGAACTATCCTACGCCATTTAGACACTGCGCATCTAATACGGAACAAAGATCATCTTCCTATTCTTCGGCCTCATCACTGTGGCATTCAGCTTCGTGATGTTAGCCTTCATGCCCGACTCTCCAGTCGAGGCAAAGTTTCTCAACGATCATGATAAGCTGATCGCAATTGAACGGCTGCGAATGAACCAGATGGGCGTAATATCGCGAGAGTGGAAGAACAGCCACCTCAAAGAGGCACTCATGGACGTGAAGACGTGGTTCTTCTTCGCATTGCTTTTCTCTATTAGCGTCCCGTCCGGTGGCATCTCAACTTTTGGGCCCCTGATCATCCAGACATTTGGGTTCAACAAGTTTCAGACTATTCTCTTCATGATCCCGTTCGGCTTTGTGCAGATCGTGGCCACGGTTGGTGGCGCGCTCGTCGCTCAGAAAATCAAGATGAAGGGCCCAGTCATCGCTTTTCTTTGTTTGCCTCCTATTGCGGGCGTGGTCATATTGATGGTACTCACCCGCGATATCGCGCACAGAGCCCCATTGCTCGTGGGATATTACCTTATCTCGGTGTACCCGGGTATTAGTAAGTGCACTCTGAATTAAACGAATAGTCAGCACGGAGAAGTTTCTCTAACAGCACACAGCCCCGCTCATCTACTCCTGGTCCAGCCAAAACACAGCAGGTGATACAAAGCGTAAATGTACAAATGCCATCTTATTTATTGGCGCCAGCACAGGTAACGTAGTCGGGCCACTACTATACACGCAAAGAGACGCACCAGGGTACATGCGCGGTTTGCGCTCCAACCTCGCTCTGTACATCATAATCATCGTTCTAGTCGGACTTACAAGCATCTACATTGCGTTTTTGAACAAACGACACGCCAAGAAGCGTGTGGCTCTCGGGAAGAGCGCCGTCATTCTCGACACCAGTCTAGACTCAGCCGAGGAGGCGGAGGCGAGACGCCAGGCCCATTTGAGTGCCAACGTGGGCGTGGCCGAAGGCGAGGATGGTGTGCACGCTGGCGAGGTCGAGATACTGGGCGAGAAAGCTTTTGAAAATTTGACGGACTTAGAGAACGAGGAGTTTGTGTTTGTATTCTAACTGCTGTGATGTGAGGTATGTGGCTTGATTTAGATGTTCTGATAGGAGAAGGGAACACACAAGTTAACGACTGAGAATACCCCTGAACAGCTTCTAGAAATTGTCTAAGATTTTATGTCCCATAAACTGAGTAGCCGAATCACAAATAATTAACGTTTTCGTAACCTTAGTAATTAGCTGCATTATTATGTCTTAAATACTGTATTATTATTAGTCTCATCGCTTGGGAATACCCCTCAGACTTCGCTTTATCGATATTTGCGAAGCAGAGAAATGAACTCGATCCGCTTCCAATTTGCTCATATGGCGCGTTTATGCAATGTCCCCCAACCGAAATCACAGATAAGCCATGGCACATAAAACGAAATCGTGCCTGTGGTTGTCTAGATTATCCTAGATCCAAGCAAACAGATTGGACGGTGCTATATTCTAAATCGGCTAGTCTTTTCTTTATAACAGGGAAACGTGATCTAAAGATGAAAGATCGATCTGTGTATTCAGAGTGACATTCCTTAACAGATTACCATGGTTCTTATTTTCTACTGAACATATGGGATTATGAATTCATTGTCTGTACAGTCGAAGCATGGGTATAGAGGTCGCTCATCCCGCTTCGTTTTTCTCTGATGAGTTGGGCCACAAGCTAGTTTGTTGTGCCAGCCAAGGTCTACAGGGATGGCAGAGAATCTTGTGATACCTCTTATGTACGATGACGGTATCCTGTTAAATAGTAACCAACCAATGACGCTGAATGCACCTCAGAGATTGTGCTGACCCAATCCAAGGGCCAGCGCAGCGGTGTCGATGCCGCCTCGAACAGCGCACGGTAGTGTGATCTAAAACCACTTCCGACAAATGGTAAAGTCGTACATAAAAGTTGACAAGTGACCGTTACGATAGTCAAACTAAAACACCTAGAACAAGATCGATTCTCGATAGGGGAACTCGCGAGTCAGTAGTGCGATTTCGGGGACAGTCAGCAGATCTGCAAGATGGGACAATTTGAAACTCGGTTCAAGGAGATACTAGTACTTCACTTCAGTGGTTGGTGATTTCTGAGAGCTGGGCTGCTCTGCTGATTGACGTCTCGCGACTTAGGCAGGTAATCCAGGCAGTGGTCTATGCAGAGGGTATAGGTAATATTACTAAACCAACACGCGAACGTCCATATCCGCATATATACTAAAATAGCTCTTTATGAAGCTATCTTTATAATAAGAGGAAACCGGTGTCCTAACGCCATGTGTTTACCCTAATTGCGTCGAAGATGGTTCGGGTGTGCTACCTACCAACTGAAGTGTTATCCAAATAACCACAATCCAGGGTCTCGGGAGCGGGTAACTACAACCTTCGACTTAACCTACATGTTGACGCGAGCTGAGACTGTTCAGGCTACTGGATGCTACGCACGTCATTTGTTTCAAATGATACTCTTCTCGTAGGCAACCAAGCCACTCAGACTGCTGGGATCCGAGAGCAGTATTCGCGAATATTTCGTACTGCCCCAAGATGACGTTAGAGCAGAGCGCGGCCTTGGCTACTACTGGAGCGAAGGGGGCCTTGGGGCTAAGCCTGCAGGCGCCGCTGATCCGATTCCCAGTAGCCAGCCAACGGTTTTTGGCGGGCTTATTAGGCTTATCTCCAATCAGCGGCAACGATGAGACCCTGCCTAGCGCAAGACATCGATCTGAAGCCCCCGATTACCATTGGAATGATCCACCACGCGTGGGATCCCGGTCCTGGGGAAGTGGCCTGAAACAAGTTTCTAGCCACAATCACCCACCATCAGCTCGCCCCGCCACAAAGTATTACTATCAATGTGCAGTTATTGAGAGGGACTTGATACGCCATGTGTCTTCAGTATGATATCATGCTTGACTACGTCACATCATGTGGCTAGTGAGATCGTTAGGATCTCGAGGCATCTTCGATGATATAAGTCGAGGCTCTGCTCGAGAGATAATACCATTTTGTTTTAGTCCACATCAAACACAAAAACATCAAACCAAACCAACCTTCGCTACCTCACACGAGTAGAAGAACATCAGATTTTCCTCTTGAGCCACTTTCCATATACAGAATACGCACAAAAACTCATACAAACCATATCCATCATGTCGAACAACCAGAACGGCGGACTTCTCGGTGGCCTCACTGGCGGCCTCGACAACGTCCTGACGGGCGGCGAGCAGGCGAAGGGCCAAGGCGGTCTGCTAGGCGGTGTCACAGGCGCTCTCGGCAGCACAACACAAGGGCTCGGCAACGGCCTCAACTCCACGACAAAGGGCCTTGGTAACGCCGTCGGCCAAACGACCGAAGGCCTCGGAGGCGCCGTTGGAGGCGTCACGAGCGGCGTGGGCGGTGCGGTCGGTGGCGCTGGGAAGAGCGTTGGCGGTGCTGCCGGCGGAAACCAGCAGGATAGTTCTTTCAAGAGTTACGGAATTTAAGCACATGGTTTCATGGTTACGAACGGGAAATAACGAGGCAAGAATTAAGGCTGGGCATGATTGTATTTGCGTGTACGAATTATCTTTAGGGATACTGGTCATGAGCGATAATACGAAACAATAACGACAGGTTTAATTATGCGTATTGCGTTTTATTGAGTGTTTGTGAATGTTTGTAGATGAATATTCTCATCAAGCTTCTGTCAGTTTTCGAGATATTAAATACCATGCTTATGGCTCTGGCAGATTTCGCTACGGTATTGGTGGTGTTGAAGCGTTTACTGATTTAAGAAAAAACCGCTATTCTCCTGTGTAAGTTGGTTCCTGATGTGTTTCAGGAGGTGCTATTTCTAGGATGTCGAAGGTGTTTGCGTGGATCTCATCAGTGGATGGAGTTGAGCGAGTATCCTTTAAAAGGTAACACTCGTAGTTAGTTGGATTTGGTGGCTGAGAGTTCTGCTGGCACTATCTATTGTGGCTGCGTGGCTTGAGCTATCAATATACCTAGCGGGGTTGTGGAAGACCATCTAGCACGTAGCAGTCTGTAACTTTCAGGCTATTGACCTGCAACGGGTGCCGGTTGCTAATCTGAGCATTCGACACGATTACACATTCTATATTACATTCCATCCTGTTAATAAAGGATGGCCGCCAGCGACGACGACGAAGAAGCATCCTACATAGACTATGAGGCTTTCCTCGATCCCAGCTTCAGACCAGCCTCCTTTGCTAACACCCTCGTTCTCGCGACCAACAATCCCAATGACACACCGCTGGACCTCTCAACACCGCTCTCCAAAGTTTTGTTCGACGCCCAAGAAATTGACTCCCATATTGAACTCCTTACAACCCGTTCTGCCATTCCGTTACTCACTCATACAAAAGAGCAAACCGAAGCGAGCACGAGGATCATCTCCGAGATCGACAATCAAGTTAAGAGTTTGAACGATAGCTACAAGCAGCTTGAGAAAGAGGTTATAAAAAAACATGCAGAAGCCGACGAGGTGCGTCTCGTCGCCTCACGATTATGGGAAACCTTGAAGCTTGGCAGGTCTGTGGCTCGGTGCCTCCAGTTAGGTCGCCAGCTCGAGGTCCAGCATGCCGAAATATCCAGCGGGACTGGTAGTGGCAATAAGGAAGATCATCGCGCTCTGGTACGATGTGCGCACACTCTTCTATCCTTAAGGGAAATCCTCGAGAAGAGGAGCCCCGGTGAAGAGGGGCATGGACTAGAGAAAGTGGAAGTGATCAAGAATCTTCAGGATTATGTCATTGGGCCAATTGACCGGTCTATAAGGAGTACATCGGAGCAAATTATTCGAGAATTCTCGATCGGGTCGGCATCTGGAACAGCGACGTTTGCGCAAAGTGAAGAGGCAAAAGCACGCACAATATCCGCAGCTATCACGCTGTACCTGATATCACCAACTCTGGGCGTGAAACTAGACAAGTGGGCTCCCCAGCTTCTTGTGCAGGCACTGGAAGTATACCTACGAAATGCATTACAGAGCTCTATAGCTTCGCTGGCGAGGTCACTAGCTACGCTGCCATCGCTCGACCGCACCTTGGCTGAAGTTGCGGCGCGGTGTCAGAACATTATTGCCCTCGAAATCATACTCGATGCGACAAAGGCCCCGACGCACCCACTTCTCCCGCCGCAAAAGAACACATCTGAGAGAAACAACCTCTTGCAGCCTCTTCTGACCCACCTTGAAACGGGCTCGCTGGCTTCGTACTTCTGGAGATCGATGGCGGGTAGCCTCGCGACCAGGGTCCAGGAGATTGTCAACCGCGGCGGCATATCTGCCCGGACGTTGAAGACGAATCGAAACGGGGTGGGCGAGGCGATACGCGAGTGCGTCATTCGAGGGAGTCAACCGCCGAGCAGTGTGGCTCCACCCAAGGGCCGTGGTGCGAAGAGCGACTTGGAAAAGAGCGGCGGATGGGATAGAGAGGTGGCGGTTATGGTTGGGAGCGTGGTTGGCAATCTAGGACGGTGACCGTCGCGCGAACGCTAGGTTCGGCGTTATGCTGCGCTCTGTAATTGCTCCCTTACCCGAGAGGGGCTACCTACCAGGTATCATACCCTACTATCAATTTGCGGAGGCTGCGACAACACCATGCAGGTAGAAGTTTCACGAAAAATGCGCCCAAAGTCGTCCTACAGTTACAGCGTCTAGTATGCTTCCAAGCAGTAATCATTGCCCGGTGAGGGATTTATCTGTTTCTCGCCATGTGATGGAGTCATACTAAAACTTTGGCCGGGTACTTTTACAAGCGGGCCATTGATATTCACCGCAACCTACACGTGTATAACCACCATTCACACCATGCGGTGCGCTGAACATGAATATTTGGTGGGGTTAGTAACATGCTCTGCAGATAAACGGGTCGTGGTCAAACGAGGTGCCTTAACAACAATGAACATATTTCGTTAGACGGTCTTCACAGGTCTCAGAATCAATAATAGACTTAAGGTGGGTTCCCAGGGCCGCGCCAAGGGCTTTCTTTCCAACATGTTGAGGCGGCGCTTGGCTTGATTTGAACTCTTGACAAGAGAACGATTAGTGCATGACAGTCTCGACAGTCTGGCAATCCATTCATCCACTACCATGACTTTTTATCTGGCTCTTGATCAGAACTCCTGACATGTGATAATCGCGACTCGGCTCTAGTGGGGTTCTTTTTAGCCTCCAAGCTAGGCATATGTACCTGGTGCCTTATACATGCATTCAACTGACTAACCACCTCAACTAAACACTAGTATACTGTATGTATGTGTTATCTACCTACATGTACTAAGATTAACTCTGATTATGCCGTCTAGGTATTATCTCGATTTTACTGGTTGCGGAAACCTAAACGTAGAGCTGGAATTCGTGGTGGAGAATTAGCCCGCCGCGTGTTTCTTTGACTCGCGCTGCTACTTCTTCCACTGAGGCTTTATTTCTCTTTGTAGCAGCATGTGGATACATAAATGGGCAAGTATACGCAAGTCTCGAAGATAAGTCTAGTTCGCCCGGTTGTTCTCGGCCAGGAGGCCCCGCGATCGCGTCATTTGCCTGTGTACATTTACCTAAGTAAGTGCCTACTTAAACGTACCATATTCACGCCATTTCAACCGTGTCTCAATCCCTACAAATGTCTTTATATTAACCATAAATTGCGTAAGAATTTTGCTCTCTATTGATAAACACGATTCGCAGCATTCTATTGGCCGAATTACTTGGATAGCAGCATTGTATGGCATTGCACACTACTGTATAACCCTTGCTGCGCTATTGGCTATTTTTAACACCCGCGGTATCGGTTGTTACGTCATTCGCTCAGGTACTGTACTGTACGTATGGCTTTCTCTCCTCCCGTATTGCCGGCCAAAATCAAATTTCACCACCCTTTCCCCTCTGCACTTGTTGCCGATGCCGTCCATGGTACCAGAGAACGCGCGGGGCTGTACACCCAGCCGGAACCAGCAAGGGTGCTCGTTGTTTCGGATATCGAGGAATGAGAAATTGGATAGTAGGACGAGGAACGATCAATACAAAGAGTGAGCAGTATGTGGCCGCTTCTGCGCAGCTTGTCAGACGGCGGTGTCAGATCATGCAAACAACGACCGGCATGCTTCATAGCAAGTGTTGAATCCTACATAGCTAGCCTTGGTACATGATAACTGCAGGTACTTTACACCCCTACAGTATAAACCGATTCTGTCTACAGCTCTGTCTACCTTTACCTACATGCATATGGTAACCCAAAGGTCGACTACTGGTGTACTACTGTGCCTTTCTAGGTGTTAGTACCCATCAAGGAGCAAACCCTCCAGGTTGCAGGCTTCGACAACACGAGTGCCCCACCTCGAATCCGGTTGCACGTCACCCAGTCACCCCACGGAGTAACACACGCAGCAAATGCTCGTTGACTCGTTTCGTTTCGTTACGTTTCTAGATAGCACCCCCCCTCTATTTCTCTCGTCTTCTTTGGCTGGTTCGCCGAAGATGGAGACCACTTATTGCGTCGTAGCCTTCTATTCGCCCTTTTCTCTGCCTTGATCGTCGTCGCTGTCGCAATCTTTTTTTTTTTGCTTGTTTCTCATTCTGGCTTGAAGATAGCTTCGAGTTCTTGCGATACTCTCTCCGTTTGAGGTATACTTGTCGTGGATAGCTGAACAGTCATGGCAGAAAGGCAGCTTCCCAAGGACACCGGCGCCGAGGCCGCGACTCGCAAAGTCGACCGTACTTCTCGCTCTCCTCAGCTCTCCCTCGCCAAGCACCTCGATGAAGGCGATAATAGCTCCCCAGACCTTCCACCACACCAGCGAGCATCTGTCACTAGGGTCCCAGTCACTCCTGGCATCAATCTAACCACGTACCAAACGCCATCGTTGCAAAAGACGAGCGACGCCGAAGGTGCAGGCTACTTCACACAAGATCCTAGAAAATACGACCACCCTACCCACACGGATCACATGGTAGAGTCCCCCGATAATATCTCTACCCTCAGAAGACCCTCGTCCCCGACCGATTTGATCAGGGGTGCTATGTCTGGTAAAGAGGTGCTACGGCGCATGAGCCTGCCCACTAGAGGTCATAGGGAGTCGATATCCGACATCAAGTCTGCTGCGCCCGATCTAGCACTCACTGGGAACATCATATCGGTTACTTTTACCACGCCTCACACCTTCAAATATCATAAAAATGGTGAATGGGTAGGTCAAGATCAACTGGAGTTTGGTGTGAAGGCAAACTAATACGCGCTAGGAACTGGGAAGCCGTCACGGACAGTCGGCTCTATTTGATTCTTTCGCGTACCTCTCCTCCCCCGAGGTCCCTTGGAACCATTCTGTAGTCGCATGGACAGGTGAAATAGAGGGCGTTTTAGGATCCTCGCCATTTCCCACTATACCGCATGATACTACTGCTATACCTGCGTTGAATCAGCTCTCTGCGCCCGTACCGGTAGACAACACGCCCCCTACTCCGCCCGATTTCGAAGGCCTGTGGATTCCGCGCGACCATCAGAAAATCCTGGAACGTCGGTTAGCCCAGGATAAACGGTTGAAGACCATACCCGTATGGTTAACTGATGACAACGAGGCCGACGATGAGGGCATCACCCTCAATGATCAGGGACGATGGAGACGCTACGCTGAGCACGAACTATATCCCTTGTTCCACTACAAGCAACACGAGCCCACAGACGGTCGATCAGAACGCGTAGAGTGGGCCAATTATTACCGCGCCAACCTCCAGTTTGCGAATAAGGTCATTGAGATATACAAACCCGGCGACATCGTTGTCATCCACGATTATTACCTCGCACTGCTCCCTAGTATGTTGCGCCAGCGAATGCCCAACATGTACATCTCATTCTTCCTACATTGTCCCTTCCCAAGCAGTGAGTTTGTGAGGTGCTTGCCACGAAGAAAGGAGGTGCTTGAGGGCTTGTTGGGATCCAACTTAATCGGGTTCCAGTCGTACAGCTACTCGCGCCACTTCACCAGCTGCTGCACCCGCATTTTGGATTTTCCTTCGGATGCAACTGGCCTTGATATCTACGGGGCTCGCGTCGAGGTTGGGGTATTCCCGATCGGCATTGACGCCCACAGGGTAGAGGGGCTTGCATGGTCCAAAGAAGTTTCAGAAAAATGCGATGTGCTGAAGCAGATGTACAAGGGAAAACAGATCATCGTGGGTCGAGACCGGCTGGATAGTGTCCGCGGTGTGACCCAAAAGCTCATGGCATTTGAGAGATTTCTGGAACTGTACCCTGAGTGGCGGGAAAAGGTTGTTCTCATTCAAGTGACGTCGCCAACCAGCATTCAGGAGAAGAGAGATGAGGCGGAAAACAAGACCAGTAGTAGGGTTAATGAGCTGGTGATGAAGATCAATGGCACCTTTGGTAGTCTAGGATTTTCGCCGGTGCAACATTACCCGCAGTATCTAGAGCCTGCGGAGTATTTTGCGCTCCTGAGGGCGGCGGATATCGGATTGATCACATCGGTGCGGGACGGTATGAACACTACTAGTCTCGAATACGTGGTTTGTCAGCGTGACACGCATGGCCCTTTGATCCTATCAGAATTCAGTGGAACTGCGGGGAGCCTCCGGGACGCGATCCATATCAACCCGTGGGACCTGAGCAACGTGGCCAAGCAAATCAAAAATGCCCTGACTATGTCTTCTGACAAACGCCAGTCTATGCAATTGAACCTTTACGCTCACGTCACGACACACAACGTACAAAGTTGGATTACCAAATTTTTGCGAAAGCTTGTCGGCACGCTGGCTTCCAACCCGAACGAAAATGCGACACCGTCGCTGGACCGCACGGTTCTGCTGCAGCAGTATCGCGCCGCCGGAAAGCGTCTTTTCATGTTTGATTACGATGGTACACTCACGCCCATAGTGAGGGAACCTCAGGCGGCCATTCCATCGGAGCGCGTCATTCAAACCCTTAGGATGTTGGCGGCGGATCACCACAATGCCATTTGGATTGTCTCCGGACGAGATCAAGAATTCCTACAGCAGCACTTGGGTCATATCTCGGAGCTTGGCTTTAGCGCAGAACATGGAAGTTTCATTCGACATCCTGGTGCAACGACCTGGGAGAACTTAGTTGAGACATTCGATATGTCTTGGCAAGCCGAAGTGTTGGATGTTTTCCAGAAATACACGGATCGTGTACCAGGTTCTTTCATCGAGCGCAAACGCTGCGCGCTCACCTGGCATTATCGTCAGGCCGACCCGGATCAAGGCATCCACGCGTCGAACGCGGCTTTCGACGAACTCAAGTCGACGATAGCTAAGAAGTGGGATGTGGAAGTGATGACAGGCAAAGCGAACCTAGAGGTCCGGCCAACTTTCATCAACAAAGGCGAGATCGTGAAGCGGCTCGTGCACGAATACAACTCAGACTCGACCCATTCGACAGGACAGGAGGGCAGCAACAGTGGATCCAAGGTGGACTTTGTCCTATGTTGCGGTGATGATTTCACGGACGAAGACATGTTCCGCGCCCTTAACGGCCTCAGTGGTAAACAGCTCATCAGCGATCAGGTATTCACAGTCTCAGTTGGCGCAAGCAAGAAGCCTACTCTCGCTAAATGGCACGTCCTGGAACCAGAGGACATCATTGAAACCGCAGCTCTTGTCGCCGGCGTGGGCTTGACCGGCGACCCTAGAGAGAAGCTGAGCCAAGTCAACCTAGCTGTCATGGCCGGCTTGGATGGACATCTGCCCACATGATAGGTGGTAATACAAATGACGAAGCTAGAGCAGACGGATTAGAATAGGGAGCTGTGCTCAGAGTCGGGAGAAGTTACAGAAACACGAAGAAAGCGTGATGCATGGTCTTATTGATAGAATTATCACATCTTAGATTAAGTCTTGATTGAGGATAGACGAGTATGACATTTCTTTCATAACCAAGATAATAGCAGGCTCATAGCTATAATAATGATAAGACTGCTTTGCGTTGCCGATACTCATCTGGCATCTGTATTCTAACCGACGAGGAGCAAATATGTATGTACGCTTCGATAAAAGAACTTGATGTTTCACATATTGCCGCACATCCACTAACATAAGTGACCTCGGTTTGGGCTTCTCTCAAAGTAGGCGTTTTTTAATGTAATTGTACTTTAAACTTTAAACTGCATATTTCTATCTATTTTGTTATTTTGTTAAGATGCTATTAATAAGTCGCCAACTAAGGGGCTGGCCCATTAGGCGGGTCAAGACTCTAGTATCACATAATATAAGACCAAGTGAGGCTCCGCAGAATTTGCTCGCGTTTCGTATGTGTTAAGTTGCAAACCAGCTAGAACTAGTTTGACAGGCACACATTGCTGGCTTTGTTTGTAGACGTCCCGCGATCAAGATGATGCATCATACTCTTTCCAAGAGGCGCGCGACAAGGTCCAGCACTCCCCGGATGCGCTTGGGCTGCCGGACTTGTCGGTAAGCCTGTAAGTGTCCAGTTTGGACAATATATGCTCAATATTTACACGTACCGTTGGCTACCAAGGCAATAAAAAGCGAGATATCAAGTGCGATGAAGTACGGCCACCATGTGTCAGATGCACCAAAGAAGGCTGGAAGTGCGATGGCTACGAACAAGCCGACCTGCAAGTTGAAGCCGCTGGGAACGTTACAGGCGATGCAATAGCTGCCAGGGGAATCTCAACAGAGCCAGGGTTGTCTATCGCAAGCTGTTCGATCCCGTTTAGGGTTCCAGACACCCAAAAGGACCGACGGATGCTACATTATTACTATGTGCAAGGCTCCCACTACACCTCCGGCTATCTACATTCGGACTTCTGGTCCGATACAGTCCTCCGAGAGAGCCACCACGAGCCAGTCGTGCGACAGGCTCTCGTGTCGCTTAGTACTCTACATCTCAGCTACATTACCACCGATGCGCCACGGGATGGAGATCGGCGAGTTGAGGTACCGGTCTATCACGGCAAAGCAATTCGAGCGCTGAAAAAGCGCCTGGAGACACCGACCCGCGCCACAATATGAACTTTATTGTTTTGAGAGTACCATCGGAGATCGCGATGCTGGAATGCCGCATGTTACAAACGGGTTAAATGTACTACCACATCATCTTCACGCCTGCGGGCTTGAAAACAATGAAGATTTTAACTTATTGTCGGGTGTGTTTCAGCGGTTGGAACTACAGGCAACTATGTTCAAAGACGAGCGCGTACCCCATCTAGTATTGGCGTCTCAACAGGATCACAGCGCATTGGCTGACGACTCATACCACGAAGGGGCCTTTTGACGACTCGAGGGCTCCCGACCGCACTCATCAAGCCGCAAAACTGCCTGTTCCGATTTCCCACCAGCTATGCCAGTCTCAAGTTTTACCCCACGGCGTCGTTACCCGAAAATATCTTGCATGAGAAGGACTGCATTTTAAAGCAGTTCGATACGTGGAGAAGCAGGTTCAATTACCTCGAGCACCGAGCAAACCCGTCCGTGCACACTGTCTTTGGCATCCATACTCTACTCATCCATTGGCAGGTTTCGCGCATGCTCCTCCTCTTGTCAAACTTTCCAGCCGATGAGAGTGTCTTCGGCGTGGTTCCAACCCGCGACGCTGAGGAGATTCTAAATCGCGCCAGCACAGTACTTGAACTCGCCCGGGAGCGAAGCATCGTAGCCGAAACAGCCAGGAGCCCACGTCGCAGTTTCTCCTCCGAGACCGGAATCGCGGCGCCTTCATTCATATTGGCAATGAAATGCTCAGACAAGTCAGTCCGCGATAGAGGCAGCTCAGGGTGTCTCTACACTTCTCCAGGTCTGCGGGTCCCCGCTTCGCGAGCGTCCGCGCTGCGTTCGAGCAGGAAGCCGAGCGCGCGCGTGCCGTTGTCGGTGATATGGGCGAGGAACCGGGGCGCCGGGCCTGGGTCGCGAGCCTGGATGATGGAGTAGACGTAGCTTTCGACCTCGATGCCGTACACGAGGCCCGGCTGCCATGCCCCGACGCCGATCACATCGGGCCCTAGCATGACGGCGGTGAAGCCGGCGGAGACGGGGAGGACTGGGACATTGAGGCGGTTTATACATTGGATGTCGGTGACCTCACGCTCAATATCGTCCTGGCTGTCATCGTTTGCCTGGCGGCTCTTGCGGTGATCGTAGAACGCATCTACTAGGCCTACGAGGTCGAGTTGCCTATTGCACCAAGCAGGACTGCTATATAGCAGCCTTACAGCTTACTCTAGCTGCGCCGTCTCCGTAGGCGAGAATGAACTTGCTCTCGACGCTGTCGCCGGCGATGGCAAGACGCCCCCAGTCTCCAGCGGAGATGGTGTCGAACGCCAGGAGTTTGCCGCGATTATCAAGTACGCCGCTGGCGCCCTTGGAAAGATTTGGGGCGGTTAGGTATCTGATTACCTGGCCTCGATAGAAGTCCCCGGTCCCGTGGACTGGGACACGAATGCGATATAGAATAGGGCTCGTGGGGCCAGCCCTGATGAACGCTTTCAACAGTGAACAGGACTGCAGAGGCCATAGTTGGCATTGGGCAGAATAGGAACAAACAATAGGATGTGAAGTAGATAGCTTCTCAAGAAGCATGGAAGAAGCTGGGAGGATCATCTGTGCTCTCTGGGTAGATATCTAGGGAATCAGCCGTCTTTTTATATTCACGCCTTTAGGGGGAAAAGTCTATCACACTCCCATTGAATTATTCAGGGTTGAGCAAGATGCCACTAGTAATCTGTAGGTTGCCTGGTCTTTGTAGTTTACATTGGCCAAGTTTGGTGACAGTGGTACTTAATATGCAACATTCTCCTCAGAATGTGTGCGGTATTTGGTCCTCATTCACTAAGGTCAGCTCTTGCACATAGTTTCACGCCAATTAGCGCCGTATTCGCCTTCCCAGATGCTGGCGATCTCCTTTGCTACCTCTTCGCTCACATCTCTCCACTCCTCCCCGAGGGTCTCAGCCTTATGTCTTGAAAGCGTAGTAATATCAAAACAGTGTCCTGCCCATACTCCCCTCGAGATATTAGTTGGGTCTTTCATACTGACAGACGAGGATATTGACCAGCAAATGCGCGACATGACCACTTCGCCGAACCCCAAGACTTGAATATTAGGGCCGCTGATATAATCAGGTGATAGGGCGATGGCGTCGGAACGAACTATCTGCTTCATGGTCAGATTCCGGAGAATCCAGTGCTGATCCGTAGGAAAGTAGGTCTCGTTTGTGACCCTAAATTGTGGTCTTATATGGAAAAACGCAGGGTCCTCAGATATGCCTCGTCGGATACAGCTACCCGCTAAGGAACATGTTATGCTGAAAAGCTGGCTCTCGAGCTTTTCTATCATAGACACAGTTGGATAAGTGAAATGCTCAAGAGTGAAGGGCTTGTTCCGAACATCTCCCTCATCGGGATACTCCCAATCATCCGGTACGTCGGTCGTCTCCTGGCGTAGAACCTCGAGTTCTTCGTTTGAAAATAGGCCAGGGAGGTAGTCATTTGGTTCAACATCGTGGCCCACGCAGACAACATTTGTGCCAGCCCATCGCCCGAAATGTGATGTGTAGTAATCCTCCAAGCATTCACGGCCTATGGACAAAAAGTGCTGATTCGTGATGCTGAGGGAAATGAGATCTTCCATGTCCTCGACAAAGGAAAATATAAGCCGATGTAGTTCTAGAGGAAGATTGGAAAGGGGAACGACAGTGTTCGAAACCGCTTTCTTATCCCGGGCTTGGACTTTGGTCTGCTTGCGGCATCGTGGGGATTCGGCATGCACGTTGTCGTCATCCCTGATGCGCTTCGCTCCTCGCTTCTCCTCACAGATAGTGTCGGTCGAGTCAACGACAGAGGCATTTTGTGGCGAATCATGCTGCCGCCGGACCGGAACAGCTAAGAGGCATACAAGATCCCTTGCTGAACCATCAAAAAGAATTTCTCCTAGTTTGCCCGACCAGGACAGGGCCAACTTCGCCCGAGGAGCAACGAGCTGGAACGATTGCCCCATTTCGAGTCCTTGGCTTCTTCTTGGGTCAAGAGGCGAATGGCGCAATTCAGGAGCGAGAGTGCGGTGTGGTACATTAATAGTGAAGTTTAGAAGAGGAAAGAGAGAAATAAGTAAGATGAAGAAAGGAAAGGATCTATCTAGCAATTACAGTACAGAAATATATAGCCAGGCATTAGCGGAGTACCTAGATGCCTTAGGTATTCCATTCACTATGAATAGTGAACAATGAACAATAGCAAAACCCTACAGCCTGACTGTCTGGTAACTGTTGACAGCTGCAAATAGGGTGTCAGCCGTCACAACAATGAGTAGGTGCTCTCTCCACTATAGCCATTAAAAGATTTACCATCCTGGGGGTTTGTAGATACCTCTGCAACGCTCCCATTGGTTCATACGGCCACTGAAACGAGTTGATTGGTCAAGCCCTAAATCGGGACATCAACCACAACGTATTTACACTAAACTTAACTGTGTGGCTTGGGCACTGCATATCCCTTATATCGCGAATATGGGGCTGTAAAACGGTTTGGATGGCCTACGAATATAAGGCTAGGACAACAGCGGCTCGACAAACTAGCCGCACGCAGAAGAGCCGATGACAGCCAACCAGTTAACCGCCTTCATATGTCCCTGCCTAAAATGCTTCGTAGCAGGTATTGATTAGTATAGGCACATGCCCCCATCGTCGCGTGGAAGCAGCAGGTCCAAACAGGGACAAGGCAGTGGAATACATGAGTCGTCTTGGGATTCGTAAGACACATACGAGGGACAGTCCCTCCAGCAGCAAAGCTTCGCCACCCCCGACTATATGCCCCAATCTGGCGGGAGACCTACTTCTCCCGAATATCTCTACCTAAAGGACTATCAGCAAGACCAGATCTAAGCACCTGTGTCCTTTTGCTCAGCCTTAGAGCCGCAGGAGAGCTCACTTTGGGCTTTGATCCTATCAGGATATATATATATATATATTGTAGTACCAATGGGGGTGCTACGGTTAACCTTTTACCTCTGACAGTTATGCGCCCATGTAGCTCAGTGGTTATGATAAAAAACCACAGTTTCACTGCCTAGCTAGCCAAAATAAAACGTCAGCTTGCCATTGGCCTACGCTATCTCGAGCCCCAGAACTCGACTAGATCTAGTAATAAGGCACGACGATCAAACGCACATACGCTTAAAATACACAAACCACTTCTTCGCTATAAAAAGTCTACAGCTTGATCACCGGACATTTTAGTTTTCGGCCACAACGGCCAACTTAGGACCACTTAATGTTAACTTACATATGAGCCCGTGTAACTCTAGCCAACGCGTCCCATGTCACCTTGCCTGAGGGGGTGTGACAAGCAATACATATATTATAGCGTAGTACCAATGGGGGTACAACGGTTAACCTTTTACCTCTGACGGATCTTCACAGCCTCGAGGCGGGCCTCCCTTCCAGATGTTGGGGCAGGTAAGAGAGCTCGAGTGCCAATTCAACAGCAGTTTCTAGCTTTTTTTGTCGACTAAAACCCTGGATCGCGCCATCATTTTTGATATTTTTGCCCAAAACAGCCAAGATAGTCTAACGCAAGTGATTATTGCCCGCGCAACAGACAGCTCAGAGCTCGAAATCGCAAATCCCCCACCCTATCCAACAAATCCGTTTCTATTTCATACTTAGTACTCTATACCGTCTTTTGCAGTGGCTAGCAGATTCCGGTTGAAATCTGCAAGTCGTGCAGATCTAATCAGAGGCGATCCCAATGGTGAACGGTGCCTATTAAGAACTTCTGATACACTCAGCCAGCATGGTAGCCGTGAGTTTATCAACTGCGAAAAGGATGGAGAGAAGCTATTTGCTAACTTAGTAATATTTGCGATTAATTTTCGCTCATAGATCCTTAAATTTTTAGGCCCGGCTGCTTTCTCTCGCACCCCTAAGTTAGACCTTGGAGGTACTACCTAATCCTGTGCTGCCTGAATATCTCGTCATAGCGTGGATCTACAAAAAAACAACATACAAAAGCTTTTTTAGACCAGGAAATGGGCCCGGGTTTATGCGTCTACACGTGAATGGAAGTCCTGCGTCAAATATCTCTGAATTGTCACGTCTCTTTCACAAATATTGGCAGTGGTTGCATGTGTTAGATTGAAGGAGTGCTTCACTTGGGGGCGAAAGCTACATAATATGATGACCCTCGCTGGTCATCTGTAGGATTTGATAGTGGGTGGTGGCTGAGCACCTGGCCCCTGAAAGTGCACGTCTACCAACATTACTAGAGCCAAGCGTACGTTGTCGACCCATGACCATCCCAGAAAACTTGACGCATGGTTAACATCGCTATGTTCACTTAACATCTTCTTTTATCTTGAAATTTAAATTCTCATGGATCCACTCAGCATTGTATCGTCAATAGTCTGGTTGCTGACTGCTGCGGCGAAGCTTCATAGTTTGCTAGAATATATTTCATCAGCCAAAAACGCCCCCGCGTCCATCCACGAGGCACATACAGAGGTCAAGCATGTTGAACTCGCGTTACGGTCTCTTCAGCGGTACCTCTGGGGCTTTGATCCGGTCGATGCGAAACGTAAACAGCTTATATCTATCGGAGAGCTTACTGTTTCTTTAGCCGATGCCATGGTTGCAATCTCAGAATTCGAGAGCTTCTTGCGGCCGCTAGCAAGATTAAAGAAGATAGAGTTATCTATCCTGTGGCTTAGATATACTAGACGAATTGAAAAGCACACCATGAGAGCGCAACGCCATAAGGCGTCACTAACTATGATGCTCAACATTCTACAGTGGTAAAATATGATTCTGTTATCAGTATTAGATAGGATGTGCTAACTGGGTTATAGTGAGTCGGACTTGGAGGCATCCCAGTGCCAAGAACGGCTCCAGATATTGGTTGAAACGATCTTGACTGAGAATAAAGACTTAAAAACACGACTGGGTCAGCTAGAGGATATGCTCAGTCACCTGAGTACGCCGGCTCGCCGTATGAAAGATAATAGCACCGCCAGATTCTCTTGCGACAATAACTTTGACAATACGTCGACTAAAGGGGCCACTGATTGTCAAGGCACCATTGTTCATCTGGAAAAGAGTGAATTTAGATTCGCCTTCGAATCGGTCCTGGAACAGTCAAGGGTCTATCAACGAAACGATAATAACCAATGCGATTGCTCGCTTATCAGTTCCGCACGGCAGTCCCGTTCTTGGTCCACAATCTCGGGCTATAGCTTGGCAATTATATCTGTCCTCTCAGTATTCGGGATACCAATAACAGCTATCGATATTGCCAATAAAAGGCGTTATGAACCGGAAGCTGTAGAGAGCCTAAGCTTACTGGACGAGAGCAATGAAAAGATACTAAATTAATCTGTCAAGTCAGTAGACTACAATTGCAACAGTAGTGGTATATTTTCAAAGGCTACCACTGGGTCATTGTTACAACTAAAAATGAGATCAAATCCAATCCTCGAAGATTCTCCCACGACGACATCTGTGTTAATCATCACCCTACCAGGCCGCTTTCCTCCAGACAGAAATTAGTAAAGTGTAGCAGTGAGCGATTAAGACGTGGTAGCAATAATGGCATCAATACTGAGCGTGACAAAATGACTGATTAGCCAGCCTGTCATAAGTGCGACTGGTGTGAATACACCAGGGGTGGATACTGAGAAACAGGGGCTGCTGGAAGTGTTGATAGATCATGCCGTAGATAGTGGAGCAAAGCGAAAAACCGCACCATTTGAGACAAGTGAGCACCGCTAAGAAACTTGGTTCATGATTTCTGATGGTGGTTATCTTGTAGATCAAGACAAGAACCCTGCCCATCGCAAAGTGTGTAGCCAGGTACGTGTTATTGGCCTCTTTACGCGTTCATTGGGGTAAGCGCTGAGGGTGAGTTTGTAAAATTCGAGAAGTGAGGCTTTTAGACTTGGTTAGTATCTTTCTACCTGAAGAAGCGTAATATGGCTTCAAATTTTGAAGCAGCCGGTGATCGTTAGCGTTGCATCTGCTGTTTCTGCAACACCTGCAGCGCATGGTAAGACTTGACCACCGATTTGTTGTTGATCGGCGACAGAACTCTGCTTTGTGATGGTTGTCGTTACAAATGCAGCGCATGTGGCGATACCATTCCAGATCTTGTTATATTTGTTTGCGACGCCGCTTTTTGTGTTATATGATTTCGGTGCAGAACTTGCAAACAACAGATCGGAAATTGCCAATATCTTGGCAGAAGTCAACGCACCTGCTGCATAACTTGTAATTAGAGGAACACTTAAAGCATGTGAAGGAGCTGGAGCAGGTAAAAATCATCCCCAGAGGTAGCTCTTATAAATTCTGAAAGCATATCGCCACAATCGCACTGGCAGTGGTAAACAATATGCTAAAAGAAACTGCTTGAACTCCTAAAGGCTCGAGACATCGTTTGAAGAAAATGTTTCACAACCCAATAGTGGATTATGAACTTATCAGATTTAAATTCCGTTGTTGCAAATACATAAAATGGGCCGTCAGTTAAATGTACAAAATATAACTAAATGTGTTCTCATCTGTAGGTGATTTTTCATAATATGTATTATACTACAGATTGCATATAAGTAGAAACTACTGCGTTGATCATTGTACCTTCGTGCACGTGCTACAGAATTTATCCATAATCCTCTACTTGGCTTCATCTTTAGCACAGCGAGGTGTCATTCGGCTAGTTAAAATAGATTGTCGCAAATAGGATCTGGGCTGGCTAAATTAACAGTTATATCGGTAGTCTCAACGATCCTTGGCTTATGTATTTCCCCGCGTCATAGTATAGTGATAATACCGAGCTCTAAGGTGGAGTCTCGCTGCCCCATAACTATATAGCCAATGTGTGTTCTTCGAAATACAGTCATGTTCGTGCTCGACATCCTCATATCCGCTGCCGTAAAAATGCACTTTTCTCTACTGCTCCCTGCCGCCATCTTGGCGCCTACTATTGGTATTGCTGCTCCGGTCAGCGACTTTTCTGTCCCTAGTCGCATCAAGCGCCATGAGGCTCTCTACAAAAGAGAAAACCTTTGCAGCTTGAAGGCCCCGCCATCTCTCTGTCAACCGAATGCTACCGTAACCGTGGAAGAGACAGCCAAGAGGGCCTACCAGTTCTATCGTGCATTTGTGGTTGACGGTGATCCCAGGACAATGTTTTCTTTGATTGATTCAGCATACATAGTAAGTAATCACACCAATATGATTGCAATGTGCACCGTCGCGAGAGAATACAGTAATGCTGAATATGAAACGCATCTCGTAGCAACACCATGCAGGATACGCGAACGGACCCAATACTATCTGGCCCCTGTTCTGCAGCGGGAACAAAATAGGAACTGAACAAAATACTGCGTGGTGCTTCGATGCTAGTACAAACATGTCATATGCGCAATATTCGACTACGGACAGATGGCGTTGGGTTGGTGGCTGCGTTCATGAACACGTAAGTATTTTGAACTACAAGAGAGCCTACCTTATCCTGACTACTCCTCATAGTGGGACCAGAATGAGTCTATCCCGAAAGACAAATGCTACAAACTCAACACTACAACCACATCTTAGTGGAGCTTTGAGTTGAATTTTTGAATAAGTCATTCGACATGTATTTGAATTATGGCTTGGAGCGGATCTGTGTCTACCTGATTCACATATGTACTTTCTCACTGGAAAACTCGTAATCTTTGATAGCTATGTGCACATAAGATGCTTAAGACTATTTATCGTTATTAGGTATCATTTATACCGTCATTACTATGAAAATTACGTACGAAGCTGCTTGGCGTACACGGTCACTCAGCCTAATTTGGTAGCAAAGGGCCAAGCGCTTGAGGCTCTTCTAAAATTACCGTCAGCCGCTTGGAAATAATAATCAATACGACCATCACTTTAGCTGCTGCGATGAAGGTGATGATTTAATGAGCTAATGCCGCATGGGTAATCTACCCAAAGCTTTCTTGGTTCTTTTGATGTTTGGGGAATGGCATTTGCTCATTATTGATTGTTTATAAACAGTTCTTCGATTTGTGGTGCTGCACGCTGCCACGTGATCCCCAAGGAGTTGCTCGCCCACGGCCTCAGAATATTTTTGTGAGAGAATGTCACCGCCGCCATGGCAGTAATTAGCTTGTGTACAGATTCTTTTCATCATGTTGATTGCCTGTGAATTCTGATACCTACTTTTACCAATTACCAACAATCACAGTTGCGTTTATATGAACCTCAACATTAATATACAGGAAAAATACGAATCCTTTCTCCTATACTCTCTACTAAGTTGGGTATGGGTTTTCACTAGAGTGTCACAGCATAACTCCGGCACAATTGCCTCGACAACGGGGCTTTGATGTTAATTGTCCGAGATGGAAACAATGTGGCGTGATGGGTAACGCGACCGCTTAGTCTCGTCCCACCAAATTCACCTTTTTAACCAGCCAAGTTTGTTTTTACACCCCCAAAGTAATGGAACTCGGGATGCACGTCATGTGCCCCATGCTGCAGACCATCTACAGCCACGGGGGTCATTGGCAGGCAGGCGATAACACAAAATCATAGCCAATTAAAAAGAAGAGGCAAGACCCCATAAGCAGCTACTCCAAGCGGGGTAGATGCGAACATAGCGTTACATCAGTTTGATGTAAACGCAGTAGAAAGGCCATCCCCCAGCTAATATGGTATGCTATAGTATATAAGATGCTGCCGTGGTCGAAATGTGCCAGTAGGGTATTTCTACTTAATAGCCTTACTTTTACTCCAGTCTCTAATTACTTCTTTCATCCACACCTCTACAATTTGGACACTTTCCAGTTCCATAACCATGCCTACGACAGAGATACCAGCGTCTGTTCTTGGCTTGGTGAAGTCCTCTCAGAGCCCCCATATTGTGACTTTCGTAATATTTCTTCTGTTCATCTCGGTTAGTTGGCCCATTGCAATGACCTACATTCCGACTCATTGACAGATGAAAAGATCATCGCTTATTACGGGTGCGTTTCAATTTACAACACCTGGCTACATCCTCTCGCAAGGTATCCTGGTCCTCGCCTGGCAGCAGCGGGCCAATGGTGGATGATCTCATCTTATTTCAACGGACGGACGCCGACTGATCTCCTTAAACTGCACAATCAATACGGACCCGTTGTACGGACTGCTCCTAATGAGCTATCCTACATCAATCCATCTCAATGGAGAGAGATCTATGGCTACAAGCCACAAGGACAGGCTGAGTTTGCCAAGGACCACAAGTACTTTTCTGGCCTAAAGTTTGACCCTATTATTCTTACTGCTGATCGACACTATCATGGATACATCCGCAAACTGCTAGCCCATGGATTTTCCGAAAAGTCTCTAAGAGACCAAGAGCCTATACTAAAGCAATACATTGATACTATGTGTCGTAGGCTCTATGAAGAGAGCCAAGATGGATTGCAATCGGTAGATATATTGAGCTGGTACAATGTACGCTATTCGTTTCATGGAATTGACATTGCCAGGTTAGCCTAACACTACGCAGTTTCTAATATTTGACTTTATCGGTTTCCTAGGTCAGTATCTTACCTGTAGCTCAGGTTATATGCTAGATCATTACTAAGAGAGACATAGCTTTTGGAGAATCGTTTGATTGTCTGACAAACTCAAGCTTTCACACGTGGGTTAGAATATTCTTTAGCGAGGCGAGGTCTCTTTCATATTCCCAAATGACTTCTCGATTGCCATATCTCCTTCAGGCTCCATTTGAGCGTTGGTTTGTCCCGCAGAAGGTTAGGTCAGATCGGAAAACGCTTAGATCTCTTAACGAAGTAAGATACCATCCGCCGAAGAACCCGAGCAGTAGTAAACTGATCATTAATTAACAAGGAGAAAATTAAACACCGCCTCGAGAATAAACCTGGAGTTATAGACTTTATGGACAAGCTCGTAGAGGCTTACCATTCGGGAAAGATGACACTGAAGCAGCTTGAAGGTAATGCGTATATCCTAACCGGGGCAGGGAGCGAAACTACAGCAACATTGCTAGCCGGTAAGCTACTTACTGGTGGCCTCATGTGGTATGAGCTAACTGAAACGAAAAATTAAGGTCTCACTTGGCTACTCCTCAAGCATCCACGGGTTTTAGGAAAATTGACAAGCGAAATCCGCACCGCATTCCAAAGTGCCGATGAAATAAACATTGGCAGACTAAACAACTGCAAATATCTCTTGGCTTGCGTAGAAGAGGCACTGCGAATTTATCCACCGTCATCGCAGCCACATCATCGCATTGTGCCGCCCAATGGTGCTGTGATTAACGGAGAATTTGTCCCAGGCGGTACGTCCGTTGGCATTCCAATCTACGCCGCTTGCAATAGTCCTCTCAACTGGACACAACCGGAGGCGTTCATTCCAGAGCGTTGGATTGCGGACAAGGACTCAATTTTCTTCGGTGATAAGAAGGAGGCAGCCCAGCCGTTCTCCTATGGTCCGAGGAACTGCATTGGTCGTAACCTTGCATACGCGGAGATCAAACTCGTAATTTCACGGATGGTCTGGCATTTCGACATGGAGAATGCAACGGAGGGCGACTGGATGGACCAGAGGGTATACTTAGTCTGGGAGAAGTCACCCTTGTGGATTAAACTGCATCCTGCAAAGCAAGCTCAGTAATATCACATTGTCAGTGTTGAGTGGAAGCTACACAAATTGCTTTTACAGTATCGGTACTGTACATAAGTCCTATTTATTGTGCTCTCCACGAAATCTTGGTTCTATTCATTCTGCAGGTAATACTAACTTGCTTTCTGTGCCTGTTTACGTAACTATCGAATTACCTCAACCCTAAAAGGAGTCTTCTGTATCTCCCGTTGGTATCGGGATAGTACGGAAAGTAACCGTAAGTTGTGAATATATGAGTGCTTCAGTCCTAAATTTATAGTTGACTGAATCTTGTAGGATATTTCGTCTTGAGCCTCTATAATTCTGTTTCGGAACTAATATTTCGTAATGTAGACCATTACTTCTCAGTTGGTGGATAGTCTTTTAACCTCTACTAAGCTTTCCTTGGTGCCAGAGCTAGCGCTTGACGATCTAGCAACTTAAATAGTTACTGCCACCACCATCACCTCTTCCAAATCCCTCTCACGCGTTCTGGGCGCTCTGAGACGCCTTATTTGCAGCCGTCACCATCTCTTCAGCAGCAAACTTGTATGCCACTCACCTCGCCCTTTTGGCGTCGTCCGCGCGCAGCCGCCAACGCAATCTGACATTATACTTACATAGTCCGGCGCAGAGCGATAACTTAGCAACGGCCCGATATATACGACATCCTATAGGCCTGGTACGACTGAAACAGTGTACGCGTGTCGGGCGTTGGCGACTATTCCACTATCCATAACTTGGGCAGCAACGGCAACAGAGGCAGTGGCAAGTTTTGATATCCAATTCTGGGCCTCCTCAGTGCGCTGCTAAACGCGGCGATGTAGAGGCGAGCTGCATTCTGTGCTGGGTCTTCTTCACGTACCGTGATGTGCTCGAGCTCAAGGGCACCTGGTTCTGCCCGTCAGAGTGCACAAGATATCACCCGGAGCAGGTGTAGGCGATAAATGTCTAGATAATGATGATATGGAGGTAGGGTACCATGTAAGACGGACCATGAGGAGCTACTGCGGCATCGGGCGACTGCGTTAGATGATAAGACACAACTGGGGCTCAGACATGACGGGTTGAAGCGGGAGCGATGGCGATTACGGAGAGAGGCTGCAAGCTTTAAGCCAGAGGAGGATAGTCGGTCGAGAAAACAAGGAGACTGGTTACAAAAGCAACTGGGGTGGTTGAGAGTATTTTAGAAGAGAACTCAACCTTAAGTATTAAAGTCGTTACTATTGCAGTGTGATTGGGTATATAGGATGCGCATCAAACACATAGAAACGGAGAGCCTATTGAATAGATTCACCTTCGCAGTATACCCGGCCTAGTTACTACAGACAATTACAATGGCTTACAATCAGCAGCCGCCACCAAGACATGATGGCCAAGTGCTAATACCACAGCAACTGGTTGGCACTAGACAATAGGCCTACAAGTTCAGGAGTTTGATATAGCATAATAATACAGCAAATCCCTAGCGAAGCAGCAGAGTTGCTCATTGATGTGTGAAAAACATTGGAGCTTGGTCGAATTGGGTTGGGTTAGGTACGGGTCAACCACTCCCTTCGCTTGAAACCTTTTTTTCCCTTTCTAGTTGTCACAATTCGATTCCAGACCATGTCCTTTTTTTTCCTCCTTGCACAAGGTTACGTGATTATCCATAGAGCAAAGATTCACATTTTGGCAGCACCGAGACCTTTTTTTTTTTTTTTTTTTTTTTTCAATTCTTGTGTAAAGGGGTTTAACTCGCGATTTTAATTTACAAGGCAATCAAGAGCGGAATCGACTATCTTTCCAAACTCGACGACCACGCTATCTGTACTAATCACCCATGGGTTTGTGGGCGTGTCAGTTGCAGCCGGAATGCGGCTATTTTCTTTTGCAACAACTCGCCCAATCCTATCTTGTATAAGTGCGATGTCTTGGTAAAGTATGTGTAGGATATTCACAACGACTGTTATTACAGCGAGTTCCCAAATACCCTCAAGGTCCATGGACAGGAGTACGATGACGACTTCGGCATACAGGTAGTTGTCTGCGAATACAAGTACTGCTAGGAGGATAACTACAAAGTCGGAATGGACTCCGAGAGTTAGGAGGTCACGGAGGCTGCTCATATATGCAATAGCAATGACACAAGCGGCTAATAACTCAGACACATGAAAGGCAATTCTTGCTGGTCTATAAATTCACTTGAAGTAACGAAAGTGCTGTGATGTGAATAAAGACACCTAGTACCATTGGTTCCCATCATCAGTGAACATCAATGTCAGTATGAGATGTCTCCTATCCACATCACCTCTTGCAGTGGACGTTACTTCAATCTACTGGATTTAATGCCTATTTATGCTAAGGATTTGCTGGCAGTAGGATATAGAGTTGACCGCTTCATGGGTCGCACTTGCGTCATTTGAAGAATATCCTCCAAATTCACTTACTACCCCTTCTCAGTACTCTATAAGCTAAATAGCGAGCTCCGTAGGGCCATTATAGGATAGTGCTTCTACTGATGCCCCAAAAGTATGATGATGGACACGGTAAGAAGCTATGTTTATTTGGTTGAAACCCTCTATATCCCTGTTCGCTTGGGAAGCCGGTCAATGGATATTACCAACGGATTGGCAGCCTGCGCCAACCCCGAGCTCAGCGCAATAACACCCTATTCATAGTAAAAGAACCACTCCAATTTGCAAGTAATGGGTGTGAATAGGCTAAACTATTACCGCCCTCGAACTATGTCATTTCAGCGCAGCGTGATCTGAATCTTGATGTCGAACAGCGCAGATATTTTAGGAATGGTGTTCTAGCTGCTCGTCTTCGACATTCCACGACTGTGGGTAGTTCCAGGGCTAGATTTTTGACGGAGAGGTTTTCGCTCCGTCTTCGCTACGCCTGAGTACCAGGCAGCGCTAGGTGATCATTCCTGGCCTTCTTATACAACTACCGAACACGCACCCTTGAACCTTATATAATGCGGACTGGCCTGGCTTCGATGGTCGGAGACTACTTCCCGCGGCCGGCGGCGCTGGTGGGAGCCTTATAGCCGCTACAGCACTTGTAGATAAGATCTTGGGCCTGTGTGCGGCGGTGGAGGGCAAGTGTTCCTATTCAACATCGAAATTTCACCTCTACTGAGTGGCCGGCCAAGAGTCACACCTGCGAAGATATATATCACCGACTAGGACCAGGTCATTAACAAAAAATTGCTGTTGCTTAGAAACCGAAGCCGGCAGGCCGAGCGGTACGTATCAAGATATGACTTGATGCACTCGACCCCACACCTTTAGCATATATACAATCTCATGTAGGCGAGGCAGCAAGCATCTTGTGCGGCGATCTATCACTGGACTACTACTGTAGTTTTTTTTTTTTTTTTTTAATTATCTTGTCAACGACGAGGCCTTTCAGCGGCACCCATAGTTCTGGATGACTGTGAGAGGCTGCTCATCTTAGAAGCAAGACGTACTAATGCGCACCAATATCAATGGCGGAACGAAGGGAGGTGCTATATTCGCTAGGCTATTGCAAAAGCAGCCTCTTTTCAATTAACAACTGCTAATAATATTGGAAATTTGTTCCTGCGTTGATTCTTACTTTCCGTTCTCTTCCAAAGTTTGGTTTAACGTAAGCCCATCTAAGTAAGCGCGGACCTCGACAATTTTACCGTCCTTCCATCGTGTCGTCCACGAGTACTTGTTATTGTACGGTTTGCCTACAGGTCACTCTTCAGTTGCAAGCTCATGACAACCGGGTGAACTGCGCGTAACATTGTATGGCATTCTTACAGCCATACAGGAACACGGAATACACTTGCTGAATAATTAAAGACGATCAGCTTACCATTCTTCAGTCGGGCGTTAGCTGCCATCTCAATGACTGCCCACTCCTCGATTTCACCGCCGATGACTTTGATAATGTTCAACTTCAAGGGTCCGTCTAATACGGCGCCGATGCGACTGGCAGACTGCGACAGAAACGCCTGCTTGCTCTCGTACACACCGGAGAGAGCGTGTGTGCCCATGACCGTCCAGTGAACGTCGTCAGCTACATAGTTAGCGTAGAATGTATTTGCATCGCCATCTTGGAGATGCTGAAAGATCTCAAGGATGCGCGTTTGGGTAGGGGCAAGATTATTGCTCATGATGGATGGAATAATACTATTGAATTAGACCACTGCGGCAAAAGATTTTTGTTACTTCAAATCAAATAAAATGGCTAATATCTGACAAATAGAAATGTTTGAGGTTATCGCCGTCGGGCTTAAGTTGGGCGATCCAAAGAAACGCAGTAATTAAGGTAATGGGCCGTGTCGTCTCAGGTGGCGCCAGTGCGTTAAAGAGAACAGATCAAATAGTGACGAGACCGATCCCAGAACCCACCTGTATGCGGTTGTGTGGCTGTGTGGCTGTTTGCAATAGTGACTGGCCGCTAAAACTTGGGTACAATCTTAGACTAAATAATTATCCCATAATTAAATTACTCCGGTCTTGTTACTTATCCTCTTAGCCATATGACCCGCTAAAAGACCGGCGTAAATTATACTTGGAGTTAGAGCATATGACAGCAACCAGGATTTCTCACTCACTCACTAACTCAGAATTCTAGGTATTCTTCTATACATATGATCCGCTACGCACGTCAGATATGCATTATTGCTCACACATGACGTATCACACTATATGTAATTGAATTTAAGATCAATTCACCCTTTTGCGTCCTGTCAGGTGGTTTTCTTGCACGGAAGCTTTCAGGATATAGATACCGAGTCCATTTGTGACAACAACTGTCTCGCTATCCTAGGAAATGAATATGTCCCTGCAGTGTGATATACATATATATATATATTTATACTTATGAATTTTTGCTGGAGTTATATGACAATTATGTTTCTGTTGCAACTAGATATAGTATTAGCAGTGAACGCAAGACGTGTATTTTCGACAGCGGTCCTGTTAATAATATGTATGCACTGGAGGCAAATCGACCAAGTTTACAGCATATTTTCCTTCTCAAGCAGCGCCTACGGCAGTAGAAGGACCTCCCTGACCAAAAAGCTTTTCTCTCTTCATGAAAAGCGAGAGAATCAAAACCAGTGCACCGGACGACAATGGGACGGCCCAAACATTACGCAGCGTACTAGCAAGGACTTCGACAATCCTAGCATGGGGGACATCGGCGGTGCCGGCTAGGATTTCGGGGTTTAGGCCGAAGAGCGCACCGAGGATAATGTTTGAGCCAAAGTCGGGTAAAAGACCTTCGAGCTGCTGCAGAGCTTCATTCAAAAATGCCGTGTTGGCAATCGAAAGTGCAACTGCAGGGCCCGTGAATTGGAAAAATGCGCAATAGCCAATTGCTAACCCTCCCTCTTCGGGCTTGACTTTAGCTGAAGCGACAGAGAATGGCATTTGGATCGTGGCACCAACTCCGACGCCGTATAGGATCGTGAAACCGTAAATCTTGGCAGCCGACGTGAACTGATCGACTGTGAGCAGTAAAGCACTTCCTATAACGATGAAGACACCACTGAAAAGATTCCAGGGCATGTAATAACCAAATTTGCCGAGAAGAATGCCGTTGCCGACGCAGACTGTCACCATAAAACTCACGTATGGCAAGAGGTGAATACCGGATATCAGCGCAGACTCTCCCGCGACAAGTTGGTAAAATAGTGGGATAAAATAGATAATGGTGAAAGAAGCAGTCGCTGCTGCTGCCACAATAAATGCCTGGCTCACCATGATCGGCATGCGAAGAAAGTGAAGAGGGAAGAGCCGTGTCTGGGTAGTCGTGAAAATAGCGAAGACCTGCTGCAGAACGAAGAAGATGGTCAAGACTCCAAAGACCACAAAAAGGGCAATGATCTTAGCGGAGTTCCAACTGTACACCACGCCGCCAAAAGAGATACCCATTAACAGGGTTACCATCACGCCTGCCAATAACACTGTTCCTGTGAAATCAATAGGTGCAAGACGAGCTCTATAGCTCATTCCAGGAAGAGGGTCCTTGGACGGGATGAGAAACAAATAAACTGGAGCGCAAAGGGCACCAACGAGGAGGTTCAGGTAAAAAGCCCAGCGCCATGCTCCAGCATCAGCCAGGGCACCACCAATAATGGGGCCCGAAACGGTGCCGAATCCCCAAGTGATTCCCACCAAGCCAAAGTACATAGATCTCTCATGCTCGTACGTTGTAAGCGCAAGCAGCGTGATAACACCTATATACATACCGGAGCCGAAGAGACCACAGAGCGTACGACCAACAATGAACGCGTTCATAGTGGGTGCACCGCCACAAAGGGCGGAACCGGCTTCGAAAACGACAACGCAGGTGATATACGTCCATTTAGCATTAAATCGGGTGTATAGCTGGCCCCTGTCGGACAGACTATTAGCAATTCCAGCAGCTTCACTCCAAATTCTTGCGAGTCAGAACCCAGCGCTTACCAGAAAAGGTTCACAGCGGCCGAGCCGAGGAGATATGCTACAGATATCCATGGAAGCAGATTAACCTGATGAAACTCCTCAACGATAACAGGCTGAACGTTGGCCGTGACGGTATTGTCGAGAGCGAAGAGGAAAATAGTTGATAGGATTGAGCTAACGACAAGGACCCAGCCGAAGCCTGACACACTGCGAGGTTTCGATGGCGACGGGGATGTTTCTTGTGACGAACTTGGATTTCGCTTCTCATCGAGCATGACTCCCTCTTCTATTGGAAGTGCCATCGAGGCTCTTCGTTCCTGCTCCATGATTACCCTCCGTGCGGCGTCAACTGCGAGGGAAATGGTTTGAAGTAATCTTAATACGTTAGGAAGCTGAAGAGAATAGAGAAGTAAGCGACCAGTATCTTTAATTTGTTGCGTAGTTGGCAGTGAGTGCCCGACCAGAATAGGTCGCTTCGCCGAAGGAGTAGCTAAGACTGCAGCACTTCGCTTCAAAAACAGCAGAAGCCAAGGGGATGTCGTCTGTTCGTCTGCTCCTTCAATAACTTTTGCATACTACTGTTTCGGATTTACGGCTTGTTCCCGAGTCTTAAGGCTTGCAAAAATTATCGCCGAAAGACACATCACACAGTAAGAAAATAGGATCTACTCATTGGTTTGTAGGACAGCATACGCTGGTCCTTTTAACCTCTTATATTTCAGAGTTGTAAGTATGGTGAGGTGGGCAAACTCGTGCGTGGCTTATTCTTTTGTTGTAACGCAGGGCTCGAACATAAAGTACTTAGCAGGAGGAAAGAGACCGGAGTAATTATGCATTATTGGTGCGAGGCTTATATGTAACTTTCCGACACTCGAGATGGGGCGAATATATAGGGCGAGTGCTGAAGCTTACTACAACCAATAGCCACCAGCATTCGCTGTTTCGCTATGATCCTGGAAAGAGATAGAGCCATTTCCTCAGTGTACGATCTATAGAACTAGCGACACACACTGATTGCATGCCATGATCAATGGATTTAATTCATATGCATTCCAGTTTTAGAGCGTTGTTACGTGTATGTGGGCACCCAAGTTTCCTTATCGGGGTACCATCAGACCGGTTTGGTTTGCCAGCAGGTTTGACAGCCCTGACAGCCCCTGACTGGCTACCTGTGACCGGCCAATAACACCAACATGCCTTTGGATAGATTCTATTGCGTTTGAAGCTTTTGGACCAGGTTTAAGACATAGGCCACCTTTTTGATTAATCCGAGCTGATCGACTTAAATATTAGCTATTTCCAGGTTCTTATCGGTCGAAAAAATGTCGGTGATTCTGGGTTAAAATAGCGGTTGATGGTGTTAGCCGAAAGTGTTAGCTAAAGGTGATGGCTGAAGTGTTGATAGTTGCAGTTTGGCTGCGCAGCTGCCCCAAATCGTATCGGTTCGGTAGATGCCCACATAATAATGTTCTTGTTTTAACCATATTACTTGTGAACCTAAGGGCTGCGTATGGCCAGCACATATTCTTTAGCAAATGCACTTAATGCTGCCCTCTTTAAGCGCATTGACCACGGGCATATAGGTACCAGATACTTATTGGGGGTAGTCATCATGTCAGATCTTGATTAGACGGAGAGGCGTCGCCTGATAGATTTCCACGTTGATGAACAAGACTACGTGAGTAATATTGAGAGTAGTGTCGAGATTCCGCCCCAGATGAGAGGTAGGTCCAGGATAAAGCATCGCCAGTATTAGATTTGATTTAGAAGCAGATACGTCGCACCTGTTCTTTGCATCATTTCCCAATCTTCCACGAAAGCCACTGTCCTCTGGCTTGCATTTCCGATCGCGTCGTTTCACAGCTTCAGAAGGTGTTCATCCTGATATATCGTACAAATCGATAGAGAGTTGTTGTAACATTTCAACCGAGTCCTTCTTAGACCGGTGGGACAGCCTGTTGGTAATGTGATGCCAGTCTTTCTGGTTGTATCAATTGTCTTAATGCCGAAGCTGTGGGTGAGCATGGTTATAAATAGATTAAAGCTCAAACCTATGTTGCTTTGTCACCTTTCAGTGAAAGACGGTATCTTTTCTTATATTACATCTCGTGAGTACTTTACGCCGAGGCGAGCCAATCTTTGGGCAGGGGAACAGCGACTTTGCAAGGGTAGTCATAATATAGAAGTGCAGCTGCTAAAGTTTTCATATCCGAAGGAAGTAGACTTTCTTCATTTTTAAATCCAACCCCTCCCTTCTCCCTTGTGTAAACCAGTCTCTAATCATGATTAGAACTTTCAAAGCTACCCTAACACCCACTCAGATAGTCGCATGCCTGGCATATTGCCATCCCCTTTGGGATTTTCAATGAGAAAACCAGTCTATAGAGAAAATTGCTCTTGGCCAGTCTCAATCCTTGCGTGTCGAGCCACATTTGAGAAGATCTCTTCCGGAATTGCGGCCGTGGCCGAGTCTGAATTTACTAAGTCCGTAACTGCTAAATACAATTATACGCCCACATATGTACTTGCTCCCGGCAATGTGAAACCCGAATACAAACATTAAAGGGATTTTTTGTGCTATGACCCAGGTTAAAATACTACGCCAAGTCAGAATTCCCCTACTACAATCTGAAAATTTTATACTTGCTCTAGGCTCTCGAAGGATTCGCTATAACTTCGCCATCCCCGAATCCGTGAACAAAACTATCATACAGTTAGCAGAAATTCCGCGATGTGGTAGCATTACATGTCCCACCATTCTCCAGTTAGTTTATAGCATGTCTCATCCTGACTATAAATAGGCCTAAGAACCTATACTAATTCTCCTCCCGGAAGAGTACAAATTAAGTCGCCTTTGGCTAACGTGGCTGGCATTAAGCAGAAACAACCGTTGCTTGTCATGCAGAATCTCCGTCCAGCCAGGCATATAAGTGATCGGTCCTCGACGGCTTGAAATAATTCACCTTCTTTCAGCACGTTTCTAAGTAGGATGGATTTTGCAGAGGTTGAGAGTCTCTTCTGCTGAACCCTCCCAGCTTTGTCTTTGAAGTGAAAGCCCCCGATTTCCTGCTCTGTCAGAACTTTCCGCCAGAAAGCACCTTCTTTAGCAAAGTGTGATGAATGATCAGAGGAATTTATTTGACCTCATATCCTTTTGTTGGCGGAAAGTTGGTTCGACTTAGTGTCCACTAAGCATAACTTCATCGTTCAACGGAAAGACTAGTCCTCGGTCGCTAACAATGTCAACAGATCCACCCTGGAGCACTAGCGTACGATTTTCATCTTCAAAATGCGGACTGAACAATGGTCTAGAGCAGTCCGGCCCAGCTGCCGAGAAACTCGTTCAGAATCGGGTTAAGGTAGAAACGATGATATTGGCCACACATTCTTGTGGCTGAAATCAGGGACCCACGATGGAAGATCGAGCTTCTCAGGGTCGCGCAGTTCCCCGTCATCCAACGGAACCAGTTCAGACGCGGTTCTTGTAATAAGAATGAGCGGAAAGCTGATGTGTAGATGTATCCAGCTACCTTGCTGTAGTCGACCCGAACCCCATGGTTATCGACTAGGCCCAAGAGGCCATATATTTCATCTTGAATATCAGTGACTGAGCGATATTTGAAGACCAGATTATATTGGATAACAGAAACATCTTCATTAGCCAAGGAAAGGTTCGAAGCGCTTGATGTCCTCCGGATAATACCTTTAAATGCCCAGAAATATGGATCAGAACAACGCAAATGAGGAAAGTGTACAGATGCCACTCATGCGAGATACTTATACTGGGTGTGAAGTGTGTGGTTATGTGGCTGGGCAAGGAATCTCTCGATACTAGGACTTCAACTTCATTCTAGAGTAAACCACAGTGGCTTGGCTCGATGTAGAAAAGCTCTGATCATACCTACTAAGCCAAGAGGAGTTCTTTCGGAACATGAGTTCCCCGAAACACCTATTCCTTCGACCGTGGTGGAAAAGGACGTGGACAGTTCAGGAAGTGTCATTAGCGAGGGAAGCCTTTGTTCTCTGCGGCTCATGTTAAATTGACTGATCTGAGGTGAAAACCTTCGCTTTGGTTTGGATGGATACTGAGTGTATGGTGCCTTGGTGTCAGCTAACTCACATTCAGAGAACTTCTTGCCGCTTACTTGGCATGCCCATCTGGCAATCCTGAACACTCAGTAATTGCGAAGGTGTCAGCTACCTAATTATGGCGGTGCGGCGGCTCCTAAGGGCTAGATTCTATCATAGGGACTTGAGGTAGAGGATTATTCTCTTCTGACTAGGAGACCATGCAGACCAAGTAACTGACGATAGATCATTACTAGTCAGAGAAATTCCCTAAGCCTCACTCAAACTTTTTTATACTAGGCGCTATCAGCACACGATATAGGTCGCCCTTCTAGCCTATTAAGCAATCAAAAAGACTTTAGATATTTGTACTAGAGTTTATAACATATAGCAACTCTAAAGAAGCTTCCCTTTTTGTTATTTTTCTGCCTTGTGTTCCCCCATAGCTCGTTTTCTGGACGAAGATGATGAGTCAAAGCTTAACCCAGCTGATCTGCGGTCAACACTTTGGCCTTTTCTTCAATTTCTGATAGCGTGACGTTCCTTTGAGCTTGAGTTCCCTGATTCACGGCGTTCCCCTCTACCTTTTTCTTTGGATTCGGCTTGTGCGTGACGAATGTGTCTGGCGAGTCACGATACTCGAGACCCAAACCTCCTCCCAGGTCGGCCGGCCAGTACGGCCGCTCATTGGCGATGAGCTGGACCTCTTTGCACTCCTGGAAGGCGACGTTGGGGATACTGGCAAAAAAGTCGTCGTACTGGGGTTTCAGTGCATCACCCAGACATGAGATGGTCAATGTCCCGTTAGCGACGATGGCACGCTTCTCGGGCTCTGGCTGTAGCAAGCGCCAGGGATTGCGACAAGTGACCTCGGCGCACGACTTGGTGGCCAACAGCAGGGCATTAAGTCGCGAAAGCAGACGCGTCGTCGCCGCGTCGGGGTTGAGCGACAGGTTGTGAATTTCGTATGGATCCGCCACCGTGTCGTACAGCTCTGTTTCGTTGGTGCACCAGCGCGAATACAGATAACTCGAAACAGTGGCCCCATCACTGCCTATGGCACTTACAATGCGCAATGACTTGTAGGTGTTGCGCGGGTCCTGAACTGGCGCTTCGCTACCAGAGTCGCCCCAGAACTCTACATTGAGGATCTCAGGCGTGTCGACATTGGCGGTTGCGCCGCACTGGGCCGGCTAATCACAAATTGGGAGTCAGTCGGGACTACTTCTGATAAAACTTGTACTTATCGGGAGCTTGCGTATGAGTAAAAGTCTTGATCGAAAGAGAAGAAAACAACTCCCAAAACCTACTTGAGCAGCATTGGGGTTCTTCCAGTTAGTGAGCAAGCTTCGGCCATCGAAGAAAGTTGGCCAGTTCTTCTTGGCTACGCCAGCGATTTCGAGGAAAGTCGGCGCCAGGTCGAGATGTGCACTTGGAAGCTCTGATGTCTTGTTCGCGGGGACGCCGGGCCCGCGGACTATGAAGGGCAGGTTGGTATCTTCGACAAACGGTAGTGTCTTACCATGTGGAAGCCGGTGATTACCGAGATGATAGCCATTGTCTGATGAATAGACGATGAAAGTGTTGTCCAGGATACCCAGGTCACCTAGGAGCGCAACAACATCCTCGATGATCTCGTCGACCCCTTGCAGACCCTGGATGCGCTTTCTAAAGAGTTCGTCGGTTGCGTTAATCTGGCTTTCAGTCATGAGCGGGACATCAGCGACCCAGGAGACAGTATTTCTCTGGATTTCATCGGCCGGGTTGAAGTTGGCAGGCCGTGGTGCCTTCTTGTCAAGAAATAGCTGGCTGTGTCTCTCGAGAGGCACGGCCGGCAAGTGAGGCGTAACGGGCGCGATCGTCAGATAGAACGGCTTGGATTCACCATGCAAATATTTGATCCTATCAAGTCTATGACCATAGAACCGAACAAGGCAATAATTAGCCTGCAGACCCCTCCATGTAGTACTGAATAACTTACGCCTTTGCCCGCAGCACGTCCGTCTGGTGATATCCATGATATGCCACGGGCGTTTCTCCGTCAGCACTCATAACTACATTGTTGTAAGAGTATGTATAGGGGTCGGTCTCCGCATCGCCATATGTTAGTATTATCTCAACACTAGAAATTCGGTTTTGAGGATCCCAGCAGTACGTACCGTTGCATCGACGTGCGTCCATCCCTTGGGCTTGGTAGCATAATTCGCAATATTATATCCGTTCAAAAACTTTCCAATGTCTGGGCGAAATTAGTCAGCCTTTTCACCCTTGGTAATATAAACAGCGAAGAAGCGAGAACGACATGCATTCCGCGTTGTATCCAGCGTCCACCAGCCAATGAGGCAAATAGTTCTTGTCCTGTCCAGAGGCAACCCACTTGTCGTAATTGCCCCTGGGCTAAGTCAGTTATAAAGAAAGCGGCCACTCTGTACGTCTGTCTTTGATAATCTTACCCAGGGGCTTGAACATTGGTAATGTTCGTATTATGACCGGCTTGGCCCCGAAACAGAGACGACCTGCTTGGACAGCACTGGGCAAGCGTTGCAAAGTGATTTGTGAACGAGGTGCCCTTTGCGACAAGTTCTTTCTGCAGGATAGGCATGTAGTGCAAAGAATCATGACGAAGATCTTGGTCATCAGTGAAGATGAAGACGACGTTGGGTGTCGTCGCCGCCAGGCACTGAGATGCTGCCACGAGGGCCAAGAATGACATCCTCGTCACGGAATTCACCATTTTGTAATATTCAGAAGAAGCTGTCAGTGGTAGGTGTCATAGAGTGAATAGGTGTAGTTTATAAGATCTGAATAGTGTAGTTCCAAACCAAAGGTCAATTGCTCCCTAACCCTCCAAAGGATCCATGAGGGGCTCAGGCCACCTATATATATCCGGAGTCATATCATTTGTACAGCCCCCCTGCAGGATGCCTGCAGATATACACCTGATCGAAGCGAACAAGGGATTATGGTCAGTAGGCGGAGCGATACGATCCATCATCCCAGCCCCGAGCAGTAGCCCGAGAACGAAGAAGCTGGCGGAAATCTACCATCGTCATATACCGGTCTTGTTGATCACTCATCTCTTCATTTTTAGCAGCGGGCCTACATTAGCTTTAAAAATATTTCGAAGCATTTGACTTCGGTCTCAATACCATAATAACATTAACAGTCGCTAGCACACCGCGACGTGTAGACTATACGCATGATAGGACGGTAAGTCGTATTAATCCCATCGAATTAGGCAGGCGATAGATTCTCCGTTACGCAAAACAAGGGTATTTGTCGTCAGTCGCTTTAAGCGAATGAAATCTTCAAATTTGTGGGAGCCGCGTCAGCTAAGCTGCACGATTCAAGTTTTGAGGGATGATGTCACGACTGGACATAACGTACATGCTAGTAGAAGGATTTCAGTATTTATAAATAGGATTCACCAACATAAAATAGCGAACAATGTCCGGTCGCGGCGTCTAGTCAACTGATTGAGAATCTCCTCTATCCTTATGTGAGTCGCAACGGGACGGAGGCTTCCCTTTGCGAATCCTAGAAACTTCTAGTCCTGGAGGCTTCTGTAGTAGCATTTTATCATTCGTATGCAAATCGTAATATCACTTGCTCTACGACCAAATTGTCCATCGGGATAGCCACTTGGTACGAAGATCCTTACGGAGGCGCCTGAATGTCTCATTAAATAGATTTTTGAGCTTCGACAGAAGGCCCACGGCACGCAAGACGTGCCGAAGCTTAGCGATATGCAACGAATGGCCTTTACGCGGCTCTACTTTGTTGAGAGAATTTCGCTATACTTTCTTGGTTCAGAGAATCGTCTAAGCCATAAGGATCTGTTAGGATGGATTTAAGCATCAATTGCTGTGCAGGAGAACACGTTGCTCGATCTTAGCAAACTGCCCGACACATTGCGTAACCTACTATTTCGTGACGCGAAGAATGTTTAGCATCTTAAACCCAAGATAAAGAGCTCAATTTATGTCTACAAATCTACAGTTAGCCGTGAAATCCTAGGCAGTCAGACCAACCAAGTATCCGATGTTGAAAAGCATTGTGCTTCTTGGATCTTTCTCTCTGAACCTCAAGATCGCTGGATTGCCGCGATCACTCCAGGCCCATTCCATGAGGGGGTACTTTTCAATTACATTGAAGGCCATATACTAGTAAATGGCAGACCACGTTCAAAACTCCGGCTTAATATTGCGGATGATGTGGTAATGTTCATTTTTGGGAATCAGCACCTGCTCACGTATCCTTCGAGCCAACCTGGGAATGTCTCATCTACTAGCTCGCCCTCGGGGAAAGCATGAAAAACACTTTGGCCTGCGAAACAGGTGTTCTATCTTTCATGCGATCAAGTACAGCCACAAGACAAAAGCCCGAGGAACATCGAAATTTATCCCTCAATCGAGGCCGAGTAATCCAGGTAGCTTTGATTTGCCGGCCGAGGTGATCGATTAAAGCGGGCACTGGCTTAACGTCAAGTAGCCGGTATTTAGAAATCTGAAGGGCCTCGCCAAATATTCCCAAGTTTTGAGTAGCGCGTCCGAGCGACTTGGTTCTTGATATTCCAAAGCGCAAGGCAACCCGATCGACACATGAACGTTTACATACAGGGTGCCTCGCATTATGGTAGATTTTGTGATTGATAGTATCATGGGCACAAAATCTTGCAGCCTCGAACCTCGTCTGACGTATACGAAAGCTCTCTGTCATGCCATTACATCTCTTTGTTTGCCAGATTTTTTGAGGGGCCGAACAAGCAATTATAACCTTACCTTTCACGCCTTTGAAAACTCCGCATTAACCATATTGCAAAGGCAAAATGTATTTTCTGCTTCTAAAGAGCCCTGAAAAAACCTTCAGTATCACGACTCACCGAACTATGTTTTATAAAAGGCCCTAGTTAATCGTGACTTCGTATTACCAATGCCTCAAGACATTCATATTGCATCCATCGGGATAGTATATTCCGACTCGGGCAACACTATCTTGAATGAGTTTAAGTTTAATTTTATACCGAAAATTAGAGAGGAGAAATAGAACTATATGAACCGGTGTTAGTAGCATGGCATGCTGCAACGGACACACTAGGCTTAATAACCATTAGTATCTATTATAGTTACTACATTACGTTTATCCCCGTTTCTACAATTGGCCACTCCATCTTCGCTTTCATTTCCAATGCTTATCCTCCTAAAGTATTGAGAAAGCCTAATTAAACGTTTGGCTTAACTTACGATTCTGGTTTCTCCTTAGCTCTCAATCCCGGCCTAGTCTCTGAAGTTAAAAGGTGCTACGGTATATTGTTATTATCGCTCTATTTGTCCTGCCAGCCCATATAACTCTAGTTTTAGGGCGACGGGTATGGCTCAAATAGATTTTAATAGCGTAATTTGTGAGAAGTTAGCTGCGGCAACCATGTGGCTATTGGAGTTGGCCAAACGCCTGATGGTGAGACACCTGGGTGCTAATTGTAGACAATGCAGTGATAGACATCCTGTCAACAGCGTTTCCATTTTTAAAACCAATAACCTGAGCGTTTATAGCGTGAATGATTGCTAATTTTAACTCGGGATTATGAAGTTTTTGTGACGTGCCTTATACTAGCATTACGTTGACTATGTAAGCACATCCAATTCTGCGTTCTTTTACCTAGCCGGCCATCGCCACTAAAACACACAAACTCATCGTCGTGCCTCTCGCCGTAAACGAGCCTAATTCCTCGTAGTTTATTACATTGATCAAGAGATCCCCAATGAAACCAGCCACCGGCGTATAGAATTTCCCGCGAAGGAAGCATACGGCTTCTAGCTCCCCATCCAACCAGTACGGAGCAATAGGAGGCCGCTTTGTCAGTGCAGCCATATAAATGACTCGTTCCGCCTAACCGCGTTCTTTTCCCTTGATCATTATGTCTTTATAACAGGAACATGAACCCGGGCGAATTTTTGAATAGCGCCGCTTCGTTTTTTAAGTCTGTATATATCGACTGTCATATGGAGGCTTGGATCTAATTTGCTGGTATGAGGAGCGTTGCTATAGAGGCTATTAGCTCCTATCCTGAACTTCAAAGCCTATACACAAGTCGCAGTAGGCCATTTGGGGTCATGCTGGCTCCTACAGCGCAGTCTACCACTGTGAGTAATGAGAACTTACACAATCTCGGCGTAGACCACGATGGGCCCATATCCGTTGTTGTTCAGCCATTCTCTAGTGGCCCGGATATAGTCTTCACGCGCCTCCGGGTCAGAAGAGAGCGTGTTGGGTGGTACGAAGTCGATCTTCATCTTGGATCAGGTTATGGTTCGGTTTCAGTTAAAGCAAGAAACAGCAGAATGAGAGGGCAATACGAAAGTATATATCTGTTAGCTGGAAAGCATGATGGAGACAACTGGCGAAAGTAATTCAATTCTTGATATATATAATCTTCGCGAAGCTATCCAGGCAATGGGCAAATGTGAATAGGCTGCAACTAATATATTGCCAATAGTGAATATAGCCCTGATGAATTGAAGTGAATTCGTCCAGCGGAGATGATAAACAATGCGGTTTTTCCCTCAGCGAAATGGCCATTTAGCTTATTTTGATTCTACATATCGTACGTTTCAACAGGCTGTGTAACTGTCAAATTCGCTCAGAATAAACGTTCGGGCCGGAGTACGATGAGTTAGACTTATATAGAGTAGTCTCTAAGAAGGCACCGTGCTTAAGACTTAAAAGTTCACTATTGATGTACCCTAATCTACGAGATAGATCTGCCCTCAAATTCATGCAGACATGATGAAACTATATGAATCGCGTATGTAAAAAGACACCTAAAAGGGAATACTTTGTTGCTGGTATCTCAGGCACCGACGAGAATCATGTCTCATAACCATGTCTTTCGAGTACGGCTATACCCATATTGTTGCTATTTTACCCTGTTTATAAGATAAATAAAAACCCCTTTTCTATACATAAAGTAGCATCTCTAGCTGTTTTTTGTATTTAGACATACATCAAATGAAAACCCTAATGCTAATGGGCACTCAGCCCTAAATTTTTGCATAATTATCTAAAACGTGAGATTACGTAATCTTCGCTTGTTCTTCTACCTAACCACCATGGTAGCTTTCTTCAATATCACTACTACACAACGCTTTCCACCATTCATTTTGTCCTGTGATGGTGTTTTCACCGTTGTTGCAGTGGTGTAGGTTTAGTGTCCACAATAATGCTCTATATTGCTGGGATTCAAGTGATATTATTTTTGAAATAAGAATGAGGATCTAGCACTGTTCCTTAGCACCTGCCTTACGAAACCATTCATTGCTCTACCCTCCTAGGAACCGTCAAAAATGATTAGCTGTGGCGTGGCAGCGACCTTGAATTACAGAGACAATAGCCTGATAGGAGGTAATAATGGAATCTAAGGGAACAAGGGGCTGGTACCTGAATCTTTATACTGTCACCAGATGGCATTGTGTAATTATTGAAAGTGGTCGCATGTAGTATTGTTACAGCTATTGGATTGATTCCTAGTTCCAAGAGAGCGACATATTTGTCCCAAAGAACATTATTGCTTAAACAATACGGACAAACGAGGACTTGCATTCTCCGCCAACGGGTCACTATCAAGTCAGACTAGCTGGTTGGCATTGTCATTAACATCAACGATAGACTGGGACATGTCACACGAGCATATACGCAGCCCCACCACATTCACTACATATTGTGTGCCTAAGGTATACAATGTACTTAGTGGCACATATTGCCGCTCTTACCTATAATTACACACTTGTAAGTGTTGGTATTAATTAAGGTAGGCTCGCCCTTCGCAAATAATTTAAACTTCGCATCAATCCGTCCTACATATTAACAACAAAAGGCATCTTCACTATATGCTAACATACAGCTGGGCCTCCTGCCTTTCTGATACGCCCGTCTACCACTCTCCATTCCATCGCGTCCTACTCTGCGACATCCCTTTTGGCATCATGTCTACGCCACCGTCTTCATCACCGTCTTCACCGAGAGACATTTTACCATACAACGACACGAGGGAGTTCAAGGACATGGGTACTCCTTGCGAAAGTGTGTATTCGTATCGGCCTGGTGGATTCCACCCAGTTCACTTGGACGACGTCCTAAATGATCGCTACCGTGTCACCCGGAAGCTCGGGTACGGTGGATATGCCACTGTGTGGCTTGCTGTGGATTCTCTGTACGTTTCACCGTAAAACCATGTCAAGTAAGTACTAACGGGAGGATCACTTTCAAAAGAACTTCCACCCACGTCGCTTTGAAGATCCACGCTGCCGATTTGGATACGTCAAATGAGTTATCGATACAGCAGCATCTCATCACCAATTCCTCGCAAGATCCTGACTCAGACTTCGTTCTTCTATTCTCCGAATCATTCATATTGCAAGGCCCAAATGGAAAACATCTCTGCTTCGTTACCAAGCCTATGGGCCCGAGTATATGGACCGTAATGAGTACATCACCTTCCGAGATCGTTGATCTTAAGAACCGACCATCCAACCGGTTTCCAACGCGACGGAGCAGAAGCTTCCTTCGGAACGTCTTGTCAGGACTGAATTTATTACATAAGAATGGGGTCGTTCACGGTGATCTACAATCTGGAAACGTGTTGTTTTCTCTTCGAGACATGACCGAAATCGACCCTCATGAGTTAGAGCATCACGAGACGAATTTCTCACGGCTTGATCCAGTGACGCGTACGGACGGGAAAATCGACCCGTGGGCCCCGAGATACCTGGCACCTCCGGAACCACTCACCGAGGCATCTTTGCCACTGGACCAACAGATCGTAAAGCTAGCAGATCTTGGCAGTGGTATGTTTCCCTCTCACTTCATCACTGTAACCAAACCCGAACTAATAAAAATGTGCATCTGAAGCTTTTTGGGCTGACAAACCCCCAAAATCAATCCTGACTGCCCGTGCTCTCAGAGCACCAGAAACGCTTCTGCACAATAAGGTGTGCTCTGCTATTGACATCTGGAGCTTTGGGTGTCTTATGTACGAGCTACTGACGGAATGTTATCTCTTCGACGTGATTGATTTCGGCCGCTCGAGGGATGTTCTTGATGATGAGCATCTGATCGCTATCTCGGAAGTCATCGGCCCATTGCCGGAAGACATGTTGGCAAAGTGGCATAGGTACACCACGTACTTTGGCGCATCTGGGGAACGTCTTACTGCCAGGCCTTCGGATTTTGACGACTCTGAATTTGGACGGCGCATGAAAAAAAGGGCACAGTCAAAGAGTTTTGAGGCTCCGAAACCTTTGCCCACTCTGGAAGAACAGTTTTTCAAACTTAAACCAAACGATGTCGATGACATGGAAGCTAAGGAAATTGTCTCTCTGCTTAGAGAAATTCTTCAAGTTGATCCATCAAAACGACCATCTGCTGCCGATTTGCTCACACGGTCATGGTTTTCTACCTAGCTTTTGGCAGATGTAATGTTCAGTCATGAAGTCATGAACGCCTTGCCCCATGGTATGAAGGGTAGCTTGCATGTCGGTTTTAGACATTTTCGATGTATTTGCTCAATTTGCAGACTTCACTTGGTCCATCTCCATGATGAGAAAGTGAGACAGGCCTTTGCTATATATTACCCTAGAGCTCTAGAGCAGTTATGTCGGCGCTGTTCTTCAGAGCTTTCACTGGTCCAAATAGGCCTCTACTAGCCACAATCAACTGCGCTGGATCGTCGAATCGTGCTTGCGTCGTGATTCAGGTGGGCAGCAGAAAATTGATATAGAGGCTCGGAAAACATATCTCTTGTAGGAATATACGTCTCAAGTTAGCTAAATGAAGCGAGTTTTTCCCGACGGTAATAAAGACTATCAGAACCGTGCGCCAATCGACTGGCGTGACCAGTAAAGATCTATTTGATCCGGAGTACCATGTGACTTTATATCTTCCAAAGCAACTCAGTGCTCGTAACTCATAGCGGAATGGAGTATGGCCATGGAGGTCTGGAGGTCTCCGAGCATCCACACCAGCTACTTTGCCATCATGAATATAGTGTTCACACTCAAGAGACTGCATTATCTGACTTTCCCAACACTATGGACGTCGGACCAATGGACAATCTACAGCACGTTAGAGAGGAACAATCTTTACTAGACTAGCGTGGCGACTGCCGGGTTGGTTCTTCCATTCGTAAGGAGAGCATTGGGTAGAAGAACTTAGAGATCAGCCCACTGCTGAAAGAACATAAGCGTGTGACGCTAAAGCACTGGGTATCGATCGAAACGTGTAGTTTGCCTTAGTAGGAAACATTCGTTAGCACAATGGGATGCAGTCGGTGCGAAAGCTCAACTTGAAGGCCCGGGGATGCATCCCCAACATCTAACTGTTTTATTACTTTCTAGGTTATAGTATGTCAGTGTCAATATCCCCCTCGCAGCTATTAAATTCTGCTGCCCTCCAAACTATAACCGGTTGGCTCCTTCTCAGTTACGAAATAGCAGCCGCAACTGATATCTACAACCCGAACCAATCCGTTGACTGCCTCTCTGACCGACGCGCCCAGGGTCGTACGAGAGTTTAGGCCGCCATATGAGTACTGACTTTGACTCAAGTACATAGTAATAGCGCTTTCATTGAACTTAGTATCGCCCTTGCCGTCGAGGACGACAAGTCAGTTCAGCTTTGGTCCAGAGCAAATGAGCAGTGGCTTGACCACCCGACCAGTACGGAGCCTTCGGGTATATGATGCGGCTTCTAGAGGCCCGATAGGGAATCTAGCTCTACTTATAAAACAAGGACAACTATAAGCGTCTTTATGTTGAGTCTGTGGCACAAGGTATATATATCCATACATTTACTCGAAGGACTGTCGCAGCACTGGGTGCCATAATTAGTCACCATTCCCAATCTAGCATTCGCCACCTTTGCACAGCTGTGGTTGCCTCAGAGGTACACAATACGGCAGACCTAGATGCGGTCGCAAAGCCTTTCCCCCAGTCAGAGATACAGTTCTATCATGATGGTAGGTAGCGTCGAAGAGAGCGTCGCTCTAAGTTCTGTAGATTTCCCGACACCGTTTACAATCATCGGTGCCGGGGTGCAAGGGAACACTCCTCAGCCTACGCAAGCACAGTGTTCATCAGGAGATCGTACATACCCCACAATCGTACCTTCGCTCGCGATTTCTAGAAGTTGCACCAATGTTACCGGTTACTTAGATAACAAAGACTCCTCCAGATGGGATGTGCCACCGTATAATAGGACTACAGATGAAGGTACTGGGAACAATGACCTCTGTGTAGTTGTGGAGGTGCTGTGCAAGTACCTTCAACCCTTATATTTTTAGAATAAGTGACACATCGCGCTGAGGGATCCCAGCAGTCCCCTTATATCCAATGCTCCGGAAATCAACCCCTTCAGTTTTCAGTATGGCCACTGACTTGGTAGTAGCGAAAGTTAAGGTTTGGTATCTGTGGATACGTAGGTTTAGTAGTCACAGATAATAACATATCAACCAAAATAACCCTTCCTCCTTATAACAGCTGAGACTAATGGCCGGGTTGGTACGGCCTAGCGAAGTATTGAAAACTCAGCGATTTATCCTTCCTAAACATCTTTAAGTTATATCTCTAAGCAAGCATCGCTAGGCACTGGGGGTTCGATTCCCCCGGTGGCCAAATTTTTTTTTTTTCCTTTTTTTTAATGTTTCGTATTACTCACGAAGAGACTGTCTATTCTCTACAGGCTTATTTCAAAACCCGATGGCATGAGCCTCACGGTGCCCCACGGATGGGCTCGCATCACTAACGAACCTGATCTTAAATTGATTATTCTTGCGCGATCTTGTCTTGGCATTATCGTACGCCGTCTTAAGTACTACAATCTGTCAGGCGCAACAAAGACTTATATAGCCGTGGAAAGCGAATGTGCTGGTAACGAAGTTTGCAGACATGGAAGAGACTACAAACCCATGATCATAGCCTCTGGCGCACTCAGCCCCTCCCCACCCCCCCAAGGTCCAAGGGCCGCCATGAGAGACATTCGTATAGGGCTGCACAGAGCAGCTCCGGAGGGTCTAGTTCGCAGTTCGTCGAAGGGTACTTAAAATTTATTTGTTTCGCCATCTTGTATGCAGTCGACACCTCCTGTCAATGGTCGAAGACTGATAGCCGCCACCGCCCTCTCGGCATGGGATATGTCGCGGACGCCGGCTTACTGCGGGATACTCCTGTGGCGCAACGGAATCAAGGATACGAGGGTTTGTCTCATTGCCTTGTAGAACCCCAACACTGGTTGTAATGAAACACGAAGCCAAGACTGCTTGATGATCTTAAAGAGGGGTTAAATGAACGGACCCGCATGGTCTTGTCGTATAAATACGCTCTTGACCACGTCTTGCCGTTATTACAATGCATAATCATCGTATTTGCCATGCCACTCTTTCAAGCACAAGGCGCGCTGAATTCCTAAAGGCCGTGCCTAGTATTTTAATACCCTCTATAAACTACATATTTCCGGAGAACAGCAAGAAATATAACAAGTATCGAGCAGAATGGCAAAACTGAAGCGCCATTGAATCCAACTCCTCTGACACGGCCGAAAGAGATGTTGTATCAGAGTGGATTTTTTGCCAAAGTCGCCTTCCCGTGCACGAACGACAGCCGCCCGTGAGTGGATTTATAGAGTAATTAATCACAAAACATAGCATGGCTAAAACACTGAAACAAAGAATTGCTCATATCAACAGCTGCGTCAATACCCGAGTCTCTAAGCTCAAGATATGGCGTCTTAGTGATCAATGCGTATTACAACCTTGGAAAAGTGTTTCTTCTCGTTCAAGCGCCGATAAGCCTCTTTAGCTTCAGCAAGCTCGAATACAACGTCGTCCACAGCAGGCTTGATACTCTTCTGATCGATGAAATCTACGAGCTCACGGAATTGCGCTCGGCTTCCCCCCAGGATCCCACGGACTATGCAACTGTGGAGCAGAGTCGCAAATAGAGGGACAGGTTCAGCGCTTGCGTCTCCTACACCTCCCACAACCATAACAACACCATCGACTCGAACGGCAGCCAAAGACTGAGGAAGGGTTTGATTACCACCAATGTCGACCACGATGTCGAAGCCTTGCCCACCTGGGGTGAAGCTTCGAGCCTCTTGGCCCCAGGAATCCGGGTTAGTCCGGTAGTCGACTGTCTGCGCGGCGCCTAGCGCACGCAGCCTTGCTGCTTTTTCTGTTGTCGAGGTAGTGGCCACGACAGTAGCTCTAGCGGCCGCGGCGAGCTGTAGCACAGCGATGCTCACGCCACCAGTACCCTGGACGAGCACCCAAGAGTCTGGCCCGGCTTGCTTGCCCTTGAGTCCGAATAGGGCGTTCCAGGCCGTAGTCCAGGTACAAGTCAACGTTGACGCAGGCAGCCAGTCGAGGGACTTGGGTGCGTGGACCAAGGCTGCCTCGGGCAGTACACCGTGAGACCTTAGCGTCCCATCGGTCCCTTGTCCTAACATGGCGGGCACGTCGGCCAAACCGGAAAACGCGTCGTTCCCGTTGGTTTCGACGAGTTTCGGTGCCAAATGAGTGACAACACGGTCGCCTGGTCGAAAGTCCTGCACAGATGGCCCAACAGCCTCGACCACGCCAGCACCGTCGCAGGCGGGTATAACTGGAGGTTGGATTAGTCCATTGATGCCCTGGTACAAATTCATTAGCAACTAAAATGTGTGCTGGCTATTGGATGCTGGGTAGTGACAACATACCTTTGGATTCGAGATGATGAGCTCACGATAATTCAAGCTGGCGGCGTGCATCCTAACAAGCACATCCTTGGGACCAAGCTCGCTTTGGGATGGGATTCGAACATTTTCTTGATACTCCAGTGATTTTTCGAAGCCGTTCTGGCTGTTAAGAATCCACTGGCGTGCCATGTTGTAAGTAATATCAACTATTCTTATTCTTATCGCAAAGCTTAGTGTTCTCTGGCAATGATCTTAATCTGTAACTAGGTGTGATATCATGACGGGAACTGGCTCTCTTATATACATCTCAGAGATATACGATAATCTTCCCTTCTGTTTATAGAAAATGCATGAAAGGAGAGTCACGGAAGCGAAGCACCTGATGGACCCTGAATAGGTAAATCATCTATTTTAGTTTGGTTCACTTTACACACTCGGAGTCTCGGTAGTGTGGTTGATATGTGTAGTATGTTTCTCCTATTTGAGCATAGTGCAAGATCTCTCAATTTTCTTGATTCGGTGTAGTGTGTTTCTCAATCTCAAACTAGACCCATAAAATTCCTTCCAATGATCCGTGATTGATTTTCCTAATTAGGTATAATGTGGGTATAAGTCTTCGAACTATCCGTGCGATGCGGCATTGCTTAGAAATGTAAGAACTCCGTCCTACCAGCTTAATCTCAGCTGATACATCTACTTTCAATGCTAGTACGGCCCATTCTCAAGAGTCACTCCAAGGCGATCAGAAATTTATTTTCCTAAAACAGCTTGAGAAATGAGCGAACAAGCTTTCACGTTCTTAAATGCGGTGGGTACACCGGAATTATCTGAGTCAGCCGCAAAGCGGATGAGGTCACATATCAGCAAGTCGAACTTTGCGAAAAGGCGCGAAAGAAACCCCATGAAAGCGATACATATAAAACCCTTTGATCAACTGTGCCAAGAGCCACCTCTGCAGATTGTATTCACTGGTGTACCTTTACCGGCCTTCTCACAGCTCCCCTTCCCACAGACAGACAAACGAAATTACACCCAGTTCTGTATGCATACCACTTTAATCATTTCAATGTCTTGCCCACTCACTAATTGTGCTTAGATTCGTCTGTTTGGTCGTTCGTATTCCTAGACGGCAGTGATTATCCTTATACGAAGGGTGAAGCCGCTTGGATTGATCTCCTTATCTCTGAGCCCGCTCTAGTGGAGTCCTCCATGTCTATAGGCATGCGTCACTGGTCGCCAGACCGGAAATATCAACAGCTGGCAAGGTACCATTCATCCAAAGCCACTAATACCATCATCCAACGCATTCAATATGGACGAGCGCACACGGATGCTGTTCTGGCAGCAGTGATGACCATGGCTTTTGGAGAGCGCCTAAGGCATAACGAGTTGGCCTGGAACATTCATATCGACGGCGCGGCTCAATTAGTCAGGGATAGGATTTCAAAGGGCACCCTTGGAACTTGGCCCTGGTTCTGGGACCTCCTCATCTTGTGCGTACATCTGCCTCTAGACTCCTTGGTAGCAAGAGCTAATCGATTTATCAGGGACGCTGTAAATAATGTGTTCCATTTCCCACGGTTTTATCACCAGAAATTTGTCGATATAGCACGTGTGGCGCATGGTGCCCAGTATCAGTCTTTCATTCGCGTAGCAGCTCTCTGCGAAGAGTTGATCCATTTCAGGCAGTCAATAGCCGAATCTCAAAGATACCCGCTGGGGTCAAGTTTCATAGCAGACCATGTAATGGAACCCATGCTTATATTGCTCCGCAAAACTCGAGCACTTCGTGTCGACGAGAATCTAGTCGTACAAGCTACCTCCATAGCCTTTGAGTTGATCATTTACTTATCCTGGAGCCCGCGGCCAGGTGCTATCAACCTCACGGCCATCGCTGGCGAGCTAAAGGAAGCAATATGTGGCCTTCCGGTTAGACCCTGTTCCTACATGGATCTAACCTCTTGCCAACTTATAGTTGGGGCTATAGCAGCATATAAAGACTCGCCGACGAGGGCGTGGTTTGTGGACAAATTCAAAAATGTGTTGCACGCGTTAAAATCCCGTGGTTGGGATAACGCTATAGATATTCTCGAGAAGGGATTCGCATTGGATGAAAGTCTAGTAACGCGTTTCACGGAACTGCGGAAGGAACTAGATAACTAAACGGCGTCGAATTGACCCCCACGTATGTATGGAATTAGAGGCCGAGCGACCCTGTGACTTACTATGGGACGTTGAGAAGTTTCTACAACCAGAAAGACATCCACTTGGGCAACATAAGGAACCATTCTAGAAAAAACGCAAAGATAAAAGTAACGAAGAACACAATGGCGATAACCATAATTTAACAGCGCAGTCCCGTACTTGGAAGAGGTTACATTTGCCCGAGAGGTATTGCAAAGAGTCGATGTACATTTATATATATCAACAAGAACGTCGTTATCCGGGCACCCTCCGGCTCGACACAGTCCACTGCAAGTGTGGGTAGCCCCGCCAATTGACCCAAGATCTTGGCAATTTGCTTAACCAGCAGACCACTACAGCTACATGTAGCATTTCACCATTGCCACTAGAAGTACTACATTATATATTATTACAAACAACAGTAGCGATACTGAAGGGCACCAGAATATTGGAAAGTGAGTCACTTAATAATAACTCTCAGTATAGATATCACTACCAATCAACACCATTGATAGCAACGGGCACCCTCGGCAGCTGCAAATGGCTGCCGCAACCGACCACTGCTGTATAGGTGTCCTAGTTATGGTACACACAGTGCTAAAACCCGACCGGCATCGCCGCCCCAACCACTGTATTGCATCCCTTGCGGCTAATGCCACGGGGGTTACTCGTGCTAAATCGTCTGCAGCGCAAGGCACTAGCTGAAGTAAAAAGTACTTGTTGGGTAGTAGCGCATTCAGCACAGTGGATACGGTTGTCTTAGACCAGAGAATACCAGGATAGGTGGTGAAATGGTTACTGTAACAGGTATTAAAAAAAAATTAAAAAAACCAAAGTCAGGGTTGGTGCACCTTCTTTCTCGCAGTACACAAGCTATCTTGAAGTATGTCAAATCACCGATTCACAGATAGATAGCAATAAAATTGCATCTGATCTTTAATCATGTCGTCATCCTACACTTTCGCTAAGTGGAAATCTCGATACACCCTAGATTATCCACCAGCTAGCCAGCCACATCGGATATCGCTAGACACAATGCAGAATACTAGGAAGCATATATGCGCCGGCCTTTTGGACGATACTAGTTTCTTCATACCTATTGGATATTCGCTCGCATCAACGCACCCCCTCGCCAACTGACACAAGCTGAAAACGTTGGATCTCGAAGTTGTTCACCACAACCAGTTATCAAGAGTTTCAATAGCCTGTTCAGAAGACTCAGGGGTAATAGGAAGACACAAGGACAGTAATAGGGTTGTGGCGAGGAGCTCTGTTCTGAAATTATGAGCTTTGATATAAATATCGAGCTGTTCGCTCACTATAGACTTATAGCATAGTTAATAGCATCACCAACATCATCATCATCAAACCCCATTCGCAGGACATTTCGAACGAACACCCTAAGAATTAATTACGTACCTCATCGAGGCAATGCTATCATCAACTTTTGTGGCCTTCTTAGCCTCACTTATGCTGACTATCTCGGCAACGCCTCTCGCGCACACCCAAGCTATCTGGCCAGATCGTGTTATTGAGCGTACCACGCCGACAATAACTGGCTCGGCTACGGCAACCTCATTCTCAGATGGGTATTTCGGGCAGATCACAGTCGACGGTGCCAACTATTCAGTTCTCTTTGACACTGGTTCTAGTGCTCTGTAAGTTTGGACTGGCTTACACAGGGCAGCTTTAAGTTGGTATTAATGAACGTCCAGATGGATCAATAATAAAGCTAGCGTGCCAGTCTCAGGTCCAGCGTTCTCTATCACGTACGGTAGCGGGAAAGTCAACGGGACTGTTACTAGCGGCACGGTCACTATAGGAGGGTTGACCATTTCCAATCAATCTTATGGTGTTGCAACTTCGGTGGATTCACATTACAGTAATTGGGACGGTATATTAGGGCTTGGTCAGAGCACGACTCAGTTCGGTGGTAGCCCTACCTGGATGGCCAACGCAATGCCCCAATTCAAGCAGCCAGTCTTCGGTGTGAATATCCCACCGACCGGCCAAGCTACCTTCACCTTCGGATACAACGACACAACTCACGAGAAGACCCCACTAGCTACCAATAAAGCCACGTACTCCACAAGCGGATGGTATCAGAACGTCACCAGCTTCAATATCCCCGGTATTAATACGTCGCTCATTTGTAACCTAGACACAGGAACCACGGATATTCTTGTGCCGTCGTCCATTGCATGGGGCTTCTGGAACCAGGTCAAAACCGCAACTCCTCAAGGGGACAACATGAGGTGGACGTTTCCTTGCGTCGATAACGCGACGGTGCCTGATTTCTGGGTCACAATTGGAGGAAATAAGTATATGGTGGCAGCGAGAGACACCTATTTCACTAATAAACCGAGCCAGGGTCTCTGCGGTTCGCGGCTGCAGGGCAGACCCAGTAACTGCCTTCTCGGACAGCCGTTTTTTTATAGTAACTATGTTGCTTACGATTTTCAAAACAAAGCGATTGGGCTAGCTGGCAGGAAGTAAATTCAAAAATGTAATCAGATCATTGGATAGACTTGGCAGGAAATGTTCATCTGCTAAAGCAATCGCTATAATGCGCACATTTTGATAGAATCCTAGATCGGGGTATGTTAGTACTCAATGAGCGCACATAGGTAGCCTCATTATAGGCTTAATGCACTAAGGCCGTCTTATTACTGTGAGCTCATTGATAAAATTAAATAAATAGAGTCAGTCGCCAACTATTTCAAAGCTATAACATAAAGAAATGAGCTGTTAATAAAGACCGTTCAAAATGAGAGATCAATTTTTTCTCTTCAAATTGGTATCAGCCTTCATTAGTAAATACACGATTTCAATTCGTTCACACTCCTTCTCCAATGTCTTCTTTTTATTCAAATGAACTACTCTATGCCAGCCACTGGGAAGAGAGCTAATAGTATCCAGAGTACTGACACCAATGGTGTGGAAGCATTACTAATGATGGCAGTGCTAGTTATAATCATGTCGAACACTCGCACTCAGCTTGGGGGTCCGCAGCTACAATTAAGTAATACAACAATCCATTCCCAGCACACCGTTCTGGATGGTATCTTCTGGCGAATAGATATGTTTTTTCAAGGGAGAGTGCAATAGTACCGGAGGGTGTGTCTTAGCGCCTATCTCCCATCCAACAGTGGGCTGCGGCTGTGGTAATGTTTTGATGGACGGGTAAGACGGAGGCCACCGCAAGCGGCCTAAACTGGCACGTTTTAATGCGTGTTCCAGCAAGCAAGATTTAGGTTGAAAAGGTATATTGGTAACATGAAACCAAAGTGACTATATCTCGATATCCAGTAAAATGGCTAGGCGCCCCGTTTATCCTCTTTAAAACAGTTGCGACCTTCAGTTCGAAGAGAAATGCTGAGAGCTGGTATATTTGCATGTTGCTTCTTTGCTAGTGGCCACTTTCCTGCGACAGAGAACTACTAGGTGATTAGTCTATTAGTATTATCAGCAACACTTCTAGCGTATGATATAGAGCTGTCTGCACTGTCGGTGCTCGGAATTTGATAGATATAGCAAAAGATCCCCATTGTTTTTGTTGCATAATGGCTGCCTTCATTAAATATTACCGTATTGAGACCAGGTGCAAAAATAAAAAAACTAAGGTGCTGTATAACACTAAGCAAAGTAGCAAGCTCATGTAGCCTTATCTACGCCCCATGGGTGAAAATCGGCAGCATCATTAATCTCTTCCGTGACCCAGGCTCGAAGCCTCATTTGACTTTCGCGTCAGAAATCGGAGATTTGGTCGGGATCGACAAGCTCATCTTCACCGCAGCTTCAAACACTGGTCAGTTTGGCAGGCGAGTAATTGTGGCCGCCACAGCCCCTGGCGAGTTCATCCACGCGTCCAATGAGCGCGTAACGGCTGACACAGACATGGGCACCGAGCCTCTTCTAAGTACGGTCAACTCTGTGGCTCTCGGGTGCAGCCATGAGTCGTATGGGAAAGGACATCATACGTCTATCTCGGGGACGCCATTTACGGCGGCCGTTGTGGCCAATATTACAGAGTTTCTTAAACGTCAGCGGCCGGGTGCTGCAGAGAAGTTTACCAACTACCTCGCTATGGGCGGTTTATTCCAAGGTCGTATAACTTGAATAAGCACGGATAGGTGGTGTCACTAGCTTAAGCCCTGGACTTAGAGTCTCGGGGATGAAGGAACGAGATAGGCGAAGTTCGCGAAAGCTTGTACGACTTATTTACGTATCGGTAGACGTGCCGAAAGCGATTACTTAGTCCAATAGCATGATCCTCCATACTTGTTAATTGTTTTACCATAGTTGGTTCCGTATCATATAAACGATTGGCTACTCTCTACGCGTCATAATTCTGTCAATCAGTTGGGTCTACCCAGTAGCCTCTTCTCGAACGACAAGCTCCTCGGAACCCGCAGTGCTTCAAAATCTGCCTGTGGCTGCTTCCATACCTTCCGGCCGTTTATCATTGCCACCTTTGATGACTCTCTTGTCACTAGCCGTCTGTCGCTTCGTACATAGGCCCTGCATACAACAGCACAGGTTCGCCCTATACTCAATCATGCTATCATCAACCCTGAAATCGACCACTTCCTGCTTACAGGCCAGCGATGTAGTCATCTAAGCTCGCTAGTTAGTCTTGAACTAGCGTAACAGTATGGCATTCTCTAATGTACTTACCTATTGGGTCTGGGTTAAAGTATATGTTCACGATCGATTCGCAGGATAGTCATCTCTGGGTCCTTAGAGCCGCTAACGTTCACGGGGGCGCCAATTTGGAGGCCAGGAGCTTTCGCCTAAGCCTTGAAATGAGCAGAGCGAGCCTGACCAAGTTATGTTTTGAAGTCGGGCTGGTTATTAGGGCGTAGTTCAGGTCGCTAGAGATCTTAGCGTGAGATAGCTTGCAGTTGAGGGGTGTGAGGAAGTTGACGTTCGCTTTGACAGAACTGAGAGACAAAGATCCGTCCTGGGCGGTGATGTCAAAGCGGGACTCGACATGCTACGTAAGAATATCTTCGCTACTCAACACTCGTGTGAACAAGGGCAATCCAGCGTGTCGCAGCAGAAGTACTAGAATGTAGATAGTAAAGTGAGATGGTAACCCAGAATCTCGCAGTTGAAACTGAAAAAAACTGGAGAAGACCCGGTGTTGGCTATACGAAAACCAACTAGGATGAATCACATTGTGGCTACAAAACGTCTTCCCCTTTTCATTTTAGAGTATAGACAGCCTTTAATCCAAGAGAGTCAGTCTCCGACCAGCTGAGATAATCACTCTCCATACGCGAGGACTAAGTACGCCACCCACTAGGGCTCGGAGATGATGTCTATGAATTAAGCTTTAGGGTTAGTGGTTTAAAATTGATACAGGTAAATCGAAGTTATTTTATCGCCTTCGCTATTCAAATTGCCTTTCAGCGCTATGACGTTCAGCTGAAGGCTTCATTGCTACGCTCTTTTGTATTACGAGTCATGTCTACCTTCTTATTCTAGCTCATTCAATGAGATCATCATTAACCGGCAATATTGTTTTATACCTCAACACTACCGGACCGACTTAATTAGAACTACAAAAGGGGAAAGGGGAAGAAATTGACCTCCAATATGAAAATGGTTAATTTCGGGAGCCTATATCGTAGCTAAAGCGAATTGTTGGCTATTTAAGTGATTTATATGTTGCCACTAAAGCATTTTCGTAACGGCTCTGTCGCCCATACCCAGTCCGAACACTGCACTAGACACATTGTACTGCCCAAAGAAGTTAGCTGATTGGGAGGACTGCCTGTTATAAATTAAGAATGGATGATAACAAAGGATGAGATCCGAAAGCCCTCGTTCTTGTCAAACAAGCCTCAGCTGATGGCGTAGTATAATGAGTGCGTTATAAGTGCAGGCTGTCGTTACCACACTTGAACCACAGCCTTGCTCACTGCTTATCTAAACACTGATTAGTCTGCAGTGACCGCTTGTTGGAAGGCGCCAGTTAGGTTACAGCACGCAATAAAATACGATGAATTAAGACACATTAAGGCTGAACTGTTCACTAATCAGTATTTATGAATATTCTAGAAGGATACGCCACCCAGAGTCCACTCGGGGCCCCACAACTCAAGGGTGATAGGTTCTCCTTTGTCTGATAGCAGCTCTAAGTCTTCTACATAGCAGTTAACTCGATGATTTGATATGCAAGTCCTCGCAACCAGGTGATTAAAACTGGGCTAAATACTTGGCTCAGACCGCTCGTTGCTTTGAGGCTAGACTTGTGCTAATATAGCTTATGTAGAACTCAAAATGCCGCAGCCAATACTCCGAACCTCTAGGGTGACACGGGGGACAACCAGGCTCTCATAAACCTCAATCACAACGATTTTTAGCAGGCTGCGGGCACAGACCCCCACACACAGGCTCCATGAGATATCCGGGGTTTTGTCATCATCCCTTCCTCCCCTCCTCGCTTAGTCTAAACCTGGCCGCAATATATCGCTGTGCACTCTCCTGCGGCGGGCCAAAAGCAGCGGTGAGCAAAGCCGGCCGGAAAGGCCGACCGCGCCGCGCATTTGTGAAATTACCAGGCAAGGATACTGTAAGTAGAGGGCGATCAATTAATGAAGCTGTCCTTAAGCTTCGGCTCTGTAGTCTAGAATAGGCTTTGAAAAGTTAGAATACTACCCACACCACTCGTAACCCTCACCATCAGCAGGTCTTCATCCGGTTGGCGGATGTAACATACAGCGTCGTATCTCGATGTGATAAAAGGCTTATTATCTGGGCTCCCCTGGTCGCCCGCGTGTCAAACAGTAGACCTGGGGAGGGGGTCCGGCCGATCGGTTTAAAAAAGGATTCATTACTGACTCCTTATTTACGCATGGAACTTTATTGAACGCTACTGTGAACCTGGTATGGTCGGCACGTGGGTAAGCAATAGCTAGCCTACTCCCTACCAACTAGGTTTGTGAACGGAGGTTTTTACACATGCACACATGTGCCCTCTTGGTTTCTATTACGAAAATAACTACATAACACGCTTGTAGTGCCATAGAAGTCTCACAGCTAATAGTGTAGATCTTAAATAGTATTGTGTTGCATGGATTTCCCTGTACAGTAGAAGGCGGACGGAGATAAGTAATTAGTGTAGATCGCAATGTGTTGCCGCTACGCGATGACAAGCATTGATCGGCGCAAGGAAATATGTATACATACCTAGGCCACACCCCGCGACCAGGTCCCTGACAAGCGAAATGCCTTCATTTCCTTCGGGCCTGCCGGCAAACCAAGAAGTTTGGTACGGCGAGCATCCTCTAGCTCGCCGGCCAGGACACGCGCGGCCTGCGGCATGTTCTAATCCCTGGTGATCTGCATAGCGTAAGAGCTACATGACATGAAACCAAATGGCTGATGAAAGTATCAGAACAAATTGGTACTTGAGGCCATGGAAAGGTCTCTCAAGAGCTTATGGTTGTGTCGTTTATGGAAGCGAGATGGGTCATAGTTTCATGCAAGTTTGGCGTCCCCTTGCATCGCCGTGTGGTTGGTCGAGACGGGATGATCTCCTCTCGGCCGGACGTCAGGGGCAGGGAAGGTTAGGGATCCGCAACCGGGGCGGCCACGTGGAATTAGAGCTACGATCCCTGGACAGGGATCACGTCTCTTCGTAGATGTAACTTTACCTGGTTATGCCGGTTGCTATGCGGCAGACTAGTAAGTTATTCTACCTTCTTTCTGCCTAGACCTATCCTCTTCAACAGATCAGTCAGTCGGTCAGCCACCTAGTGTATTAGCTAGCCACGGTACAATCGGTGAGCACATTTGACAATTACATCCACAGCGAGCGGGGTTTGCATGATTCATCGTCAACGATTGGTGAAGTTGGTGTGCATTCTGACCTTACAACGTACGATGTTGAGGCTGTGACTTGGCAAGCTTAGCTGCTAATGCTTAATGGTATTTCACCGCTGCTGTAGGCCTAGATAGCTCCGGGGGTGTCAGGGAGATCGGGGCCAAGGCGCTATAGTTGCGATCGCTAACCCTTTGAACTCGAAGCTGCTGCATCCCCACAGTGAGTGGAAACATACAAACCGACGTCCTAGACATGCCGAGCCGGATATTTCACGATTTTCCCAGGGTGTGCCCACCAACGCTGGCTTCTTTTCTCAGCCGGCTTCACAAAGGCACCAACAGAAAGTTGCTAAGATAGACTACATAGGTTTGCCGTAGATCGACAGCATGTCGGCACCTGATACCTATCCCCCCCGATAATCAAACAAGATAAGTGGCGTAGATTGATGCCCGTGCTCCGAATCCTTCTCGAAAATGCAGAACCGGCGAGGTAGCAGAGTGGCTAAGTGAATGACCTTGGCATGCTGGCTCCCACGTGTTATGTCCCCTGGATACATTGCATACTAGCAGGTAGCAGCCCCCCGGAAGGAACAAGGTAAAGGGGCAGTTCTTCATCTGCAGCGCCATTGGTTATTATACGTTAACCACCTATCACATCTTGAAGATCGGGATATGACATTGCCATGTGGTGCCCAGGGCGGCCTGGCGGGCAGGGAGCAAGCAGGCTGACTATGGAGACTCGATAGTAGGGTATGCAGTGTAACTTTCCGTCCGAGAGATGCTATACATGATCTCGACGCATTTATAGCATAGCCTACGAAGTACTACCTCGGGACTCAAGGCGTTCTCCTCGTCGCGCGATCGCGAAAACCCGTGCTGATCTGTAGTCCGCGGCGGTGTCGAGCGCTGTTGTGCAGACCCCTATCCGCATCATAGCCATCAATGGTAGCGGTGAGATAGCCGTGGGGGAACGGCGTGCCTAAAGCCCAGTGGCCTTAATTATTTGTTACAACTATGCCTAGGGGATGGTGGTGTAAGATGAATGCCTCCTTCCGAAACATTTACAGTTCCAGTCATACACATTACTGTCTATTTACAGCCTAAACCATTCTCGTGGCATGGTATTGCGTCGTCGGTTAAGTAAGAATAAGGGCAGCATTGCCGGCACTGCCAAAGCGGCTACTCAAATCGGTCCGCCGTAATACACGGAGGCGAACAGAGATAAGATGCGCGACGGGCGGTACACAGCGCAGCACGAGCAGGTGGTCGAAAAGGGAAGGTAAACCTAGCCATCTCTCTTCGGCCAACTCCCGCGCCACCCCATCCATTTCGCAACGGCGCCCCAACAGGCAAGACAGGTTAAGTTAGATTGTCATTGACAACGTGGTGTAAATTGGGGTCCCCAGAGAGGCGTCAAGCCCGTCGCCCCAGCTCGCAAACAAATATGACATGGCATGTGTAATCAGCAACTAACGGTCGCATTGTGACCTAGTGTCCACTATACATGACTTGCAGCCTGCTTATTGGGAATCCTCTTCTACTACACTAGTAGCATCTGGGTTTTCTTTTGTTTCGATAGGGGCCGCGGGGGACTTGCCAGGGGGGGGGGGGGGGGGGAGCAAGGCCCTTAAACTGCCCAGCTGGTGGAGAGTTGCATTCTACCGCTTGCTTAACGATCCTGCCGAGAGGCGTAGAACTTCGTAACGTTCTGAGAAGGCTTCGTTCGGTACTATTACCACGCAGCATCGCATCTGTTTCACCCAGCTTAAATTTAGCTTGCCATTGCTACTTTGGTTTGTCTTAATCCCCATTTACAGGGCTTAGCGCTTAGGCTAGATCAAAAACTAAAGACAAATGGCGAGTAACGATTTACGCACAGCTAGTGGATCGTCGCGTATCTTTCAAAACAATTGGTCATATGTACATCACAGATCGTAGATGGCGAACAGTAAAGCAGGGCCGCCCATGTCTTGTTGGAACCAGGTCCTCCAAGGGGCACGTGCATCAAATATGGGTAGATCCAGGTTTACGACCGCAGCAATGATCAACCGTTCCCGGCGACTTGGTAGCGGGAGGTCAACGCTCACATTTGCGCTTTGGATATATGCAGATAGCGGGATTTAGCGACTGGCTGGCGGATGTGACAACCCGTCTCACGCAGGATAATGCGCTGTGCGATGTTGCATTTGCAGGGTGCCCTGCAGCCTTCACAGGGTGTTGCAATCACGGACTTAAGGCCGATTCGGGTGTGTAGAGAAAAAGAAATAGCATACTCTGTGCTTAGAATTAGAGAACCATTAAAAGTGCGCAATTGTAAATAGCCAGCAAATATCGGTAACCAGATTGATGAGGGAACCCCCTGTGTCTATCCGGCTATACTGAAATATGGAGTTTTTGGAATGTGTAGATAACACCGCCTTGTATGATGATGATGATGATTAAGGGGTTTTGTGTACAGCAAAATAAGATGAAAAGAAAATCCCCCACATTCGGACTCATGGGCTAGCTAGTAAGAAAGGATCAATTAAGTGATAGGAAAGCGTGAAGATTATTTGGTGCTTTGTCCAAGCCCAGTATTTCAACTATATCCTAGCTCGTACGTTCGTAATATCGTTACTTTTTTTTCTCTAATCCCGGATGACGCCGCAAGTTGGCAGGTTTATCGCACTGAAGAATTTGCCGATGTTGGCATAGCATGGCCGAGGCGCATGTTGCTGAAATGAGAGCAATCGTCCAATGCATAAGAATCGCACTTTCTAACTGCCACTCTTGGGTTTGCCGCCTGGCTTTGGAATTTGGGCGGTAAGTATATTAACTTGTGTCTGGATATGCTGTAATCGATCATGCGAGGGAAGACCACAAGCCAGGCGGTCGGAAAAGTTGTCGCTGCGTGGCTGCGTGGCTGCAGAAAGCCGGCATTCTCGCAACTGCTGCTGCTCTGCAGGCGTGTCGCTCGAACTATGTCTGTGAGGTGAGTTAGGATGACAATGACCCAAATAGAACATAGATCTAAGAGCAGCATACGGCCCACAGTAGCAACCAGCGTAATTCATTCCGACCGATGAAGATGATCCGCTCATGGTAACTGTTGGTGATGAAGCGTGACGGGTTTTGGGTGGGAGTGCCGGCCAGCGTAGGATGCAGATTCGGGAAGCGTACGGTTGCGTGCAGATTAGTGGCACAAGCAGGAAGCGAGCGTGGAGCACCGAGGATCAAACGAGTGACAGGTAGGATCGTCTTGCTTCTGAAAAGGGAATGTGAGGACGAGTACCACTCCTCGTCATGCCAAGTAAAGACCAAGTGTAATGGAGAGAGTGCTGGGAGTAGAAAAGGGGAAAATTGATAGAAAAGGGGAGGAGATTTAAAGGTTTGAGTATCGATGATAGCTGTCGCACTACTATTTTCATCAAATAAGGCATCTGATTCTCAAGCCGTCCACTTGACCTTGCCTTTGTATATGATAGAATTGACGTAGGGACAGCTCGACCTATAGAGTAAGGTGGTGCTTCGTAGTCAGATGCATATGTCGCCGGCCTGTAGATGTACCTAAGAAGTCCAACTACGACACCTGAGTAAACAAGAATCCAGGTACTGCAACACAACAGGGAAGCCCTTGCGGTGCTCTTGCACTTGGCAGCAGGCTTGTGGATCAAAAGATATCATGTGTCGAATTCTTCAGGGGCATTGCCGGATGGGTGCCGGGGCTTGCCCCAACAATAACCCCATTCGCACGTCAACCCAGAATGACGGAACACTAACCGGGTTGCCCTGAAGCTAACCGTAATAATAATAAAAAGGCAACGCAGGAGGGAAGAGCCGAGATGTCGAATCGTTGTTACCTATTATCTTGAGTCGGGCTAAAGGTTACCTCGGAAGCACTGGGAAGATACTATGATTGTTTTCCTTGCATAAAAGTGTTCGCCATCAACGGATTCTTGGTTAGTAAGTGCGACGGGCCAATAAAAGCTCAGGCATAATTCCTGAAGATAGTTTCTCTACTCGTATTTTAGGTGCATGTTTCAGGTCGTTTCTTTGCTACCATCAATATGTGCGACTTCTCGTATACGATGGAATGGCAACCTATTAGGGGAACTTGTGGGAAGGCCCTGTTGTTTAGCTGCAATGAGATTCGTTGATGGCGATGGCTGAAACGAGTACCGATGATCGATGTAGATAGTATAATTCTGCTGCATCGCGTAAGCGTCGTAACTCGTACTAGAACTAGATTGCGGAATTTATTCGTTCCACACTAAATAAAACTTCGGAAAATTTTGGGGGCCGTTCTCTCACATGACTGCACACGCCGTTTTGTTTCAGGATGCAGGCTGTAGTTCATCAGTCGGCTCCAGGGGGCTGCAAATGTTCATGCATGTATGATATGTCTTGCCCCAAATTGTTGGGAGCTGTTCAATTGGAGGTTGGTGCCTAGCCACGAGCATTAGTGTGGTCGACGTACTTATTGTTGAATAATGCAGGCACAATCTAATCCAGAATAGATACATGGCCTTCTGATGAGGTGATTGGACCTTGGCAATGCACGATGAGATTCCAGGACAATGAAGCGGACCACTTAACTATAACCCACAGGAGCGCTCAGCTGATAAGTGAATGTACAGGAATGGAAACCAGGTGCTTACGCACTCAGAGCCTCGTCGCTGGTCGTCGCTAGCGGTGGCTGCTGATATCTCGCCCTAGACTGCTTGGATTCTTCGACCATTTGTATTCAAGTTGGCAATCGTCATTAGATGTTGTCATTTAACATACCACGGCCGCATCAGACGAGTTCTTGATCTTTCTTTAGCGCTCGGAGTTAGGCTTTGAAACTGCCTGGCGTCACTTTGTTCACTAAAATTAGCCTTCCTTTCAAGATGTAACGAAGTAGTGTTATTTGCTTACCAACGATATCCTAGCCTGCAGACATCACGACACAGCCAATATATTAGGGGCCTTACTTCCGATGGGTCCAATTTCAGGATTTCGCTAGTAAAAGGCCCATGATCGTCGAAAGCTACTTCGAATAACGATGATTTCTGAGCACCCGGGTATCGCACTAGTTACTGGCACAAGATCTTGGCGTCGCTTCAACGTATCGCAAATATTCCCTATCTAGCTTCGCCGCCGTTGCCGCAACCCGTCAAGACCGAACAACTATTCTGCAATAACACCCATCAGAAGAAGTGCTTGCTGGCTACTGAGGCCGTTGCATGTGCGGGTTAAGGACGACCACGCCAACCAAAGCAGATAGTCCGCGAACTCGAAGAATAACCGGCGGGTTTGAGAATGATTGGGAAACCTGCGTCTAGCTCCGAGGATCCAAATAATATATTTGTCTTCGGGTCCGCCGCTACCACCACCACCACTTCTTCTAAGGCCATGTGCCCGCCCAGATGGCCATATCCTTTATAGCGCGCATTGAGAGATGCCAGGCCGTTTTGGCCTTCCCGTCGAAGAGCCACACGTTTATGGCGATGACGCCGGCCGCGCCGCCTATGGCAGTCAATACTATAACGGCATTGCGTCAGTGACCAACTAGGAACCGCTTGAGGAGCTCTAAGGGCCCCTCGAGTGGGGGGAATGTCTCTCGAGAAGGGCGGAGTGCTCCGTTAAAGAGGTCGATAATCTGCTGCGATTCTGCAGCTGGAATTCTCATGAACTGGCAGTCAGGCAATGGAGCGAGAGCACCACTAGCGTGGCAGCTGCACCTTTTATGACTAGTTCATCACTCTATGCGATTATATCACCATGAGAGTGTTATCCGACCGACACATCGACTAGGCTGATATGGCGGAGAGCCTGCGAAGTTTGGATATTTGACATGTAATCGAATCTCTATTTCAGAGGACGAAGCTCTACCTCTCACTGACTGCTTCAGTGGCAGCAGATTTTTGGAAATGGCCAAATCCAAATAGATGACATTGTTGACAGGCTTTGACAGCCCGTTTTCAACAGAAGTCAACAACAGCCTCTTGTTGCGAACTTTAACATATACGTCTGCTTTCATTTCATGTTGGGTTTCATGATAACTTTTCTGAATGCATAAGTAAATCTTATGACCGTTCTTAATTGCTGCCGTAGAAAGTTACTGAACTATACGTCGGAAGAGGCATTCTCGGGGAGCCAAGAGGACGGAAGGCAACCTGCTGCTATTGTCAACAACCCCGGCAGCCTGCAGACACTAACCAACACTTTTCGTGTCTGGGGTGAGTTTTGAGGTATACTCTTTCATCAGACGTGGAATGATGAGTGCTAAATCGTCATCTCTGTCCAGATTTGTGTCGACCACTTTACTTGGCGCTGGTGCAGACTGAACTGAGACGGCCTTCGAAAAAGATCAATGAGGTGGAGGTAAGTCGAACTGCGTGCGTAAAACTCGGTGCTCGATGTCGAATGGACAAGCCGTACTGCTTAGCTAGCATCACTGCTTTCTATTGCGTTAGCAAGGTCAGAGAGAGTATTTGCTCATAACTCACAAGTACCCCTAGGAGAAAACTATCTGGCTTGAGCTGGAAAGTGCTTTATCTGTTGAAGACAAGATATCAAAGATCACTTTACAGAGTTGGCAGCGATGCAGACCGTCGATATCGTACCGGGGGCTTCCCCATAAGGCCTCGTGATCACCGATGCAACATGGCACGAAATCAGCACCACAGCTAGGCGACAGCGAGGCGCGAAAAGGTCCATGCTGTCCGATATCGACCCTTCCAGAAAAGTAGCCTCATAGAAGGTTGATGGCTGAGAGTGGTGGTTTAAGGCATCTTTCAAGGGCTGTCTTGTGAGAGACACTAGCCATCATCTGCCTTCAGCGCCCGCGCATGGGCTGCTGAAGGAGACATAGTTTAGACATTTGAAAGCGAAAACGGACGCTTTATAGACATGACCGCTTCAAGTCTCATGATCTAGGGGCTACCGGAGGATCGCTGTCACCTCGCTGGCCGAAACATGTGCTTGGAAGTCCATGCCTGCGCCCTATGGGCTTATGAGCCAAGAAGGGGGGGAGAATGTGAGTAGACCAGGTTGCAGTACTAATAGCCTGAGTATGCACCGCTTCATAGCCTTGATAAATAAAGACTGTAAGATGTAGTTCAGGAGCCGCCATCGAAGGTAATCCCAATGTCTTCGATGCGACTTCCAGTAGAAGGTTCTGACTGGGCTTATGAAAATTGATTAGTCAGCCAATGATCTGTTGAAGCTTTCCATCGTTGCTTTTGGCCCCACAAATTATTGCATGATGTGGAAGCCATTCAGGGGCTTCGAAATCCCTGACATTGCTAAATCCAGACTATGTATTGGACAATAGTTTTAAGCGGCGCGTCAATTACCGCGATGTTCTTGAAAGTAATTGGACTTGAGAATGAGGCTGTGATAGAGGATGTAACCGGATTTCAGCTGAAAAGTCTTCAAGTTTATCGCCACTTAACCAGTCACAGCTCTTAAGGCCATTCTCAATAAAACTATACCAATCATTCAACGCAGTAATGACATTGTCTGAAGCTCATCAGGTGAAGATAGGACTACTGTCGAGTACTTTATCTTCTGAGGAGGCCCTTCTCTGCGAGGTTGTTTGATATTAACCGCCGTTCTAATGGCCACAAGGCGAGTCCTCAATTCGTACGACATGTTATTGCTAGCTATTCGCTTGGTGGCAGGAGCAATGAATTTGAATTCTCTGAAATTCGAACCCGTAGAATGAACCCGATTACGGCCTAGCATCAGAGCCTGCTAGTCAGTGCCACAAGTCTGATCCGTCCTAATGAAAACGTGACGCTAAACCTCCCAGACTGGCGGTATCTACTCAGTACAATGAAAGACATCCTATACCAGGATTTGATCGGCTGCTATAAGAAAGGAAACCTCAGCTTCTTTTTTACTTTTCGTTATCCTCGCGGGGAAGTGTGACGAAACCTTGTTCAGAGATCCATAGTATGTCCGATGACGCCTCACAAAGGTACATGTCCGGGACAAGTAGGTAATCGCTGACCAGAATACTGACTGCATCTGATATTTCATATGCAGCTAGCAGGCAGGTATGTTGTCAATAGTTCAAGTGAACCAGGCTTAGCTGCAATGCAATGTTCCGGCTGTAGAATTTGGGGTCGCGCTCACTGCTACTCTGAGGGACCTATAACTCATGAGCTTCAATTCGAGTGTACTAGTTGCCTCCTCAATCTGTTGATTTGCCATCGTGGGTGTAATATGTAGTTTTACTGGTATTACTTCGCTCTGACAGGAAAAGGTTCATTGTCTTCTGCGACATCGATCAAAGCAATATTTTGATACTCGGATAATATATGGTAGGGCCAATGGCTAGTATCGCGGTGTGAAGCGGACATAATTTCCAGGTCTCTCCAAGCGAAGAATAATCGGCTATCGGAGCTTTTCATGATTTCCTCTTGTAGGTAAGCGAACGCTTTTTCTCTTCCTTTGCTGCAGAAGAGCAGTATGCTACCACGTAAAATAGCTAGAAGGAGTATGTCATATCCTTTGCTCTTGTTGTAACTCATCTCGATGCCTGACTTATTCTCTGAGGAATACTCGCAAGGGTGGTGTCACAGATCGTCAGAACGTCACGCCCAATGCCCCAAAGCATCGATAGTTGCGGTGTTCGTTTTTGTTTCATGAAAGAATGTATCCAATTTCAGCGAAGAAATGAGCGAGAGAGAGTTCTTTCGGGATCCGTCGTCGATGTGCCCAGCCACAACCTCCAAGTTCACTCTAGAGTATGTCAATAGGGTCTGTCTCCGTCGGTGGCGCGTAGTTTGTGGACTGTGATTTATATCCATCAACAGTAAGGCGATAAACGTAATAGTAATTGATATTCTTATACTATCAACGCATTGAGTTGATGGCTTAAGACAACTCCGCCCTACTCGGTTTATCTAGGCCCGTTACTCAGTCAAAATCGCTCCGAAGTCAGATTGAATTGAAATCGTACAGCAAGTGTCAGATTAGACGTCTTAAACAGCTCTCGCCTTCAATAATGTCCGTAGCGCGACCGCGAGAGATAATTATTCGCCCTTAGCGTGAGCTTCCTTTCTGTGCGTAGCAGATATTGGACTCGTTGTTTGCTAATACGTGGCCTTATCATCACTCCAAGCGTGAGAGAAGATAATATGCGGAAGCATATTACTTTTAAAGTCCTTGTAGCCTTTAGTCAACTCATACTACTTAAAAGTAGTAATGCTAATAAGTCGCATCGTGTTTAACCTTTAAGAAACAGCACGAGCGTAGTCATTACCGGCTCGGATTCAACAATGTGTTAGAGAAGGTTTGCAAATTATTTAACTCATCGGAAGCATGAACTGAGAGCAAGATCTGCTTCCGGGCTAAAAGGAAGGGGCCGAAAGCGGTAAGATGTACTCTGTTGTTCAGCGGCCAGCATTTTGTCAGCCTGAAATTATGATTGGCAGAAGTAGGGGCTGGCATCAACTGCGATTGTCAGCTCCCACAGCTTCTCGCAGCCTAGCGAGGCGACTTTCTACCCAAGCCCTCTGCCATGCCTCAACTTTGCCGCCAAGAATCGTGCAATTTGTAGGCTCGAGAAGAAGGACACCTCGAGCGATAGTAGTACCTCTTTTCAAAATGATTTTTTCGCCAATATTAAGCGTACCAATGCCGATTCTGTCAATGCGTTTCAGTTCCAATGCGTATAGCTTACCACCCCTACAGTCTTGTAGTACCAGCCGATGAGTGGACGTCTTTGTAACAATACTGGCAGCATTTGTAATAGCAGCAGAGCCGCCTCTTCCTTGCAACCCAGGTCGTTCACCTCCATTTGCAGCAGATTGGGTGGCTTGATTATCGATAGTGTCTTCATCATCCTCGTTTCCATTGGGAAGACGTATGATTTCTCGGCCTTTCGTCTGCTCGCCTCGTGCGATGGCCTCAAGCTCTTCGACCTGCTCCCACTTGCTTTTCGACAGGTTTTCGATGTCTAGAACCTGAACCGGTGTATCCCGGATAAGCGTAGCCTCCTTAACCCCTGGGTGGCTCATGTCGAGGGGAAATACAGGCGCCGGTAAATCAAAGAGAGTGGGATTGGTTAAGTCAGCAGCTAGAAGACGTGTTTTCACAGTGGCTACTAGAGCTGGTAGAGGGGGAAGTGGATTCCGATTAGGCAAAGCACTTCGAATCCATGCTAGAGACGGAGGAGGGAGTCCCTGGTTCTGAAGGCTAGAACGTATTTGTGCTGGCAAGTCCATAGCAAACAACAAAACGTATACAGACAACTGCAAGTGTGATATGATCGGGGCAATGTTGCTTGGTGTTAGGTACTGACTTTATTCACAGCAGATTGATCTTTGAAGCTCGCTTAGTGGGTGCTGACGAGCTAGATACCTGACAAAAGATTGACCAAGTAGTACGCTGATTGTGCCTGCTATATGGATTTGAAGTCATCTTTTTACCCCCTTCTGCTTCAATCGTGGGAGCATAATGTATTAGACAAAAAGCTCACGTTGTTTCACATGCCTCGGTACCTTAATATTAGGCGGAAGCCCCAGAGGACTAATAGCTAGCGCCACAGTGGCTTGACACTCCTTGACCCCCTAACCTTAGAGCTCATGTCCTAGCTAGGGTGCGTTGTTAGAACCTCTTGACGAAGGGCAGTCCGTCGCCTATCTATCTATCTGGGTAATGATATTCTGATCGCCTCGCTCTTTTTATCTATTGCATGTACAACAACTCTTGCACTTTCACTGCAGCTTGGGCTTCCACTGCACCACCTTGTTTTCCGAGTTAGACATTAGAATGTCCTCAATTGCCAGTCCCCGCGAACCACGGCACATCAACACCCTCACCACACCGACATCGTCCACACGTCCCAGCCTCGATGGCGCACGATCGCCCGTAACCTCTCCCAACCCCAATGCCTCCCTATCTGCCTCCAATGCCAACCCAAAACGCAGCCGCGCTGCTTTGCGTGAGTACTACAACTTACGGAAGGGTACGCCTGCGGGAACTGCCACGCCACCGCAGGTTGAGGTGACAGATCCCACCGGCGAGACAGGACCGCATGAAAACTCAGATGTACCTCCGAGCGAGATGGACAAGGAAGACTTCGATGCAGACGCCTTTGTCAAGAATGCCCTGGCCGAGAATGGAATGCAGGACCTATTGCGCTTATACACGCGCGTGTTAGGTGAGACGCGGGCGTTGGACGCCGAGAAGAAAGCCCTAGTATACGATAATTATAGCAAACTGATAACCGCCACTGAAACAATACGAAAGGTTGGTTTGCTTGCTTTTTGTCTAAAGATCCCATGCTCAGGTTAAGCAATATGAAAATGCCCGCGTATAAAGCGTATAGGTAGTTAAGATACTGACTGGGGGCAGATGCGCGCGAATATGGACCCGTTGAATCCAATGGCCTCTACACTCGATCCCGCAATTGCCAAGATATATACGCAAGCCTCCGAAATACGGGACTCGCTACGGAAGTCAGTCCCAGCACCTACTGATGCCAGGAGAGCTGAGGAAGAGGCCGTGCAGAGGAGACTCCGGACGAAACAAATGGCTATCGAAGTTTTAGATACTCCAGACAAGATACGGGCACTCGTAGCTGAAGGCCGGTTAAACGATGCCAGAGAAGCCTGGAAGTTACCGAGGAAATTGCTGCTTGTCTGGAAAGAGCAGGGCCTGGGAGGCGCCGATGTGGAGGAATGCATAGCAGACGGTGATGCGGCATTGCGCGGCGAACCGAGTACCAGAAACTGGCGAGAGCTCAGCAACGAAAAAGTCAAGGGTTAGGGCAATTTGAACTCCTAGACTTCTCCCAAGCTCACACGCCGCTTAGACAACTACTAAAAAGAGTGATGGCTGGATCTTGACACTTATGGCAGTCAACGTCTAGTCAGCCAATTACCGCGAAACTCGGGGTACACCCTTCTCACGCTGCAGACACAGCTGGGGAAGGTAAATATCAAGCTTTTATTCGTCTCGACTATCCGCTATGAGCAGACACTACAATTTTTCGGGTACTTGTGGCTACATCTCTATGCCAGGTCTCGCACGTCGATTATGTCGAACGGATCACGGTCCGCATTACTGACAATTACCACCGCATGACCATAGTTGGTTGCTTTCAACTGCCCCTCAAGCTGTGGCTTTAGTCTCTGTTCCAAGAACTTCCTCTCGGAGTTGCTGTGGAACACAGTAACAACAATCTGGCCAAGTTGTGTGTGCCGGAGCGCATAGTGGTGAGCCATCTCACCCGTTACCAAAACTTGCGCGTCGGTGTTCTTGAGGATGTCCGCGCCAGAACCTGCACAGACGGCGATCTTGGTGATATTTTGCGTTTTGCTAAGTTCTCTCAATGATGGGGGGAGAGCGACCATCATGTATCGCTGGCCACCAATGCCGGCAGAGAGTCGCTTAAGCAGAGTTTGGAGTGTGATAGATTGACTCAATTCAAAGCTGCGGCCATACCCTGTACCCTGGTGGCTTTCGGGCAGTGGCCGAGAGATGGGCTCCACAACTGTTCGCTTGACTTCGTTATCGCTAGCGAGAAGGATGTCACATAGCCAGTCATTCAATCCTCCGTGAGCGGCATCAACGGCAGTATGTGGGCAGTACACAGATATACCCGCGGCTATCAACCGGAGAAGCTGCATTTGCATTGGGTCCTTAGTGGTAAGGGATTTTAAGGGTCTGAAGATAACCGGGTCTACGTTACTATTAGTATGAGTCTAGTAATAGAACGGACGCGAGTATAGGCTGTACGGTAGCAGACAATCACATTAGCTCCCTTCTTCAGGGCTTCATCCACAACCGCTCCTGTCAGATCGTTTGTGAGAAGAACTGTTGGACTTGACTCGCGCACCGACTCTGCGAAGGAGGGTGCTTGATCCAGCAATACTACAGTTGCATCAGCTGAGGGCCTATTTCACATTCTATACATTAAATAATGCCTTACAGCCTGTGTTATCCCATGCTTTATCCGCCAGCTCTTCGGGATACCTGCATGTCCTCGTCAGGGAACGCTGAAAAGTAAACAAAAGATAAGGGAACTCTTACAATGTCTTCATGGCTTGGACCACGGCATCACTAAAAGACGAAGTTTTAGCCATCGTGGTGTAATGTCTGGATCTTAATCGCCTCGTCGAGGCAAGTTGCGTGTGCGAGGTGAGATTAGCTCCGAATTGCCTAGCACAGTCGCAATATGTGAGCTTTGAGACGGGTTTCCGGTTGGCTAGTGTAAATAAGAGTTTTGATTTTATGACAGGAACAAATCGCTGGGTTTTCAGGGCTAGGCTTCTGGAAGTGAGCATCGCACTTCTATTGAGTTGGTATTAAATCGCTTTAACAAGGCCGAATGATTTATACCAATTACTTGCTGCGCTTCTTCGTGTCTCCAATACAGATTACAACGAGGAGTGACGCAAAAACTGGATCTAGACTAGAGCTGCGGCCACGGCAACCAAATGCCCAAACCCACAAGTAGTGGAAGCTTTAGCCACAGCCCCATACCCATACCCGAAAGTACAGTACTCATGTTACCCATCCCCTGGAACCTACCTACAGTTAGGTATGGTTAGTATGTATTGCCTATCGATAAGCATCCGCCAAGCTTTCCTACCGTCACCGGCAACACCATTCGCGGGGCACTTTTCCATGCGATATCGCAAACGCCGCAAGATCCAAGCTCGAAGCTCGAAGTACGTGGGAAGGAAAGCTGTACGATACTAAATGGCCGATGCGACAACAATAACCGAGGCGTCGTTGACGACGGCGCTGACGGAGCGGCTGAAGGCCGTTCATGTCGAGGTGACGGACATGTCAGGTATGCGCGGTATCTTTCTCTATCCTCCTCATCCTCGCCCTCCGTTGATGTTCTTCCTTGCCTACCGCTTCGTCAGACAGCTGACTCACTCAACACATCGCATTTCCACCTTCCCTTACCTTCCCTTCCCTTCCCTTTACAGATTTTCACTGATATCAACACGATCTTCAATCCATCCATCCTGAAATACAAGCCCATACCAACACTCCCTCCTCCTCTCTCATCCCAATCAACCCCACCCCCAAAACCCGCACGCACACACCCAGGAATCACAATCCGAACAACCCACGAGACAAACAGCCGACTAACACAATCCTTTTTTCCAAAACCATCCAGGCGGCTGCGGCCAATCCTTCACAACCCTGATCGTGTCCCCCCTGTTCGCGGGGCAGAACAGCCTGAAGCGCCACCGCGCCGTCAACGCGGCGCTGCGCGACGAGATCGCCGCGATCCACGCCTGGAGCGCCAAGTGCCAGACGCCCGAGGAGTGGGAGCGGGCGCGCGCCGAGGCGGCGGGGACCACAGCCACGACACACGAGCAGCCGCGTCCGCCGTTGGACGGCACGGTTGGGGGCAAGGTGGACGGCGTGGACGCTTGAAGCGCTCCGAATGCAGAGATTGGGAGTGTGCGCCCGCGCGACGTAGGAAAGAGTGCGCTCGTTCTGGTACAAAGGTTCAGTCCTTATAGGGGATCCTATGTAGAGCTCCGAGGGGTTTCACAGATATGCGCATATGCATGCGCGAGCGCCCCTGTCATAGATAACGGCTACAGATGCAAAATCACAGGCCGAACTCAGGAAAAGGGGGTGGATACGGAATGCGAACCCTGATTCCAGACCTTTTCTATCTATAGTCAGGCTACGTATATCGGCGTTATCGGCGCGTTCTTCAATGCCTTCAATTACAATCCACGTCGCAGCACTTTTGACCACTCACCACTGTGGTGAAGTCTTCTTTCCATTTCGACTAGTGAAGGGTTACGCCGCCCACCTCGGCCTCCGTAGATGTTGACCTCCTGCTTCACGGACCCGAAAGATCGCCTACTCGCATCCCATTGTCATGGCGCCATGAGTTCTCGTCCTCACTCAGAGACTGGTCTCAAGCCATCTAGAAGAGACCTAGCAGATCATCGTTCGCATTCTTCTTTTGATCTTGATTACCATGGCCGAGCTGGACAGAGGCCGGAGGAGGCTGGCTTGATCCGCCCAGATCTAGTCCAGCAAATCCATTCATCAGATCGTTCGCGCCGCTGGCACCTATACTATTGTTCTGCGTCGGTTTCGGGGCGTCAAACAAGCCCATCATATCGGCCATATTACTTGATGGACCCGCGGCACTTGCTGGGCTCGCCACCCGCTCGGGGGTAGCACTCGCCGAGTTCTGCTCCTGAGAAGCTGGTGCAGCCCCATCGAAATCGATATCCAACAAGTTCTCAATGTTGCTCTGAGCTGGTGCGCCATTCTGGGCAGCTGCAACAGAAGCTGCAATAGGGTTCTCGGCAGCGTCCTGCCGTTGCTCCTGGATTGCCGCACGCTGGATCTCGTCGGCGCCGAAACGACCTTTTCCAACGAACGACTCTGGGGGTTTGTGATAGACTGATGCCAGAGTGGACAGTTCAGCGAGCAGTTGCTCTAGCAAAGCTGGTGGCAAACTCGTCATCGTCGTTGAGATGGCTGGTTTTTGTGACAAAATGATACTCTACTGCAGGTTAGTTTAGGTTTATTACATTAAACGATTGGTGTTTCCTACCTTCGCAATATCCAAGTCTCCTGACAAAAGACGCCAGTAGACGTATGCTCGATCCCGGATGTCTGGGTTGTCGTTCTCGGCAGTTGCTGATTGTAATACCTTCTGGACTAACCCTTGGTTATTGCTTGGCTTTTTCAAAAATAGCTTTACAACACCAGTCAAGATTTGCAACTGTGTTTGTGTGAATTCTTCCATAAATCCTTCAACAAAGCTGGCTAAAATTTCGTCTGCGTTGTTGATCTTTTCGGCATATTCTCCAACAATCCATATTAACGCTCCCCGTGCATCCGGTTCGTCGAGCTCGTCAATATGGTTGCAAAGAGTTGGGATGACACCTTCATAGCCTGGGTATTTTCGCAGGATATCCTTGACCACCACGATGACTTCCTGTACCACATAGTTGACTTTTGTAGCGATGAGATCCAGTAACGCATTAACGCACTTCTCGCTTGCACTCTCGATCTTGATGGCGACCTGTCCGATTGCCTTGACGGCCCTACGCACGAAATCCATATCAACTTCCAACGCATATTCCTTCAGTTCTGCTAATAATTGTTCGTAGTTCTTGTCGTTTGCTATCCTAACCATAATTTCCAGCTTTTGCAGCTTAACATATGGCGGATCATTGTATTTGCAGAAGAACACTCTTAGTTCTTTGCTAAGAATGTCAGGCTTGGCTTGCAGGAGCAGGTCGATGTTCCGCAGGGCAACATATTGGACTTCGGGGGCCGAAGCAACAAGTGTCACTGTTTTTGTCAGTTCTTATCCAGCAAGTTTAGCGGGCTAGGCTTACCTAAGGGAGGTGCCATCTTCTTGAGATACTGCCGCACGAGATCAGGGTTGATGAGTTTCATATGACTGAAAACAACCTTTACAGCAGCCAGCACAACGCTAGGGTTGACGTGTTGAAATTGTGGGGTCACCCTTTCACATATGTGCTCAGATTCTTTGACATCTCGAGGAGGGTAATCGGCGAGGGTCGAAAGGATGGTGACACGGCCCCATTCGGTACACTCGTTTAGGGCCATCAGTAGTTTTTTCAGCGTCTGGGGCGTTATCACCAACGCTCTGGTCTCTGGCGCAGTCTCGGATATTTCTGCTAGTGCTTGCACCGAGTTCGCGACCACCATTGGATTGGGGTCGCCAATCAACTCTTGCAGTATTTCTAGGAAGCCGTTTTCGATACACATACTCGGGTTCAAGTCGAAAAGCTTCGCAACACAAATTGCCGCCGTCTTCCGTACATACGGCGACTCGTCTCGTAATGTTTTGCGCAGGGGCTCCTCCATGTAGTCTACCATTTTGTCTACCCTAATACATCCCATTGTCCGGATGGCAAGCGCTCGTATAAGAGGGTTCGGGTCCTCCGAATCTTGGACGAACGTATTGACCGCGAGGATACATAGATCAGGGTGCGATTTTGCGTAGTTCCTATTCTTCCCCGTCAGTTCAAAGGCAATCGAAAATCTCCAAACGCTTCCCCGTTATAGCTTTGAACAAATAGTCCACTCACATCAGGTATAAGTATACGAGCTTTTTCTGGTCCAAATCCCCCGTCGCGATATTCTTCAAAACATCAGGAAACAGCTGCGATACATCCTTGCCAAGAGTCATGGCCATGATGGTCTTTTGGATAGACTCTTTCCGCTCCCAGGCATATTGAGATACCAGCCCAGCTCGTAGCTCAAACGTCTCGCCCTTCCTCGGTGGAGCAAAAGCGCCTCGGATTCGGTTGACCGCCATTGTGTAAAGTTCGTCGGATTCGGAAAAAAGGATTATACCAGCACGTCAAAGGGCGCTACAGTCGAATGGTGAATCGGCGGACTTAGGAGAATCGAGGGCCCCTTCCAGGGCTAACGTGAGTACATCCAATCGTGTTTTGGTCAAGCTCGTTGTCCTGTCGTATTTCTGTGCATGAATATGGTGTCACTAGTCAGGCCAAAGCGGGAAACGGTTCTCGTTTGTCGCGGGAAAATAATGTAGTGATAATTAAGGAGTTGCTGCCCTTGAACGCATTCACAGCCAACACTGTCAACGTGGACCCCCAACTTGCCCGCCTAGAATCTAAGCCCGGGTAGGTCTACCTATAGAAGGGAACCATCAATTGATACTGTGCGCGCTACCGAGCCACAGCTGAGGCTGAGTTGGATCTCAAACTTGCACATAAGGTATCTATGAGCAGCGCCCAATCATCAGCTGTCCTAGCTCTCCAGCCACAACCTATTCTGACCTAATTGTATCTACTCGTCTTGCATATTAGAGCATATGAAGGACTTCATCCCCAAAGAAGTCTAAGGGAATTTCTTCATGATTCTCCAAAAGCGATCGACGTGATCGACTTCCTGTCATTCTACAGTCCCAAGTCTCGCGATTGCTGGATCCAGAAGGGCATGGTAAGAGACTAGCTGAGTGACTTTGCAGCAGCACCAGCTCACTCGCATGACAGGCCAGCTTTCCAAATCTAAGGCGGCTCTTCATCGACGCCAGGTCAGATGATGAAGAAAGAGAGGTATCACGGAGGGCTGTGAGTCTGAAGCAATAATATCTGACGCTCATTGCGTTTTGAAGCCATCGAGACTTAGCTAACATAATCTAGTTTTACAATGCTGTGCTGTTCATGGGCTCCGTCGCGGTCTTCAGTTTGATAGCTCAGCGGATGAACGCTACGAAGTAGCTTCACCCAAAAATGCGATCACTTCGCATGTATGCATAGGTCCCTCAGAGACGCCATGTCAACCATATAATCCATCATCACTTAGCCTATACATCATATACGTAGCTCTTCAGTCAGACTCACTCTCGCTTCCTAAGAATGCCAAATCCGCCATCCTCTTGGACACTCGCGGATTAGTCTTCGCTTCTGGCCCTTTGTCTTCGCCCTCCTCTTTGGCTTTAACCTCATCCTCATCCTCGCTATCGTCCGATTCTTCTTTCAACGACTTGCGCACAGCTTTGCTGCGTGATGCACGACCTCCGCGACCCTCGCGACCCTCACGGCCCCAAAGCTCGTTCATCTCATTGACAGCTTCCAGCTCGCCCATGAGCTCACGTCTCTCTTTAATCTCCTTCGCCTTGGCTTCCGAGAAGCGACCATCCATTCCTATATCACGTAACATATCTCTGAGATGTCGGATCCTCGCTCTGCTGTCGTTACCATACTTCTTTAACTCGATGCCCCATATTTTGCGTACTCCGCACTTCACTAACTGTCCTTGCAGTTTCTTGATTTCTGCATCGTCACCTGTTACCTCCTTGGGTGCAGTTGCCTTGGATTTGGAAGCCCCCTTGATATTCTTAGACTTGCGCTTCCTTACAGGGGGTTCATCGAGTACCGAGGACAATGACGAGTCCGAGTCGTCTGCTACTGAAGGCTTGGTCCCCTGTTTCTCCTGTTCCGCGTCTCCCCCCGAGTCAAGCTTTACAGTCTCGATCGGCTTAACCTTGATTTCAAGGCCTGCCGGAGCGTCGCCATCAGCCTTTACATCTGCATCTGTCTCATCATTGGTAGGTTTGGTTTCGGTAGCTAACTCGTCCTCGCTTTCGGATTCGACCTTTGCGCGCTTCGTGTTGCGTTTTGCGATAGGTGTGGCTTGTTTGCGCTTCGATCCGTATGACGAGGCTTCAGGGTCACCAGGTTTTTCATCGTCGTCCGAATCTGCCTGTTTCGTTGACTTGCGCCTGGCATTCCTGATAGGCTTCGGCTCCTCCTCGGAAGATTCCAGCTCGCTAAGCTCAGATTCGGTCTCCTCCTTGGACTTACGAGCTCTAGCCGATTTCTTAGTCCCCTTCTTCTGCTTCGGCTCATCTTCTGATATATCGAGGTCGCTCAATTCTGAATCTGACTCTTGCTTCCGTACAGCCGCTTTCTCAACGGTCTTTTTCTCATTCTTAGGCTCTACAACCGAATCGCTTAGTTCGCTGAGAGCAGAACTAGAAGCCTCTCTTTTTGAATTGGGTTTCTCGAACTGCACAGCAGTAGTCCCTTTCTTTTGGCGTTTCGCAACTGGAGACGATTCGTCGCTTGAAGATCGTTTCACACCACTCTTAGTCTCGTGTTCGACATCGGGCTGTGGAATGGACGAAGGCGGTCCATTTGCTAGAAGAGTTTGCTGTGTACATATATCTTAATCAGTATATAATAAATACAAGTGTTCAGTTCGGTAGCCGCGTACTACTAATCCTGTAATCAACGTCTTGCTCCGGGCCTTCCATGCCGACGTGACAAAAAAACCTTTGCCAAGCTTATTCTGTTCCTCGGCACGTTGTCGAACCGAGTTAACCGTAACTGTATTTGGGTCCTCGGCGTAGAGTTGGCGCGTAGCCTCATCCAGGTACTTCTCGAGGGCTTTCTTTGACGGAGCCATGCGAAAGACAATATAGCTTTCGCCGTCGCAACCCAGATTATGTTATCTTAAGGGCTTCGAAATAATTATAGAAAACAGGAAGCACGCCCGTCAATTGATTCAATTCGAGAGTCTAGTGGTACATGTGCTGTTCTCGGGCTCAAGGGTGCGCGGCGCGTCAATGCGGATAACTTGTCTTGGCTGTGTCGGTCGATCGCGTGTTGGTGTTGTTGAAGTGGGGTGGGTTCATCGGACAAAAGGTGGGCCATATGGGGGGGAAGGGAACAAAGCAGCTTTGGCACTCCAAATTGGGTATTGATGAAAAGATCATTGGCGGCCACCTGCTAGTCCTACATAAACAGCTGGCAGCGGCTACTTGCGCCCATAAAGTCTGTTTGCTCTTCCCGTCCGACTTTTTGTATCTTTGTATCTTTTCCATTTCTCATACGGAGTACTACGGCGGTTTAGTACACCTTTTTAATATTTCCAGTCTCTCAAAATGTGAATAGTATAATTCAAAGGACCTAAGCATGTCTTGCATTTCCACTCCAGGTTATTGTAGTGGGCTTTTTAATACTCGGCTGTTTAAACTTTAGAAATTTACTTGATTAGCTAACTAAGTATTTTGTTACAAAAAAAAGACTACGGTTAGCATTATTTACAATTTCCTTTCAAATTTGCGTAAACCGCATTCTATTGCAGCTGTGATGTGTCCGACTACCACCTAGTAGGCTACTGAACTGCATGACAAACAGAGGTCATGTAGAAAAGTACGACTCTTATTGGTTCCTTTCCGAAAGTCATCGTCACAAGTAACATGTAATTAATGATGTAAGTGAGCTCAATAATGTGCTGACTCGTCTGTAGATGTAGCATACTCGTTTGCCAAACAGAGCAGAGTTGTCATAGTTCTGATATTCATCAAAAATACCTGCGAGGAATACTACAAAGTTCGCTTCCCTCCTATAATCAGATCACACTGCTCTATATCTCCTTGGTATATACTTCGTCACATAGGTATCTTGGATAGATAGATGCCTATAATCAAGCCGGGCTTTGGAATGACCACACAGTTCCAAGTGTTGCTACCCTAGGACAGTTTTTAATTGAGTGCCATAAATACGTGCCTGCCGACGCACCAATAGCAGCAGTTTATATACGAATTGCGTCGTTTTTAACGTGTACGTACCCAAAATGGTGCCCAAGGGAAAGTTGCAGTCCGATGCTTCATGCCTTCTCCTCGCGCTTCCGCCTAGCTACTGTCAGGTGTATTTGTGCCATGACCCTCTAGGGTGGCCATATTAAGCCTTTGGGTATATATGAGGGTCGGAAGGTCCTCGTTTAAGGGTTGGGATGGCTAGGAATCAATGGAATTGAGCCCTAACCACCTACATCTCAATAGCAAATAGGCTTCTATTCATTCTGTGATCAAACCCCGTGACAGCTGCCTACATACACTTAACCTTGGGTATTCATAATACTATCACTCTCTATATCTCCCAAGACTCTTTACATCTTAACCCGCTTATCAAGTGGCCACGTTCATCTCACCATTTCAATCTATGTCTCTGATCTCTGATCAATGCACATGGACATCACTTCTTAGTTATCACTCACTAGAAATCGCCTGCTACTGACATTTACACCATTCCCGTCCTTCTTTATAATACTTACTCCACACATCATATCTTTCTCACACATTCCCAGACCCTCCGCAGCACTTTCTCCGCTCTGGTGAGTCTTCAGAGGGCATCTCATGATCCGCCCAGCAGCCCTACTAACCATCACATTTATTCAGTGGTACAACTCAGCCGCCATGGCATCTGTCCCAGGCAGCGACATCGAGATGCCACTACCGTCTGAAGCACTCAAATACATCATCAATCATGTTATTCTCCCCCCAAAACTGCCCCAGGAGGACGACTACACCGCTCAGTATGAACTGTGGCTACTGCTCACTATCATCCATAACCTTTCTGCTTTCAAGAAAATTGTCAGTGAACAGCAAGCTCAGATCGTTGACTCTGCCATACTCTCAATGGAACTCCTACGTAAAATCCACAATTTTACACGCACGTCGAGATATGTCTCTATTAATGAGGATAAGCTAGTTGAAATACTTCACGAACTTCCTTCATCCGGTAAGCATAGCCTTCTTCTTTCTTGTTTCTGTCCTTCATTCCGCTAATCTGAGTGTCGCGTAGGCGCACCTGTTCCTCTACACATAGGGGCTCAGAATGCTGGAATCATCTTGACGAAAATGGATGAGTCTGTTTACTTTGAACTGTTTGAGCTCTCTCCACTCAATCGCGCTGTAATGGGTACCGAGGGCAGGTTGCGTCGTACCTTTCCAGGACATGCCATCGCACTTCCGCTAAAAACTTTACACCATCATGACTTGCAGCACACTATTGCGAGTACACTCGCAAAGATGAGTCACCAACGGGCGTACGGAACGATGGAACAGGTCAAGAAAAAGGGCCAGATGCATGACGAAGACCGCGATACTACAGATCCAAAAATGGTGTCACAGCTTTTCTCGGCCTTCTTAAAGTCTATTGGTCAATCAACCAAAGTTCCTGAGACCCATAAGAACACCCGTGATGAAGTTCTCTGGCAAAATTGCAGGCTCCCTTGGCATCGATCGCCTATCTGGCTCTTGATTCGCGTCGTTTTGCAGTCATACTTTGCACGTCAAAAGTTGCAGTGCAACGATACAGAGGATGTCTATAAGAGTTTTCATGGTGTTCTACATCGCGGACATTCTCGTACGGTCACGCCATACTGACTTACCCAGCGATGACTTGTTCTGTATTAGTGCGAAGCTATCACGGCGCTGCCTCAAACTCAACTCTCAAGCACGACCAGCTGTACTTCAGTCTGCATGGGGCGTTATCCAAGATACCGAGGACTTTCTCCAGGAACGGTGGTCTCAGATACAACAAAAAAATTCTCGTTCGCATGACTTCGCGGCTCTACAGGGCCTGTTAGCTCAAAATGACACCGCCATGGACCTTGGTGATCTCGATCGATTCATCGACGGAATCGCTAAGAGGGCGCATTTCAATGACCCCTTCAAGTTCTCTAAAACTTGCCCCATACGAATGTATGGTATTTCACCACTCGACTCATTTCAAGCTTGCGCAGCAGAAACACCCACTACTTTCAGACTTATTCAACTCGAATCATGGGTTGCTTCAAACTTGGATTCTTGGGTTGTTACTCATGCTGTAGATTCTGACACCTGCTGTGACTTGAGAGCCCTCATTCAACAGTATCACAGTGAAGCAGTTACACATTACCAGGGCAATCCAGAAGCCATGTCTATCATGTTGCTAACAATTATGGAACTGTGGGTTGCTATGGATAAAGCTGCAGTCAAGAGCTGTAGAATTCTGGGGGAATACCGCCCAGATCTTCCGCTGCAGTTGGTGGAGAATCTTCTGCTGCCACAGAAATGTCAAATGACAAGGCTGAGATTGGTTGAGGACTATGTTAGGGGTCGGATGAATCGTGCCGTTCTCCCTTACAGATACATCTTTGAAGTTTTCGGGCAAGATCAATGTTTGCCTGTACGCTATTTTGATTTTTCATCGGAACTAGCAATGCTGCGTAACACGATTCAGACTGAAGCCGCTCAACTGAGACAAGAGAAGAGGCTGGAGCTTGCAGAGAAGCAAGAAGAATACAGAAGATTAATGCGTATGCATGAAGAAAGTCAATGCGAATATACTAGCGTCTTGAACAGATGGACTGGTTGCTATCGGGAGCGGCACTCATATTCGTGTCGGAAGTGTTATTACAAAGACTCTGCAGAGTTACTCGAGATCGAAATCTATGAGTGGCCACTCCCTAGAGAAGAGAATGAAGCTAAGGCTGTAGTTTTCGAGCTTCAGGTACCTGCTCCGTTCGGTCATTGGCGGGAATGTACGGCCTTTATTCTCACTGACGTCCTGGGCCAGAAGTACGCGGTCGAGAGGGAGGCACGGAATGAATATACGCCTCAGAAATATATAGGACTTTGCTCTTATTTCAAGCCATTCGGATTCCAGCAAATTAGTCTTCTGTCAGAAATTAAGCCGCACATTGTAACTCATAGGCGCCTAAGGGACATCATAACCGTATCTGACGCGGACATCTGCCTCGAAAACGCACTTGCTTACGAATACTACGATCTCCGGCACGATAACTATGTTCGCACCCTCGACGCAACGAGTAAGGTACCTGATACATGCACGTACCAAGTTCCAGCACAGTCTCTATCATTACAGCAGTTTTTGAATCGCACTGCCGATCAGCCCAGTGGCCCTTGTCCAAACAGGGTCCTATCAACTCAATCAGAATGCCCACAGCATCTAAATTTAGACGAGTATAAGAGCCTGGCCTCGATACCACTTGGCTTCAGAATTCAGTGGCAGAACATACTGCTATTGTTAGCTTCGCCAGTCATCGATTTCTCAACAGATGACGCTGGGCTCATCATATCCCAGTGTAACCTTCAAACTGGACCTGCGGGGTGCGGAAATATCCTACGAGACACTCATCTTATCCTAGATGATGAGGAGTTCACTTGCACTCTTTTGAACGAAATAGCAGTATCATGTAGAGCAATTCGCGAGAACTGGCAATCTGCTAATTCTTTGAGCATTTTCATATCTCTCCTCAATCGTGTACTTTCGCTAGCATCTAGTTCCGCGATCAAGCAGCGCACCCTAGACATATTGGCAGATGCCCGCGCCACGAGTACCCACTGGGTCGATATTCTCAGGGAAAAGGCACATCGAGCCGTTGAAAGCCAGGCTCGGGAGGCATTTCTTTCCAAGGCTGTGACAGCTGCGCTCATATGTTTAGACACTTTCAATATGGAAGAGGAACTCTTAAGTCGCGTTCTTTCTGCCCCTGATCAAGCCACTATCATGGTCAAAAGTGCCATTATTGTTCACGAAGGCTTATATACCTTCAAAAAGGAACATCCCTTATTGGTATATCTACTTCGACTCCGCTGGGAACGGATATCCTTTCGAAACGTCACTACTCTCGTACGGGAGATAGTCATTGCAAAAAATCCAGCTCTAGATAACGCGATAGAGCTGGTATGGTCGACATATCGGCCGGGAGGGCATTGGCAAGCCTTAGAGGAGCCGTATCACCATTGGCTAAGCACACAAACCATGCCGGATAAGGATGGCAATTCACTTACTGTACATGTAAGCCTTCTTACAGGCGAACTTCTAGTAAATAGTTTGCCTCTCAATCGATTACCTTCCGAGTATGAGAAAGATGGAGTTTATTCGACCTTATTCGGTCTATCGGCGATCGAGGTCATGCCATCTTCTGTTCGTGGGATGAAATTCTCTGGGAAGCAAAAGTTCGCTGAACATGAGCTTCATTTCGGCATGGGGACTTCAGCAGATACTTTGCCTCGCTCCTGCATGTTAATACAGGCAACTTACCAGGGCTCAACGTTCGAGCTGGTGCCTGATTGCACCCTAAGTGGTCATTTTCCAGTCTACTTTACTGAAGAATTCGTCCACTGGTACAACGCAGAAGAGCAATATATTGAGTTTTGTCCTAATGACAGGGCATGGCTTCACTCCAACGAGAACTGGAGATTATCTCGTGATGGAAAAACCCAAAAATGGCGTTTAACGAAGGGGGGCGAATATCTGGTCAGCATAAAAAGTCAGTCCGCAGTAAGGCTCTCCAAAATTTTCGCTCCTTTAGAAGATGCATCCTACATACATATCACTCTCAATTCTACAGCAGACCTTCTCAACATCGACCTTCCCAGAATTCAACTGGGCTTCTGGCTTCAGCTAGGCAGTACCTCGCTCTGCTCTCGGCAATTCCGTGGCATGTATGTTGATGAGTATCAAGGAATCGGGACCCTTTCAGGCCTCCAGAATATGATCGTTCTGAAGGGCAAACTGGCCAGCCAACGGCGTAAGATAATTATACCGAATGGGAACGTTTTTTTCAAAAGATTCAACGATCATGTCTGCGTCACCTTGGATAAATCTTCAGCTACTAAGGTAGAAGCCTATGAGATCGACCAGCTGCTTGGCCGACTAGTGGATAACGGCAGTATGCAGAGCAAGCTGTTCTTATGTCAACTTCATGCTTTGACATCTTTCTGCTTGTCAGATCCTCTCACTGGTATGTCAGGTACCGAAGCAGCCTTAACGATCTTGAGATCTGCGGCTGTCCGGTCATTCGGACAGCTCAGCCAGGAAAACTCTGACACACTTTCGAAAATTGCGAGCCTTACACCAGAGAGGAGCTTTTATCCCGAGGACAAGCGAGAAATGCAATGTGTGAAATGGTCCTCCAGCCTCGGGTTTCTTGCACAGCACTCCGCATTCTATGAAACCGTCTACAGAATATTCGAGCATGCCAAACGGTCAGAGTTATTCTACCCAGAAGCTGAAGTTACCCTCCCGTCTCTTCTCAGCCAGTGCAACGACCTTTTACGCCGTGAGAGGCTTCGTTCGGCCACTTTCCGAAACTCGGGTTTTGGGGCAGAATGTCATCATAATAATAAGCATGACGTTGTCTACATGTCTCGCGACCAAGAACGTAATTCAGAAGAGGCTAAATGGGCGTTTTCTTTCTGTAAAATGGTTTTGCATGAGAAATTCCAGCTCAACGCTACGGTTGCGAATGAACTGGAATCGGCCATTTGGTCGTTTCTCTTAGATCAAGAGGTCACCTTGGAGTCCAGCCCTGCATCTTCAGTCCAAGAATTCGAGTACAATGCCACGCTGCTCTTAAACTCGAATGGATATATGGCAGAGGCTTTTGTACGCCACCACAAAGCGCTCAGCCAGCGGCAGCTACGGCCTAACAGGTTTCAAATGATGATGTGGCTATCCACTCTATCCTTCGCTGCGAGCACTGACATGACTGTCCTTCAAGTCATGGCCTCATTTTTCTTATGTCCTGAAATGAAGACTATACAATTTCCCGAAATGGATTCTTTCAATCCAAAATGGGGCTTCAAGCTTTACAAGCAAGACGTGATAGACACAGTCGAAACCTCGCTTCGCCCTTTTGATCAGACACCAGAAGCAAGGTTACCTCAAGCTTCGAATGAGTCATTGAGAGGATTTCAGCAACGCAGGGCCAAACAATGCCAAACGAAGCGCAATTATGCTGTAGACCAATTCGCGAACAGATTGGTTAGCCAGTGGCCATGTAAAAGCCCAGTGCTACCTATTAATCCCAGTAACTTCCGTTGGGAAGAATACATGATCACAGCGGACGCCATGAAAGCAGTACAAGTGATCTATGAACTGCGTTATGCTAATCTCGAGCTTTACAACTATCTTAGAGATATCAGTAGTTTTCTACCTCGAGGAGTTGCTCTCACGGCTATGCCTAATTCTGTTCCTAGGAGCATACCAGAGTCAGTCCAAAGAACTCAGGGCTTTATCAGCGGCGACGAGATCTTCCAACATGACTCCACTACACAAATTATCATTGGACGGACAGCACCTAGAATACATATTACGAGTAAAGTCCATGACCAGCCATCTTTACTGCCCTCCTTACTATCACGACTCGACGTAGAGGCTGACTCGGCTTTTGAGGAAAAATATATGGAGGATTTGAGGAGTAGTTTTGCAGTTTTGCAAGACAGGAGGAAGGTGGATGAGATTATCCTAGATCCACACGATCTTCAAGACGAACTTACTTCCCGTCGAGAATATTGCAGCGTTGTTGTTGAAAAAATGTACTGCGATTTGGTGGCGATGGTCACCAAAAATGTGAAAGATCGAAGAAGTATGCACACGCAGAAGACGAATTCAACGGGATTAGGGCCACACTGTCCAAGGCTATCTCCAAGCTTCTTCTTGCGACGACTTGCGCGGCAAGAGTGGATTAAGCTTTCTACTGGTTGGAAAGATTTGCTTGTTCAATATGGCATTGCAATCACCCAGCTCCAGCAAGCAGACCGATTGTCTGATGCTGTCTCTAATTCGCCAGCTCTAATGAAAGAGCTGGAGAACACCGGTCATCAAAACTGGGATCCCAGGGAATATCCCGAGTCCCTGTTGCTGGAGATTGAGAGTGGCATCATGATAAGAGAGGTCCAAGAGGAGATAGCTGCACAAATGAGGATGCCAAGCTCTGGCACAAACGCAGTTATGCAACTCAATATGGGAGAAGGGAAATCGTCAGTCATTGTGCCAATAGTTGCGGCTGCACTAGCTGACGCTTCACGACTCGTACGAGTTATCGTGGCCAAACCACAGTCGAAACAAATGCACCAGATGCTTGTTTCCAAGTTGGGTGGCTTGTTGAACAGGAAGATTTTTCAAGCGCCCTTCTCTCGGGCAATCAAACTTCAGGAGCCAGGAGCAGAGGCAATCTATAGTTTATTCAAAGAATGCATGGATTCAGGTGGTATTCTTCTCGTTCAGCCTGAGCATATCCTCTCGTTCATGCTTATGGGCATTGAATCTGCTCTGAATTCGAAGCCCGATATGAGCAAAACCCTAATCAGGACACAAGAATTTCTAGATACAAATGCTCGTGATATTGTTGACGAGAGTGACGAGAACTTCAGCGTTAAGTTCGAATTGGTCTATACTATAGGATTGCAACGACCCGTCGAACACAGTCCTGATCGTTGGCTCTGTATTCAACAGGTCTTGAATATTTTCAAGAAGGTCCTATCGGAAGTGAAGGATCAATTCCCACTATCTGTGGAAATCCAACCCCAATTACCTGGACGCTTTCCACGGACCAGGCTTCTTAGGCCGGACGCGCAAGCTTACATTCTCTCACGCATTGCGACTCAAATTTGTGAGACAGGTTTGAAAGGTTTCCCAATTGCAAAGCAGCCAGAAGAAGTCAGGAAGGCTGCTATCGTCTACATTACTGAATCTGATCCGTCGCCTGCAGCCATCCGTATTATTGAAAATGACAGTGCTGAAGGAATTTGGGTCAGGTATAGAAAGACATTATTATTGCTGCGAGGCTTGATAGCTGGTGGCATTCTCGCCTTCTGTTTCAAACAGAAACGGTGGAGAGTTGACTATGGTCTGGATGCGAATAGGAAACCTGAAACTAAACTTGTTGTGCCATTCCGAGCAAAAGACAATCCCACGCCTCGCTCTGAGTTTAGCCATCCCGATGTGGTCATTGTTCTCACAAGTTTGAGCTACTACTATTACGGACTCAATGACGACGAAATCGCTCTATCGTTCAAGCACCTCCTCAAAGCTGATCAAGCTGAACAAGAGTACCAAGCTTGGGTTAGAGATACTTCGGAGCTGCCTGAACCATACAAGTATCTAGTTGGTATTAACATGGAGGATCGATTGCAGTGTGAAAAGGAGATTTTTCCTCATTTCCGTTACTCGATGAGTACCATCAACTATTATCTTGCTCATATAGTATTCACAAAGGAAATGAAAGAGTTCCCACACAAACTCTCCGCTTCTGGGTGGGATATCGGGAAGACCAAGATGCAACATACAACAGGCTTCAGTGGTACAAATGACTCCCGCAGCATGCTCCCACTGAGTGTTAGTCAACTTGAACTACACCAACAGAAACACACTAATGCCCTAGTATTGGACTATTTGCTCCATTCCGAAAACTCAGTTAGATTGATGCCCCGCCAATGGGATGTCGAAATCACGAACGCAGAGATATTAATTAACATGGTAAAGGATATGGACCCTGATGTCCGTGTCATTCTAGACGTTGGTGCTCAGATACTGGAACTTGACAATCTCGGGGTTGCGCGCAAGTGGCTTTCATGCATTCCTGATAATGAGAGAACAGAAGCAGTCGTCTTCTTTGACAACAAGGACGAACTTACTGTTTTGGATCGAAGGGGGCACATCGAAGCCTTACAAGTCTCGCCCTACGCTAGCCAGCTAGATCGATGTCTAGTCTTTTTAGACGAAGCCCATACACGAGGAACAGATCTGAAACTGCCACAGTGTTATCGCGCTGCGGTTACTTTAGGAGCCAATCTAACCAAAGATAGATTAGTCCAAGGTATGGTTGAAATACATGGTCTTCCACTATCACAGGCTCACACTGACTATATTGCAGCATGTATGAGAATGAGGCTTCTAGGTAAAGGGCAATCAGTTGTGTTCTGTGTCCCAGATGAAATCGCTCAGAAGATACATGAGCGAAAACCGAAGCTCCAGCCTGCGGAAGACTCGGATATTTCTATCTCGGATATCCTTGCCTGGGTTATTACCGAGACGTGGGATGATTCTAAACGCAACATTTTGCTGTGGGCTGCTCAAGGCCGCAGATTTGAGCAACATCAGAAGTTATGGGCCCAGTGCCGCATAAATGGTACGGCAAGCCTGACTTTGGAGACAGCTAAGGCGTTTCTTGAAGATGAGGCACGGTCCTTGGAGGACAGGTATCGTCCATTACCGCAAGCTACAATGGAGGACAGAGGCAGAAATGAGGAAGCGAACAAAATCAATCTGCGTTGTCTACAGTTCAAAAACATCAAGCTCAGTGCTGCTGCCCTATCAGAGGAGCAGGAAAGAGAGCTGTCACCAGAGATAGAGGAAGAGCGAGAGGATCAAAGACCACCTCCAACTACCCCTGCTAAACACAGAATTCACCGGGACGTCCTCAAATTTGTAGAAGAGGGGACATTAGTCCAGGGCTCGAAAGGGTATATGCTTGCGTTCCAGTCCTTGCAAACTACTAGCGTTTCCTCCTTCTTCAACTTGGCCCAATTCACTGGGGAGCTTCTAGCGACAGCAGATTTCGCAAGAAGTGTAGAGCTCAAAGACTCCTCTGACATCTTAGACTCGTATCAGCGCTCAGTGCAATGGATATTGACAGGGTCTAACATTAAGGGTGGCCAGGTCAAACACATGATGATTATCAGTCCATATGAGGCACAAGAGCTATATCCAGAAATCCAAAAATCCGACTACGCAGCCCTCCACCTCTACGCGCCAAGACCTAACTTAGGGTACCGTCCGCTAGATAAGCTGGATCTCTATACAATTCCTCGGAAACTAGCAGATCGTACGATCCCACACTCCCTCGTTGTAGAGCTGAACTTGTTTGCTGGGCAGCTGTACCTGGATTCTTTCGACGAGTACATCGAAGTCTGCAGATTTCTCGGCTTGGCATGGGAGCCGGCAAAGGAAGGAGAGGTTCTCGCTCCGGATGGTTTCGTTCTCCGTGATAGTAACGGTAAGGTAGGCGGCCAGTCTGGGTTCCATCAAAGCCCAATTCAGTTTCTCAAGATTCTACTCACAAAGATTCGCCGCAACTGTCAAGACATTGACAAAACCCACATGGGACAGATCCTCGACAACCAATTGCTTATGCCCGAGAACTTTGATTGAGATGTTCGATGGAAAAACTCGGTCTATTGAATAGGAAGGACATGTTGATGGCGTTTAGAGTAGAAATGCACTTGTTCATGTATCAAGAAAATTGACTTAGTATCTGGCGATGCTATACACATTCACCATTACGGAGGAGATTGGACAACTCTCCAGCCAAGGCAAAGCTATGCTACACGCTCTGCGATTCGACGTCTCTCTGTACGTATATGCCCGGGTAGTTCTTTAGCTCTGTATCCGTTAGCCCCGCCGTCGGGTCGTATGTACACTCGGTAATCGTGAAGGCGTGGCCCGGCATCTCCAAAGCTCCGTGGGCCCTTGAGATGCCGTAGTACTGCTGGCCTGTATCAGTGTTGTTTCCGCTGATTGTATTTGGTTTTCGTGGACTGGCGCGGAAGCGGCTACTCGTCTTCAGCTTCAGCCGTACGAACACGGGCTTCAAGCCCGCCTGAATCAGAGACCCAAGTGTCGGCATGCACACGACGATCAGGCCTAGCCAGAGCTCGAGCTGGCTGGCGAGCCCGATTTCTGGGAGGAGGAGGAAGAAGTCAGTCGTTCGTGCCGACCTGGTGGTGATATTAAGCCTCCAGGCCATGACGACGACTGTGCTGTAGATAAAGGTTAGATATGATCACCTCGGAGTAGACGACGAAGGCACGCGGAACAAGGCGAATACCATCGATTTTGGCTTACACTAATCCGATGCTGAACATCATCGTTACGAATATTTTGCTGTGGCGCGGCATCTGGAGCTGCCAGAGTATTGGCATCGGAAAGATCACGATGGCCAAGTCGATCACAAGGTTAAAGCCGATGATAGTGAACTGCTCGATGGTTACGTCTTGACACCAGCCTCCTGGAACTGGATCCCACAACTGGTGAATCGGGTTACAATTTGTTAGGATCACAACGATGAACGTGAACCCATAAATCGACACAATGCTGATTAAGCCATAGATGTATTTCTTAAACTGGACCATGGTAAATAATCGGAGGTAAAGCGTCAACATCGACAACTTTAGGCAAGTCGTTCCTACCAGCCAAGTTATGGGAGCCAGAATCGCAAATACCCGTATAAAGCTTTAGTACTCGGTCGAAGTTTGTATATAAGACAAAGACGTACCTTCGTCTGCACTACAAGCTCTTCCAGAGGAACTGAATTCGAGGGTTTTCCAAAGCCGTTGTAGATAGCCCATATGATTGTCCCTTCGCACGCTAGCGTGCTGGCCTGCAGATAGATGTTTAGTATCAAGTACAGGTCGCGAGCCGCCGCATATAATGACATACAAAAGCTACGAGCGCGAAGGCATCGTCGATGGAGAAGTGTCGCTTCGTCAGTCTAGCTGCCCATAATCGCAGGAGTAGAAACCCCGTGCAGGTGATCGTGAAAGCAGTTATGCAGCTCAGTAAAGACCGGCCCATTGGCCCTGGCTTAGACATATTGGGTGATCGTTATTTCAGGCCCTTAGGTTCTAGAGATGCTTGTACTCGCGGATAATGGCTGGTCGTGAAGTTCAAGTGATCGTAGCGGCGGAAATGTACTACTTCGTTATCTTCATTAGTCCATGACAACACATTTGGTCAAAATTCTAAGCGTGCCACACAATTGTCAGAGTACTTATACGCCGCTAGAGAGCTCAATCGTGCCACGCATGGGTCCTCGAATAATTCAGAGAAATTGAAGTGTAGTGCATCTTTCTCCATGTCAATGATGTGCGCATATTAATGTAATGGGCATTGGACGTATTTAAGAATGTGACGGTGGACCAATCACATACCTTCTAGCACCTGACGTAATCACGCTGTGTAGCAAACAGAACTCTCGAAAGGCCATGAAAGCTATGTTGCCAAATTAAATAGTAAGTGATACCACGTCGTCGGTTAGCTATAAAGTAGCGGACAGTCGGCAGGCTTTAGAAGAGGTATTCTAGGGCAACATAAGATAGTTCCAAGGCCAACGGCGAAGAGGTATGAACGGGTAGTCTCAGTGTCTAAGCATAGATTGAGTGTAATACAAGTGCCTGTAATATTAACCAGCTATTCAAAATAGTCGTGTTAATCCCCGTATTGATACGAATTAAATCACGCTGCTTGAGGTAGATAGCTGTCAACTGAAGTAGTCATCTGACGGGTTGGACCGCCTCGACGATAGCAAGGAGATGAGACGAGAACTGTTCAGCCAACTCAATCATTAGGACGCGAGCAAATAGTGGAAATCAAACTAAGGGAGTAGAGAGCATTGTGCTCTCAATTTAGCTACGCTACAACCCAAATTTCTGTCAATCACGATTGCGAGTCGATTTGAGATTGGGAGTGTATAGTCACACCCATTCATATCTTCCGTGATTCAATTGCTTTGCCAACATTGTTAGTGATAGAACTGCGATACCGACAAAAATATTGCTCAACTTTCAGTGCCCCAAGCAGGCTTTCTTCCCGAATTCAGAAAGAAAACCTGGCTCTGCCAAACTCCAGCGTAACTTTATACGTGATTCTGAAATGAGCGACTTCCGAAACAAAGTATTCCGATGACACTAGCTATATGATGTATCTCAATCCGGCCACCACAAACGGTGCCTTCACTCACAGAACTACTGCGATCACTAATTACCACTCCTCGCGCAGTTTCTTATCAAGTTTGTTTCTCTCATACATCCATGCTTTGACTGGCTCCCATTTGCGACAGGTATGCTCCTGACCAACACCAAAGCCAACCGGAATGCCACCCCAGCCGTACACAGGAACCGGGCTCAAATCCCCAAAGCACTGCACAGACTGCCTTATCTGGTCTAGACAATGGTCGATATGAATTCTTTCCCAATTGTCTTGCTGCAAGATCTTGGACAAATTCCCGTGATGGTGAGCTTGTGGATGCTTGTCATAGTAGCCTACATCTAGTTTTATACGGATGACGTTAAGACAATGGAGAGAATGGAACATCTCGGGCCTATAAATTTTAGCTAGGCTCGCTCAATCTCACGTCTGGAACCCTTTCAGGAGAGAACTTACGTGAAATAGTAGTTGCTGTCCTTATACTGTTTCAGATCCGGCGCCATGAACTCGGCAAGCTCCTCCTCGTTCATATATAAGAACTTGACTTCGTGCGCTGTGAGATATTCATCACGAATATGAGTTGCAAAAGCCGCATACCACGAGAAATATCCTCCCAGGCAGCATCAATATCATCATTCGGCTCGCCAAAGTACAAGGGCTCGTCTGGTGGCAGAATACGGTAGATGGCCTGTTTTTCTTCATCCCAAGCTAAGCGCCCTGTAAACACTCTCTGCTCGTAAGAGATTGCCTGGTGGGCATCTTTGAGGTTTGTGGGGAAAGGGCCTGGCCTTCGTTTCCCGAACAACAATACGTAACCGTACATCATTGTAGTCAGAAGCACCAAAGCCCAAGGCAAGAGAGATCGCCATCTTCGGGCGCTGGTCTTGTGTGTATGACAGCGAGGGCAGTCTTCACCCTTATCGTTAATAAAAGCTTTAGTCTCCTCAGGGTCGTCGGTAGGATGATATTTCGTCGGGTTAAAGCCTAGCATAGTTGGGTCTAGTTTCTGCTAGTGTAACCAAGCTTAACGGGTTACCAAGCGCCGAGAATGATATATTTGGAAAGATGTTGAATATTGCTGCGAAGCCCAAATATAGTGCTATCCGAATTATAGAGAATTGAGTTGTCAGGGACGACCCAGTGAGGTCCGCCCTGAACATTATGCCCAAACGATTTCTATGGTAGCTAGGGCGCCATCGGGATATAAACTTTATTATGTGACCAAAGCCGTTGAGCTTATGACACTCCTTGCATGAGGATCACAACTTTGGGCATTGCATATCATCATGAAGAGCGGTCGCGGCTGCGCGACGTTTTGCCAGCAGCCCGTGTGCTACAGTTGTAAAACACTTCTCCATGAATATGAGAAATCAAAGCAAACGTATCCATTCAGCCTGTCTGACATCTACGTTTCTTCGGAATATACTTTTTGCTCTGAAATAGCCTGTGAGAAGCCTCTATTGTGTTCTAACCTGTGGCTCTTCGTCAATGCGGCGATGGTGTGTTGCTGAGGCACCACAAAATGGCGAAGTAAGTTCTTGAAAGTTATGAAAATCGTAGACGTTGATTTTTCAAGCAAGGGATCCTCTTCGTTGTTTACAACGTGTTTATGTTTAATCATTACTATTAAAGTCCAATTATATATTATGAGAATCGGTCGAATACAGTCTTCACCTTGCGGCTTCTCACTTACGATTGTATTAAGAGTTGAAGGTCAAATGAGATAAGCAATTTATTTGCTAGCTCCCATAGACTTGTTTTCATTACCGCATTCCGTAAATGCATGATTGCATATGTACGGATCATGTTTATACTGAAGCTGTGGAGTAGACACAAGGGCTCAGCGTGCCTACGGCAAACATGTACCACATGCTGGCTGTCTTCTATTTCAGCTACACGACATTTGTCGTGGCATGCTGTAAGTAATACCGGTTAAGTACGTACCACCGAAATTCCCCGAAGCTACTTCAACTTGATTTTCTTTGGATCTCGTTTGGATCTCTCAAATCTAGACTCCTTGTATTTCAAAATTGGCATTTTCAATCATACAGCGTATCAAAGAAACTTGATGAGGGGCAATCATTGCGCAAATGATTGAGGTGGCGAATCAGTAGGCAGGAAAAGATCAGAGTTTGGAGGCGTCAATATACCATTGGACAAGTGGGACGCACGCAATAGAGATTATGCCCCTTCACCCACTACAATAGGATCCCCTTGCTAACCAACCTCACACATACGCAATAACATGCACGCAAACCTACTACTCATAGCCAGCTCTCTGGAAAGGTCTAGGCACTTAGAGCCAGGGCAGTCGTTGAGCGCGAGAAGAAGCAGTCGGGTTCAAAAGAGATAAAACGGCCCCTTCCCAGGTGTCTTCGCGATATAATCAGACAACACCAACACCTACACGACCGGACAACTCACAGACCAACCATATACTTCTTCTTACGATACCTTCACGTTCTGTGGCTCCAATACTCACGATGAAGGCTATTGTTGTCATTATTAGCTTGCTAAGCACCGCCTTAGCACTCCCTGCCAGTTCTTTCGCTGATTCCACAGCCCATATTCATGAGGCCCTCCCCCTTCCTCAAGACGGCGGTCCAGGTGTCAATGCTCGCCAGGATGGCGGTCCTGGTGGTGTCAACGCCCGGCAGGACGGTGGTCCAGGTGGTGTTAATGCCCGTCAGGACGGTGGACCGGGGGGTGTCAATGCCCGCCAAGACGGCGGCCCAGGTGGCGTCAATGCCTAACTCAACACCTCGCGAGTGTTGAAAGTTACGTAAGTACTCACCCGTGATGGTGACAGTAAGTTCAAAATTCTTGCTCTTTAATATATTGGCTGAAGACGAGCTCCGTCACTATACAATAGACTTAACTAGTCGGTTTTGTAACAGCGAACGTGATAAGTAGTGTTTTCCGGACTCAAGGTCAATCTATGACTTTGAAAGATCAACAAGGGACACTCATTTACGGTCAGCGTTCATAGCATTCATTATGAAATACACATTCTTTAGAATTTTTGAGCGAAATGAAATCACAACATATTCCTAGCTCATACTAATCTTCCTTCACCCTTCCAATACAACACACGCTGTCAATGAGACCTCTATTTTATATGGCCTGGAGTCGTGCTTAAATATAGTATTATCTTCAACTGTGTTTGCAGTTTTAATTTGATGCTAAAACTGTTCCATTCTATATCGGGCTCGTGATTTTTTTCACTGATATTAGCTTTCTTCCGTACCCATTACTATGAACATTACTCTGTTTCTACAATAAAATATGCGTGTGTACGATGTTAGAACATTGTGTCTCTAAAAACGTTTTCAAAGAAAGGCTAGCAATGATATCAGTAATTAATGATGATGCATGCTTTGTACTATATACAGAATCCTAGATAAATCTACACTCAACAAAGCGCTTGAGCGTTAAACATCTCTGCGTAACAGGGACTACGCGACTCGGCCGCTGAAATGAACCCGTCGCGCCGCCGCTGGTTGCCCCACTGGGTCATTGGCTACAGCAGCCTTTAGGTGTTAGAAATAAGCCAGTCCAGGCCGGGTAGAAGGTATTTCGCAGTTTAGGTTACCAAATGTAATTGTCAGGGCTGAGAATCATCAAGTCAATGCCAGCCAGCACTGCAATCTGATTCGTTGACTCTCTGCTCCGGCAGCTATACTATGGCTACAAATCAGATAATCTCTTGGCATAATCAGTCAGCCATCTTGAACCCGATTATTCTAGATTATTCAGCTATGATAGCAGCGGTACCGCTAATTATAAGCCCTGATTGGCTTCGAATACTTGAGTTGAAGGATTGATACAAAAGCACAGTTATTGAAGCTATCGCCCGCTTTCAAAACCGAAGGATTGCGGTGCAAGGTGGTGGTTAGGTGACATTTGATAGTAATTGCTGCGCGCTTTCGAACATACTCGAAGATTACAATCAGCTGGAGCCCGCTGATTGGGTTGAATTCCCCACAAGCGAGTTCGACAATAGCAGGGACTTACAGGGTGGGCACGGACCAGAGCTTAAGATAAATTACCTACCCGCCATCGACGCATTCACTGCTTACTTATCTCGCATGCTGACTGGTTGAATGTTCTACATACATGTGAATTTTCGGGCGTGGCAAGAAGTACAAACATTGGCTACAGTAATGCCAAGTGCCCGAATCCCGTGGGGCATAGATCGCCCAAGGCGCTGCTTAGAACGATATTACAAGGCTACAGCAACTATTTGAGCGCTCATTACGAGGTGATTACAAGGGGCGGACTTCTGTGAAGTATCCTTCGGCGAAGTTGTCCTCTACTCGCGCGATCTCGGCGTCTTTGTCATCCTCCTCTCTCTTCATCTGACGACTGGGCGGCAACAATCCGACCGGAGCGACTAGTGTAAGCCGGCAGATCCACCTAAGTACTAGTCTCTTGTCTGAGAAGCCCTGTGACTGTTTGACTTCCGTACCACAACTACTTCGACGACGCCCGAGATGTTGGACAATCCAGCTCTCATCTACGAGGGCCCAACTAATCCGTGGCTCTCCCGGCCGCCCGCTCCGCTTATCCTCCTACACGATGGCGGCGGCACCACCTTCAACTACCATTGCTTGTATCCAATCGGGCGTACTGTGTACGGCATCCATAATGCCCGGTTTGACGAGGGCGGTTATTGGGAAAGTGGCGTCCCTGGTATGGCGAGCTACTACATCGAATTGATCGAAGAGGTGTTGCCTGAAGGAGGCGAAATTCTAATAGGAGGTAAGCCATTATTCCCAGCTCCCACAGCAATTTCATATGGGGTGTCAGCAACATAGTATTCAGCAATAAGTGTCACCTCTGGCACGTGATCTCATGAAGAGGTCAAAGATGACTACGTTTTCTTCCTACGGTACAAACGGTAATTGAGATGTATGGCTTATCTAACTACTTTGGCTGTTCAGGCTGGTCCCTAGGAGGTCTCTTATCTCTGGAGGTAGCCTGGCAGCTGGCGAACCGGCCCGCCGACTCAACGCGGCCCAAATACAAAGTCCTAGGCATGATCTTCATCGACAGCGTGTACCCGAAGCGGTTAATCGAGATACGGAACATGCCGGAGTTGACGGCAGCGCCCATCGTCAAGTCGCCTGCCGAGCTGAGCGCCATGAAGCTGCGTGAGAAAGTAGACCTGAACATGATGCATGCCCGGATGATGATTAACCACTGGAAAATGCCTGATTGGAAAGGTCGGGAGGCCGAGCTGCCTCCTACTATCCTAATGCGCGCGATGGAGTTGGTCCAGAAGGACGGACAAAGCTTCGTCGACTATGCTCGGGACTTCCGCTTGCTTGGCTGGGATCACTATCTGAATGATGGCGCCGCCTGGATCAAGGAGGTCGTGGATATTCAGGGACACCACTTCTCTATCTTTGAAGATAAATATGTAAGTGCGATAGAGATAAACGCTGCTAACTACCAGACGCCGCTGTAGAGGATGTTTACTGATGATACCCGTGCAGCTCAAAGACATAACTGCCAAGCTTGCCGCTGCAGCAGATAGCCTCGACTCACCAGAATTTTAGAGTAAAGGCCTTTCCCCCCTCCGTTACACGCATTACGGCGATCATGAACCAGGCGAGAGAGGGCACGGCGGGGCCAGGGCATAAACATTTTCACTCCATGGTTGGCGTTACAGGTCATATCACTTCTCTTATACCGATCACATAGACGCCGTTATTAGATTATAGAAATATTGCGCGCTGCTTATTTCACGGTCTTCATTTGTTGCTAAGTATCTCCAGCATCTTCTTAATACACGGGTGTTGCTCCAGGTAGATCTGCTGCCTCTCCGCCTCGAGTTATCCCTCCCCCAGCCAGGGCTCAGCGTGACCATTCGCAAATTGCTCGCGTCCCCCCTGTAAGCCCTTATACAGGAGTTCAGTGTACTGGTCTAGTGGCATGCCAATCTTGTCGCCGTTAACTAGATCTGGCTGGTGGTGCCTATCATGTATCTCCGTCTGCACAGCGGGCGGGAATACCTCGAACAGCGCACACGATTGCCGTTCTCCTTGAGCTGCTCCCGCAAGTTCATGATGAAGCGGTGTAGCAACGCTTTGCTGGCGTTGTAGCCCGATGTGCGCAGCATCGTCAGGACGATGGCGAGCGGCGCGCTAATGAAGACCAGATGGGCTTCCTTCTCTTTGCTCAGGCGCTGCAGGTGTGGCAGAAATGCCGTTACTAGATGCACTACCGCCGTGTAATTAGTCAGTAGCTCGTCGCTGAACTTGTAGAAGTCAATGGTATCTAGTGCGGCAAAGCTGAAGGGCCGCTGGATGCCTGCGCTCAGGACGATACTCTAGATCGGGATGTGCTTGGGTGATGCACTTGGCGAAGGCGGGAAGCGCGCCTAGGTCTCTGATATCGAGGGCTGTGACAGTTGCCTAATCGCTCCCGTGCTTGTCGACGAAGGCATCAAGACGGCCCTGGCGCCGTCCGGTTACTACTACGGATGTGCCCTGTGTGATGAGCTTCTCGGCTAGGGCGAGACCGATGTCTGAGGTGGCGCCGAGGATGAGAGCTTTCTTGTATAAGGGAGCCATCATGGGATGCAATGGACAATAATCAGGGTCGTAAAATAGAACTATAGCTTTATCGACATATTCTCTGCTTTCATAGTTTCGTCCTAGTCATACTCCTGTCTTGGAGGTCCTGAATACTTACCTGCTATTTATACACTCAACTTCTCGACGGTCGCCCTGGACAAAGGAGATGAGTGTGCAGAGGGCACAGCGAATCCAGGTAGCTACTACATAAAAGGTTCTTTTATTTTATCTTTCGCATCCTCCCTCTAGCACGTATTGTTGCATGGAGTTGCGCTAGAGACTGGCGAAACTCATTATGGACAGACATATTAGAAACTCAAAACGTGGTATGGTACCAAAAAATTGGTTACGAATCGATACGTTAATATTATATCGTTGCCTGCATTTGTTTCGTCTTTGAGAGGTAAATATTACCGCACTCCGTAGCTGTTATGCTGCTTGTTCGTTCCTTAGGACCGTAAGGCCTAGTATATCGAATGTCGGCGGCGATACTGAATGCGCTTACGGAGTTAAATGCGCTTATTTATAGGTATATATGTACGTCATGCAGGCTTCGCTGTTTGATACTGTAAGAGGTTTAGCGGCCCTTGCTTACTTGTCAGTCTGCAGCGTGATTGGTCCCATCTTAAGCTCCAGTCTAGTATAGATTCGCCTCTTAAAGTGTTCAGTTAGTGTCAGTCAGGTGCTCAAAAGGGCAACATCTGCCCGTTTCGCTCGATGGAAGCACAATAGAATATGCAGCATACCGGCGCTATTCTGCGAAATTAATTTTATTGCACCTTAATTCGACTGCTTAATATTAGTACTTTGATACCATAGGAGCCCGTGGCTGTTACCTATCTCGGAAGGTCCAAACGCTTCACCGTCAAGTGGATAAGCGACATGGTCGGCGTCCCACGTTCAAGAGGCTGCAAGACTTGTAGGAGGAAAAAGATTAAGGTAGGGAGAATCACCCCTTATGTATCTTTTGCATGCTTAGCCCCCCCCACTTACATAGTTTTGCTTCCGTTCCTAGTGTGATGAGCAGCGGCCTAGATGCGGACAATGTCGAAAAGGGGTAAGAGAGTGCGAGGGATATAGCCAACCCACCATCTTCTACAATACTTCCAGCGGGGACTTTGGACATGCTCCGTCTGCTCATGGCCTAAAATCCATCCGCTTTAGAAACCAGTTCACTGAGGATCTAGCCTGGGTAAATGGCCATTCAGAGGTGAGTGATAACCGAAAGGCGGTTGTTCGGTCCAACCAGCCCAGTCGAAGGGCACAGCCATATACTCTCACAAGAGCCGAGCGTGCCCTGAGAGGTGGCGCAGTGCCACCCTCCCGTGATTTGGGTATGCAGGCTTGGGCTTTGGAAAACATTCTAAGCCAATTTCTGGAAATATGTCTTCCGGTCTCTGCAACGCAAGAAGCACCGTTGGCGTGGGTGGGAAGCCTCGTGCCCATGAAGAAGAATGTCGACGCACTGCCGCTCGCCATCTCTGCGCTCGCCTTCGGCTGGGCTGGCCATGTTAACAACCAGCCACAACTCGTCGACAAGGGACTGCAGCTCTACAACGCTGCCATCCAGCAGCTGCGCAATGATCTGAATGCCAGCTCACCTTTGCAGATGCTTGCTACCACGGCCATCTTTGTAGCCTTCGAGCTTTGTGAATTTGGGAGTGAAGACAACCCGGGGTGGCAGACACATATGCAAGGCATCGCTGCGCTGCTACAATCGCTCGGCCCTGAAATGGTTGCTACCGACCCCTTTCTACAGATCTATTCCTTCTGTCGGATAGTATTCGTGAGTGTTTCCATACCTTTCGCCAATACGCCTTCGCCTAATATCCTCTACTAGATCATACAAGGGCTCAGCCGCCGGCGAAGCGTTTGCGCGGGATCCCTGAGGTGGAAAACGGTGCCGTTCCGGAACCGTGAGAAAAATGCGTACCACAGATTCTATGACCTAGCCGCAGAAGCATGCGAGCTTTTCGAGTGCGCCGATGCTTTGGAGCAACCAACTGACGGGCCGCAGGACCCCAACCTGCAGACCATGCCACCTACGCAGGTTTTGTGTGGCATTATGGATCTTATCTCGAGACTGAGAGCATTCATGCGGGATGCTGAGATTTCCACCATGCACGGCCCCCCAGCATTTCCTGACAGTTCTTCTGTGGCTAAAAATCAGCTTGAGCGTGCTACAGCGCGCGGGTACCCGACCAAGCTACCGGTAGGGAGAGAATGGATGTTCGACGCCATCCAAGGACAACGATTGGTACATGTCTATTGGACAGTAATCCTAGGTCTATACATGACGATACTAGACAATCAGATTCTTTGCTCGTTACTAGAAAAGTCGGGCGACATCCAAGCTCAGTTGATAGCGGAACTAGACATACATAGCTGCAAAGCCGACAGATCAGCCACTGCTCTAGTTACAGAAGAATGCCGAAGACTGGCAAATAATATCGCCGTGTACAGCACCTGGGCATGCCAAAATGTGTGTCAAAGCTTCGGTTCGCTCATCAGCGTCTTCACCCTCGAGACAGCAATTCGATGGTACGAAGACCACCGCGCTGGCGCCGGACAGATGGAGGCCGACCTTGAGGAGCATTGCCGCGCGCTGCTCCGCGGGATCAAGGCCGAGGAGTCCAAAGACCCCTGCGCTTTTGAGGTGACCATACTCCCTGAAGACGTGTTAAGGCGCCGTTGGTGTTAGAGGCATGCATGGCAGACCTGCGTGATTACTCTCCAAGCTTCCATGGTTGATACGAATTCCCGGAAGACTCCATACTGGGATATGTTATTCCACAATCACTATTCGTTGCTCACATGGAACTACCGATTACGAGGGGACTTCAACATGCAACACACTCTTGGGACTAGGGTGACAATCATTAGCCCGAGTTATAGAACCGCCCTGGCGATGACATATACCGAAGACAAGACGGTATTATCCTAGAATACATAGTTTCCCTGTGAGACTCTAGGACTTCGAAGTTCTACGTGATCGCTTGAGGAGCTTCCCATGCGGATCAATGCCGTTAACGGACATTTCAGCAACGCGGTTGTCAACGATATTTCCTGACGAGCAGAGCTGGAACCTCGTAATTGACGCCGTTTCCTTCAGTGCAATGGCACTAGAGCTATACTACCCCGTCGGCATACGTGCATGTTTGAGGGAGCATACAGTCTTTACGATGTAGTGAACGACATTAATTTGCGCCTTTTGAGACCATGTGTGTAGTTATCGATATAGCTGAGACAGTGTATGAGATACGTCTATCTGCACTCATCATACACTAGACTGTATAAAGACTCTTCACGACACATCCCTATAATTATGAATGGAGATAAGATTAACTGCCATTCTACCTCGAGTATATTTCTCCGTGGAGTCAAAAAGTAAATTGCAATTAAATAAAAGCAGATTCGAAAGAAACACCTATAGAATTGACTGTTGGTGCGAAAGTTGAAAGGAAGATAAGTAGTGTGGGGGCGAGACAATGAAGGAATAAACGGAGGAAGAAGTGATTTTACACTCTCTGAGACATGGCTGGCGGGCGTGATGGTTCCTTTTTCTGGGCTGGGGGGATTCTATTAGATGACTTGATCGAAATTGAGATACTGACCATACACAGACATGGGGGTGAACAGTCCTACTATTTTCGCTTGCCGCCTCCGCGGGTGCGTACGATGTGTGGTGCAGGGTGAGCAGGGGTCAACCTATGGCTCATCCCTCGTGTTATATAGATTCTGCCTCGAATCACAAGGGACGCCATGGAGGTTAAGCGGGGACGTCTTTTTATTGGTAGCCTCGGTAGTATGCGTTCCCCCTGGCGGTGCTAAAAATGCAGTGCATGTATGATAGCGAGGCAGAATTTCGAATAGAGCTCGTGCATCTTGTCGATGGCGGGATACTTGAGTCATATATCTGCTTGCATGCGCCTTGCAATTCCTGTTAAGCTAAGTGGCTTTGTCGACCCGGCGCCCTATCGTGATATTGAAGTAAAGTCAGGAAGATAAGCAAGCTTCACATACCGAGAATTCGTGTTCATGCTCTATCAGGGGCTTGGGGTCTATTTGGCGAGTAGGTTTGTTACTTGTAAATCGATGCTCCGGGCTGGAGTGGATCAGGGAAGTAACATGTATAAAGTTCCTTGACATCGGGCAGAATGTGCACTTCTGCTTGTTATACATCGGATGAAGCCGCTAAATTCCAAATCGAGCTGCAGGGCTCTTGATTCGAAGGGATCAACTGTGCGACAGTCCCAGAGGATCGACGCCCCTCGGTACCCAACTCGTCATAGGCTATAGATCAGACGAATGTAGCGCAGTCCTAAATGCCGACTTATGTTCATGGGTAAGGTTTTCTTGAAACCTACATATACTACAAGGTGTGGTACATGAACTCTATTCGCTCGTCTAGGCGTTGTGCTACAGATGGCTGAAATAGGCGAGCGTGGCCGGACACGGGCCTGACACGTAGCTGGGAAAGAATCGCTAGGATTGTTCATATGTGTCATTGGTAGAGATATATATGTACAACGAAGAGTTACCCAAACCCGACGATATCCTGCCGATCGCCCCATGCCTTTCTTTTTAAGCCCCAAGACTTATTTCCTAGTCTTGTAGTATTGATGATCCCTTGTACAATGGGTTCTAATCATACCTAAGTCGTGTCGCACATGGCAAAGCTGTCCAGGTGGTAGCTTCGGGCTGAGCGCTAAGGGCCTCCGAGGAAGCAATGGCTATGTATATCATAGCATGTCCATATCCGTATCAGAATATGTAACACTGCCTCGTCCCGTCTATGCAGAGGCCTATTGTCCTCCATTTTCCAAAATCACGCATCATTTCTTATGTTCGTTACTATTGCCAACGGCTCACCTTTACCAATCTCGGCGGCTAGTCTTTGAAGAGCCAAACCCTGGCATTGAGGAGAGTCGATGCAGTCGCTTTCGCTGTGTAGACGCTTGGGATTCGGTCTGGTTGGGAGATGTGGGAGAAGAGGGCATCCCCAGGCTGCGGCGCCTGACTTCCTCAGTGGGCGTCGAGGCCGCCGAGCTGTTTGTTGAGCTATTTGTCGAGGAGCCGGTGGTGTTTGGGGTCTGGTAGACATATTCGCCATCTACATACATGGCATTGCTGATAAAGGTGGAGCGCCGATGGCGGTTGCGAGTGTATCGCTGTTCGAGACGGTACAGCTCGAGCTTCGCGTGGATCTTTTCGAAGAAGCCCATGGTGACGATTGTGATGTAATGAACGTCTCAAGATTATGTATGCAAGGGTAGTCGTCGAGAAAGCGACGTTTTACGAGCCGACGTAGGGTATGTATATAGAAGGTTTGGCGTGACAAGCGTCGTTAATCGCGGGGAGACGAACTCTAATATGTCGGTCCACTATATCCAAGACGAAAACTGGAGGATGGGAATGTCTCAATTACTGCCACTCAAGTTTATTGACTCAGACAGCTATGTGGGGAAGTTGCAAAAGATGATCGTCTCAACCAAAAAACGAAGATAGCGAGAGAGTGTGTATGTGTGTGAACAAGAAGCGATGGACGTGTGTCTAGTGGTATAATTAACGCAGGTATCTGTTGGTCTAATGTGAGGGAAATGAAAGAGGACGATTCTATCAAGTCGATGTCGGGTAAGAAACGTCTATCAGCCCGCCGCAGAGTTTCGGTTCTTTTTGGAGGAAATGGCTAGGAGTGAATGAAGTGAAGGAATGAGGGAGGGGAGCGAGGCTAGTTTTAGAATCCTCAGTCAAGGCGTATATGTGATGAGAGGGAAGACGGGAGCGAGCAAAGAAAGATGGCCAGAAGCATGCGAGTGGGAAGTGAAAGAGAAAGGACCAGGGATGGGCCGCTCGGACCGGGATGGTGTGGAGCACCTGTCTCTGAATAAATCAGTCGGATGCTACTGTAGCGTACCTTCTTCGCTGCTGCAAGAATTTCCAGAACCTTGCCCAACCCAGCCTAGACCAGACTTGGACCATACATTTCTCTTAAGCAGCTAGACTACAAGTATGAGTAAAAGACTTCTCAACCATCCCCCTCTCCGGCATACTAGTGAACAGTGGAGAGCGGGACAAGTGCTGTTGTTGTACTATAAACCCACGAGCACTAATACCGTCAGTACTCAGCTGCGTACCTACACAAGGTAGTCTAGTCTGGTAATATAATTACTGATTGGGGGCAATACTCATATTTAGTATACTGGCTACCATGGTAGTGATAGTAGTGAGCGTAATCTCTGAAATCTCGTGGGGATTGTCATTAGCTTGTCAGTCACTACCCTTCAATAGGAATAGTATACCTCCCAGACCTGTGTGATGGGTCCCCGCCCGTGTTCTTCTCGTGGTTATTGGAGCTCTCCCCCTGGACAGCCTGGAGACAAATCTGGCTGTGGCTGGCAGCAATACCACGCGGACACTGCACGGCGGCGGGGCGTTCCTGAGGCTGCATGGCTGGCGTCCCAATCATCCCAATCACCGGCGATTCAAGAGTCCAAGACCATTCTAGCGCCTGGGCCGCCCCTGTCTGGCCTTTGGCTGGCTCGGCCAGATTGTCAGGGGCAAAAGGGTCCCATCTCCCCCAACGCTGGCTTAGCTGGCCTGATAATCCCATGGTCTAATGCAAGGAGAGCACACCTAGAGCACACTTCCGCGTGGCACGGTTGCAGAAGCCTATGCCTATTGGGGGCTCATCCTGCTGGTCACGGGCCTGTACGACGCAGTGTCGACGCAGGGGATACCACGTTTCGACGCCGTATAGTAGTAAAGTTCGCAGTTGTCCATCTTCACCAACCCCCCTTTCTGCGAACCGTGATTATCGGAGGGGGGATGAGAGGTGACATGATGAGGACAATAGACCGAAATCTTCGGGCCTGGCAGGACGGCATGGCGACACAATCACTAATTACTGAGACACCTCGAAACAAGTGATGGGCGAGCGGCAGTGCTAGAAATAGCCTCCGGCTATGAATATTTGGTTCATTCTAGGCCAGATCGACACTCAACCCCAGCCTTCTCCAGATTGCGACGATGATTCCATGCTTGATCTGGTAAAGAGTGATTATGCAGTCCCGAAAAAAGGGAAAATACGAATAAGCTATTATAGATTAATACTTGTCCTGCACTACGGGTAGAAGTATAGCATTAAAGAACAGGGGCATTAATGGCCTGCACGCACTATTATGGACTCCATGATCTTAAGATGCAAGAGATTTGCTTTTGGGTAATCATTCCCGTGACGCCAAAACCGTTTCAATGGTCGTGATCGGCCGGACCACAATTATGCGCTCAATGAGGCTGCGCAATTGCTTGCGACACTCATTATCCTGTCAAATCTAACAAGCAGAAGGTGATTGAATATGCGGGAACGAGACCAGTGCCGGTGCCGGTGCTAGTAATGCCCGTTGGTGCTATGTATAACGCACCTGGTAGTCGCTGGCTTGAGGCCGCAATGACCTAAATATGAGTAAATGGGGCAGGGTACAGAGAGAAACAATCGTTGGTTTGCACTTGATAACGATACTGGAAATGCAAATTATGAGAGAGGGTGTGAGCATACATCACTAGCTGAGCTAGTTGGCTCACATGTTCAGACACATGAGCCTCCAAGCAGACATTGAAAGCGAGCACTTCATTCCGTTTGCCTATCGTCTACACATACCATCATACACGACATAGACGCCGTCATCGTCTTCACCATATTCATACAAGCCCCATCTTTCAATCATCCCAATTAACCATTCCTAAACCCCCTACAATAAAACTACCACCCGGTTCAGCTCGCCACTACATGCCCAACTGCAAGTTTCTGGATCTTCTCTGCAAGGGAGATAGACGTAGTATACGCCTTTCTGATCTTACCCTCGCTCTCGCCCAGATGCTCGTGCTCGCGGTTCCACTCCAGGACCTCGAGCACCATGCCCTCAAGCGTAGTCAAGACGCCCTGATATCCTAAGCCGCCTTCGCTCACCGGCTTGCTTACCTCAGAGTTTGATGCGACTAGATGTGTAGTGATAGAGAACAACCCAGGCTTCAAATGCGGCAAGTCGCCCCGCAGCGGCGGTAACAGCTTGCCCAGGGCCGAGAACGGGAAGGGTAGGAACCGCAGCTCGGCGTACAGTTCGAAGGCGTGAGATAGGAGGAGCATGAGAACCGGAGGTAGGCGCACTATGGTGAAGGGGTGTATGGATAGCACCTTGATAGTGGAGTACAGATCTCCGTAGAAAATCGGCGGGTTGGGGTCCGTCACGACGAAAGGCCATCCTGACGTCGAGGATGCTGAGGGTTGTAGGAGAGCGGCTTCGTGGTGTAGATGTGCGATGGCCACGTTGGCGCCGTGTACGAAGTTTTGCACGATATGGGATACCCAGCTGATAAAATGAAGGACAATTAGTTATACTGGTCCCTCTGCATAAATTCCTTATATATATATGCATGTGCACATTCTCCGCGAAAGCACAAAAGTGCAAAATTTACGTCTAGCGTTAATGGGGTCCATGAAATAGGTAACAGGCCACACTCACGTAGGCATAACAGCGCGACCCAACGGATCGCCAACCGTATTGTCTGTCGGGTTTCCATACACTCCATTCGCAGGTCGAATGGCGCCCGTTCTGAACCCGTCCTGATCGGCATCGCAAACTAGACGCTCGGCCACCGCCTTGCTCGCGGGATAATTCCCAAAATACCCCTCCCGCTTTCTCAGCGGCAGCTCGAAATCCCGCGTATCCAGGACTTGAGCGAAGTCTTTCGGCTCGCTCGCCCACGGCGCAACCCACGTGCCAACGGGTCGGATGGCAATACTGGCCGACGACGTAGCGCTGAAGACGGACGCGCCGGCTGCCTTGGCGGCGACGAGCAGGTTCGCGGTGCCCCGCACGTTCACAGACTCGGGGAACCCGTACGAGTGCGCCGAACGGTCCGAGGCCAGGATCACGGCTGCGGTGTGGAACACGGTGAGTGGCAGTTTGGCCGCGGAGGCCGGCCAGGGACGCGCGAAAGCCGCGTCTACGGATGCCCGTGATGTGATGTCTGTCTGTGCGAAGTCTACGGCCGTTGCCGGCCCCGACTGCATGTCGCTTCGCTCTGTGCGCCGGATGTCCAGGATGCGAATGTGCGTTGGCGGCGTGCCGCGCGCAAGGAGCTGCAGCACGATGTAACCGCCAACGAGGCCTTAGAAGTAATTTTGTTAGCCTTTTCAAGGCGCCTGAATCTCAAGAGAGGGAGAGAGAGGGCTTTCGCTTAGGGAAACGACATAAAGTGGTATTTACAACATCCGAGACATCTTCGCTTTCGCACATCAGACAGCAGGGTTGTAAGTGGTTTCACAAACGAACAAGCCTCCCTGCGAACTTCCCACTCGTCCGGCTTGTCTTCGCCAACTCGAAGCCTCAGAGATATGAAACCGCAAACACTCACCAGAACCTCCCGTGACGATATACCGACGCTCGAGCCTTGGCGGCAGCTTATCTGTATAATCAATCGGGTGCTCCTGGAGCCTCTTATACGTCTTCTTCAGCAAATCCGGCGTCCATCGGGGCCCGGTCAGCCGCCGGACTTCCTCGGGTATCCCGCTTAGTTGTTGGTTCACTCGGACCAGGTACGCGAGGATCGCGAATGCGACAGCCGAGAGGACCCAAGTGGCGGCCCAGTTGCTGCCGTCCCACATGGCACACAATGTTCTACCGTTTGCGGGAACCCGCAGTTAGTGATGGTGGGCTCAACAGGCAGCTGAGATTTGGTAGGTGTTGATTAACCTTGTGGCGCTTGGCTTAATCAAGGGTGCTGGTTATGATTAAGTACCTAAGGGTAGGTCGTGGCGTGTTCTACAGTGAGGAATGAAGGCTGTTCTTTCCAACGCGATGTAAATCCTGACCATGGACATCGTTCCTCCCCGTAACGAGCGCCTCTACCCTACGAACTATCTGGTCTTGTACCTACCTCGTAGACTATTTGGAATCTGTGCCATCCGAGAGCGATTATTTGTTTACCGAGGCTCGGGGTCTTCGGCTTATACTAGTAGTAGCGCCACTATGCAGGTACAGGGAATTAGGTCCTTTTTCATGTCATGTGGGAGAATAGCTATGCACCTTTGTCACATCTTCCACCATTAAGATACGACGAAGATATCGACATATCAGTCCGAAAAAGCAGTAATTATATTTTCGGGTAAACAGGCACCACGACTTACCGGACACTTATTAAAAACGAACGGTCTAAATAGGATGCTTGGGGAAGCTTCCTAGGTACATTTGCACAATGGACGACACACTTCAACTTACACCAACATCGAGGACAGGTCTTATCAACCGCTCATAGATGACATTATTATACTATATAGAAGGACTTTACATCCCGAATGCCAGTAATATCTCAGTATTTACGTGAAGGTGGGTGCGACCCTGGCGCCTCGCCCCGAGTCGTTAGTTCTTCACACTAGCCCATCAACAATAGCCTGTTGCCACCACGCACAGCGGATATTCTTCTCATCGTCAACCTGGGTCGTGATACCCAGCTCCGAGAACTTCAGGACCGTGCTCTTGTCGCCATACTCGGGGAACTCGGGCAAAGCGGGCGTGTTCGGGTCTCCCGTGTACGCAAACGCGACGATGTAGTCCTGCAGCGCAGTCGCCAGCTCGGCGTTCACGGGCAGGCCGTCATCCAGGGTCGTCGTGTCGCCGTTGAAGAACACGTAGGCGACGTCCTCGCCGTGGTAGCCCGGCGGGTACTCGAAGAGGTAGTTGTGCGTGGCGTTGCCCTTGGCCGCCGCCATGAACGTCGTCGTGCACGAGAAGAAGGCGTCCGTGGTGAGCTGCACGGCGCGCGCGAACTCCGTCTCCCACGGGTGGCTGCCGTCCAGCACGTCGGGGTAGATCTCCGTGAGCAGCGTGTTGATGGTCGCGTTCGACGCGCCGGGAAATGCCCCCGAGACGCGCGTGTTGAAGTCGGTTGACGTCTGGATGTCGGGGGATGTGAATGGCACGGATTCGTTGGACACGTGACTTATCAGGAGCTGGTTTACTACCGCGTCAGCAAAAGCAGACGCGTGCAAAGTAATGACATGGATAAAAATTGGTCACCCGAGAATGAGCGTTAAGAATACTATGGAACAACTTGACTTACGTTTACGTCGTGGGCGAATTTACCCTCGTAAAATAGGACCTGCGCGAGCTTCGGGACAAAATCGCCGTCTGGAGCTGGTCCAAAGTTGAACTCACCCGTTATCGCTGGATACACGACGGCCTGGTTGACACTGGCGAGGACAGAAGAGTTCAGCGTGCGTAGTGTAGCGATATCAGTGACCGGAGTTCCGGTCAGCTTAGAGGCCGTATTCAATGTACTCTGATAAGGCGGGGCAGTGTCGATATTGAACTGCCACGCCGTGGACTGCGTGATGGCGGCCTGGAAAGGCACCGGCTTGGCGCCGCCGTATGCCGTGATCTGATGGACAATGCTTGACGCACCGGCGCTTTGGCCCATGACCGTCACTCTGTGGGGACCGCCTCCGAACCGGCTAATGTATCGCTGCACCCACTCCAAGGCGAATCGTTGATCATATAGCCCTAGGTTCGGCGTAACGTCGTCACCGCCTAACCAGCCAAACATACCCAAGCGATAGTTGATAGTCACAACGATGAGGCCCTCTTTGCCGCCAGCTTTTGATCTAGCGAGTAGGCCCGCGGGGTTCCCGCTCGACGTCTTTGACCCAAGCGTGTAGCCTCCGCCATGGATCCAGACTAATACGGGAGCTTTGGGCCAGATTAGAGAACATACATAAAAGGAAAGGAAGGGGTTTTCCAAGAACTGACCATGGGCAAATTTCCCCTTCTTGAATATGTCTGTCGGAACGTATACATCTAGAACCAGGCAGCTTTCCGTCTGCACCGTTTCAACGACAGCTGCTTCGCTTGTGGCTTGCTGCAACACCCACTCAGGGTAGGCCTGATAGCACTCGACATCTTGCGCGCCAGCATTGACCTTTGAGCTCTTCTTCGTAATGGGCACCGGCTTCCGGAATCGCAGGTCACCAATAGGCTGTTGCGCATACGGAATATTGCTGAACACGTAGTAGTCGCCGGTGCTCTGCGCACTAGTTGTCAGTCTCAAATGCACGGATATGACATTTTCCTTCTTGCTTCAATACTGTCCCTCTCGTCTAGTCCAATCACAGTGTAATGTCATGATGTGCGCGTCATGAATTGCTCACACAAAAGCACAATTTCTTTCCTTAATTGAGAGAAGGTTTACATGGAAGAGAAGAGGAAATGAACGAACATTTACAGAGCCCTGATGAATTTCATATCCCAGATCGACAGTGGGAGTTGTGCTATTGCTCTTCACGCAGCGGCGCTGGGGGTGAGCGATGGTCGAGCCGGCAAAGAGGAGCGCCAGAAAGACCATGGGGAGTCCATTGAAGCCTTTCATGATTGTTAGCAGCTAAATCAAAAACTGCCGGGCTGGAGGGTGCTCACGCGGCACTCATAAAACTGTGTTGGGCTCACCACTGGGGCCCTTCTCTTCTTATAATGATCGGAGCGGACCAGGGACATGACCACGTACGTAGACAGCCTCGACTCTTCGTCGCCCTACGCCCTGAATTCTCGGCTCTGAAGACCTGGTATGTATTGTATCTTGCTCTGAAATCTAACCCAATACAGCAGCTGCTCCACTCCGTCCATATCAGTTCCCACCTACACCTATTTAGTATAGGAAGTACTGTAGAACACACCGCGGCGCCTCGACACCTGTCGCCTGTCTTTTGCGCAGCAAGGGCCGTCAAAATTGACAATAATCTTGCAACTACTATTACTCGTCGAATAAAAGGTTTATACTAGTGTAATCTAGACCACCTATGACATAGGCCAACGTGGTTGTGGATTGACTAGGTTAATAAGTTCTGCTCGTGACAAGGCCGTTCGGTAAGGTTTTATTGTGAGTAGCTTTTACCACCAAGTACGGAGTACATAACGGCAGGCCAGGGTATCTCTTGTCAGGCCCCAATATGGCAAATGTTGCTGCTTTTGGCAAGGGCTTTTCTCTATTCGATCGTCACCCACTATTTCAGAGAGGGACGTGCAAGATTTTCTCATTTCAATTCGCAGTTTGACCCAGCTAATACCTCCACCTTTAACGATACAATCCGCAAGATTCACCGTTCTAAGAATTTGGGGCGTACTTGTGCACTAATTATTGATCCTCGGGACAGCGATTCCTTGGCGCTATAGGTATGCTGAAGCCTCGTTCCGGCAGGACGGTCACAATCGAGGGGGCGGGGTCTACACCTGGAATTAGAAGGATGCGGGATTCGCGGCGCTGCAGATTGCTGGTCGGTCGATGTGGTCGGAAAGAGATAGCAGCTCCGACATGGAGGTAGAGCCGGGGAACAGCATGGCATGCAGCGCGGTGTTCGTGCCTCAAGCAGAAGCGTCAGGGGTCTAAGCCATTTCATGCTTATGCATAATAGGTAATTACCAATTACACGTAGATCGGCATCGGAGATGGATGAAGTGTCGACAGGTCGCAACAAGATCAAGATCCACAATCTAGGATATGCCAATTGCCAACTCACCGTATAGGCATGATGATTCATATGATAGGTGGCAGACAATTCTGCACTTTTCATCGTGATCTAGACTCACTGCGATGCGACGGCAGGGTACTACCACCACCATCCTGTGTCTTTTCAGTGGTCCGATCTCCAGATGTAACTCTATGCATGGGTTTGAATTACTGGGTTCTGTTTGCAATTGGGGAAGAGTTGCGAATTGGCGAGACATTTCTTAGAGTTGTTCACCATCTTCTTTATAGTTCCTACGCAGATAAACTCAAGAGCGAAAGCTACAGAAAGAACGGGGGCACGTCCATACTGGCAGTACTAATTTGTCTGTATAACTGGATACGTTGCGCTCTCAAGAGTTTCGTCTTTCCAAGTCCGATGATGAAGAAAGCTCATTAATACATTAAGCTCTGCCCTCAACGTAAATCCGCATTTATACGCGCCTCTATGAAACAGGTTCACTTTTCATATCATGTCCTATTTTATGATTATTTATTTAGGTTCTTAGAAGATGGCAAGCTAGTGCATCGCAAGAGCGCTGAGCGGCGGAGATTGCGCAAACCGGATTACCCCTATCTCCGTAACTGATAGCTAGGGCTGAGATTTGAAGGTTAACACTTTTCCATATTCCATCATCCAGCAACATCAAATAATTCACGTGTTCATGTACTTAATACTTACCTGACATGCCTATTCAATTCATTGACAACACCTCGATTGACCGAAGAACAAGAAAGCTGATCCGTAGTCATGTCGCGAAGGGAAAGAATGTCGGCCGGATCATCCACCGTCCCTCTCGATACTCGAGACAACGGAAGGTCGAGATCAAGGCCACAACGCCCTCGTCCGTTCCTGGTCATGAAGTCGAAGCATTATCATATGACAGGAATAATTCAAAGTCTACAATATCAATACAACGACAATTCCAAGAAGACCTGTCAGCTTCTCTCCCATTTCACGTGAGTCCCATGTGTCGGCGTCTCTTCTATCAGCGTTCGTACGCCTAAGCTCTGTATTTAGTTTCTAGTATTGATAAGCTGAAGTTGTTACTTTCATAAACGTTTTGCCTTATCCACCAGAGCTAAGAAGGATCGTCACGGTCGTCAACGGCCCGCGGCTGTTTCTGCAGTATGCATTTATCGATGAAGCCTGTACGTTCCCGTGCGATTTCTTTAGTGCCCTTGTATCTAACAGTGACCAAGTCTTCCACTGCGTAGTAGCAATGTCTGTGGCGGCTTCGGCATCTCTCGCTGTGACGCACCAAGAGACTACAGAAGCCCTGCGCCATCTATCTCGCACCTTGCGTCTTGTCAACCAACGTTTAGCTAAAGACAAAGACATAGCATTGTCCGATACCACACTCGCTGTCGTCATTGCAATGACTCAACATGAACGACTCCTTGGCTATCAACGCCACGCCCTCGTCCACTTCGAGGGACTACAGAGGATAATAGAGCTGAGAGGAGGGATTTCGAAACTTGTGACTGAATGTCCAGCAATTGCTCAGAAAGCATTTCGAGCTGATTTCGACTTTGCTCTTCAGTACGGTTCGCCCACTCGATTTAGCGTTGAGTACGTACCCGGGGAGTCCACCTTGGGCTGTCTCAGAGAGAAATACAGGCACGCCCAAGCGGCCTCCGCGGATAGGCATTCGTGTATTACCCATGTCAGTGAGGGACTTCAAAAAGCACTTGAGGATATCTCGACACTTGCGTGGCTCGTCAACGACTACGATGCCCATCAAATCCAAATTGAGGATTACGACTTCCATAACGTCCTCCTCCTTGTAGGGTATCGCATACTTAACGTGAGGCCACTCAACACGCCACTAGAGGTAACCGACAAGCTTGAGCTCCTGCTTCAATTAGGCTTGACGGCGTTAATGACGAAGTTCTTCGTCACTCTCGGCTTGAAGCAACCCGATGCTCGTCTGCTCAACAGCTGCATCTTCTCAGCTGCCCAACTGGAGTGCTATGACAGTAAAGAGGCACAAGAACTGCTACTCTGGCTTCTCTGCACGGGGAATGCGTCTATGTCAAAAGCACTAAACGAAGAGATTTGGTTGATTCCGAAGATATCCGAAGTCACACGGAGGCTCGAGCTCGACCTCCGCAGCTGGGAGGATGTATTGGAGATACTTCAGAAGTTCCCGTGGGTTAGCGTTTTCCAGGATGAAGCTGCCCAGGCACTATGGAATCAAGTTAGTTCGTCCTATCGACCTCTATAGTGAGAACGGAACGGTTGGTTGCAAGGGGCAAAAGAAAAAAGCTGTTCATTCAGTAACATACAACCTCAAACAAATGACGGCCACTGAGGTACCACCTGAGCGAGGTAAACTTTGCGGGGGTGATAGAATGATAACAACACATGGGAGATGGCCTCTCATACTCCCATCTTGCCCGCGGACCGCTGTAGTTTTGCTTGAAGTGGGGGGAAAATGCGGTACCATGGTGATAGCTTTTAACTCAATTCTTTGAACCTGTGTAAATACTGAGGCAGCAGCTGGCCCGATGGTGAATTTATATGGTGAATTTATATCAATAATAGTAACGTCTGACGATTCCTGCATTTAATTGGACTACTGTCCGCAGGGCTCTAGGCTAACCCTGACTGGAGTCTTGCACCATAATCCATAGACCATGCTCTTCATAAAGCACCATCCAGGAGACAAGAGATGTTTTTAAAAACAAGCGCTATCTGGGGCTCAGGCGAGCTAACGTGATTCCATTGTTGGACTTGCCAAGGCTGTGAGCGAAAATGTTGATACAACAACCACAAACTTCAGTACAAGAAGTGTTTGTGATTGCTGTATCAATATTTTCGCTCACCGCTTTTGCCTGTTACATGGTGTTTGTTTCTGCCTTTCATCTTGAGGAATCATCGAAGTTCAATTTTCTAAGCGTATTATCCAATGTTCTCGTATCAACCGACGCAGACCTGACCTCTTCCCCCTGTCCGGGTCCTTGGGCTGCTCCGAGGTGCTCAATTTCCTTTTCTAAGATATCCAGAATGCGTGGCGTGGCATTGTTCAGAAGCTGGTTGACTATCTTGACAGCAGCTTCAGCATTAGCGGGTCGGTATTAGACATTGGTGCAAAGCGGCATTCGCCTGGCTTACCTTATCTCGTGAGTAATGTCTCCCATAGTCAGTTCGTGGTAATCGCGGCAAATAAAAGCTCTTATCAGGTGAACTTGAAGAGATCTGCAACTTCATCGACCGGTCGTGTCTGTGTTGGTCTTGATGTGTAGGCTCAGGCGTCAGAGGTGGAAGGGCCGAAGGACAGTCATAGCAATGATCGTGTGTGCAGATCTCGGTACTACTGGGTTCATACTTGCACTCGTCGCAGAACCGTTTCCGGCAAACAAGAGGTAAAGGCTCCAACGGAAACCTAATACTGCGAGCAGGCTCGGTCTCATCGCTTGAATGGCCCCAGAAGAAAGAAAGGGCATTATATCTCTCTCCGGGGAGGAACGATCGAGAGTAGTGGCGAACAAGAGTTCCACCTTCAATAAGAAGTATGTGTACTAAGAACTCATAACAACAGCCAAGCTCTTCGGGAGCCCGAAGAGCTTGGCTAGTGTTATTAGATTCCTGCATGTTCTGCAGACGCCTGGCGAAAAGAATGGTGAGAATGTAACGGTAAAGTTGACCGATTATGGACTGGACTTCTCTATTTCGTTCCGGACTATCGATGCCTTCTTATACATACGAATGTCAGATCTCTCCAACCTTAGCCATATCACCAGGTGCGGGAAGTGCGTGATGGCTTTGCTCTAGTGCCAGGTTACGGAAGCCAGCTTAAGCCAGCTCAGGCCAGCTTACGCCAGCTTACGCCAGGGCCGGCTCTGCACCCTGCATGGGCCTCCAAATGCCATGTGGTGCGGTGTATCAGGGTCTTCATATTCTGCTCGCACTGCCCATGAGTGGGCCTACTAGAACCGTGTTCAAGTGATGGTAGTGTTGTGCGAAAGGCAGATTTTCGAAAGCCTACGTCACTGGTCAAGCTGCTGGATATAAGCCCTGCGTGTGTTGGCGTGGGCCGCGTTGGCCGGCGGCAGCTCGTGAGTGATGAGACTCCTGGGTCCTGAATTACTTGTGCTACTATATGTCCAGCGTTTTTCCCAGCATAAACCACCGCCGTGGGCTTGGATCTCGCTTTAATCCAGACATAAGGCTTTGCCTTTTCTTATAAATGGATAGACCCCAGAACGAGGCCGTAAAGACACGCTATATCCTTTCACTAATCGATTTTCCTATCCGTTATTACGACATCCAGTGTTGATGAAAAATGAGTTCGGTTCTTGAAGGCAATCAGGCGAAAGGCGATCCGGCCAACAGCGATGGAAATAAACAAGACAAATTCGGCACGACTCCCACCCCACCCAACTCTGGCCTATAGCTCTAATGTTTGGATAGGTGATAAAGCCCAGCAAATTAACGACTTTTTATACCCGCCTTTTCCGAGCTGGCTGCCTTTCCAACAATACGAGCTCAACCGCCCATTCACTTACGACCCCAGGATCGCGAGCCGCATGACGGCAAGCAACTTCAGTGACCATGGTATCCAGCGAATGTTCGACGATTTCTACAGCATGGGAAACTCCTACACTAGTCCTTTATATGCGGGGTCTCTCGCGTCGCCGCTGCAGGTCCCAGTCGACACCAGCACGCTCTCCAACTTGGCGTCTTCCACAAGCATACCCCTCACCGGATCCGATGAATCGCCCACTCCCAGTACTGCTCATTCACAGCAGCCCGCCTGCATAGAGCCTCAACCTACCGACCGATCTCTGCCTACTCCGAAAGATACGTGGACAAGCGAGCAGGAACAATACCTCCTGGCGGCCAAAAAAAACCGCTGTACACTGAAGGCCATCAGCGCGGCCATGACCGAGAAGTTCGGCGTTGAGAGAAACACCAATGTTCTGTCTAAAAAGTATCGTGCCATCAGAGATCGCGAAGCACGCGAGACCGTGAGTCTGCGCCCACGGCGCCGAAAGTCTTTTGCCCCGCTTGCCCTTGCTAACCAATCACGGCTGGCTAGATACTCGACCAGGCTCTGAAGAATACCCTACCAAACATGCTGGAGGTGCTCGAAGAGGAGATGCGCAGACTTGACCCAGACAGCATGGACGAGCAAGAACTCAACGAAATCCGCCGGGAGTTGCTCAAGAAGCTGCCGGCTTTTGTACATAGACTAGCTCTGGGGTAGCCAAGCCGGCCGAGAAGCCTTCGGAAACAGACTCTGTGCACGATACCTCAGAGTGCTAGACCTTTGGACATAAGACGCATTTGTTTATTGCTCTGTTCTTTGTGTTCCCCATGTGATGATCGCGTCTTTATAGTCAAAACTGTGTAAGATCGGTCTACCCGTAAACCATACGATATGGTTTGCTTGTCACTTGACACACTACCTGATAGCTGTTGGTTGAACATAAGAGAGTTTCTTTTCGTGTTCGCCACGTGCCTCTACTCCTACAAGCATGCGGCTGGGTGGATCGGATTTGCTTCTTTCGATGATGATCCAAGTACACAACTAACAGTGATGGCCTCCTGTACCGAGGATGCCAAAGGCTAAGATGACCTGAGCGCCGCTAAAGGTAACACAGCCTGCATCGTGCTCTCGCAACCATCTCAAATGTACCCCGCAATGGCAGCTTTGGGAATGGCAAGGATGGCGGAGGCGAAGGCTGTCGGCTGTGACCACTGCGTTAGCCACGATAACATGCATGAGCGATCTGAATTTCACTTGCTTGCGAAACATGAATGTGAAGTACGCGTTGGCAAAGTTGAGGCCGCCATGGACCTTGCCTTAACCAGGCTATGCAGTCCTATCCCGAGCTAGAGGGTATGTATTTTAACTATACGCTGACTTCGATCGAACGTAATAAGTCTTCAGGGCAGTATTTGGCGAGCTCAGACGGCTTAGGTGCATCAGGCCTGCTATGCTTGGTGTACTCGCATGCCATGTCGTGTAACCACAGCCCAGCGATGGAGTTGATTGAAACAAGGGCCACGTCAAGGTCAGGATATCGCGATGACCAGCTTCATCTATCTCGAGAGTAGAGGTCACGATGGCCTAGATTTGGAGATATAGGATTAGGTTAGAGTTCATGCTGGGAATCCGTTCCGGATTTCCTTTTCTTCTGCTTGTCGAGTATCGTTATGTTAATAAGTGCGTACATTAGAATGTGTTGATTCTGCAATTGCGCCCGCTGAGACAAAGCCTAAATGCATGATATGAGGGTATACCTTAGATTGGGTAGGTACCTTAGTTTTCGGAGGTTAGCTAGGTGGCCCGGGTGTAGGGCATCACCTTAAGGCAAACAGGAGAGCCGACAAGAGGTGGACTGACCGAGCCAACTACATGTCGCAAGAATAGTGGGACACATACGTATGACAGGTTGTGGCGTCGTCTTTATGTTTGAAATTACATCTTAGGCCTAGACGGAGCGTAGAATTAGGTGGGGCACGCATATTCAAGGGTGTGCATATCAATTCGGGTACTTAACGCGAAGACGCGTTCTGACGCGCTTCTATCGCTTTACGTACTGAATGAGCCCCTCCAAGTCTGTGACTCGCGGAGACCATCGACAGTTCCTGTTCAAGTAATCCAACCACAGCTCCCAATGCCGCATTCCATATCGCCAGAGGCTAAGAGTCCTCATGAACCTACTGAAGAAGTTATGACGGATACTCCAGCCCAGAATGGCGACGGCCAACACGCCGCAGATACCGACGCTACAATGGCTGAAGCCGACAACGAGAGCAGGACACCACCGGCTCAAACAAATGGCAATGAAAAGAAGGATGTCAAATTGGAAGATTTATTTGCAGATGTAGGCTCCGACGATGAGTTCGCTAGTCCCAAATCCGACGGGCTTAAGCCCTCAAGCCCTCCAGAGGTACCATTGTCATCAATGTGAGAATGTCCTCGCGTGTTACCAGCTCGCGGAAGATGTTAACTGATAGCTACCTCAGAGAAATGAGGTCAGGCTTTAGCTCATCAGACCCCGAGCTTCTGCGCATGTTCTACCAGCGATTGTTCCCATTCCGCTATCTATTCCAATGGCTCAACCATAGCCCGACGCCCACTAACGACTTCGGCCACCGCGAGTTCGCCCTCACCATTCTCGATGCTGCTGGCGAAGAAATCTACCTTCGGTACCAATCTTACCCGACATCAGACCTGTAAGTCGCAGGATACGCTCTAGCTCCCGTCATTATGAAGAAACGGAGTTGATTGACTCATTGCTTTCTCTCTAGTATCCGAAAAGACATCATCTCAAAACTTCCCCTACGTTTCGAAATCGGACCTGTATATACAACGAATCCTCGCGACCGAAAGACGCTTCGAAACCAGAGCTCCTTCAAGCCGATCGCAAAGGAACTGTGCTTCGATATCGACTTGACAGACTATGACGACATCCGCACGTGTTGCGACAAGGCCAACATCTGCACCAAGTGCTGGCAGTTCATGACCATGGCCATAAAAGTCATAGATACGGCGCTGCGCGAGGACTTCGGCTTCAAGCACATCATGTGGGTGTACTCGGGCCGTCGCGGCGCGCACGCCTGGGTCTGCGACAAGAAGGCGCGCGTCATGAACGACCAGAAGCGGCGGGCCATCGCGGGATACCTCGAGGTGATCCGCGGCGGCTCGCAAAGTGGGAAGAAGGTCAGCCTCAAGCGGCCGTTGCACCCACATATACGGTTAGTTAGCCAACTTACCTCTCTTCTCCCCTGTTTTCCCTTACATACTAAAAGCTGATCCCCCGCATAAGGCGAAGTCTCGATCTCCTAAAGCCCCACTTCCAGAGCGACGTCCTCGAGACGCAAGATCCGTGGTCGGAAAGCGACCGTGCCGAACACCTCCTGTCTCTGCTTCCCGACAAGACCCTCAACGACAGCCTGCGGAAGAAATGGGACTCCTCGCCAGGCCGCGCCAGCGCCTTGAAGTGGGCTGACATCGACCCGCTGGCCGAGAGCGGCGCGAGCAAAGGCCTCGACGCCCGGGCGCTCCTCGAGGCGAAGCAGGACGTCGTCCTCGAGTACACGTACCCGCGCCTCGATATCGAAGTCTCGAAGAAGCTCAACCATCTGCTGAAATCGCCGTTCGTCGTGCACCCGGGCACGGGCCGGGTCTGCGTCCCCATCGACACGGACCACCTCGACGACTTCGATCCCACCACCGTGCCCACCGTGCAGGAGCTGCTGGCGGAGATCGACAGCTGGAAAGGCGAAGACAATATGAAGACGGAAGGCGATAAAGAGAAGAGAGCGCCTGCTGATTGGGAGAAGACGAGCTTGAAGCCTTACATCGAGCACTTCCGATCCTTTGTGCTGGCGCTCATGCGCGATGAACGCGATCCCAAGGTGAAGAGGGAGAGGGAAGAAGGCGATTCTATGGAGTTCTAGAAGAGGAGCTTGTGAGGGCCTCGTATGGTCAGGTGTATCGTATATATCATGAGAAGTCGACCAGCGAGTGGTAAGATGCATTTCTACATGATTGTGCGGAGGTACTATTCTCATCCTCTTACCTTTTGGGGTTTGCTATCAACGGAGTTGGGCACACATTTGGGCAGGTAAAGGGCTGTTTAACAGGATTACCCAGTATAGGCATGTATATATGTAATGAAACTCAATGAACACACGCATATACTTGTGGGTCTTTATACGTGCATCACCAGGTGAAAATGCGATTATATAATGTAGTCATATGAATAAGTTCGCAAACCCCCTTTTCTACCTTTCTGGTCCAGTCGAGAAGTCCACGCTAGAACGAGGCAATCTATGTCTCGGACGTCCTCGACCGTGCCAAAATGCAGTTCTGCGAAATCGCTTCTGTGCGTGTCTGAGTCATCACAGACACACACGCGGGTATGTAAATCTATCGGTACAAACTCGTCTTCAGAAACAACCATCTCTTTTTGGTTATTCATTGCTTATGTTACGTGACATGTAGGAGAGTAGCCACGTGAAGGGGCCATAGCCAGCTGTTATGAGAATTCATCCACCCTTGAATGGGTAAGTAGATGAGGGTATAATCTGTCTCCTTCGCAGTAATGGTCGAAATGCGCCGGGCGGCTAAGCCTTTTGGGTTGGCTTTTGGTCCACAACTGCCAGACGCCAAATCGAATCATCGATCTCTGGCATCATTCTTGTATAATGCACAGATTGGCTGACTATCATCTATCTCAATAGAATTTCTGCAGGTCCGGACCGCCTGTACCGAAGCCGCCCGGTGGGCCACCAGGAGGCTGCCATTGGCCGCCTTGCTGTTGGAAAGACTGGCCGTACTGAGGCGGTGGTGCTGGCTGAGACGGTGCCTGGTAACCGCCTAGAGAGGGGAAGTTATCGTCATACGAAACGGAATTAGATCCATAACCACCCTGACCCTCGCGCGTCCCTACGTCATCTAGTGATCTGTAGCCACCTCGTCCGCCGCGTCCGCCTCCCCTTCCTCTAGGGTTACTACGATAACCACGATTTGAGGACCCATTGCCTTTGAAGCCACCACGTTGCCCACCACGCCCTTGGTAGTTCGATGTATGAAAACCTCGTGAGTTATTGTTGCCGTAGCCCCCGCTAGAGGAGCGTTGTTGCTCTCCATCGTGTTGGGGATACCCGTATTTGCGCTTACCTTTCGGCTGGGATACGACGTCGTCGTCATTGTCCGGTGCGTCTTCGGGTTCGATCCGTAGCATTACCTTCTCACCGACTACAGTGTCGAAAGCGAAAGCTTTTTCGGGCGGTATGGGCAGCCACTGCTGAATCTTGTTCACATCTGAGGGGCGCGCAGCCCGACGCGTGGCAATGACCACCGACGGAACACCTGAGTCTGTGTGGTACTGGGCTGTTGCGGGAACTGGTTGTAAAGAAATAGCCCATATGCTATTGTCGTGAGAACCTATCCCCGCAACTCCCCACTTCATCTTCGCGTGCATACCGCCAATTTTCTCCAGTATATGCGGAGGGCATGGCCTCGGTGTAATAATAATGGCATTCGCCTGGTATTTGATCTCTCCATCGGGTAATTGAGGCGCCACTAGTGCGATAAGTCGTTTTGTATCCTCCGGGCTGATCATATAACTCGTAAAAAACACTGATTTCCTTATGGCTAAGCGGTCGTTGCGGCCTCGTTTAGGGCGCTGGCTGACTATCGAGTTGTGATTGTTGACTAAATGTTGTACTTCGGCTACTTCGACGACTGGATCTAAGTTGGTGGAGATATCTGCCACTTGAATTACTTCTGCTGTAATTGGCCCACGGGTAGGCTTGCTATGAAAGCCCTGTTGGCGCTCGTTATATTCTTCTAGAAATTCCTTGAAACCCGCAACGTGTCTAGGTCGATCTTCGTATATGCGAATTTCTTGCGCCTGCTTGTATGTCTCCATAACAGCGGTGAGGAAGGCCTGTTTGAACAGCATGGTGCTTTTGAAGCGCTCACTGTTCGGCCCGACCTCTGGCTTAAGACCAATCATGTCAAATTCTAGCCCTTTACTTGTGACGATGCGCTTAATAAGATCAGAGAAGCCGCGCTCACTGCGGCCGGTCAGCAGCACGCAAAGAGCATCCTTCTGCTTCATGCTTAGCTGCACGAGCTCGACAATCTTCTCGTTCCACCAACCACTCCATGCACGAGGTTCTTCACGTTCGACGCCATCGCCTGTGGCAGCCAAAATACGTGAATCGTGCCACCACCCGCCATTAACGAATATGTCCGGGCTTCCTAGCCGGCCGAGAGTCGCGCCGTTCCATAGTTTTGGATTCGGTAGGGGAGTTTGGAATAAGGTGTTGTCAAAATCGTAGACATGTATCGTGCTAATCCTGTCGGCAGCTGCGTCACCAAATTTTGTCAATAAATGCGCGTTCTTCCACTCACCGGCGCAAAACAGTCTAGTATGCGAAAGAAATGATGCACCTACCAGGAAGCTGCGCGCTCGAGATGGACCATCTGCTGAGAGCCGTCACAGTATGAAGGCCATTCGCAGAGCCAGCCAAGACCCCGTTCCCATACCTCGAAGCCATGCTACCATGCAGAAGCTGGCGTGTAGTTGAAAGGCTGCGGGCGAGAAACATGTACCAGATCAAAAGAGCATTTCGGGACAGCGGATGGCGCGACGACAACCTGGAAGGGACAGCACCTTTGTATTGAGGAAGTTTGCGTGCGAGTTCCCGATTTCCTTCAAGGCTTAAGATGTTTGTAATTCGATTCGCATTTGTAGCAGGTACCTGCCTGGCATTGAGGCCTAGATCTTTTCTTCGTTGGTCAAGTGGGGCTAATGCAATGAAGGCCCAAGCTCCACCCAGCCCAGTCTCGAGTTCCAGCTACAACCAACAGCATACATATATATACCTTAGGTACCTTAAGTAGGTGCCATCCTAGAATACCACCTGAGACTTTACAGCTTCTTGTACGTACCTGCCTTCAATCTATACATGTAGGCACTTACCTATAGGTACGTACATAAGTTAGCTCTTTCGCGCAGAGGGAGTCAAGCCACAAATATTCCTGCACAAGATTTTGACTAAGGCCCTTATCAAAGTTTACAGGGTCGCATTTCATAATAGCAATTGTAGCATCTTAATCACCGTGTTCCGCTTGCTCCATTACCGTGGTGTACATCTTCAGAAACAACATTAAGGAGTACATAGGCACAAAAAATCACAAACTCAATCAGGATAGCCCGGCGAACAGAATTTTAGAGTAGCCAGTTTACGGGACATCATGACGGCTCAAGTAGCCATCAGCCTCATCCGAAAGAAGTCATCTGCCAAGATTCTCCAACTGAGATGTCATGTACGCCCGGGCGCAAGCAAAGCACGAGAAGGCATAGTCGCTATTACCGAAGAAGTCATCGAGGTCTGTGTATCTGCCCCTGCACAGGACGGCAAGGCAAATAAAGCTGTATTAGAAACCCTCAGCGAGGTAAGTTAGATACACTAGGTTCTCACTGCCCTGAACGCCATAGCCAGGCTAGCCTGACTTTTCATAATGTTTTGATTAGCCTATCTGGCATCAACTTCTAGACTTACAACCATTAGGCTCTAGGTACGGCAAAAACTGATTTGCAGATTACAAACGGGTTGAAATCTAGGGATAAGACAATCAGCGTCTCTAGCGCTCCCTTCATTCGTGACCAAACTGACGAGACGGACATTGTTGAATTAGTAAGAAAGAAACTACTCTCAGCAGCTTCATCGCGATGACTACGAGCGGGTTGGGCTAGAGATGGTGAGAAAGACAACATTAGAAGGATTACAAGACCTGATAAAATAAACAATGTTAGCTTTATATCTTTCTTACTGGTTCCGTGACTGATCCGGTATAGTACCCATAAGATCAGGAATGATAGAACAATGTGGTGATAGACTAATCATGCTCATAATAATGAGTCATAAACAGCCTCTAAGGAAACTCATCATAGTAGGGTGATCGAACAGATGGTGAATGTGCGAGGTTTGCTTACCATTGGAGAGCTAAGTCTCATCCTGAGAAGGCAACAGAGGCATGGCCAGACTGACTGACAAAGGAGGACCCTCTTGGTTGAACGAGATATCCGATTCTATATGTACAAATCTACGCCACGCGAGCGTTGTTTCTCTTCACTCCACTAATGTTGAGACAGGTTTGATCTCGACGCCGTACTTCTGCTTCAGTCGCTCTCGCCTCCGCTCTTCGTAACCAGGAGGCTCAATTCCTAAACAACGGTTAGCTGTGTTTCATGTTCAGGGTTTATATATGGAACTCAAGAATCTAACGTACCTCTACCCTCTCCAATGTCCGCAATAGTCTCCTCTATGGGTCGCCTACGGTTTTTTCGCAGGTATTCTTTGCGCTCGTACTCGTCCATCCCCGGAACCTCCGTTTTCTTGCCGCGTAAGCTGCCACCAGTATAGTCAAAAGCAGTCATAACAACGGCGAAGACGGCACCGAATCCAATAATGCGTGGTAGCCGGCCAGCTGTTTCAATCATATTAGCCATTGACAAGTCCCGACCCCATGGGTAGAGGTATCGCACTCTTTAGTCCTAGTGTTGCACCACCGAGGAAGGAACCAATCGTTGTGTTGAAGCTATCATCTTTCTCTCGGAGGTTGGCAGACGCGTCTTTCGAGAAACTGTAGACGGTCGCGACGGCGGCTGAAGATCCATGTCAGCAGTGATACCCTACTCGATGACCGAGAATCGCATCGTACTAAAAGCAGCGATAGTGCCGCCTGTTCTGGTGAAGACACCCCATGCTCCGACGTTGCGTTTAGCGAGCGAATTCTGCACGGCGGAAACGAGGAGGCCAGCTCCAGTACCAATCATGGCACCCTGAATACCAGACTTGACCGCATCTTTTTGATGAAATACTCGGTCCTCCGCCAGTCTCTGGATGGGGTGAGGATTCGCCATCGTGAGCCAACGGAGGCGGTCACAATGGGGATTAGGAAAGTTAATGGTCGACTTGCTGCTTGGAGCTCGACAAAACGTCGGATCAATTGAATAGCTCTGATTCGAGGTTGGAGAATTCCATTCTGCCGAAGTTGTCCCCATCAGGTGGACCTCTCTGACGCTAGTGCCGGAGCTGGACTATCCTCTGCTCCGGTGTGCCTACCCTGGCATGCCTGAGCAAAACCCCGTAAGGTAGGTACCTAGGTAGGTAGATACCTAACCTAATACCTAAGCACGACTGCAGTATACAAGCCTAAAATGCTAGGTAGGTATGTACGTCAGCAGTGCAGGCAGCCTTTAAAAAGGTGACCAGCATTTTCCATCTCCAGCAACGGCAGGCCGTAGCTTCAAGTGGGTCCCTCGTGAGAGCTTTCAAACAATGAGGCAACATGCAGCTCTCTCTCACCCGCCAACGTCGCTATCGCACTTCATCCAACATTCACCGTGACATTTCACTAATCATGCTTTATACTCCATGATCAACACTGATTTCGGCCCGAATTTCTTTAGCATCTCCGTTCGCATATGGTACTCCCCTCTATGTCCTGACGCTGTACCCACATCTAATTTCTCCCCTCCAGGCACTTCTCAAGCCCACCATCATCGAGTCGTGAGCGCCTCCACCAAGCTAAGGTGTTTCTACCTGTTGACGTTGTGTGACTAACAAGAATTCCACAGCTGCATCATCCACGATAAATCGTTCAATCTTTGCAGTATTAAACGCAGCCAAAGCTCATGCTAGTTTCGCCTCTCGTAAAAGTCCAGCTACCATATGAAAGGTGCAGTTGTCTCAACTTTCCCCGTATGGTCCCATTCGTCAGCTTTGCAGATGTCAGCTTTCGCAAATACCTTTCGTCTACCACCACACAGCCTTCTCCATTGTCAATCGTCAGAGATGAATGATCAAAGGCTCCACACATTATCACGTGGACCCTCGTGGCCTTAGCTATTAGAGGTTACGCATCGGCTTCTGTGCGAGCGGTATCACTGTGCGAGAGTATCGATCTCTAGCGGATACGTGTTCGAAGGTTTCGTGATGCCATCCAGACACACATCGCCTACCACTGAGAGAAGCGCTATATCTCTTGACTCGGTAGTTTCTGGCTTACTATCCCCTCCTGGGAGGCTGGCCCAGTTTTAGTGCTTCTCTTGCTGCTTTTCATATGAGCACTATCATCTCTTCTATCGAGTATCATCTCATCTTTTTGCCAAACAGACTTTCTAACCATGTCCTTAGGCGCCAGATGAATGAGATTGGTTTTAGTCTTCGACTCTATTAGTCCGAAGTCTGATTACCTGTGTGAGATGAAGTCTGTTCGTCTTTGGAACGCTTAAGATTTCAACACGCGCAAGAATAATCCAGAGGTCGCGATTCATCCTCACCGACGTTGAAGTGGATTGCCACACGTGTGGGATCTTCAAACAGCGCCGCTGCCATGGTTGCTCTATTGGGAGCGTCGGGTTATGGTGACGCCACCCAGATTGCGGAGGCTGCAACTCTTCGTACCCGCAAAGACGATGCCATACGCGCCTTTTGTGCAACAAAAACTATTCATAGTAAATCTTTTCTTCTTTTAGCTGTTGTATCGTACCGGTAGAGACTATGATAAGCTAATACGATGTAGCCTACTCATCACCTCTTTTTCTTAGACGTTTTCTAGAATCACGGTTATCGGAACTGGGGTATGATACGGGCTGCCTAAATCACACACTGGTTCTCTTATCCGAACAAACACACACAACCGAGCATACCTCTTTCTTGTCTATTCTATGCACAGAATGTCGGCATCACTTCCACGTGAAAAATGAGAAGAAATACAGCCGACCCATAGACAAGAATCATCCCACGCACATGCTGATCCCTTGCCACCAAACGGCTAAGGGCAATCCTGATGACAACGACTTTAGATATAGCGACACTAGGGGTTATGCTCAATTCATCTGTGCTGCTGAAGAATGCCTTTTCACGGTCGAGATATTAGCGATGCCGCCAAAGCTCTCTCCGGCGCAGGTCAACATGTTGACTGACGGTGATAGAGTTTTTCGTAATCTACAAGTGGCACGAATTGAAGATCCCCAAAGATACTCCGATGTCCCGGACGAATGGGCGACTCGCTCAACTGCTCGGACCATGGCACAATATCTGGAGGATCGTCTTAAAAGCCCTATTGAAAAAGTATTGAGGATCAAAAAGAGAAACAAAACATTTAGGGTCTTTTTTGGCACAGACTTTGATGACCTCCTCCGATCTCTAGGCTTCGAGGAAAGAGCTGACGACGATGATGAGGAATGCTGGTATATTACCGAACCTGAGGCGGCCCAAAGTCCCACCCCGGTTCAAACAAGGAGAGCCTACTTGCAAGATACCCTAGAAGAGCTGCGAACACTCGTTCCCAACTCGGATACGACCCCAGCTTGGCAAAAGCTTTTAGAAGCCTTTCACGGAAATTATCCTGGTCTCACACTGGACCATGTAACGAAAAGCCAGATATCAGAAGCTGATCTGGCATTACTGGGATGCCTGCCAGAATTCTCGCCGCAGTGGTTTAGCTGGGCTGCGATTCTTCTCGCCACCCTATGCCCGCCTCGCCGAGATGATTTTCTTGACGCTGGGCTACGCTGTATCCTGCAACGCAGTGAAGAAGCCTCACTGAATATTATCATGTACAAATCCAAGTTCGACCCTACGCCCCTTGCAGACCCACAGGTACAAGCCGCTTTTAACTATTTTGATACCTCTCCCGAGGATGGCAGAGACACCAATTGGATTTTGACCAAGTATCGTTCCATAACGCAAGCCGGCCTAAGCGATTCCTCCAAAGCACAAGCTTACCAGCATCTTGAAATCATCGGCAACTATCTAGGCGTAGATCTACTAGGTGAGGTTGCTCGTGGAGACTCTCTAGCGCTTCCTTCTGTCGGCGGGAATAACAGAAGGATGAGCATCGCATCCGCTAGTCGATTGCTTAAGGTAGACGCAGACTTCACTGCGGAGATGATCAGAGATTTTGCTAGCAACGTGGTAAGTAGATGACTCTCATGACTCCCTTGATAGTAACAACATTTCGCTTACGATTCCCACCACGTAGGATGAGCAAGTAGATCGTGACAGGGTAGTTGAGGCTCTCGAAGTTTTGAGCGAACTTAAAAGGCAACAGGATTTACCCATGGAGGCGACTAGTCTTCAAGAGGCCGCTGATTTCCTCCGGGCAACAGGGAATGTTGCGGCTGGCGCGCGTGGAATCTCTTCAGGAGCTGAACCGATAGCTGCAGTAGGACCTACCGCTTACTTCAGTACACCACCAGGCCTACGGAATATCGGCAACACATGTTACTTGAACAGTCTACTGCAGTATTTTTACAACGTCAAGGTTGTCAGGGAGATGGTTCTTCATTATGATCAGATCCAAATGGACTTGGATGATAAGGTGATAAGCAAGCGGCGGACTGGCGGCAACGGCACGGCGGTCAGTCTCGAAGAGGCTATCGTGGCCAGGCAATGTGAGTTAAAGGCCGGTAAAAACTCGATCAAAGGTTCTAACTTCTGAAAGTTACGGAAGAGCTTCATCGTCTTTTCTCGGAGTTACAGACCACTACAGGTGCTGCTGCCCACCCATCACAAAAGCTTGCCAATACTGCACTATCATCTGCCAAGGAAATTCTCACGCTACAGAACCAGAACAATCCGCCGCCACTACCAGCACGTCCTTCTCCAGCTCCACCAGTTGCTTCTGAAGATGGCGCCACCACCGTTAATGTTACTGTCGAGCCCGTAAATGAGCAGCCTGATACGGCGAGCTCTCGGAGCTCACGAACGCTTGTTAATGAAGTAGATGATGCGCTGCAAGAAGCACATCACAACAAAGACCTTGCTGCTAGTGAAAGGGCTGGGCAACCACATCTAGAGGGGAAGAAGGATTTAGATCCGGTTAAGTATGTTGAAGATGTTACAATGCAAGACCCACCTGCGCCCACAACACTGGATGAGAAGATTGCCCAAATTTCCCGGCGCCTCGAGCAATCAGACAGATCAGGAACATCACAACAAGATGTAGAGGAGATTATTGGAAATATCCTGGAGCACTTAATGCGCGCGATTCGCCCAGATGGCCCCATGGACGGAAAACCGGACCTGCAGGCCGACAAGATTACCAAGCTTTTCTTCACCACAATCGTAAACTCGACTATCAAAGCTCTGGTTGAAAATCCCACGGATAGTTTTGGGGGAGTAGTTGAAGAAGATGTACTCAATGAGGAGGTTGTTCCCGAGCGGTGGATTACCGCGTTTCCTCACCCCGACAAGGAAAATAAAGTCAAAAGTAACCTGTACGAGGCTCTTGATCGGTACTTCTCTTACGAACTTCTTTCTGACGGCAGTCTCGCTCGTTACACCACTATTCGAGCCTTGCCGCCGATTGTCCACATTTGCATCCAGCGCACTGACGCATCCGGTGTCAAAAATAAGAATCCAGTCATCATTCCCGAAGATCTATACCTAGATCGATACATGGAAGCTGAGACTGGCTCTGAGCTTTGGAATGTCCGTCGACGAGTATGGGCCATTAAAGAGCGCGTGAAAGAACTCGAATCAAGGTCTTCATACAAGGCTGAGGATGTGTTCAAGCGCTCGGAATCACATGCTTGGAATGCTTACGCAGCTAGCCAGGCTAACGACGAACAGTTCGTGGACGACCATGAGCTATTGGACTTAAATGACGAACTGTGGCGAGACATAGCTCGGCCGAACAAGCATAAACCTACAACGGCTCAGCTTGAACAATCTACCGAGTCAAAGCCATCCAAGAGAAGATCCCTGTTCCTTGACGAGAGCAATGTAAATTCAAAGTTTACAGACATCTTGCGAGAGGCTGGCCAAAATATGGATGAGGCTGATTCTGTGGAGCTTGTTGACCTGCGGAGAGAAGAATTTAACGCATTCAACTCGATGAAACAGCATAAATATTGCTTACATGCCATGATTTGTCATGGTGGTGGCATGAACGCCGGTCACTATTGGGTCTGGGTGAGAGATTTTAAGCAACAAGTCTGGTATAAGTACAATGACAGTCTCGTAACGGAAGACTCGAGAGACTCGCAACAGGTCATTGACGAAGTGAACAACAGTGGTGATCCATACTACGTGGCCTATGTTCGGGACGAACTGAAAGATGAGCTAGTCGAGGTTCCCCAACGCGCCCGACGTGATAACGAAGATACTCTTATGAATACTGGGTCAGATGTCGAGATGGAGGTGATTGATAGCATAGTCATCGACACTCCTCCACAACCGGCCAATAGTCCTGTTAATACGCCTGCGCAAATGGCAGCCATGGAGGATGCGCCGCCTTATGAAATACTATGAAAGACAGAAAAACACGGCGTTTTCGCTTTAGCAGTGCATTGCGGCCGGAGTTTTGCGGATTTGTATTATTAGTATACCAGATTCCGGGAGATAATGAGAGAACGTAGAAGTGCTGGCATGAATCAGGAGCGTATTACTATAAGATCTATAATTTTACAGCATACGTCAGCTACTTATCCCATGTTCTTTAAAATCCCAGTACAGTGCAAAATCATTGCCAAGATAGAGAGTGCACAATAATAGTCTGATAGGGGTAAATCTGCGAGAAACGTAACATAGCAGCCTCTTTCCCAGTGTACATGATTAATGGCCTATTAGAGAACATATTTTGCTGCGCAGTGTTTAACGCTTAGACCTGTGATTTTGATAGCAACATAAGGCTCTAAATCTCATTGAAATTTAGTTAGTGACCAGAGAGCGTTAAATCTACACGATTAGGCTGGAAGCTCTACTGGATAGTAGAAACACCGACTAGCTACTTGAGCAGGGACCTGGTGACTATAGCTCGAGGCTTATAATCCATTCCTTCCTCAAAAGCACAATCAACTTATAGGTAGCCAAATGAATAAAAGACATAGATTAGCCCCAAGCGTTTAAAGACTAATTTCCAATGGGTAAGCTGAGAATTTGTTTGGCCATATTGGTAGCATAGACTTGCTTTGAAGAAGAGTATGAATCCTAGAGGCAAAATCTGGCAGTACTCATCAATCAACTGTATACTAGTTGGTGAAATTACTATTCAAGAAGACTAGCAGCGAAATCTTCTATGGTGGCCGTCTGGTAAAAAAAATAAAAATAAAACAGCTAGCTATTCAACCTTGGTTTCTAGACACTAACCTCTTCGCTACACTTGCGTGCTTTGTGTATCAGCCCGCTTATATACTTCAATATTTAAAGTTATCGAGCTACATCATCAACACATGGTAACACTTTCCACCCAGGAGTTCACCAAACCTAATGCATCACACCACTAATTACCAAGGCATTAAAATATGTCTCTTACCACTCTATGACTGTAGCACCATGGCCGACTCTAGCTTGGTTCTAATTGGATGCTGGTATTTCTTAGATACTGTTCATTTCCTTGTATCGGAATCGGCTTCTACTAGTTGCGACGTCATGAAGGTTCTTACTCAAGGTAGTTAGGATCGGGGATCCTTAATTGCTGCTCTCGCATGGACGAGTGCATGGTCTCTACTGGGCAGCGGTGTCAGTAATCTGCCCGTAGTCGTCCACAAAACGCTTAAAATGGAGGTTGCATCTGTAAAAGTTCGACCCTGCTAACAGAGCTTGTTCTATTATTTAACACTTGGTGTGCGAATCCATCTTCCCATATTTAGTGTATGACTAACATATCTAGCTACAAGTCACAGTAAAAAACATACAAATAGTGTCGAACATGGCATTTGAAAGTCAATGGGGCACTATCGGATTGGGTCGTCTTATACTGATTTACGAGTTCGCGCACCAAATGGAGTATAGGCGTATCTTATTGTCCCTTAGCTTGAAGATCTTTCTAGTTATTTAAATATTTAACTCAAAGCTATTTTACTTCTTTACGAAAAACTTAAGCATTGAAGTTTGAGAATGTCTTGAATATCAAGTACACCCAGAGTCGAAGCAGTGCAGCTAAGTTGGGTTGTTGAGCGAAGTTTATATACAAATTCTGCTCTAGACGGCAGTTGGCTGCCTATCCCGCCTACTGGGCAGCAAATGCGATAGTCCCTGGTGCGTACAGAATTACGGTTCTGCTAAAGGTCCGAAGGTGATTAGTCGATATATGCCCCAGTCGTAGCTAATGTAAAAAGAAAGTCATCTGGATCTTCAACTCGGTTTGGAGCATTTGGCTTTAATAAGTGGGTTAAATCCATATAAGTCAATCTTGGCTCTCGGCTTATCATCGATCAAACTGTCGCGTCCTAACGTAAACGATAGAATTCTACCCTTCTCTTCGTGCGCTTTTCAGTACGGCCTTATGAAAGGAAGTCTGACAGGACTTGCTGCCAGCATCACTGTCTAATGAATCGGAACTGCGAAGGTTATAGAGACGAAAAAAAGGTACTAAAATGAGGTACCAAAATCCAGAGAGGAATACCCAACTGAAGGGCTTAACACCTACTAGAAGGATCCCTGTCTATGCAGCGTCTTAAGTCTCCGTATCAAGCCAAATCTCATGGGCTTCACAGGGGTAATGAGAAAAAGCGCAAAGGAAGAAAAGACGCCAGCTCTGGGATAGGCCCGGCAATCAAGGACGGTAATTGATGTTGATATGGCTCTGATATGTCGATATCGGCAGTCGCTTAAAACTTAGGATCCTACTACACATGTTAATGAGCGGCGTAGGCCAATCACCTGTCCGGCTGGTAGCACCGGTAACTGATTCATTGCGTAGGAGTGGATGATCCCTAAGCAACCATGTTGAAATAAAGGTTAATCAGATGAGAGGTGAGAAGACTTGCTCATGTACATGAGATGCCAAAAGCTGCCTTGCATTGTACTTCCTATGTTACATGACACCGATATATCTTCAATACGTCTCGTGTGGGACATGAAAGAAAGAGATATAATACTCCTTGACAGATCATCTTCCGGTATTAGTTACTATCCCGGACAGATGGGCGTATGCAGGTTTCCGTACGTGGGGTCCCATGGCAATTGTTGTTGATATATGCGCATGTTGGCAAGGGTTACACTGTGATATTTGACCTGCCGGCGTGGCCGCCGGGGTACGAGCGGCGACCTTGACAAGAAGGGATGAAACTCGGGACGAGTGCAGCCTATGAAACGTTCTATTGTCGCATATGAGATGCACATACTGATGAATAGGAAGGAGCACCGGAATGTGTACCTGATGTTAAATTATGGTGCTCAGGCTCTTACAGAATCATCCAATTTCCAAATCCTGGCAGCTTGGTAAATGCTGCAAGCCTACAAAGTAAACAAGCGGCTGATGCAAGAGACCACTATCCCACTAATCCTTCGAGGCCGGTGATATTATTGGTCTAGTCACGCCCCCAGATACCGCATTTCGTGGCCTCATTGCGAATCAAGTGCTCATGTGCTGAGCTCCTGACGGTCAATTGCACCGGAAACGGCTCTCCGAGCGCAAAAGCATTCAGCTCCGTGTCATTGAAGTCGCCTGATGCAGTGATATCGAAGCAATACGCTAACCGAGCATATGCGACAAACAATTCTTTCTGCGCTAATTTGTAGCCAATGCATGACCTCCTGCCGGCGTTGAAGGCGAACTGCCAGAGGTCCTGCTGGATTCGAGCGGCTCCCGTGCTGTTTTTCTCATTTTCATCCTCTAGCCATCTCTCAGGCTTGAAGCTGTGAGCTTCTTCAATGCCTTGCCTACAAACTGAGAGTGTGTTCACGAGAAACTCAGTACCGGCAGGGAACAGATACCCCTCAAATTCAAGATCTGAGACAAGAACGCGTTGTGGAATCAGTGGCACTGCGAGTCGAGTCAGTAAATACCATTCTTGTAGAAGGGTTTGCTCGCAAGTCGAAGCCTTCGGAAGTCTACAGAAGATATATTGCTGAAAGGGAAGATAAAGAATTTGGGACTCGGGATTCCCTCACCAGTAGGCCGCCACCGGAGAACCTCCTTGACAACAGCGCATGTATATGGCGCGGCGGCCAGATCATCCAGATCTGGCAAACGGAGGTTGTCAGAACCACATAGACTATCTATTTCGTTACGCATTCGCTGAATAGCCTCAGGCCATGCCAGGCAAGCCATGAAGAATGCGTTCATGGTCATACGAGGGTTGTCGGCACCGGCGGACAGAATGAAGAGTGTTATATACATGGCCTGATCGTCAGAGCCAGTATATTCCTTGAACATGACTTTTCGGACAAACGAGGACTCGGGAAGATTTGCCTCCTTCATCGCGCACCACCAATGCCTAAAGACACTATAGTGATAGTCTCCCATTCTCTTCCAAAACGGACGCCAGAGCTGAAACCAGTTCGGTAACAAGGCAAGCTGCGGGAAGAAATCCACAAGACTAGTGTTAATTGAAGTTAAGAATGTCGATGTAACCCGCTGTAAGTCTTCCAGCTCAGCTCTAGACTTCGCTATTGTCGTGCTCGTAGCAATTTGATGCATAATGGCTATCGCATAGCGGTAATTGTGAGCATACCAAGCCCGTGGCTCGTCTAAGCAAGCCTGCAGCAGACCCAAACTCGCCTCCTCTACGAGGTGGCTATGGTCCTTTAACCCCTCGCCATACATGAGCTGATGTAACAGCCGCCGGCTTTCCCTCCACTGGTCTGTTTTATGTAAGAACACACGATGGTTGCGACTGACCAACCCTCCGGCAATTGGGAAATCTGGTCTTTCGTGCACTAGACCGGCTTTCTTGGCGATAATCTCATTGAGCACTCTCTCACTGTTCAGTAGCACCCATGTTCGAGTTCCCATGCTCAGTGTTGTCATTTCTCCGTATTGTGCTTGTTGTTGAAGCTAGGGCCTGGTCAGTTGATTATCTTTACGCAACAATAGAACCGGCATTTCATCTGAACACGCACCCAAGTAGCAATAGAGCCTTGCTTCCGCGACTGAAGCCATGGTAGTAGTGAACCTAGCAAGGGACGGCCTATTGGACCAGGGGGCATGAGATATCGGTTCCCGTTAAGACGAAGCCGTCGATGGGGCGGAAGCAGCGCATTGATGGAGAAAAGGGTGAAGAGGAACAGAGCCAATGTGAAGACTACCAATCCCGAATTGAATATCTGTGAGGAAGCCATGATAATCTTGCTCGACGCCTTAATTACAGGACCAGGGAGTGCTTGGTAGTCGAAGACCCGAAAGGGAAGATAGCCAGAGTAAGTTTACACTTTGGTCTGTCAGCACACTCAAGAAATGGGGACTTTCGAAAAGCTAACAATGTAGTGCCGTAAGATGTTGAGTCACATCATGTGAATGATGTGATGAATGCACCTATCGTTGCAATAAACCGCCGGCGTCAGCTGTAGGGTTGCAGAATCCTTTTCGTCCTTTGAACATGACATCCTGTCAGCTGCATTGTAACGTAGCGTCCTAGAAGTAAGATAAGACTCGACCGATCAAAGCAGGCTGGAGAGCTCATTCGCACCGCATGTAGGGTTTCTGCTAGATTGGGAAGTAGGGCCTATGGTAAATCACAATCGTGTCATGATCTCCGACGAGGGATTGGGAGAAAGAGAGAGATAGGATAGAAGGGTCTCGCATACTTGAAGAGGGTCGAGTAGTGGTAGGCAAGATTTCTGCGCATATAAAGTCTTTCGGCTATGCTACGATTGTATAGCAGAAAACCAGAAGTTCCATGCATTCGCACGTTCTGACATATCTTCCAACGTTGAGAAACGACGCAACTTTTTCTTCTTTTTGTAATAGGATATTAGACCATGGGTGGTGCGACTAATTCCAAGTCACCCAACCAAAAAGATAAGAAGAGAGTTGAAAGACTCAACTACTTTCCGCATCTCCCACCATACTCCGACCCGACCACTGGATTTATCTCTAGGCTACCGCGGTCATGGATCCCTTACGCACAGCTTATGCGGATCGAACGTCCCGGCGGTCTCTATGCCTTTTACTTTCCCTACCTCATCGGCCTCATGTACAGCGCCTGCATAGCTCCCTCACCCCCTGAGCCACAAACACTTCTCTATCTCGCCTTAGTCTTACTCCCCTTTAACGTTGTCTTGCGTGGCGCGAGCTGTACTTGGAATGACACAGTAGACCAAGAATTCGACCGGCGCGTGACCCGGTGCCGACACCGACCCGTGGCCCGGGGCGCCGTTTCGACCACGGCTGCCAACTGCTTCACTGCCCTACAGCTCGCCGTGCTCTATCCAGCCACAGTCATGTTGTTCCCGCCGGCATGTGCGCCACACATGCTGGTCGCCGTTCTACTCTTTTGCGTCTACGCTCTTATGAAGAGAGTGACGTACTACCCACAGGTTGTGCTAGGCATACCTTTCGCGTGGGCGGTGTTCTTCTGCGCCACCATTATGGGCATGGAACCTTTCCCCCTTTCCGTATCCTCGTTCCTCGGGCAAGTCACCGAGCTCCAGCAAGGACGCGGAGTGAACATCGCACCAAAGAACAAGGCGACTCTCGCCCTCTTCGGCGCAAATGTGCTCTGGACCATCATATACGATACCATCTACGCCTTCCAAGATGTGACGGACGATGCGAAGGCGGGGGTGAAGAGTATGGCGCTGCGGTTCAGGCACAGCGCGAAGATACTTGCAAGCGTGCTTGCGGTAGCCCAGGTCTCACTTTTGGCCTTGTGTGGAATCTGGGCTGAGTTTGGTGTGCTGTATTTTGTCGGTACTGTCGGCAGCGTCGCTGTTACCATGGCGTATTACATCTGCGATGTCGATTTGGAGTCATCAGAGAGCTGCGGGACTTGGTTTCATGATCAGTTCTGGATTGTGGGTGCTGCGTTTATGACAGGGCTCATTAGTGAGTATGCGACAAGACTGACGGGCTAATTGAAAGCTGGATAAGTTGAGATGATGTGATGGCAAATCTTCGTACCACTTCCATTACGTGTTTATAGCTGTGCCACCGTCTGCTATCTAGCGGCTATCCAAAAACCGCAATAGCCGAAGAGATAAACATAGGATATTCAATAGAAGAACGATGGTAAGATGGCCCGTGTTAGACTGAAATCAAATAATAATCTTACAATCAATAACCTGAAAGGTGAGAGATCTCGTAATCTAGTCTACATTTATGCTTTTGAGGACTTTGCTGTCGCTCTCCTCCCACGGATAGATGTTCTCAACTGATTTAATTAGTTGTTCGTGTCGAGGAGATCTTGGTTTGATGACGCAATCGAAAGGCCCCACACGTGAGACGACCCCAGGTCCGAAGTTGAGCACAGGTTCAGATCCCGGTTTTTCCGTGATGCTAAAGCCAGCCAGGGTTTGGGCGATTGTGAGGAACAAAGTGTTCTGGGCAAGGATGCGCCCAGGGCACGCTCGACGGCCAAACCCAAACACGAATTTCAGAGGATCTGGTTCAGGATTCTTTCCAAGAAAACGCTCTGGGTTGAATTCCATGGGGTTTTTATAAGTATTGGGATCATGAGTGAAATGCCTAGCTGGTTGTCAGACTAGATAGTGCTAAAACGTTTAGACAGCAACATACCAGATATTGACCAATAGCATCGAGCCTTTCGGTATGAAGTAGCCCTCGCATATATCATCCTCTGTACTCGTATGCGGAAGACCCATTGGTGCTGCTGGGTGCCAACGGAATAGTTCCGTTGTCAAAGCAGCCACATACGGCATTCGATCGCGATCTGCAATTGTGGGTAGCCGATTCTGATCTCCAACAACCTGGTCAATCTCTTCCTGGGCCAGTCGTTGTACTTCTGGGTGGAGGATCATAATGAGAAAAAAACACAGTATTTCTGTTACGGTCTTGACTGTTGTTAGCAAGTTTCGTGCGCCAGAAATACCTTGCCTGCAGCTTGATCTTTCCGAGGACCAATTGACATGCTACTCACCGTATCTGCTCCAGCTGTATACAGAGACCCGGCTGCCCATTTCTTGGCATAGTCATCCTCGGGACTAGTTTCGTCTTCCAAGAGCTGAGACAAAAAGGATGATTTATTTGTACCCCGAGCCATCTGGTGCTTGACAAAGGCAAAGGGTTTCTCCGTAACGTCTAGGAGCTCGCGTTCCCATTGCCGGGCAAGTTTCTTGAACCCAGTTCCGGGGACCCAATCGGGCAGATTCCTTACTATTAAGGGGTCAGATCAGGGCCTAGCTATCGCATTTCAAATATAGTACTTACAGAACGGGAAAGTGTCCACTAGATATGTTCCTGGGACAGCCGCGCGACCAAACTTGGCCATCACGTCGGTGGACATATCGATTAAAGGGTCATTTTTATGCGACTCTGCCGTATACCCATATGCGATCTTCAGAGTCACCGATCCTACTTCCCTAGAACAAAGGAATGAGTTTGCCATATAAAATGAGTTACTTAGAATTGATGAACTAACGTTTTGACATGATCGACCAAATTTTCTGGGCTCTCGAGAAGATGAAGTAAGAAATGGCCGACTTCAGCCTCTTCTAATGCGTTAAACTGGCTGGCAGCCGAGTTGGTGCCGATAATCTGATGCACAATCTTCCTTTGAGCCCGGAAGAGATTGTTATATGGCACTAAGCCCAAAGAATTCTCCCAACCCATCCTGAACAGTAGTAAGTAATCTAGAACAGTACTCAGTTTAAGTGACACATACATCTCTCCTGCAAAGATCTGTCGCGGCCTCGACGAGTATTTTGACGACCGCTTATCGCATAACTCAACTGCAAGCCGTGCATCATTAATCAATATTATAGGCTGACCCATGATATTCACAGAGCTAATTGGACCTATGGAAAGTACCTTCAGGCATTAGAAGGGCCTGCCTTAGCGGGGTAAGATTATACGTTACCATAAATTGCTTTGTGCTTGAGCCAGTGCTGCGCCGCCAAAGTGTCAGAAGAGGGGAAATCATTGACATTCCCTACAAGAGGGAATCCCTTCGGGCCCGGTGGAAGTGAAGGACGGCCAGCATTCGTTGAAAAATCCCGAATCTTATTGAAAAGGTATAAGATTGCGATGCCGAGGCATAAAGAACTGACCAGAAACGCAAGAGAGGCCATGATGGCAATAATGTTAGCTTGTCACGATACTGTCGTGGGTAAGGTAGTATTGGGTAGATGAGTGGAAATATCACACTTTCAATACCTCATGAGGGAGGATATTTAACGCATTTATGTTTACTAGTGATTCCAGTGAGAAGTCCTTACATGGATTGAGCAAGTTAACATTCTTGTCGCTAATCTTGATATCTCCTATTAAAGCCTTATCAGGTGCGATCCCAGGGTATAATTTGAACGGCAACGTACATGGAATCCTTTCATATGCGGCTTGGAGCTTTCCCCCAAGTTTCAGCCACCACGTGGTTAAAGCATTTTCCGATGAAGAGGAACGTACTGAGTCGACACCTTTGACAGGCTTCACCCATGTGGCTACGAATCGGTGTTAAGCATGCATTAGTAATTGCCCAAGTTACATATGCCATTATTCCTGAAATGCAATCCTGGGGCTGGGCAATCTGTTCAGACAAGTCGCTCTACTCGTTTCCTATTCAATTGGTTTCGCTACCCCGTGGCCTCTAGGTGTCGCAACTGTTACCTGACAAGACATCGAGCAGCAAGGCTTTAAGTTCATGTATGCTTTGGAAGATATATTTGTCACAGGCTTATCGCCAACCTTTAAAACCATCAGGGATCCTCAAAAGTAAGTGGTGTGTGCACTTTAAGCACTACTTATATCAGGGACAAGGATGTATGTTTCTTTTTCTTGCGCCACGTTATGTACCCTATTGGATAACACATGATGAAATTGTTCCTATGGCCTATGTGCAACACTTGCACGCCACTTTCAACTTATTGAACTGTGAAAACATGTCTACTCAGCTGGAAATAGAGTGAGAAACAAGTATCAATTAAAATTACCTCGTCTAGTGATGCGAGCTTGCCAACAGTGCTGATGAAAGCAATCATGCTCACATTGTCCGATCTCCAACACGCGTGTACTTCGGTCCCGACTAGTTCTAAACAATGGGGTATGCATGGGGGATTATTGCGTGGGTTACGACAGCCAAACAAATGGAATCTGGTCATAGCATAGGATTGCGGATCCTGCAGACCGCATGCCGACATTGCATTGAACGCCGGTAAAAGCCAGGAGACTTGCGAGGTCTGGCACTCAAGATGAGTGAGTAGCAAAGTAGCCCACCAGAAAGGGAGAACTGGTGACAAATAGGGCATCGGCAGTATTCGTATACTTATGTGGAAGGTTTGTCCTTGTGCCATCGTGATTAGATTAGCAATGACTATATGCTTGTATGAGTTGTAATTAGATGTTAGAGTCGGAGGTCGCCTAAAGAAAGATAGACACTCTTGAATACGAATTATCTTAGCTTGGAGCAATATAATTACTGAGTCTTTAGTTAATTTAGTAGTGATTTCGACGACTATATCTAATATTTTGTCTTAAATTTGGATTCCCTTCAATTGAAATGCTCGTAATTAGGACATCATCTGATTATCGATAATGTGGAAGTGTTAGTAAATGTTACTCTAGACGGGCTCGCCAGTGATTAGGATACCAAGTAGTAGGTAAATAATCGCGGCATCTCCCTATTGGATTTGGTAGTGTCGAGTCTAATCATAGTAGCTCAGTATCGATGTATCAATGACAAGGCTTCTTCACTTTGTGACCGCCAAGTGCGGTATGATCATCCGCATTTAAAGTGACGCGCAATTGGAGACAGATTTGCAAATACATACTATTACATTAACAAGGCACACATTAAGATATAAATCTCCTTCCGGCACCCAGTCCTTCTTCGGATTGCGTGTTATTATTTTCGAGCACGGGGTTTGAGGGTCCGGTGAGGGATATGGTATCCTCATCCTTTGTGCTGTATGTCCTGTGATAGCCGCCCTTTGGAGTAGCAAAACTACCTTGCTGTAACTCGAAGCTGCCCGAAACGTTTGTGTGATTGGCGCTCACCAAACCCATAGCAGTAGCAAAGCGCACAATCAAGGGCCGCAGTATTGGCAGACACGCGCTAATGAATATAATCCCCGGTTCAGCGAGTGTCCAAGATAGCAGTTCGACATCTGTGAACGTGGGGTCTGTAAGGGCATTGAATCTGATGAAAAGCGCGAAGCGAATAATCGAAGCAACGGCACCACTAAATGAACGTTAGATTATTGTTCGTTCTCTAGGCTTGGGATACTACTGACATGGAGCCAACCAAGAAAACGCCGGCAAGCGCTATCTTTCGGCGAATCTCTAACTGGAGCCTCCAGACAACCGGGAGAGGCAGTATCAACATCGCCAAGTCGTGCACGGTGCTCAAAGCCGATATCGCCCGAAAATAGGTCACTTGATCGACACAGGTGCCTCCAAGCGCACCGTCCCATTGCGCTGCAATCGGCTTGCATTGGAAGATAGTAAGGAACAGCTCTGTCGCGCCCCATAGCCAAATATACGTGATCAAGACGTAAGCTGCGTAGCGCACCCAGCGAGCACTACGGAAGACTCGGAGCAGGAGAAGAAGAATTGATGTCTTGACAAGTGGTAGCACTAAGCTATGCAAGATCTGTGTCACAAACAACGTCTGCCCGCGCGGTGTTATGGCTTGGGGCTCGAATTCTATGAGATACGTGAAGTGTCGGCCTTCACCACCTATCACAACACCTGTTCTCTAAGTGAATGAAAGCTTGTGGTAGTTGAGCACTAAAGGCTTACTGGTAATAACATTGGCGCAAAAGCCCAGCATCAACACATAGGCCGGTGCTAGAATCCAGTCCTCGAGGCTAGGAGACCTATGCTCGAGGCGAAGCGCTGCGAATCGCAAGGCAAAAAAGACCGTACACAATACAGCGAAAATAATCGCGACAGCGATAATGCGATCTCCTTGATTCTCAGAGAGATCTGTTCCATTAGTAGACATTGTGTCTTTGGATAGCGCGCATTGTGTATGCTCGCTGGAAGTGAGGCAAAAAAAGGGTTGAGTGCTTGGCAAGCAAGTCAACGGGAGAACATCGTAAGAATCGGGGTCCCTAAATGTCAAAATTGACGATAGAGTATTATGCAGAATGTCAAAAAATACACAGGATGAATACATGGAGTAGTCAAAGGAGCACACAGAAGCTCACATGATTACGGTGTAGTCTATCATATACTAGGGTAGTAAAAGTTGCAGGATCCACACAATCCTACAGCCCTGGCTGTTGAAGGATTCCGGGATATGCAGTGATTTGCTGCAACAAGTGGTACTATCTGCGATCCTACCGTGTCTGGCTGTGCTTATCGTTTCTTCAGCTGTAGGTCATGGCTAATTGGATTTACCGAAGATAGTTTGAGAATTGATCTGTGTGGTAGTGAAGGATCCGAGGAAACTCTTGTCGCAACAGTGTTGCAACGCTGTAACGAACAATGCGAAAATTGGTAGGGGGGTAGAAGGATAGGTTTGGATAGATGTTTCGAGTATGATATGCCAGGACTTCAAGGAGGAAACAGTTGATCACAAATGTAACGTGTGGCAAAATATCAGGCCACCAAAACATATCATATAATTTGGGGTACTTAAAGAAAGCCTGTCATAGAAACTCCTCCTTCATCCATTACTTTAAGAAGCTATAACACTTTAAATTTAGCGAATTTACTTTAATAGCATACTTCTATTATTATAAGTACTATAAGCGATGACATAGTTAAACGGGAAACCCCAGCTGAAAAGAAAGGTGTGAAGAGTGATCTTTTTGAGTGTGTTATTGAAGATTAGCAGAAATAATGATCTAAATGGTAAGGCGGTAGGATGTTTCGAGCCACTGACCTTCGGAGTGGTCGTGATATATCGCCTGCGTAGCCATTAGCCACACCTAGCGACACACAGCCGCACTTGCCGCAGAGACACGTCCATATTCAAAGCAGCAGAACTTTAGGAGTGGTACGAAACAGACACCGGATCTTCGCGGATTACAGAGAGCAAAGTACGATGTCTTAGAAGGGGCGAGCGCGGGTTGTATATACAGCTAGCCCTTGAGATTTGAAATGATGTATGCAGGTAAATAGATCAGGCAGCTCGTCGCGCCATACCCTAAAAAGCTTGAACGACTGCATCGCAGCACGTTCTCCTGACTTTAAACACAATCAATCAATCAATCAATCAATCAGGATATATCTTCCTTATCTAATCTATCCACTTAACCACCGCAAGCCCACCACAGAGGGTGTTAACAGTTGCCACCCCCCTGCACCTACACCATTATACGCCTACCTAACAAGTTTATTCTCGCTTTCGCATGCCTGGTATTTAAGTGAATGGATTTGACTTATACCTCTTTCTTACTCAATTTGTACCATCTGTGAGATGGACCGTCTGATCTATGACCTAGAGGACTTGTCTTGATGATAGCATTGGCGGCGAGGAAGCTTGACAATCACTATTTTTACCACATGTCTTACTCGACTCCCGGGTAGCCTACTCGAACCAGTTTTCTAAGCCTACCTTACAATTCCTCGCTCTGCGTAATTATTATTCGCCATCAATTTCGACACTCGGATTTCGTTTAGAAAGAAATTTTGTCGAAATCCGCGCTGCTAATAATCACAACAAATGCCGAGGAAGACTAACATTAGGATGTATCGATGTATCGTGTGTGGCACATAATCATCATCACATCCGATATACGGCTTGAGTTCGAGTTCATGTTATAGTATTCCAACATTGTCCTCACTAACTCTATCGACAACTACTATACATGAGATTATGTCTTGATTCTCTCGCTCCTTGATGGATCCTATGTCTATGGACTTCTCTGCCCGTTGGCTGTGAAGAACGGTATCTGCATCATTTCTGTAAATGCTGCGTTCGGAAAACTCGTGATAGTGTGAGCTGGCAATTTGAACAGGGCAGCTGTGCCATCAAATTCAATAGATGAACGGATAGCATTGGCCTCGGTTGGAGGAAATGCAATATTACCTCCGGCTTCCTAAGGCGGCAAGTGATAATCTTCCACCATGATAGCCTCGGTGGTCCCTATCAGTGAACATCGCGACGATACCCTCGCAGCTTACATCTTCGCTGCCTTCAACTTCTGCAGCAAGTTAATTTCACTGTTAGCTTGGTCATCAGCTTTTCGCTGCGTACTGCAGTAAGTCCAGCTGGCCATCAATAGGATGGGTAGAAGAAGCTGGAAAGAGACATTGGAAAAACTTTAGTGGATATAGTTCTCGGCTGGGAGAATGCTAGCAGCTCTGTGCTATTTCCTGCAGACTACACTTGAGACATTTTTTGGATATTCTTAAGTCCATTGATTAAATTTGATAGGACCTTTCTTCTTTTTTTGATGGGCAACGATCCAGATTGTTAGTTGACCCCAATGGCTATGCCACGAATGATACTCAGTACGCTCGATCGAATACTAGCCGTGCTACTAGCAGAGAATATGTTGTCAGTTCCTTCACATGTATCTGATAAACCTATTTCATCGTCTTGTTGCAATCTATACACATTGCGTGGTGGGTAGGGTGATTTTATAACGAGGAAAAAGCCGTCTAGCATTGGGAAGGGAAAGTTGAGAAGCATTTCTTTCTTTATTCGAACGAAAAAGCCTGTCCAGATAACGAGTTGGCGCGTTTTCTCTTAATAGAAAAAGCCAACTACACCAAATTGGGCCGTGGTCGTATCAATGGGTGGCAACGACACGAGAAAAAAAACCCCTTTTCTGTGCCAATTTTCGATAAACATGTTACCCGCAGCACAATTTCCCTTTATCATATCCCCAATACCCTCATCATCCTTGCAACTTGTACACTCGCCATCAGTTCTTAATGTGCGATTAGTATAACTGTTGGATTATTGCCACGTGACCTGGGGGCAACCCGTAATGCTCCCCAAGGCAATACCTCTTTCACCTTATTCCAGTGCACATACATTTTCTAGTCAACAGATCATCACTACTTCGTTCTTAGTTGTTTGCCTTCTAATACTACGATGAAATTAGATCGGTCGAATCTACGCTCTAGTCTAGATTACAATAGCTAGTATCATAGCAAGTGCCTGTTTAATTTGAGGTACCCAAAATTAGTGGCTGGTATATCAAGGCAAGCCACTAGATCACGACGGCATTCAAAGGGTGATGCTAAACTGAAAACTATTATAGGCGCAAATCATTACCGGGACCTGGGGCGAGAATCATCTGCCACTAATTTATCTTACTGTAGATGGTGTAAATCAGAATGTGAATGGCTGGGAGGCATACTACACTTTGCAAACTTAGATTGATGGGGCGAGCTATATATCGGTAGTTTTTTTTTTTTTTTTTTGTTTATTATTAAAAATTAAAAAAGGTCGTAAGCTTAAACGGTTAAATATACTAAATAAAATCGCTAAAATTTGAAAAAAAAAAAAAAAAAACTTTAAAATATAGTTAATATTGCTATTTTCGCTAAGTTTATTATTAAAAAATAACTTATTTTTGCAAGATTTTAACGTAGTGTTTTAAGCAAAAAGGCGCTAAAATTGCTAAGTATTAAAAAAATAAGTATAATGCATGCTTATATACTAACATTTATAAGTGCACAGACAATAAATACAAGAGAAGGTGTGTTGCCTAAAGGTGCGGGCTTAAAGTGTTTAAAATAAATGTTGAAACAGCAATGAATCCACTAATTAAATTGTTCGAAGCTGCTAGCTGGCTGCGCAGCTGCAGCGGCTAGTAAAGCTGTGGGCAGACCGCATCAGCCCGAAAGATGACCTAAAAAGAAAACTAGGGTGTCTATATAACATTTCTCTTTGTTATAACCATTTCGTGCTTATGTTGGTACGCTGTAATTACCTTTCGTAGTTTAGGTCTTGCTTTGTAGGTTAGCTCTCTGTTGGCAGCTAGATGTGCTTATTAACTTAGCCTTAATTTTACTCGCCAGTAGAGGTACTTTCTTGCCTTCTTACCTTTCTTTCGATTATTTCCGCTCTCCTTGCTTTAGAAACTCATTCCATTTATATAACTACTTGTTAATTTGTCTAATTATTTCAAGCCCATTATGGAGGAAACCGTGATTAAAGCTCTACTCCAACCCGGATTCGCCTTTATGCAAAAGGCCCCCTTCGGGACTGAACTCGCAACTCGATTTTACTCTGCCGTACTCGGTCCGATCGAAAATGAGAATGTCGAGGAGCTTCGAGCGCGCGTCGACAAGCAAATGAAGCAGCTTTTCCGCATTTGTTTAGATCGCCGTGATTTTTATATTGCCGTTCGAGGCTCTAATATTTTTTGGGAGGTCGTCAATGAGCAATGGGACGCTCTCGAGTTTACAGATCCGCTTGACGTCGCCGCCTTCGTTGAGACGTATCTTGCTGCCCGTGAGCGATGTGATGCTAGAGTGCCTACGAGCGATCTAGCACATCTCGCAGATTCGCTCATCGAAATGCGCAGGGTGGTGCTTATGCTGGCCCCTGCTCGACACTTCGAGATCAATCTTCGCCCAAAAAATAGTGCAAATACCCGTATCAGACAGTGGCCACCTTCTCTCTATAGCGCCCGAGAAGTTGCGTGGTTTACTCCTGAACACATCATCGATCAGCTCTACGGGCTTTCTTGGGGGAAAATCCTGGATCCTAAGGAGATACCCAAAATACCGGACGCGTCTATGCATCCTCTCGATGTCCACTTATTCCTCTGCTGGACTGCACTGACATGGTATCGATCCACCCGACGAATCTCGGCCCTATTCATGGTGCCCATCACCTTCCAGGATGACAGCGAGCGCAAGGATTGGTATAAAGCCACAGGCGGAGCTTCTAAGCTCTGCGCGACTATTTCGGAGTTCGGCATGTTTGCCAAAGGTGAATTCAGCAGTGGGCGACAGGCAGTCATTGGCCTTTGCCACTTTGTGAGTCCAGCATCCATCCTCGATTAGGATTGCACTAATTTCGAGATATATTAGCACTGCTACGAAAAGAACGAGCCATGGAAGTCTTTAGAAGCTGACTTTGATCCAAACAAGGAACTACGTCGCGACGTTTTCTAGACAAAAACGATGCGACGATACAGCGTGGGCCTTCTGATCCGGAAGAGAGAGGATGGTTACGAATTTGTTATGGAGGACGGGTACTACCACTCCACGCCCACAGATTTTGGCATGGACTTTAAGTCCGCCGTCTTTCGAGAAATCAAAAAACATTTCAATGTTACCTCCTTCTGGTATGGCGGCAAGGTACCGAACGCATTCTTGGAGTATGGACTCCCTATCGGTGACTTTGTCACCTATTCGAGCAGCTTTGTTTTTCTAGCAATCAGGAACAAGATACCAAAACATGATTTGACAGGAGAGAGATGGAGATTTTCCCGAGGGGTTCCAGACGGAATGCAAGTATACGATGAGTGAAGAAGAGGAAGGAGAAGAAAGCGGAACAAAGGGAGGAGAGGAGGATGATGTCAGCATGGATGATCCAGAAGATGAAGATTTAGAGTAGCCTAGTGAAATGGGGTAATGTGATTGGTGGATTGGTCGAAGGGTATGCAGGTCGGCTATAAAGCCATTATTTCACGTGTTATTTTGTTAGCTAGCAGCACCCACGTTCTTTACGCAAGACATCATTATATTTTACAGAGTCGTGGCTTTGAACTAGTAAACCCCCTCCACTTCTGGGCGCATTTTCCTCCATTTTCCCAGTATATCCCCTTCGGTGGTGCAACCACACTGCACTTTGCACTAGCTGCTATAGATTATGAGTTTGGAAAGTCGGATCAAGTTGGTAGTTGTGATGATGATGTTCAGACGTTTAGATCAATGAACTAGCAACCCAGGCCTATACTATAGTACAGCTCGGTAGATAGTAACAGGCGTTCCTTGTGGCTCTCTCGTATAATTAACTAGTGGTCAGTGCTTCAGTTCTGGGCTGGGTTGCCTCGGCTTTGAATATTGCTGCGGCCTATGCGCCTATATATGCATTCTATGTAGTTGAGACTGGGACTTGGCCTTCGAAATTCACACCTCCAGTATAGCTCTATGTAGTTCATAGACAGGGTAAAGTCTCTCAAGATCGACAGAGGGGGAAAAGTTCGCCAGCCCTCGGTTCAGACTCTGCCCTCTCGTTGACACAGGTGCCCCAGCCCCACCGAAATTGACGCTCCAAATAAACACCAAGCTTTTGTACTACAGGTCAACTCAATCATGTGTCCTCCTCTTCTCCTCTCTTCTTTAACCATCTAATAACCGTCACCATGGCCGGCAGGCGCAGTGTTACTAGGCGCTAGGGAACGATATTTCGCACCTCAATAAGAACAACAACCTTATACTGGATGTCTTTGCCTGTAGACATTCGCCTCATGTGTGTAATGGCGAATACATAACAAAGATGTTCCGGGTGGGGCTTCTTTCGCACATGTGTGCATAGAGTGGCAGCTCTTGATAACCACAAATAAATCACTCCTCTTCACCAGTAGCACTACTATCTATTCTTTCTCCAATATCTCCTAATGCGAATAGAAGCAATGCCGACAACTGCAAGGAACGACCACGTCAAATCGAAGAGTTGTCAAACTATATATATAGCGTAGTACCAATGGGGGTACTACGGTTAACCTTTTACCTCTGACAAGAGTCTCTTTGGAAAGGACGACCAACAGATGTAGAAAATACGAGGGTGCTTGTTACATCCGACTAGTGATTATTGTTATTGAAAGGCTATAACCATTCATTCTTGCGATATCATGTATAACATTGATAAGAGTAGGTAATAATGGAGGTACCCACGCTACTGTGCCTCCAACACGGACCCTCTATAGAACCAGTCACTTGGTGGCTAGGGTCTATTTTGAAGGTTCATGTGAGTCTAATCTCCAAAAGGAAGGCTAACTAGCTATTCTGGCCATTCTGCGTGTATTTAAGCCAATTGCACAGCTTTGTTGAATCTAGCCTAAAAGGGGTCTTTCAGACGGCTACGTGCTCCAATAGGTCCTTTCAGGGTCCTTTCACTAGGATCCACACTACCATTTATGGTCGAGATGCACAACTTATTCCCCTTAAGAGGGTTAGTATGCCAATGGTGCTGGCTTTCATTTGATATCTGGCTGATTGTATTTGGCCGCAACTATTACTGTGACTCAGGGCATGCTCACGCGTATCTGGTGGGTTTTCATAGAGCTAAGTCAGGCAGGAAGCACTAAGTATCACTTCACTCGGCTACTAAGCAAGTATATTATCCTCAGTGTTGGCGTGTGGTCTTGGCCCCTTGGCAAACAGTTTTTCCGGTGCCTCTGTCGATACGCGATACCATTTCGGGACTTCATCAAATAGGAGAGACTATTCATCTAACGCTATTCGTGCATTAAATCAAAGATCGTAATGTAACTACACACTACTAACGCCATATATCGAGCTTTTTCTGTTAACATGAAGTTCGGCCGAGAGTTAAAATAAAGGAATAGCATTGTAAATGTTTTCCAGCTCAGGCAAGACAATGAATAAGGTTAAGATCAGTTGTGTCATAGTAAAAAAACAGACATTATGTAGCGTTGGCATCACTACAACATAACTAGAACCAGATAACTGCCGAATTTAGTCGCTTCAGTCGCTTCAGTCCGTACTAATCTCTTGTATCAGAAAAATCGCTCTGGTGAGGATAGCTGGCCTTTACGCCAACGAAATCGGCGGCTCCGAGAGAAACCGATCTCGAGGATTTGTAAACTGTTTACAAACGCAAGAAATATGGTGATAATCTTGAACATGTGATGTCCCGCAATGGAATGACCATAGTAGCACTTTCAATGGGGAGGCGAATTCCACCCAATACTATTGATAATCGACATGTGGAGGCAGAATTTTCTCATTCGTGATGACTAAGCTTGGGCGAAAGATATGTATTTCTATGATAGGATCTAGGTTGGAAGAGAATGGACGCAAGCAAGAGAAAACGGCTGCCTGGACTAAGAGGGGCGTGCATAAATACGGGATATTTAGATAGTGCATCATAAAACATTGAATGCAGTTTATTCCCACCTGCCAAACCAGTATGGCTGTCTCCACTCCCTCTTGAAGACACATCGGCATTGAAACGTCTCTGGTTGTGCTGATAGAAGTTTATGTGCTTGTCTATTCTATAATTACTTCCTAGTTACAGAATTTCATTGAAGCAAATCCGCGTCAGTCACCATGAACTGTTCATAAAGCAAGGTAGACCCAAAAACATGGCTCAAATCACTAATAAAATACTTAGATAGTTGAAATATAAAGTGACAATACTCCCTTCTTAGTGTCACGATAGAATATTTAGGCTTAAAAATGAAACGGGCGATCTGCAGTGGAGTCTCGTTAGGCAACAATAAACACCATGCTACGACGGGAATACGAATTATGCACGTCGTATTACATGGACCAGACATCGAGAGTCCTAACACGGAAATATCATAGGCTACTAGTTTGCATCTAGATCTGACATGAGATCAATGCTTAGAGGATCACCAACAACCAACTTCGCGGCTTTAACATTCTACTTGGGTGCATGGCCCGGCTAGGCGTCGGGCACTGGGACTGGACATGACAATTCCTCTACCTAACTTAATACGAGTTAACCAGCAGTTCTTTTGTTCTAAAAAGATTTCTTTTATCTCTCTCTTTGTTTATCTCTATTTAATTTTCATCGCTTTTCGCGTTTATACATGCTCTATTTAATTAGTTTGCAGTCTACAGGAAAGTCCTTGGGCGTTCTGCTGCCGCCACTCCCGAACTGGACTTATAATATATATTCACCTAATACGAGACGAATATGAATTTTAACTTGGGCCTAACCCTAGGCTTTTTACTTATTGTACGTGGGCATTTCGAATTGATATAACTACAGACTTTTGGTAATCATGCTTCGTGTCAAAGAGGCTTTCTTATATCTCCTAACTTTTAACTATATTCCCTCACACCGGGCTCGGGAACTGACATAGGCCCGGCTTTTGCAGTACATTTTACTTGCGGGATATGTCCGGTCATCGTGTTGGAATGATCCAACATCCAAATTCTTTCAAGCCGACCTAGCGCATGTTCCAAAATATTCTGCGCATCGAATACAGCAAGCTATACGATACGCCGACCATATGACAACAGAACCGCAGACTCAAGGGAGCAAAACAATCACGCCAGAGCTGTGTGTAGGGGTTGCGTCGGTGGAAAGAGACGGCATATCTTACCTGAAGCTGACTATAGGATCCCTCCAACATGGCCTGAGCGTGGATGAACGAACGCGACTTAACTTTGTCGTGCTTCTTGCGCATACGAACCAGACACAGCATCCCGACTACGACCAACCGTGGCTTGCGAGAATGATTGATAGACTCCCCTCATATCACGACGATCCAGAGCGACTAACGCTCGCTCGAATCATGGAGTCCAATCAAACCCACGGAACCAAAGCTAAATTCGACTACTCGATTGTCATGGAGGAATGCGAGAAAACCGGAGCCTCGTACATTCTGATGATTGAAGATGACGTGGTTTTCTTGGACGGTTGGCGGCACCGAACTATGCAGGCCTTAGACACAGCTGCATTGAAGACCTGGGAACTAGGGCACACGGACTGTGAGTTTGTTAGCATAGCTACTACACTGGTGAGGAGATTGTGCTTGGGCTGGTTTTGCTGACCGAGATTTTAGTTCTGTACCTGAGACTCTTCTATTACGAGGGCCTTCTCGGATGGAATGCGGAATCCTGGCCCTTATACCTAGGCTCATCCCTCGCCGCTACCGCTGCCGTGATTTGCCTCGTGCTGTTGACCAGACGTTTCATTCCAGCCATGCGTCCGTACCTCTCACGCTCCGTGCTTGTGATCATCACACTTGCCTTCATGCCTCTCCTCATTGCCCTCTTCTTCGCTGCGGGGGCGAACTGTATCCTGCCACAGCCTGAAGGCGTGCACTTGATGTCAGAGAATGCATGTTGTGGCCAGGGACTCGTGTTTCCTCGATCCACAGTAGTAAACGACCTGCTGCCCCTGTTTCGCCACAAAAGGTGGAATAAGGTACCGACCGATAGCTTCATAGAAGAGTACGCGGATAAGACGGGGGCCTTGCGCTGGGCGCTGTCCCCAGTGGTAATGCAGCATGTCGGTGGTCAGAGCAGCCATGGCGTAGCTCGGGGCGACTTATACGGAAATTTGTCGCCGAGCCGTATCTGGAACTTCGGCTTTGAGGACAGCGATGCCCAGAGCTTGACGGCGGAACACCTGCGGATGGATGAATGATCGCTTGCAGGAGCTCTCGGGTGTATTCTTATAATTATAAAGCCCGCGCGGCAGTTATCAGAGGGTCATTTCCTCTCAATTCTTCTCTTTCATTTCCGTACGCGGCGCATTCGTCAAGCCGGTCATTTCCAGTGCATGCATGGTAAGGTAATTACTGATGTGAAACTATCTACCGTACACATGAACGCTCAGTACTCCTAAGTGTACTTAACCTTCATCTGAGAACAGGATATGATCATCTAATTATTCGAGTATCATTTTTAACATACCTTAGTGAGCTGAGAAGTCATACTACCTAGACTAATTAGTTCGGTACTTTTATGGTCAGGACTTGGGAGAGTTAAACTAACTTTAGACTAGTGCCAGGCGCTCCCCCCAAAATAGGTTAGCCTTACAGCCCTGCAGCCTTATAGCTAATCTTCACTAGCTCTACGAAGTAATGTTCTGTAGGTTACAATAAGTACCCACTCTATCCACTGTGCCCTGTTGCACACGGCACTCTCCACGTTCTTATAGGAAGCACCTCTTCTCTGCTAGAGGAGTATTTGTGTTGTTTAGTCTAATCTTTTCTTCGGGAAGAAAACATCTGTCTTGAGAGGATGATGCCGCCCCTACATCTGAAGACATTCACTCGTGATGATGCGCCACCCCCAACATACCTTTAAGCGTTTACTCTTTTGCCTGCTACTCCACCCGAGTTGCGAATCCACATATGGCGTCTTGCAGCGCAACGCGAGCGCATAATCAGCGTGCTGCTGCGGGCCCAATGGCTGATGGATGGACTCCTCGATCGCCAAAGAGACCTCAGACCCGAAACACGAGAGTATGAGCGTTATGGCATAGTGGTAAACGACTACCAGACGGTAAACAAACTGTTCCGCGTTACTCGAGAGTCACGGGACGCAGTATCAGCCTTCTACTGAGTTCATCTGCCCTGCTACTTAGTCAAGGGTTCTACGAGAAATGGTCGCATGAAGCCGGGCATTCTCTACTTCAATCCTGAGCATGATTTTCTTCTTATCAGCCACCAGGCCCGGTTGTTGATTTTCTTCACGATCTCCAACCCATTCACGATCCTAACAAGATTGTGCTCCTAAATCTTGCCATTGGTCGTAATGGCCTTCTCAGCGACGGCGGGATCTGCACCGTCGCCCTGTCCATGCTAAGTCCATTACTCAAAGCAAGTTTTACCAAAACACTTGCCCAACTCCATCAGATCTTCTTCGTCTAAATTCAGCACTCGGGCCGCCACATATTTGGTCATGGAAGTGGTGCGCCAAATTCAGAAAATCAATTAAATCGTTCATTTCCCATATCTACTATGACGCCTAGTTTTGAACGTTTACGCCCAGATCCTCGCCCCGTCAAACAGCATTTAAGCAAAGTTTTCGTCAATGTAGACCCTCGCGTCATGCTTCGTTCATGGAGACGGTTCTTATACGAATGAGTTGCTAGTAGTGTGATGCCATTAACGGAGCACTGTGTTTTGCTGACTTTTGCTCCCATAGCTACCGACATATATAACCGCATTGATGCTGATGAGTGGCTGCGGAAAGAGGAAGACGTGTGTGCAAAGGAAACAGCTCGGAATCGCCAGCCTAAGTACATTATAGCCGGAGATTCGCAGCTAATAATAAAACTGAATTCGATTTCCGGCTATTTTCTGTCAGCACTTTTGGTACAGTACCTGAGGATCCGCACGCTTCATTCAGGGCTGATGCACCTAGCATAATGGACCTGTAGGGATTCTGGCCGGATTTGGCGTTTTCAGATCTTCCGTAGTGCTTCAATATTGGCATGACAACATTCAGAGAATGTTACTTTAGTTCTTTCTCGGTCTAAACTTTCTGTGTTACTTCTAAAAACTCAAGACAGTGATAGAACGATCATTTTCAACGTGGACTTTCTGTATAACAATGGGTTATATGTTCTAAACAGAAGATATAACCCATGCTAGTGAATTCCTCTTCTTGATAAAATATTGACTATAGAGTACCACTCCCCGACACAACGCACAGAGCCACTGGAATAGCTCGCTGGTATTTCCTCATTACAATTCAGAAGGCTGACCGCATCTTCGCCTAAGAGTAGCGTATCTAGTCTAACCTGTTAAGACAGTGGCGTATCTAAAGACATGCTAGTCTGACTTGATAACGTATAGTTAACTGGCACTCATCTGAAATATCAGGAGTTGCAATACCGTAGCATATTGCAGTGTGTAATACAAAAGCGCGGTGTCTCCGCATCACCAAAAGAGATATGCTAATACCATATGTATCCCTTGCTTTTTCTTGGTAAATAGACGAGAATAATTACACTCAAAATATAAGGATTTGCTTGATCAGAAAGTCATGATAGAATAGAATACAGTCCGATGTATGTAAGAACGAGTGTCCAGCTTGCTATAAACTATTAGAATAACGCGGTAAAATGATAGCTTTATAGCCGACTCGGATACCCATTTAAGTAATCCACCAATCACACTACCTACCCCATTTCAGTAGATTAAAGAGTAACTTTCAATGCGAAGGAGTCTAAATGTCTCCAATCTCGAAGTTTTCCTCCTCTCAACTCTAAATACCTTCCCGAGTGGCCTTGATACTTCGACCCTGAGATGGCATCACTGTGCCGGTGCTGCATCGGGCTGGTGCGAGTTACGCCTGCCATACAACAATCCCAAGCTCGTCTACAGAGTATTTCCCGCAGCTGCCGGGACAATTGTCGTGATGCTCGAAGCCGAAGCAGCCGGCGCGATGCTGCCGCGCCCCGAGAATAGTTGGAGAATGACGGCATCGTCCTTCGAGAACGCCCCAGAGTTGGAGCGCAAGTTGGCGACACAGTTACGGCCCAGGTACACGGCGCACTGGGAGGCCGTGTCTGACGTGATCATGCGGCCGGAGAACTGGCCGAGGATTGTCGGTACGTTCAGAAGTAATTGCCTTCGTATAGCTCCATCCCGGTGGCCACGGTGCCTTCAATCTGTACCGGCCAGTTAGCGCAGGCAAGCTGGGACGAAGGGGGCTGCTTGTCAGGTGACTGGTGATGCTGGACCAGACGTTATTGACGGCGTGGAAGTGAATGTTGCCAGAGAGCGCGGGGCTTCGGCCGCTCGTGTAGTAGATGTAGTTCTCTGTCTTCAATGTCAGTGCCGTGGCCAGCAAGAATACCTTGCAAGTGGAAATTCTGAAAGGGAGAAGCAAAGTCAAGACTTACTGTAGAAAGTGATGAGGTCGCCGGAGCCAACCAGCTCGAGACCCCAGTACGTATGGCCGTCGCAGCTGGCCGAGTACGAGGTGCGACCGCCGAGAAAGCTGTTGGAAATGTTGATTCCGTTCGAAGCGCTCGTACCGAAGCTGTAGTGCTGGCGCCCGAGGCTCGATGTCTAAGTGGATGGGCAATTAGGTTAACCCACCTGGTCACCAGCTTGTGGGTAGCACTTGTGTGCAAGTCCACGGAACTGGCCGCATGACGGTCGTAGGGCGCCAGAATAGCAGGACTGCTTACGTGAATATGGTCGATCCATATCTTAGACGAGTCGCTGAAAACAAACGCCTCGCCGCCCCCAGACGTATTGCGGGTTCAGGCCGGTGATGGCGATGTTCTGGACGACGACGTTGGAGGATCCGGGAGAGGAGAGGCCCTTGCCCTTGAGAGTCGCCCCGTTCTTGCCGATGAGCGTCTTCTACGACGCCACCTGGATGCCCTCAACACCGGCCTTGTCGAGCGTGACGGTGTACGTCGGGTTCGAGCCGCAGCCGTCAAGGGTGTTGAGCAGCGCCTGGCCGCCACCCGAGGGCAGGGCGCAGTACACATTGCACGCCGAGTAAGATACGCTGCCCTCGAACCCGTTGAAGACGAAGGTGCCTGAGATGATCATGACATGCGGCGAGGTCGATGTAAGGTATGTCTTCAGCTGGGCGATGGTCGTGGGGGTTCGCGGCGCCGCCTCCCATAGCGCTGGCGCCGAAGCCCACGGGTATGCCTATTACGAGAGGCGAGAGGGTACGGCGGCCGACCTCCTTGCTAGGCATAGGGACGGCATTAGTCAGGAACGGCAATGCGGATGCCAGGAAGACGTCAAACGACCTCATTTCGAAATAGGTAGGTTGACTTAGAGTGCTTGTGGGTATAGGTACGGTCAAATCGGTAAGTAAATGATCACATCATCGCTCTTACTATAGGCATTATGCCCGTGACCTGAGAGCACCTTTTCTCCTTGGCATGGAATAAAAACATCATCCAGTGTTAATCATGATGCGGGACTGAGCGGAAACCTGGCTCAAACACAGCATTACCAACGTTCTTCGGGGGTGTTTGCCCCATGATAGCCATGATGGATCTCAACTCTTCGGCAGGGGCTCTGGAAGAAATACCTCCTTAAAGACCTCTGCTGGTTACTGACAGATCAGTTCTACTCAACTCATGATGGCCCAAATTTTTCTTGGACGTCCCTGAAGCACCCTGTCACTTATTAGAGGCATATGTATAATCAGCCAACAGTCTCAATACGATAATTACGTCGGTTCATGAGTTACTCATATAACTCTTGTTACGATCGATAAGTTTGATATCGTTTCGAATTGCTGTATCAAGACCACGGCATCGTGATTCACTATCTCGATAGATTTGACTTAGTTCCGACACGACACGCAGTTATGGGTTTAGTATTATGAACAAAAAGCACTTGAAGACTTTTGTAACTTCCATTTTTTTCAAAACGGCCACCTCGTTCAGAGGGAGCTCTCGGATGGGTCAAAAATACTGACAAGAGCCCAAGAACACTATTCATACAACCAACCATATCCTTGCCATGCGAGCGGAGGGTTTAAACAGATCGAAGGCCTCGAATTCATACCCTCAGCTCAGTTCACAAATCCCCATTCTTGGTCGTGCCGAGACCCTAGACACGAACCAAAGGCTCGGATTCGCAACAAGTAGTGCCAGAATAAATGATAACAGAACACGGATCTAAATACTCACACACGTATTTTGAAGTCGAAATTAGAATCATTTGATGAAAGGTGATACAGTAGAAGGGTGAAGAAAATGAACGAGCCTCCTTTAATATCATAAGCAGCTCTGAAAAAATGCGGATCGGTTATTTCTCCAACCGTAATCATAGCTACTTTGATAAACTTACTAGGGCTCAATCACCTTCAAAGATGATTATAAGGCACGTCATTTATAGCAGACAGATTAGGCCGAGTGAACGAGTAAAATGCGATACGGCCAATCATAGCAAGATGCCGACGTCCGGGGTTGGGAATCCCTGACTGTTTGAATGGCACCTTGCCTTGTAAACAGGGGAGCATGGGTAATGAATAACACCTCACTTTTGATCCTATTTTGTGCTCACCTCTATTTTTCAGCCGCAACGGACGTTTATTTCCTTTGTCCTAATCACTGGAATGCTTTCTGGACCGAACAAAAGACATACTACATCAGGTAGCTAATCAGCATATGCCTTCAAAATGGAGTTACTCAGGCGAACGGCTACATCTGTCTTTAGAGAATACGACAAGTTTGAACCCCGCGGCGACGAAAAGCTAACGCTTGTGAGACTCAATGCGACGGGAGCGGAAAATGCAACATACGAGACGGAGAGTATAACGGAGACGGACCTGCTCAGCCGCATTTCCGAGCCTGCAGTCTCAACGTCAGAGAGCTCTAACGCAAATGCCTCACTGCTACTAGTCTGTATGGGGAGCAGTAGCTGCGGCAATGGGGCCGAAGGAGTCGGCATGTCCAAGGACATCTTCCTGCAGCTGATCGACGCACTCGAGATCGACATAAGCGTGTTCCATCCCCTCGTGGAAAACATGTGCGGTTTCTTCGAATATAGCAGCAGTTCTAGCTCTGAGAACTGCACATATTTCATCGCCGATACACATATTGCGGTCATCTGGTCCTTCGATTTTAAGATGATGAAAACAAGAGCTATTTTGGTCGTTCGGGGACCCGACCGTCAAAATCAGAGTGGTATTCTCCAAAACTTCCTAGACTCTATAAACCAGCTGCGCAGCCATATCTCTAATCCATACCTCCTATACTTTGTGTGTCTAATCCGAATCAGTCTGTGGGAAGCACAATCCCGCGAGGCGACTTGGACTCACGCCCGGGAATTTGAGCACCAGACGGAGTACGGCCAGTACGGGCGTCTGATGCCCGGACGTCCAAACTTATCGCTGGGAGACTTAACCGTAACTGCTAAGCGGATCGACACTTTGGAGTCGTCTCTAGCGAACTACGAACGGCACCTGGACATAATCGACAGCCTGATCGCCGAGCTGGAAGACCAAGACCGGTGGCGCCGGCGGTTGGGCCAGCCTGGAGCAGAACAGCGGCTGAAGCTCTGCGGGAGGGACATCGAAGCCCTATCAATCGTCTTGCGGCCTCTGAAACTACAGAATACTGCCGCGCGGTCGGCGATGAAATATATGCAAGCGAGGATACGGAGCCAGTCACAAGTGGTAAGCATTCGCCGTCGATAGAACCGCGAATAGAGGAAGAATAAAGGCGAAGAGACATCTCGCATGGCAACTATAGCTAAACAAGCACGCAGATATTTGCGCTCCGCGCGCAGAAAGAATCGCGCATCAGCCTTGAGATCGCAGAGACGAGCCGGGACCTGGCGGGGGCCGCGAAGCGGGACGCGGCGTCGATGAAGACCATCGCGGTGATGACGATGGCGTTTCTGCCCGCGACGTTCTTCGCCGCGCTGTTCTCCGTCCCGTCGCTGAGGTGGGACCAGCCCGTCGTCGTCACGGACCGGTTCTGGGTCTACTGGGTTTTCACACTGCCGGTAACGGCTTTTGTTTTCTTGATCTGGCTCGTGCTGAGTTACGACGACGAGTTTAGAACGCGCCTGGAGGAATACCGGAGGAAGAGGGATGCCAAGACAAGCGTGAATGAAGATAGCGCTTAGGCAAAGAAGTCGGGGATTGGTACAGTTGAACTTCTGAGCAGATGGCAAGCTGAGCGCTGAACGCTGATCACAAATAACACGATAGCATGCATACACCTGTTCGGCACATTTATACAGAAAAGAGAATGGAAGCGGGAAACGAATGCCCTAATAAAGAGCACAAGTAATGATAAATATAAACAAAAGGTATTTGGCAGCCTGCTGAAACTCATATGCCGTATTCATAGCACCAATAACTCCAAAAAACTCAAGTCGCGGTAGTGCAGACTTGAACCAGCAAAAAGCCCCTCTCGCCAGCTACACTCTGAGTCACCTATAAAGCTCCGGGTACGCAGTCCTTCCCGCTTGCTCAAACAGCTCGGGCCGAAATCTTTCGCCAAAGAAATGTATCACGTCGCTGTATCGATCGATCCAGATAAACCTAGGGATACCCCTCGAAGACTCCCGAATTGTTTGGGACACGAGTATTGGCGTATGGCGTTCCAGCACAACTCTCCTTGCCTCCCGGTTCACCCGGCTAAGAATCATTGCCGGCACGTGCCGGTTGTCGACGTACTGGCTCCAAGGCGGGTTCTCGAGCTTCACGTCTGGCGGCGACAGCCCCAGCTCGAGCCATGGCTGGCGGGGAAGCACGGCTAGCGCCCAGGACCGTGACGGCGGAGTCTGGGTGGGCGACGTGGAGAGGGCACGCCGCCAGATATGTAACCGTATTTCTGGTGGTAAATCATTAAAGCTCTTGCGGTGAGGGTCTGGCGCGGAAGCTGGCACGGAAGCTGAAGCTGCAGTTAATTGCCTTAGCTGAGTGAAATGATGATCATCACCACCGTCATTCCCACCGTCGTCATCATCATCGTCATCACCATCATCATCATCGTCAATGCTCATCATAGATTCCTTTTGCGCAAAGTAATTCCGCGCTTGTTGGATGAGCTCTGCGTTTGCGTCCGAGTGAGATGTCGGGAACCCCGGATTAAATGCTATGAGTATGTCAGAGGGCGCTGGACTCAGGGAAAGCCTAAAAAAAGCTATCCTAATTTGCGATACCGCGCGCTCATCCCGTCGAGAATTTGCCTTCAGATGCAAGCAAGTAACTTACACTTATATCCCTTCTTAGGGCGTCCAGGCCGCCTGCCTACAGCAGCAGACTTGGCTCTTACAGCCGTCCTAATCTGACTTTCCGAATAGCCCGTGATCTCACGAATCCGCTTCTTCGTAAGGCTCGCATCATAATATAACGTACGGACACGAAAACGATCCAGTTCTGTCAGATGCTTAGTGTGGACGCCCTTGGGTCGTGGCGCTCCGACCGTGCGATAATGAGACGCGTCCTCAATAACTCTCGGTGGCGGTGGTGAAAGGGGATCTATTTCCATCGATGTGAGGCTAGTCATGGTTTTATATTATCACGACCCATTCGGTACGAATGGACTGTGATAAGAACGTTTATGAAAGTTGTTGTCATTGATTATGAGTGGTGGATGTGTGAGGGGGCGACAACAAACAAGGCGAATGAGTTAAGGAGGGGAAAAGTTTTCTGGCAAGACAGAGTTGCGCAGGTCAAGATGCACAAGAGATACAGAGGCCGCTGTCAACGAACCTTGTTTCAGCACCGATGACTTTGCCCGTTTGGGTATAATGTCTCTAATGTCTCGAGGAGTGGCCCGCTTCTACTTGGCAGGGGTCTTAAACTTCTACCCAATAAAGCAATATCATGATATACGTGTACGACACTTTTACACGTATCAATGCCACATCTAGCCATCTCATCTTAGTTGCTCTATAAAATATCGAACTAAAGCCCTCATAGAATCACAAGACGAAGTACAGAAAATAATCTCATGGCCAGATTGGTCTCCGGTAACCTCTATCCCCCTAGTTAGCAAGCTACAGGCTGACTGCACACCCTCGAAAAAAGGGGGTAATAGCGCGAGACCAAAGAGAAACAAGGTGGTTCCATATCACAGTCTATTGTGGCTCGAACCAGGCATCCAGGCCTGACCTCTCCTTTCCTATTTATGAATGCTATGCTATGCTTTTATTTTCCGGGCACATATCCACGGTATGCTTTCGTTTCAAAGTCACATCTTCATTCAATTTGCCATAACACGGAACAAACCCAAGATTCTTCTGCAGCCCTGAAAATAAAAGAGATTCGTCCTGATATGCTAAGTTATGCCATTGTTATCTCCTAGGCCTATCGAGAAGTCCCGATGCGACCGGTAGCGTCCTTAGCTAGCCCTCGTAAACTTGAGGGTATAACATGCTTTCGCAATCTGCGCTCGCGATCAACTTACGAAGCTCTCCTTTGCTGTATTCCTAAGCCAACTCCTGCAGGAGGGCTTCCTCTCGCTGGTCTCGGTATTCCACTTCCACGTCTGGGTGCACGGGAAGATGAACTAGGAGGACTGCCAGGACTGCTGCTACCAGCATTAGGGCTTCTCTTCGCAACTTCAGCTACCGCTGCCGCGGCTTGGGCTGGTGGAGACCCGAATTGAACGATGGTGTCCTTGTCTAGTCGTATGCCACCAGATCCGGATCCTGAGCGCTCCATTTCTTCGCTCGCTGGCATCTGCCTTGGGCTTGAATGGTTAATAGTGACTTCTGATTGACTACTCTCGTCGGTGGCCCCGGAGTCTAACCTCGCCCCAGCCGATTCACTCCGTCTCTGTCGCCTATTCTCGCCACGCGCCCTGACCGACCGAAAGCGGGAAAAAAACCCGGGCGTTGAACTAGAGGGATGCATGGGAGCTGCAGTAGATGTGCTGCTACCACGTTTGCGTCCGCGTGGGGAGTGATTTGAAGTAGCGGTCGGAGTGTGTCTACTATTGCTGTACAGCTGGTAGCTCGTCACAACAGAATCAATCTCGAAAGCATTAAGCCGGGGGCTAGGTTCAGTTTCGACAACGCTGGGGCGCCGTGAGCGCGGTCGCTGCATGATCTGTGACGCTGGTGAAGAACTGAATGCTTGGTTTGACAAGGCTAATGGGCTGTCATGTGCTCGTGGAAGAGAGCGGCTGGAACTGTGGCTAGCGCTGGATTGGTGGCTCGGATCACGGGACATAGGCTGACTAGAGTACCCTTGGATCTGTAAGCTCGGGGGCATTGACGAAGCTACCCAGGGTGCCGGAGGGTTTGGCATGCTGAAGGATTCGGGCGGAACATGTACTGTGTGTGGATAAGGCAGGTTAAGATGTGGTTGTTGTATAGATGGCAATGATTCCGCGAGAGGTGGATATTCGCTATCCTCGTCAATAGAATAAGTAGAGAGTCGATGCGAGTTCTGATGGCGAGAGCTAGTAGGTGGTAAAGAATGAAGACTATTACTTGAAGTATTAATCTCAATTGGAAAAGGTGGTGGACGGAAAGGGCTCATTGATTGGGAAGGCGAGGATCTAGCAGAACGTGACAGAGGTGCTGAGGGAGGTCGCGATGGTGATCTCGATGGCGGTTGAGATGACGGTCCGGGTGAGAGCCTGGAACCTTGCGCAGGTGCAGCCATATCGTGTCCAATTATACTCTGCACTGAGGGGGAGGCTGGCGATGGCAATGCCTCATTACGCATTGGAGCCGCTGCTAAAGGGCTGGAAACTTTAATAGGAGCGAGACCATCGAGGGAAACAGACCCGTCTGTTTCCTTCAATCGTATGATTTGGGCGGCTGCATCTTTAGACGACGGGTGTGGATAAGAAAAAGTTGGCGTCACAGGATAATCCTCCCCATCCGTCTCCTCGGCCATCGCGTCGGCATATGATGGCCTCCCAGCAACAAGTCTAGGGCGAACAGGAGGGCTGTCTGGATCTTGTACACCCATAACTCCAGTTCGCAGCTTCGGCGATCCCCTCCTGATATTGTTTAAGCTGATTTCTGCTTCACTTTGAACCGACGGGCCACTGTCACTGGACGAGAGACGCCTGCCTTGCTGCTGGGTTGTAGGAGGGTTAATAAAACCTCTTACAGTCTCACGGCTAATGGTGACCCGTGGGTCACTAATGATTTGCGGGGAAGCCCTCCAAGCACCGGCATGGTCGCGATAGCGACGTTCAGCATGCTTCCTTATTGTTCGGTGGTCCGGGCCAAAAACCTTTCGTGTCGTTTCATCGTCTCCAGGCATTGAAATGGATTCGAAGATTTCTGTGGGAGCTGGTTGGGGTGTTACAGTCCGTGATGTGTCCCAGACCTGAGCTCCATGCGGATACTGGACAGGAACATGCCAATGATAGGGACCGTGGCCAGTAGGGTTGTAGGCCAAAGGGGATTCCAAAGTCTCCGTAACATCGTCTGAGAAGTCATGTTCAATCAAACTAGGGTTACTCGGCGGAGTCTCGGATTCCCCCTCTGAGAGGCTGTTGGTTCGCTCGAATATAGAGACAATTAAATTAGCAGACCCTTGGCTGGCAGCCTCACTAACTCTTTTCGTCAATTGATCAATTCGATTCTGAATCGAATCAAGTCGAGCCTCAAGCCCTTGACGACACGATCCTAGACTCGGTATTCGTTTCTCAAAACGATCTAGATGAGTGAGCAGCCGGCGACCATGGATGAGAAGCCGCCGGTAATCTTCTGGTACCCCTGTTTGAGGATCTTTGTCGACTCTATGAACGCTTGCATCAAAAGCACTACAGAAGACGCAAATTGCACGCTCTAGCCAAAAATCAATCTCTTTTTTCTCGTTCAGAACATCAACGAAAAAGGCCTGAACAATACCATGGACCCTAAGAATATCTAGATTGTCCTGGGCCATGTCCACACTACGAGTGCTGCGCGAGGTAGCCGAAGATGCTTCATTGTTTTCATTCCGTTCTATGAGTGCAAACGCGATGAGAATCTTGAAAGTGTTATTGAGTGATGATCTTCGGATTTCAACACTTGAAGATTTGACCGGAGTCCGCTTGTCGAGTGCTTTTGCGCCTATTAAGAGAAATATAAGCGGATTACCGTTTTACAATATGCTAGAGAGCTTACCGAGAACGATCATCTCAACAGGAATGTGAGTGCCAAAGAAGGCCAACAACGACATCAAGTTTAAGGCGGCAAAAGCGCCACGATGTTCTAACTGTTCACGCACTGCACGGTATGCTGGAAGGTTTCCCACTTTAGGCCGGCTTTTATATGATCTTAAGTACTTGGCGAGTGGTTCCCTAGTCGCTTTGAGATGAAGTGCAGCCACGTGAATCATAAGTGGCAGTCGATCCATGAGTTCAATCAACTCCTCAGCCCGTTGAAGATCGTCTTGGGTATATGGCTTCTTCTTTCCCATTTCCTCGAACAGCAATTCCTGGGCCTCTCTTTTCGTGAGCGGATCCAACGCGATCACCTGAGGGTTATCGAATTGATACTCCTCGCCCGTGGTCCGTTCGGTCGACGTATATATAATGCTCGTATGCTTAGCAAAGGGTATATAATGCTGCAGATTCTCGAGGTCAAAATGAATCCCGTCCAGGACCAATAGCCAATCCTGTGTGCTGCTAAGCCAGGCTTGAACAGCTTTGATAACCGCCCATGTATCGTTCGCCTGGCGCTGGTCTACATTGTTAGCCTCGCTCAAGCCTGCGACTTTCGCAATATCATAATATCCGTATTCCAACTCTTGTATAGATTTTGCCCTGATCCAGAAGATACCACCAGGATAGTCATATCTGTGCTGGAAAACATATTGCCGCGCCAGATGGCTCTTCCCGCCTCCAGGCATGCTTTGGATCAAGACAGATGACGTCCCTTCTGATCTTCTCTTGCGATCCGTGAGCATCTTGTGCAAAAGTTTCATTTCCTTCTCTCGGCCTTTGAAATAAGTATTTGGTCGGAACACTGACGGCCTCACAAATATCGGTTCTCGAGCTGGGTCATGGTCTGATCTTGACTGCTGCGAGGGGAAAGGTTCTTCATCATCGTCAGTTTGATTTGGCGTTTCTGGTTCAGGAAGCAGAGGTATAGATTGATGGGGAATTTTCGATAAAGTAGTATCATTATCTTGCTGCGGGACTACAGAAATAAAGATATCAGCCAATGCTCCTGAATCGTTAACGTACACTTTTTCATGAAGCCTTTTGGTCGTCTATTTCCTCTATCTCAAAAGGAAAATAGACACCTTGAAATTCATCCCCAAGAAAGCTATGTCTATGGTTTTCATTCGCCCGTGCGGGTAAGAGCAACGGTGATGACCTACTACTGGTTCCTTGACCCGACTGGTGAAGTCTTTGTGACCGAATCTGTATTTCATTAGGCTCACCGTTGTAATGAAGATTACTGTGCACGCCACGTACCCATGGTTTCATCCTCTCTTCTATATCATGCTTTGCACGTGCCATTCTTTCTTCCTCCTCAATTCTCCACCGAGTTGTGATAACGTCTGGTGCATTCACTACCCACTCTCTAATGGCAGTCGCAACCGTTCTATAGCCGGGAGCATTCTTGCTGTCGAATTTGCACATGCCTGAGTGTGTGGCTTCAATGGCAAAGTACGTAACACCTGGCAGCTGGGGACTGGCCGAGTTCGAATCGACTACAAGCATCTTGGTTCCCTTGAAATCTGTCTTATGGTTTTCGTGGGCCATGAAGATCTTGAACCGCTGGTAGATATCAAGGAAATGGTTATTGATCTCTTGCAGAATCTCGTTGTCTCTCTTGAGAGTTCTTAGTAAGACGGATTCGGATTGGAAGAACGGTTTTGGGATGACAGCGTCTGACATGGCTTGGAGAACGGTACCCCACGCTGCAATGCCCGACCCTGTATGTGGTGTTCCGAGGAACACCATACCATAGGTTGATACATAGATCGAACGATAATCCTCGTGTTGGGGTGTTCGCAGATCGTTGGAGTACAAGAGTGCTCTCTTGACCAGAATCCCACCAAGACTGTGACAGACCCAAATAATTGGGTTGTGAGATGTGAACTCATCTTTACGATAATGCGTAAGCGATGTAACCAGTGTCTGCGCATGCATATGGATGAAGTTATCACTTGGGCTCGAGCCATGCTTCTTCGAGTAGACATCAGCATTGTATCCGTAGACGAGTATATTGGCACGAGCTTCTCTGAGAGACGTCGGGAGTAGGTCGGCAGGCCAGAATATGCCATTCTTAGCCGTCCATGTGTTCTGCGGGTCTCCATTCAAGCCATGAACGAGGATTATATCTACTTTGGCGTCGGGATGGGTAAAGACAGCGGTAGTTTCGTAACGGGATATCTGCTTGTTGATTGAGCCCTGTCGAGGCCGAGGTCCCGTTAGCAAGTTATACATGGCAAGTTACGTGAGTGAGATCGGACGGAAAGTAAACGTCGGGACCAAAGCTCACCATGCTTGCTTGAGGCAAGACGCAACCCTATATGATTGCGCTCGCGTCGGTCTCAAAGGTATGTAGTAGTAAATAGAGTCGGTACTAGACGTTGCGGGTGGCTTCCATGCTCTTATATCAGGACCAGGGTCCGCAACAGACGGGATGGCGTGTGACGTGAAGGCTTCGGAAAGTAAGCGCAAGCCTACGACATGAATTCGTAATAAAGTAGGATGGCATATAGCGTGGGTGTAGTATCAAGTCAAATAGAGGTGACTTAAGCAAGTATTAACCAAGTATTAAGACAGTCTTCCATCGGCGCAGCGGGTGCTCCATAGGACGGGCGAGGAACGAGGCTCGATGATTCACTTGACCGAATTGTCATGGATTCCAAGCACGAAGCAGCAATAGCGGCGGTAACAGCAGCGGTTGGTTGGACTGGAGAACATGTCACATCGCACCAAGGAAACACAGCGTAAGACGATGCAAAAGAATGTTGAGGATCAAGAGGAACTGGCATCACGGGGCTGTTGCTGAAGTGGAGGGGCAATCCCCTGCTTCGCCCTGGTGATGTACTGCTGTACCGCCAGTGAACTTAAATTCAAAGCAGCTGAGCCACCTGCAGGCAGCGATCTAAACGCCATCTAGTTAGTCATATCACGCTGTCCCGCTGCACACGCCTGGGCACCCACTCCCCCCTTCCGCCCCCCCAGTACCTCCTATCCGCCCCCAAGCGACGCCACATTTGCGGGAGAAAAGGCCAGGGCATCTTCTAATCCGGGGTGTTTCACAGCGTCATAGCTAATCTGGTGCACTCCACCTTCTTGCAAATGCCGAAGCCTACCGATTTACACCTGCATCTGTCTTCATGAGGGTGGCCATGAGCGTGACCAATCCTGTTGGGAGGGAGGCCTTGGTTGGTGATGGCAGGAAAGTATACCATATGGAATTTGAGTGATGGTAGTATTCACGTTTTACCATTCACCGAACTATACAACCCACCAACACGAGGCAGACCTGAGACATACGAATCGATAAGTCTACGCAACCGTATCCTAACTGATGAGACGTAATAGCCGGGCACTGCAGGGCAAAAGAACCTCTATCGGTGTTCTTTAAAGATTAGTTGGTTCGGCCGGATCGAATCACATCTACAACAGATGCTAGCCTCATGGCACCGGCGTTTTGGCGGTTCAGCCGCTGGTGGATCGGTAGGCAGTTCTTCGAATGGTAGTCAAGCTGTCGCATACCCAAGCTGGCTGAGTCTAGCGGACACGCGCGCCCATTTCTATTACCTCCAGGTGCTCGGTCACCAGCTGAAAGCCGCCCTTGGCGATACATGTAGCGGCTACAGCAATAGTGAAGAAAGAGGTAACTCAGTTCCACAAACACAAAAGCACAGCGTTAGCCTCGGCTTACTAATAAGCTTTATTGCTGCACTACGCCTCAAGCATCGTCAGGTACTGCGAAGGCGAATAACGAAGGATCTATAAGACACGTATCGCTGACCGGGGCGATTCCTTCGGCGACGTGCCCTAGTCATCTCTAGCATGTATTATCACTGTTGCGCTAAATGCTATAGAGTACCAGCCTGTAACAGGAGTCAAACTCGTAAGCATCCTATTTTGTTAACGAGCGGCGAATCGTCATGCAAAGCGGGAGGATTGCCGGGTAATCCTGGTCGGTCAGATGCGGCCCATCAACAGTTCCTGTTAATCTGTCAGGCTGCACCGATCGCTGACATCAAATCGCATAGATCCCTGCAGTCTGAAACTCTGTGGAAAATGACAGTTTCTTTGAGCGCAAAGCTTGGCCAATGTTTGTGATGTGCCTTGAAGTTTTTATTGATTCACTATTTGTCAAATTCTCGTCTCCTACTCGTGATATCGAGGTGCTATGTAGGTATCACATCACTTTTCTCAGAGCCCGGCTCCACCTCGCTTCGAGGTATGTCGCGAACAGGCACGCATCGCACCAGCACACCACAAGCTCGGAGTTGTATGACTAATAGGCAGCCATCCGCTTGAGTTGGTTCGCAAGCCAACCGGGATATTTCTCCGAGACCCTTATCGGTTGACGTCGCTCCGACAGTGTGGTCAAAAACATCACAACATTCCAGACGGTCCGGCGGTTAATGCAGGTTGAGCATTCAGCCAATCATTGTTACCGGTTCGCTGCAAACCACAACCTAGTGTGCTCCCCACGTCCCTCTCTCATATACTCCGTCGTCGCATGTTGAGTGTATGGGAGCACCGTGGGACGTCACGGGCCTGACTAGGTATCACCGCTTGACATTACCCACCACACCATGTCAAATAATTCACGTAGTAAAATTGGATTTGTTACTCGGCTTTACCAATATCCGGAATCTTTTAGGAGTTTGAGCACACTTTAGCTCAGCCTTGGGTAACCGCTTTCAACAGAATTCTGTGTACCCAATGGTCCCAAAATCGGACACGCAAGAGGCGGGTTATCGAGGCAAACAGAATCGACATACGAGGCCTGAGACACTGCCCCGCTGAGTCATACCGATAGTAGCCTCGTTCTTTGTCAGGCCAGGTGCCAAGGTGGATTAATAGATTATGATATTCGAAGTGCGTGGCCTCAGCCTATATTTTTGTTCACGTAGCACGTGCTCAACGTAAGATAGAAGACCAGAAATCTGGAGTCAGATATTTGCTCTGTACATTCTCTGCCAGATATCTTAACATGGTCGATCACATCTTGGAGGAGGCCGAAGTCATGGTGGTGGCTTAGATTGCTGCCTCAGGCTCAGTCTTTTGGCGCGAGCATCAAAACATACTCCCTCGTACTCTGGCCAAATTGTAGCATGTCTTTGTCTCGAAGCTCGAGATATCGGCTGTTCGGAACTTTTTTCGAGTTGAGAGAAGTGCCATTGGCGCTTTCAAGGTCGATAAGGTAAGGCTTAACTTTACCAATCTTGTCGCCGTACTCGTTGCGCTTTTCAATGTAGCGGAATTGAATGACTGCATGTTGCTTGCTCACGCTAGGATGCTCAGCCGCCATGTCAACTACGGCCGTCTCCCTTCCAATCAACCAACAGCTGCGATTACTAAGTGGAATGGTGTCGATGATCTCCTCTCCTTTGAAGACAAACAATTTCCATTGGTCTTTAGGTGAGGGCTTGCGTGCTTCCGGAGGTTCATGATATTTCAAGACGATTGTGGAACCATCCGCCTGTGCAACAGAGTTTGAGGCCGCCGCGAGGGCACCAGAGGTTCCATAGTTAGCCTTTTCCTTGGGCTTGGGAGGGTCTTCGCCGCTAGTCAGGGCGAAGGAGTCGGCCTGTGAGGGCAATGGTCCATTACGTCTTACGACTTGTTTGCCAGTGTTGCCCTGGTCGCCGGAGCCATCTTCAGAGCCTCGTGCCCGATGGCGGCGATAGCTTTTGTCTCTATGTTTGTCATGGTCGCGTGAGCGTTGCCTTTTGTGCTCCCTCTCCTTATCCTGCCTACGGTCTCGAGAGCGCGACTGGCGCCTATGAGAGCTGCTAGGAGACATCGACCGCCGGTAATGCTTCCGTCCTGTAGACCTATCCCGAGATCGGTCCCCCTTCCTTCCCTCATGTCTATCGGACTCATCGCGATGTGACGGTCGGCTCGCTCTATCACGCGCATAGCGTTCGTCAGAATCGTTGCGTGAACGGTGTGATCGGTGAGGAGGTGACGTGTCCGACGCCATCTTATCGAAGATTAACCTAGCCCGGCTGGAAAGAGCGCAGTTGCGAATCAGATTTGGGTGAGAAGACAGTCCGCGAAGATTACCAACTGCCATGCAAGTCATTCTCAGGTTTAATGTCAAAAAGCTAGGCAGCTTAAGTGGGTACTTGAGTTATGCAGTGTATGCATTTAAACGTGTATATCAATTTTATGTTATCCATATACAAGAAAGACCAACATATAGATAATTATGAAGAGAATCTTATATGACAAATTGGGCGATCACTTTAAACCTTCCTCGTGGGAATCGATATATATGCCGGCGACATGTTGTATAACTCTCCGTTTGTATAGTATATGTACTAACACAGTGAGTATTCAGAGGCATATTCAAGATAGTTCAAGGATTCTTCAATTCCGTCATTCCCTAGATACTGAACTAGGAATATATAAATTATCAGATGGATAGATATCTGTATGGCAAAACTTGCTTACAAATGCGTCCGAGTGCTATTCGCAGACTTTGTGCCTACGTCTTATCTTTACAGGCTTCTTATAGAAAACTTTACCAGCTCCCAACGCGTGACATTTTCACTTCACAATACGCAACGTCATTGCTGCAGTAAGGTAGATAAATACATGACTTAGGTAGACATTGATTAGCAATCGAAGTAAAAAATATCGCATTTAGGTTAGCTCATGTGTACTAAGAGATGTGTCTATAAATACTCCACGTCTTGAGCGCTTTACAATTATATCTGGTTCTCATGCGTGGTACACCTATGTAGTCATTGCATTATTAAAATTCTGAGACTCCGGTGTATCACATAGTCCTCCCGAACACGTACTATCTATATTTCTAGTAGTTATTGTAATCGTAATCTAGATCATCTAGTAGCTATACATTTTTGCCGTACTTGCTTACCTTATAAATAGTACCAATCTATCGTGGCGTTGAGTCAACTAGTACCAGATAAGTTTGCTTTACATTGTAAGGGATTAAATCTTAAACGTTGCTTCCATAGTGTAGTATTATGAACTTCCTCTGGCTATTGCCTAGCAGTTTCATTCTTCATATCTACACTACTATGGAGTTAAGTTACGTACTGCGGAAACCTTGATTTATTCGCTGTTCATTTCAATTGTTCTATCGTCTTTGTGAATGAAACTAGGTGCAACACTAATTCTAAGCTCACCATAGCGAGAATGGATCTCTCTTCAACTCGGCTCCGCATTCAAGAATGGTAAGTCTAAGACCACGGCCACAAGGAGCGAGGAGAAACATTACACCGAGTACCGGCATCTAGCCCACTACACATCCGTACTTTAGATAATGAAGCTGATTTCCGGTATTTCTTCGTTATTTTACATTTTCTTAGCAAATCCATCGAAATTCCCACTAATTACTTCATTAGTCACAGTCATTATGGACAGGAAAATCATTGAGTGGTACTCAAGAACGACGAATTTGGAAATTTAAGCGCATCGAATAGCACAACGCTATATAGTGTACATGAGTCTGTTCCTACCTGAATTGAGATTTGCTGTGGGCTTTGGTATCGGAGTGATAAATAAATCACAAAAATGTCGCAATAATTATTGAATTGTCAGGCGGTAATACGTACAGGCGGGCGGAGTTCAGAATTATCTGCTGAGTCCTATTATACTACTCTACGGCCTCTGTTCAATAGATACTTACTATCCTTTTCAGACCCCTACCTACCCAGCTAGCGCACTGGGACTGAAAATTGCCGGTCTTATTTTTATTTTTACTTTTATCCTTATTGAGAATCGAAGTCTAGAGGAGAGACGTGCTGTGCCGAAGGGTCAGCTTGTCAAGAAATGAGGTATACAATATCAAGAACCAGAACAAACACCTTTTTTTAAGCTGACATGCTATGATATTCATTCGGGGCTAGGCCCATCAACTAGCGACTAGCTTACAATGAACAAATACTGACTAACAAAACATCTCAAAAATGTATACATTCGATGACATTTGGTTATATTCTCTCCTCTTCTCTAAGGTCAGTTCGTATCCAATATCTGAATATATATGCGGCCATTAGCTTCAGTTAACGAATTGTATTTATAAAGCCTTGACTGTTGCCTGAAAGGGGCACGGATCACTGCCATGGCTCATACACACAGAAAGATCTGTATCTCATTTTAAGTGCCCTATTGTAGACAAGATCAATGATAACAGTGTTTGACACTATTTATCAAAACAGACTATAGTATTTAGTACAAGTGCTTCTGTTGACTCGGCTGATCTGAATTTTGGTGAGATTCGAAATTCAACCGTCTGAATCTCTCTCCTAAAGGTAGATTTATGGATACGGTGTAGCAGGTTATTAGAAGAGATGAAAAATCACAGGAAGGAGGTTGCAAAAGCTATAGCTGCCGGAGAAGCCAAAGAGGAAATCTGTCAATACAAGCAAATGCCGAGTCATTTATGAATTGTATGCATAATTAGGTTCCTCTCTACAAGTGTATAGAATCAAAATGTAAAATGTTATTACTAAATATATGTCTCGTGCTCTATCGATAAGAAGGTTTCAAATTAAGATAATGTCCATTTTCTCACAAGATGGGCTATAACCTAGCACTCACTCAGTTTGGGGCTCGTATTTTCTTAATGCTAGGAATACATAGCGTACGTAACAATTCGACTTAGAATCTTATAGATTACGATCGTGAGGCAAGTGAACATCAGTAAGGCGAAGACCGCGGAAACAGCTCTGTTATAGCTAGAATCAATCGCCACGTGGAGAATTTAGCTTCATAATGTGTGCGATTCCGTTAGGTAGGTAGCTAACTACTCTTGTGAATATTTACTAGTTCCGTGTCAGCTTGTGACTCACATGAGTGTTCGGAGCTCCGGGTATGAGCAACTCATATATGCACACTAACCATTAGTAGGATACTTCACCTTCATTCGAGCAGAGGAGCACACACTATAACCCGGACAGACCGATGAATGGAACATTACAAGAGTTGCCTTACGAATCACGCCCTAGCTCACTAGAGCAACAAACTGATGTGGTTCACTGCTAATGCGTATCCGGCTTGTCTGTCAGGCTAAAGGGCATCTCGTACTTCCTGTTGTACTAACTAGGCTTATAAGCTAGCACTTATCACAGTAGATAGAGTGAGGCTAAGTAGGGTCCCACTGGACCGGGGTGAGTTCGGCGCGGGTTTGATAACCTGAGGACTGTAAGCCGGGGCCGCCGCGGGATCAAGTGAAGTGTTCGGAAACGAGTTCCAAAAGGCATGAATGCCCGGCCATGGTATGCTGAGTCAGAAAACGAATAAGAATAAGAACAATATACTCGTGCAGGACCTTCGGAGTTGTCCTAAGGCTCCCAGTCAATTAGCCTAAAATGCAAGTAATCTTGTGAGATCTCTTGGTTGCGCCACTGACATATGAGATCGGATCTTTCTGGTCAGCATTGCCCAGAGAAGAGAATGTGCGCTTCCATTGTGAGATGAGCTTCATTTGAACGGCTTTAAGAGATTAGGCGATGAGTTTTATAACTCGAAACAATCTCGAGGGTCTTTCGTAGGCTGCGTACAGGCGGCGTACAGCAAGCGGCTCGAGTCTCACAACCTTTGTTCGTATCCGTTGAATTCTAAAGTGACAAATCACGTAGCGCGGTCCGGCCCGTAATGGCACGGGAACACCAGCATCGATCCAATGAGAAAAACAGATACAGTTTCGTCCAGTGACATTGGAATGCTGCTTACTCCGTGGTTTGCGGTTCCTGTCAGTGCTCGCTGTGGAGATCCACGTTGTCGCCAACCGATGACTCGATGCGAAAGCGAAAGCGAAAGCGATTATGTGATCTTTTAGCAATATGTTTGTTCTTGACAAAGGCATAATCCGTCCGCTGTGTACTATAGTATATATTCGTTAGGTTATATTTACACAAGCGCAGTTTTGATTGCTCTGCAGCTAAAATCCCTGTCGTGCGCTGCAAGGTGCTATACCACTTTGCTGTTACGCATCCGGAGCCACGCAGCTGGGAAAATTGTGCATGAGCTCTCTCTCTACCCGCATGTTGTAACGAGCCCCGGTCGTGGAGAGACCGTTATCACAAGTTATTGGGCTGGGCAATGTTGACAAGCATCCCAGGCCTGAGACTTTGGCGTATTAAGGCTAGTTTTGCTAAATACTCCGTAGTGCAAGATCGTAGTCCGTACAACAGGACCAGTGCTCTAAAATACTACACTACCAGAAAATGGTACGATGTATCCACATGTCATCCGTCCCCTCCACTGCGGGTCGATGATTCGGCCATTGAGGTTATAGTCAGATAGTAATAGTCTCTGCTCACTCACCACAGCGAAGATTTAGGAAAAGTGTATATTTTTAGGTCCTCTTATAAGCATTTCCTTTCTTCCCCTCTGCGAAGGCTTCACACAACGATTACTCATTGGGGCACTTATCACGACCTTTCGAGGCGCAATGATGAATTACTCACCCGCTTAACAATGGAGGGGTCAGCCAAAGTTCGCTCTTCGGGCGAGCACGTAAATGCCGAAGAGCGAAGCGAAGATCATCGGTGAACACAACTTCCAAGTTAGGTTAGCAACTCAAGCTTATGGCCTCATCTCCTTTTCCCACTATCACTATGATCAGAACGCCCACGCATTACTACATATTTCTAGCTATCAACATCAGTTCGCTGCAAGGTCTCGTTGAAGTAAACTCCTTTCGATATCCTGAAAAGGGACCGTTACAAATCGAGATACAACCACTTATCCTTTTCCTGTTCCGTGGTAAGCCGCGGCATAAATCATGACCAGCTAGATGAAAAGGTCCCACATCTCACTCCGACAAGTCACGGCGTGAGGGGACCTTATCTCCGACAAACGTTAGCGCAAGAAGCCAAATACAGAGTGCTTCTTGATGAGCATTGTCAGTGGTCAAAGTTATACTGCTGTACTAACCTAGTAGGTCTGTTAGGCGTCAGCCGGATCCATCGCTGACGGGCCCATGATAGTACCCTTTTTCAAATTGGGGATATCACCGACAAGGGTACAACCTTTATTAATAGTTAAAGATTTAGGGTGCTGCTCGCTCTTTATGTATCTCGAGCTTTATGACAAGATTATCTTCTACAGCTCCCTTGCCAAGTCTCTTTCGAGGCAAGCCAGTATCTCACACGAGCACTTCATGAGCTCTTTGTCGATGCTTGTCGCCATTCCATCGTGGTAGCAAAAAAACAAAAGAAACAGTATACTTGTAGCTCATTGGAGCCGGTGTGAAACACACCAACAGTATTTGCTAAAAAAGCGTTGGAAGAGACGTGCGCCGCAATGACAGACGTTAGAGATTTGGAAAAGGCGGCCCACGATGGGGGGAGCAGAACGGAGCCTATAGAGAGAAATGACGACGCGGCGAGCAAAATTTCGCTTACAGAGGAAGAGACCCGGAGTCGCAACAGTGGTTCAAGCTCTGTCAGTCGCGCATCGGAAGACAGCGACGTGCTAGAGCCTTTGGAGCACGCCATATCTCCGGCCCTACAGGAGGTGATGCGTACCCAGACCGCGACGAGTGTGGGCAGTTCAGCATCACGACCGCCAGATTTCGAGGTTGACTTCGGGGAGGACGACAATCCGCGGGAATGGCCTTTGTGGTACCGCGCCTGGACCATCTTCGTTATTAGCTTTTCCACGTGGATCATAGTGCTGTATAGTACGACTTATACATCCTCTATCCCCGGTTTGATCAAGGAGTTCGACGTACCAGACGAGACTATCGCCACGTTAGGTGTGACTACCTACCTCTTAGGATTGGGTTTTGGCACTCTGCTCTTTGCGCCAGTGAGCGAGCTATACGGGCGTAAGCCTGTGTATATCGTTTGCATGATCATTTTCACGCTGCTGATACTTCCTTCTTGCCTTGCAACTTCGCTAACAGAGATCCTCGTTGTCCGATTCTTTGGGTATGTGGAGTCTCTTTTCTCCCTCTCAGGCTTCCATTGATTGCTAACCTTCAGCCAGTGCGTTATTTGGATCGGCGATGATAGCGAACAGTGCCGGAACGGTTGTCGACATCTCAACGGAGGATAACCGAGCGCTAGTCCTGTCACTATGGTCTATTGCACCACTAAATGGTCCGGTTACGGGACCAGTGATCGGCGGCTTCGTTTACCAGTATCTCGGCTGGCGATGGGACAACTGGCTCATCCTTATTCTCTCCGGTGCCGCTACACTTTGCATGTTGACCACGAAGGAAACTTATGCTCCATCCATTCTCAAGACCAAAGCGGCACGTCTGCGCAAGGAAACAGATGACGATAGATGGTGGACTCGTTATGATCTAAAGCTCTCACCACTAGGACTTATCAAAATTAACCTTGTGCGCCCCTTCGTACTCTTCTTTACTGAGCCTATCTTGTGGTTTTTCAACCTGTGGTGAGTAATTCTTCTATTCTCGTATCATGTAACGACTGTTACCCTGTACGCCTACTCACATGACACTAGGATTTCCATCATCTATGGGATTCTCTATCTGTGCTTTGTGGCATACCCAATTGTGTTCACTCAGTACCGAGGCTGGGGACCTGGTCTTACGGGCCTCTCCTTTGTGGGCATCGGAATCGGCACGACTATTGGCATCCTGGGAGAGCCCATATGGCGCAGTATTATCAACAATCATCCGAAGGACCCAGCGACAGGCCGTGTGCCACCGGAGGCTACTGCACGCGTCCTAGTTATCGGCGCCATCCTGACACCCATCGGCCAGCTCATATTTGCTTGGACGTGCCTGCCTGTCACATACCATTGGGCGATTCCTATCGCGTTTGGCATCCCCTTTGGCCTCGGCAACAGTCTCAGTTTTATCTACGGGTCCAACTACCTCGCAGGTTCTTACGGCATTTACTCTGCCTCGGCACTCGCGGGTAATGCCTTCACACGCAGTCTCTTCGGCGGCTTACTACCCTTAGCCGGCCCTAAGCTGTATGCCACTCTTACACCACAGTGGGCTGGTACATTCCTTGGCTTACTTGAAGTTGCCTTGATTCCAATCCCGTTTGTGTTCTGGCGCTACGGCGATAGGATCCGGGCAAAGAGTCCTGCCATCCGAAGTCTCCGGGAGGATCAGGAGAGAAACGAGCGAAGAGCCCTGAAATCCCAGAGGCGAAAGGAGAGGATACAAGAGAAGAGTGCCGCCACCGTCACAAAGGAGCCTGTGTTGAAGGAGGATAGTGTTTGAGGTGATGCTACAAAAATTTGTCCACGAGATCGAACGTCGAAGCCGCTGCGTGCCTTAATGAAAGACGATAGCATCCTGCATAACGTACTAGAGAGTAGTACGCTGGAGAGAGGCGGTTACTGTATATTTGGAGTTGGATTAGAGAACAGACATCACAGTCAGCTTTTGGAAATACCATTCGGGCCTAAAACTTGTACAAACCTAATTTATTTATTTATAACTTCTGGATACCATCTACTGAAATTCGAAGTACATCCCAAGATTTATTAGTGTTTTGAGAGATGCACTTCATTTTGCATAATAGTTTTACCAGCCGTCTGATCGAGTCGTCTAGTGAACTTAAATAAATGATAGCATCCTAGCGTAACCAAACGCACCCGTGAAATCAGCTCCATGTACTTATTAAAGTGCATATGCCTTAGCGTAACATGAAGTAATTCACGATAGCCACTTTCACCGACCCCCAATGGCACTACTAATTAGATTAACGTGCGATAATTACTCTCTAATAACTTTGTCCCACATAAACATCAAAGCCCGCGTTTCCAAGACTGAGCCTTTTAAAAACCAACCCTTTGGCTTGCTTTTGTCGAGTGAATACCTCGGCGTTAATTAGCTCCCCTAAAATTCACTGAGACTTATCTATAAGACGTGTTAGCAGATTGTAGCCTCTTCTCTAGTTTTATTACTCAATAGGCCAGGAATAGGCTCAATTTTGATTAGAAGTTGTATGAAAGAGGTGGAAAAAGGCTAGAAGGTAGTACATATTCTATTAGCAGTCATTCTAACTAACGGTGTTTAGATTATAGGACGATTCGTGATTGGAAGACATGAAGAGTGCACTACGAATTCAATAGGTAGATGGGTGAGTAGGTAGGCTTAATGATGCTATGAATGTGAGACAAAATATTACATCGAGGAAATACAACTAGTACTTGAAACGACGTAGGCGAATATCAGAGTCAGAAAAAAAGACTTCTTATTTCTTTCAACTATTCATAGTCGTAGTGACTGTTAATTACCAATTCTAACTCGCCATCGGTTCGCCTTGCACAGATACTATTGACAAAACCGCAATCATAAAATTGTCAGAGGGTAAAAGGTTAACCGTAGTACCCCCATTAGTACCACGCTATATATGTATCCGACAGAAATACACTTTCAACTTTCCTAATGCTTTTCTGCTGTCGCTAAGACTTCGACTTACTAGAGCCAGAAGACTCTGCTAGCGTCGCATCGAGAGAGAGCCTCTTACGCCATAGTGAGGAGTGACTTGACCACCTCTGCGGTTGTATTGGCTAGCCTACTGATGCGAGTGGCACGAACTACAGCTTCATGACCGCTAAAGCGAGACCATTCTTTCTTCTATTGCCAGAAGCCACGAGTAAGCCTACCTAACTCACCAGTTCTTTTTGAATCTTCTCAATGCGCGCCGTAGACCCAGCGTACTAAGTACCATTATGCATTCATTTATTTTGTCGCTGGAATCGGCCCTACGTTTAGCATTTCATCCTTTGCCGATGGCTTCCACCCGGCACGAATTGGGATGGAGTTTGTCAATCGAATCGCTTGTTTGATAAATGAGACGGAAGTCCTTCAATTAGGTTAGAAATAACAGGAGTACAACCTACTCATGTGACCTGTAATTGAAGGGCAAAATATGCTTGTGAAGCTGATTAGAGATAGCGAGGACTGAGAAGCTCCCCTATATAACCAACTACGGGGTGTGGTGGACAATCCAGGTCATGTAATGGCCAACTCACACATGGTGTTACTCAATGATACATTATTCGGATTAAGATTAGTCGAGCATACTTCCGTCAACCACAGCACGCCACTGTCATGCCTTGAATCCTCTTTCAATGTATTGGATGAAAGATTTGATTACAGACCTGAGACAGTACATATGTATGGAATCCCCGAGATCTCGTAAACGGTGCTGACAGACTTGCGAAAGATGCTATGCTAAAAAAGAGGCCTCGGAACAAGAACTGAACCCACCTGCCGGGGTAAATCTGAATATTAGGGACGAGGAAGTCTACGATCAGCAAGGCAACATTAGTGAAGCGAAGGAGCGCTGTAGGAGTGAGCAACAAGACGTTGACTTCCCGGCTCTTGATGATGCGCAGATTCACGATTCTGCTTCTTTGACTAATTCAGCTAAATTGGGACGTTTCCTTGCTGGAATGTAGACACTTCGGGCTAAATAGGTTAGCTATTTAAGAGGACCCCCCTTGGGTTTTAGCGACAGTGAGTATAGAATGAAAGCATATTAATTTGAGTTAGTAGCCATCTAGACCTATAACGAGGATTCGTTTCCCCTTCATTCCTAGAAGAGAAGATCTGGTAAACTTGCTCTCATGGAGCTATTAGCGGAGCTATGCGAGTTTTGGAAGGACTTCGTAATGGTCGAAATGATAATCCTGGCTTTCATGCGGTATATCTTCTAGAACTCTAATGATAGGCGTCTAAATGGTTAAATTTGCTCTCTTCATATCCAGTGATACTCTAGAAAACCTCCCTACAGTTATCGAGTCTTAAAAGTCTCACTTTACATGTTAGCCTCGCTCGAACTAGCTCGTGTATATCAGACAGAGCCGGTTCACAGTCAACATTACTGAAAGTTACGGAGAATACCAGTGGTAATTACATTATACTTGATCTAGGCTAACCATTCGATTGCTACCTACCTGCATATAATTTGCGTTATGATGTCGTTCCCACCAAAACGTTTCCTATTCTTCTTAATATCAAAGACCTCTCTTAGAACAGCGCTTTGACGAATATTTAAGAAAATCTCCCCTACCGTATAATACTTATCGGGCGTGTTAAGTTAAGCTCTCGGCATGGTATAAAGACAGGTCCCCCTTTAACTGGAAGGTAGCTTGGATTATGGACAAGTGGAAGCCAGCAACTTCCGCTTAGCTTAAACTCATTTCAAGAGATCGTAATTCTCTCACATATTTTAATTTATGTGTCTACTAACTGTATCAAAAATAGTGTCTCTCAATGGTGAGTATAGCGCACGCCACTATTCAGCAGATTCTATCTGGCTATGAAGAGTTTGTCAAACAGCAGTGAAGTACACTACGACTACAACGTTGGTCGCATTTTCTGAGGTTCTATACGTTGTCTTAATTATCATGAACTTAGATCTTCACAATACGTGATACTAGCATTGAAGAGTCTTTGGGGGGCCTTTAATCTCTTTGACTGGGCTAAGTTTTTACTTGGAATTAAGGTTGTAGTTCTTGATCCTTGGTTCACATGAGTAGAAACTAGGCTGAAGCAAATGAAACAGGTACGTCTTTAGGCTAATTTCCTTCTCTTGAGTAATTCTTAATTGTGTTGTAGGTAGGCAAGCTTGCGTCCCGCCACCGTAAACAATGAAAGCGACGTGGTGAAATACTTAGATTCTGAGCAGAACAATCTAGCTTTTGCTGCGGGACTCCCATAATCTTTTGTTGAAAATGTGCTGAAAAAGGCCTCAGATATTTTATTTCAATACCTAGCATTTGCTGAGGCTTAAGGTACTATCGAAGAAGGTAAAGAGTAAGCTGTCGATGAGCTATATGAGGAATTAATTAGATATACAATCTGTGTGTCCTTGTAACATCTTGGAAGCTTGAACAGCTCAATGTCAAAGCAGTTAAACAGCTCAAGGAAACGCCGAGAATCCTAATGTTTAGCTCTTGTTAATAGCAAAGAATAATACAACAGGTGAACTGTTTTAGGTCATACGGACATCCACCTGCAAGAACAGCGACGTTCAGGATATTGAAAATTTATATAAATATAGGGGTCTAAGGCCACCACCAGTAAGAAACTGATACGATTGCACTAAGACAATATCTATTTGCGAAACAAGCATCAACCCCCCACAAAATAAATACAGTAAGTCACCAACATGGTTTTCAATTCATCCAAGATGTCTGACGAAGAAAATGACTCTTCAATCTCCAGTCAATATCGTCCCTTTAACCTCAGGTACCCCCTCAATAAGTTGTTACGTCCTCGAAGCAGTTTTAGAATATCAAGATCCCAAAGCCGATTCCTCTCGTGGAAGAAGCGGATCGGCTGTCCTTATCTGCAAGTGGGCTAGTTAGTTCGGCGTAAGATGCGATTGATGACCAAAAAGGCTGGCCTTTCTCGCGTTCCATCTCTGAAGAGGATTTATAAAACGAGACGCCTGCCGCTCCCCTTAACTCCGCGAGTGCGATTTCATTGGACACTGCCATCGTCAACTCCACGCCGGCTGATTGTCAGGAACCCCTCACTTGAAGACACTACCTCCGAGTCGGCTCCTCCAATAGTAGGTTCTCCCGATGAAACAATATCGTGTCTGGCTGGTGGGCACCCGAGGCATGTTCATCCCTCCTTCGTCCACATCAAAGCCTTCAGCCGGCTGTGAACGCCCACGGTTATTCACGCAAACTGATCGTTTCCGAAACCCGCAGATTGATATATCGAGGCTCGAACAATCTGTAGACCCCAAGCTCAGCCTTGGCATGAGCAACCTCACTCTCAATCGTCATGATCGGGCAGGTTATCGCCTAGAAGGAGGCGAGGAAGCTATTTCCCAATTACGGGGAAAAAGCGGTGATTCTGGCACTCATTTTAGGGTCTGGTAACCACAAGTCACGATGCGTTTCTTTGACTGCCAAACTCTCAAGCTCATCGGCTCCTCAAAAGCCCCTTCATCGGTAGAGGATCTCATATCGGCCGCGAATGACTTAGAAGATATTGTAAGTCTCCTTCTACCCCGAATAGCAACTCACGCAGGCTCGTCAGCGCACCCAATGGCCTGCATCTGCACTATCCCGACTGTGCAGGTACCGAGGCCTTGGTTGTCATTGATCCCGCAGTAGATCACGCCATGTATACAGCCGCGCTGGACCACGACTGGGATCAAGTTATTCAGACACACGTCCGCACATGCGACGGATTGGACCTCTGGGTTGGTATTGGCCTGGGAATTTACAGTCACGAGTGTCGATCTGAGCCGGTCAGTGAGCGCGAATAAATGTATATAGATAAAAGAGTAGGATGAGTGAGTACCCGAAATGCTGTATTATATACACGAATTTCATAAATAGAGAGAGCTTTAGGTCCGGCATAATTTTGTATTACAGCTTCTCGATATCTGCGTTGATTCTAGTTTTCAATTGAACCTAAAGCCTGTATATTCATCTCTACATGTGTATTCAATCATTTTGGGTAGGACATCCTAAAGGTAGAAAATAGGCTGCAATGGGGGACCACACATTTGGTCTGTAAATATAATACTCTCTCTAGCTTTCTAGGTTTCAAGATGGATGATAATGCAAACACATAGTGACCAAGTTGAATCTTTCGCATTCCCATTGTGACCAGCATTCACACCTTTTCTGCGCATTCACGGCACAACGAACTTCAGGACTTCTTACCGTTTGACAGCCCGTAACAGGCCATATCTTTTACGAAATCGTTCAGAAGTCACCCTATTCAGTATCGTGAAGTGACACTGTTGACAGCGCCATGGGATAACAAGTCCAACCCCCACATCTTCCGAAAAGCTCATAAAGTGATTACGAGAATCGATACTAGCAGTATCACAACACGAGAGATCAGCGACGATCGTCTCTTGTTCCTGCGCCAGCCTCACAGCCTTATCACACCGCCGAAGGGCGCACGAGCCTCGAGCATTGGGCTGTAGCTCAGGGCCGCATCGCATTGTGACCTCACGGGGCGTGTAGCTAACACGAATGTGCGCATATGCATCATAGCCACGACGTCAATAGGCAAACGTACCTCTACATGACTCTTGCCTCACGATTCTCACAGCTATAGCCAGGGATCTTGAACGAGACACACCTCATGAGAAACAAAGAATTAGTTCAACATCACGTAAGCGATGCGACAGTGTCGGTATTGATAGGGCGGAAAGGCGCTGTCGAAGTTGCATGCATGGCATACGACATAGTCTGCTAGGAATAGCTAAATGCGCCGATCATATACCAGGATAAGTATAATAGTTCACAGTTGTCAGTGGCGTCGGTTTAGGCACCGCGGCGTGAAATACTTACACAGCTTGTCGTGGTGATCATTGCTATTGTTGGAAACAAAAGCTTTAGGTTCGTACTTTGAACCGCGGGCCAGGGAAGTGTTCCAGAAGAGTGCTCCGTGGGATTAAGAATAGACTGCGGAAGCTAGAGATGGAGGGGTTGCATTTCGGCGGCATCTCAGGGTCTTTTCTTCGTTTTCCCATCCTGCAAGGGGGGTTATGGGAGAATTCCATGGCGTAAATCCCAGTTCCTGATGGCCATATCACTGTACGGAAGTGATCGACGCTGATCTTTGCCTATAAAGTATTCAGTTGGGTTGCATCCTCACCGGACATTTACCGACGAAGGGTCTCACCGTGGCAGTGCAGGGCCCTGCAGAATGATGTGATAAAATGCAGGGCACACCCACTCGCCACCGGTACAAGCCGTACTACGGAATGGCGGGATGGGGCCTGCGGAGCGGCGAACACGAGCTCTCGTGCATAGGCAGCTCGTCTCCCCGGGACTTCCGCCATGCCGGGGACGTGAGACCGCCAGCGGGAAGTCCTACATTAGGAGAGGCGCCGTGGTTGATCATGCCCAGGTCGTCTGCCCCAGGAAATGGGATGGCGGCTCCGGCCACCGGCCGAAAGAGCTTTGGTATCCAAAGGGAATCTGGACGGGGCCTTGTTCTATGCGCTTAGTCTCTAATGACTGTAGCAATGAGCATATCGGTTAGGTCCAAGAGAGCATAGGGCAACTGTGGTATCTACTCTGAATCAATTTGAGGCATTCGTCGGTTGCCCGGCTGTAATACAGTGTTCCTAAAAATAAGAGCTGTGCCGATTCACACAGGGACTGACGAGATTGGTGATGAAAGATCTACAGATAATTCGTTCCGGGCCAGTCAGAAAGTACATGCGCGGATGGCTGTGCCTTTTTTGGGGTGGTGTTTTACTGAGAGGCTGTTGTGATCAGCGGCCTATCCAGTTCGGTGGGTGCTTTCATAAGGGTCTTGAGCAAAGACGAGGTAGGAGGCGACAATGATCTAATGATCTGCGTGCTGAGTACCTAGCTTGGTAGAGAAGCCGAAGACGTGTGCAAGGTCCCTGCGAGCACAGCCACAGGTGCTATTGAACTGCTGAACCACTGGAATCGCTGAACCAGTGCCTGTGCAGCAGCAGGTACAGTACTTTATTATTATTATTAGAAGACACGTGCGTTGACAGGTCCAAGTCAGTCCTAGCGTGTTGCTGGTAATGATTGAGCGCAGTATCCAGTCGTGCCAGTCAGTATCCAGTCATTCAGTATCTGCTAGAATAGAGTAGCTGTTGTGCGACTTTGGGTGTTTGCATATGTTGGTCTCTGAGAGGTCCAAAGTAGGTGGACTATAGTAGCCCCTGACAGAGAGTGTATAGGCGAGTGCATGGAAGGACTTCTTGGAGTGGTGCTCGCGTGCAGTAGCGTGACACATGATATTTGATGGTGGACGAATGAGATAGAGAATATGTTGCTACGGAGTGCGAATGTCCTCAGGTATATTTTTGTTTTGTTTTGTGGTGTGTTGTTGGAAGAAATACGTAAGTAATCACGCACAGGCTCAATACCGCCGGGTAGATCGATCTAAGCGGCTAGCTATCATACTCTAGTAACAACCCTGCTACAGTATTTGTGTTCCTCCCGAGGTACCAACTACATGTCTGTACAGTACAGACAATAGGTGAGTAGAAAAGACTTAACGGTCCAATGGGTATAGAACTAAGCGCCCCTAGGTAACTATACAGATTGCTGCCCTGATATTGATGCCGGCGGCGCCAAATTGCAACGCAATGTTGTAAAGAGCTGCTCAGGCATGCGTCACTTAGCCATCTTTGGATAACGATGGCTGACCAAGCGGCAGTAATCAATAGCAGTATGCACACGCACAAGCAAGGCCGTGGCAGGATGATGATCAGGACAGGTAGAATTATGAGAAGTCAAGCTCGCGAAGCTAACTGGCTGTCGCGGAATAGTCAAGACAGCGTGTCGCGGGCGCACTGTCGCCATTATTGTATATGCTCAGGGGTCTCAACGGCATTACGATATGGTGAGCTTATGATCTGCGAAGTATGTACGGTGTAGCCCTGGAAGACACCAGGCTAAGTAGATAGCTGGCCTGACCATTCCTCGATGCCTGTGTGTAGAAACCAATACCATTCAATGACAGCACTTCTACCGAAAATGGCAATAGAGTTAGCATTGGATCGAATTGGCGAACCTTTGAGATCTTCCAAGCAGAGTTCAGTGATACTAGGTTGGAGACGAAGACATGGGTACGCCTAATGTCCGCAATTTGAGCGGTTGAAGAGGCATAAGGATTTCGTCAGCAGGGGTATCACTTATTGTACAGGCGCTGGTAATTCCACTATAGCGCCTCTCTATGCGTGGCGGAACTGTGTCTCGTTTGAGCGTTACCGTGGGGTAAGTTGATGGGATTGCGACAGCAACAAAAGTTGAAGCATGTGGAGCTCTTGCGAGCTGACAATATTTGTGGCTGAATGAAGACAGTATAATCTTGGCACTCACACAAGGTGCACAATCTAATTCATTCACCTTGCACCCAAAGCTTGGCATGCAAACTGCGTTGAATACTGTACGGCGCGCTCAACGATTAGAGCCCCAGCTTCGACAACAGATATCCGAAGCAATCCAGTGAAATAACTCAGTGTACCGTCTTTAGAGGTATAAATCTAAGGATTCAACATATTATCAGTAGTATTTGAGGGCTTCTTAGTGTGATTCCTAAGGCAGGCCAGATGAATTTAGAATCTCACTATAACTCCATAGATTCAAAAAGTCTCCTCTGTTAGATATGGGAAGTTGGGATGGATTCTAGATGCTGGAGCAGCATTCTCGGCTGAACCGCTCATCTGGTGACAGCGTTATACGGTTTCAGATAATATCTGCCGTTTGGCTGGCTCCCGTGATATCGGGCGGGTTCTATGAGGCAGTTATCTTACTGCATCAGGCCATACTATGTAGCGTTTCATCCATGAGACATGGCGTATTATGAATGCTATTGGGTGGGCGAATGTCTCAAGCAGGGGCTAGCCTAATGCAAAGCACACTCTGGCCATCGCCACGTAGGCGACTGCCCACTGCCGATAGTATTATCAACAGAGTCAAGAATGCTAATGTATAGTGAATTAGTCTTTCTAGTCCGTGAGGTACAGCATCTAGTGCTAAGGCGGTGTGACGACGGGGAGACGGAGCTAGTCTTCAACTGTCGCTGGTCCTAATTATGCATTACTGGTGAATCACCACGAGGAGTCTCTCTTGACACCAAACTAGATTAACATTCAATACCAGACCGAGACGTGAGAGGCGAGCAACGACAAGGTGCCTCTTTATTATCATATCTGAAATCTTCGTCGCATAGGACGCGAGTGAATAGTTTGTTTAGCGGGAGATTGTTCCGAAATGGCGGCTATATCATAATTATATGCTTATTCTCGTATTCTTAGTAGTACGTAGGTAAACTGTTAGTTGTGACACTTACTCAAATAATCCGAAATATTTTATAGGAGCTTAGCCACTACGTAATCACGTTGGTTATGCTAGGGAGAGTTCGCCTTTTCGAGATAATATGGGAAATCTGACATAGCAAAGTCTGATATGGGGCGCCTAGAGCATCCATTCTTCAGGCCACTTCTTATGGCCCTGGCCTTAGAATCTCCTTGGTATGACGATGAGTTATAAGCAGAGATATATCGTACGTTAGATATAGACTTGCATGTCCGAAAAGGACGCAGGGGAGGCCTCTTGTACTGAAGGGCGGTCAGTAGCTACCTGGTTGGGTTAGTAAACAACCACTGCTTCGCCGGAACACAGCATCCTAGTATCCTATGGTGTGTACAGATGGATAGCATGGTAACGAAGCTTGTCGATGCTAAGCAGATCATCTATGAGAGGCAATAGCTTGCGACGCGTATACACGTGCTATTTTGCCGGGGAAGCCCCAGACGAGTACTCTAGTTGGGACGTGTCTTCATCAGAATATAGGTTCTTCGTCCATCTCAATAGAGTTTCCCATCTATAACGGATAAAATCAGTTTGGAAGTATGAGACTAAATTTGCTGAGCAACGATTGTCCGAACTTCTCGTCGTAAAGGTGGTATGTAGTTGAAACCGCAGACAGGCTATAAGATATCAGATAAGTCTTAGATCCTCATACGTGGTGACATCTCTAAATCTTGCTCTTCGGGTTCGGAAGGTTCCTATAGACGTAACGACGGAGTTTAGGAAGCTAGCTCGGCATAAAGATAGGGATTCATGTCTACTATCGTACTGATAATAAGCCTCGAGAGCCCCAGTCGGTATCAAACTACCCAGACAAGCGATAAGGATTTGACATCGAAATGAGGCCACGATCTAGATTGGAAGCACCTCAGAGATTCAGGAGCGAAAGATGCATGATGGAGCATAGCGTCAGCTCATAAACGGGTTGATTACATTTAGATTTCCTTAGAGATAATGGTGGGAACGAGGGCATGGAACTGATGAGGTGGACCAAATATCGCGATATGCAAAGGCTTTCAAGAGGATCAACGAGAAGGTAGAGCTGGCAGCAGTCGGAGCTGGCCGTCTGGTCCAGTACATCAATACTAACCTTACAATGTAGGTAGTGAACATTGGTGCATAGCAGCATATGATAGCGTAATCTACAACGTCAGATTAGCGGGTCGTAGGAAGATTGGACACCCCCAATCGAAATTCGAGCTTATTAGGTAACCTGTTGTATCGTTGTACTACACAGTGCCCTATAAGTATGATAGTGTAAAGCTATGCCGCAGAGGTATATACGCGAAGACTGGATCATGACATCAAGGATCGTACGTATACCTAGGTGTGCATTAACGGGGTACTCCAACATTACCCACAAGCTCGTAGCGAACATTGAATGCATCTAGCAAGCCACGAATGCGCGCCCTTATCGACAGAGGCACAGTAGTGATGTATTGGTGCTGAATTTTGGACACTGTACATCGAAAAGACCCCACTTCAGCCAAATCACATGCATTAAGCCATCTCAGCCTTTCTGGCTCTGGTGCTTCTTTCTACGTTGTTATGTGCCTACAATAACTTTTACATATTTTAGAGTGCTTCCTAGGGGAGGACTTTGTTCATTGTTAATTTTATTTTCTTATTAAATCTTATTTAACGACCAAGCCTGTCTTTTTGCGTTTCACCTTTTTTTTTTATAGTAACATCGTCTACTTGGGCGAGATGGGGCCCGATCAGATGGAACGGCTGAGCGGCGCCGTTAAGATCTGTCCGTTTTCGATCCTCGACTAAACCTGCTGGGTCTGCACTTAGCGCCTCGATTCTCGCTGCTAGCTTAGCGCAGTCGCCGGCCACCTGTTTTGGTTCACCAGCCTGATAGCGCAGCGTATGCGGCTTAGCCTTGGCAAGCACGTATGCGTACCACGTGCAGATTACCTCGCTGCTGCTTTCCAGTATAACTAATAAGAAATAAAAGGGCTACGACAAGCCAACGGCGTCGAAACTAGCAACTGGCGCCGGCCCCAATTACACGCTCAGAAGCCCCATTCTGGCCCCCTGAAACCCATAATATGAGCCGATTTAACATTATACGTACACTTTTTAGCTAAGTCGTGCTTTCAATCTACCTAATGTGGATTCTGACCGTACTGACTGGTTACAAGAGATCTTCCAAAAACATAGACGATATTCTATCGCACGGACGGTCTTACAAAAAAAAAAAAATTTAAATAAATAAATATAAAAATTAGGAAAATTAGGAAAAATAAAAAATCTCGCTTTAGTTAGTGTACCTCGAAGTATTCATGTACCATCATGTAACAGGCCCTGCCGCGGCTGAAGCGCCTTATATCGCCTGGTTCTCTTTGGCTTACCACGTCGCCATCCCATGTCGGTTCAATCGTTTGGGCTTCGGCTATCGATGCTATCTGAACGAGTCACATTAAAGGGTTTGGAAACGAGGGTAAAATCCTCCTGTCCAACCAGATGCGCCTAACCGTCTATGGATATTTGTGACTTGGTTACTGTCCACAGCTCTAAGTTCTCGTGATCAGCTCATAATCGATCCTATCATGCTGGCGGCAACTCTTCAAGGTTACCGAATCTTAGGCGCTTGCTTTTAACATTATGAAAGGTGCCCTCTTGACAACTCAGGACAAGGCTTAAGAAACCAACATGCGATGGCTACATTCTCTCACTGTACAGCGCTTATGATTTTTGGCCCGGAACATAGAGTCTTCATCATCTCATGTGACCGAATGTGGCCTATACGACAAAGTCAATAACTGTCCTTGCATAACTCACTAAGGTTAGCCATTACACTTTATTCGACCCTTTTGTCTTGGCCGCTAATGGGGATCCTCTACCAAACCTTCAATTTGGTCGAATTCAGCGGCATAAATCGAACAGATGGCGAAGTAAATGTGCAAAATAAATCCGATCTCCAACGAGTCTGAAGGTATTTCGCGACGATTCCAAAGAAACTCAAATAGGGGCAGAAGAAAACAAGCTCAGCTCTAGCTCGCCGAATAAGCAACTGCCAACGCAAGTCTGATCTGGTATTGAGGTTTCACCTGCCGCTGTTCTGCTCGCGTCTGAGACTCACCGCCACAAGCAGGCACGGTAGGACGTTGACGCAAGATCATCAGCGGTACCAGCGCATAGCAAGATCAGAGTCGATCAGCGAACAGCCAGACAATGTGATGCCTGAGTGGAACGGTTGGGGATGATACCAGGACTTCCTTACTTATCAACTAATGGCTGGACACGACAGCATTCCTGCACGGACAGTATAATCTCTTGTCCGAATTTGATCCCCGCAAAACTTATGCTGCTATACACCTACTAAAGAGGAAACATGATGTAGTAATTGTCCCGATGCAGATTTTGACCCTACCGTGGCTCACGCAAATGATATTTCTTATTTCAGTACGTTGAAGATAGAGGCCAGCCTTTTAGGCAAGGGAATTTTGGCTTCTTTTGGTGACTTGATGAAACGGTGGCGCTCCAGCATCATCCACTCTATCGTTCATGGCGTTCATCTCATCTCGATAATCACTCTTGAGTATCATGGCACGAATCTTAAGACCCTCTCTCGTGTGGCTTGAGCACAATCGGGAGTTGTTGGAGGCACTCTTATTCCCCTATCGACTAGAAGCCCTATATACAGGATATTAAGGATGGATGGACGCACTGCTAGGTCGGACTCGGTTGCCTGTTACGCCTGACCGACAGCAACGACTCTTAAGCGTGCATTGCTAATGAGTAGGATCGTTCAAATTGCAAGGGGCCCATGCCCTTGCTCGTGCCGAAGAACATAATCTACTAGAAAGTAGTTATAGGTCACGTTCAACAAACTTCTGTGAATTGATTTTCATTTTGCCCACACATTGACGCATTATTTACTTTAAATCATTAAGCGCAGCTTAACGAAGTGGTCGTCCTAGTCGACTCGTTGGCATAATATCCAAATAAGACCTCTCCCAACAACCGCTACCATATCCTCCCACCCCCAGTCAATAACGTAGAGTTAGCTGTTGAAGGTTCTGTCGGCTCTATAACGAAACTCTTCTGTGCCCTTAGCTCAAGGTCAGGAAGAGCGACGAAGACACTATTGCATGTCAGGACATCTTAGCCCCTTTCACCCTCCTTCTCCCTTTCTCTGTGTATGTGTATAGGTAATCACAATGGCCCTAATCCGTGTACATGTGTAATCACTAAATTGTCGCACAAATCAACCAAAGCCGTTCATTTTGACGCGCGGATCTGTGCGGTATTGTAGATTATTTTTAGGGTAGATGAAGGCGATGGGAGAGACAGCGTGCATGTGTAGCAGTGAATACTTCGCCGAGGTACAGCGACATATACAAAGGAAAGAAGTACCAAGTACGTGTACTGTGCGCAAAGCAAGCCCGGAACAGGGGGGTGGTCCACCGAGGGGAAGGTACCCAAGTACCTAACGTCCCATGGGCGATGTGTGGACTTGGTGGAACGGGGAATAGTGGGATAAGGCCAGGTAGGTGGCGTGAAATCAATGACTTTTTACAAAACACGCCCCCTCAAGACTCAAATTCTCCACCCCCACCCCCTAGCCACCCATGTGCGCGCACCTATTGCCACAAGCACCTTTGTCATGTACAGTACCTGCTGCAGCGGTAGACTCCGTGTGGCTGACCTCACCCGAAATCATCAGGTGCTACCTAATGGGTCTGCTATTACTTCTCTCGCTGTCATGGCCGGTATCCCGTGCCTTAATGCCTACATACCTACATTCCCAGTACGCATACATGTAATTATTGACTGGATGGCCACTTGCACCCACCATCCTCTGGGAGTCTAAGCCTTAACGACATCCCCAGCAAGCAGCACATTTGATTGCATTCACCTACATAGGTACCAACGTATTCACTGGTTTACTTCATACCTATCTTAAGCCGTTTTCCGATACGACTGACGTCGCTGGTCCTCCCTCCTCCCTCCCTGTCTTCTACTCTCTGCGACAATGAAGATCAGATGCGAACAAGTACCTCGACTATTGCCTCCCACAGAAACATATTAGAAGCCGCAAAAGTACTTGTATCCACCAGGTCGCCCACATCGTTTCGGCCTTGTTAGTGAGCCTTTATTGTTATAATTCAACGGCCGACTGTTATTAGTTCAGCTCATCTCTCGCTCGCTCAATTTGTGTGTCAAATCGTCGTCGGTCGCTTTGCTTTTTCGCATCATCTATTCCGCTCGCTTTTTTACCTCATTTTGCCGCCTCTTCTTCAATTTCGAGTTCCAATTCCACCATTTGGGTACGCCCCTCACGATCGTTCGACCATCTACAACCGCGCGCCGTTGCGAGACAGTGCAGCCAGCCCCAGCCCATGAGTACCAACTGACTATAGCAACCAACCATTAATCACTTCAAGCCTCTGTCTCTCTTAACAAGTGCAGCTTGTGCATAAGCATAATTCCACCCGCGGACAAGTCATCGGGTTTTCTACCGAGCTAGCCCGTCAGCCGTTTCATCACCCTCTCCTCCTCTCCCTTAGCCATCCGCACCAAGTACTTGTAAGAAGTACGAGGCTCATTTCGAGAAAGCCACACTTGCACTGACGCTTTAATTTTTGGACTGGAATCCCAGTCAACCTACTTGTTTGCACAGTTCCCCCCTCGAGTCTGGATTGTGCGTGAGAAGAACTCGTCTTAATTTCCCCATCTGGGAAGCTTTTGCGACTGGCTTCGTTTTGCAACCTTTCACGGTTCTGCTGTCTTCGTGACAGCAACCGTTTGAGCCGCCTTCCTGATGTTCCGCCAAAGGTGAGCAACTATGACTGCATCACACCATCTCCCTCTCCGCGCAGCAACAGCCTTTATGCGTAAATATATATACGCGCGTGCGCGTCGCGCTCAAGCTGAAGCATGAAGCGCATCGTGACATTCTACTCAGACCGGCCTTAGAAACGATGTCCGCGTACGCTTGCTTCCATGTTACTGAGGAGTTGCTAGTGCGGACTTCGTTCCATAACTAGTCCCAAGGTCAACATGATAGAAGCTTACGGCTGTGCACGCGCTATAATTCTTCTCATTTTCCTACTTCTCTGCTATATTGCTAACAGCGCGCTTGCGACTGTAGAACCAGTTCACAGAAACCCGGGGATGAGCTACTAGCCAACTTCCGACAACAGTTTCCAGAGATTACCACAGGACCAGCGTCCTCCGCAACGGCGACGCAGCCGACCCTAGCAGTTGACAACTCGGTCATTGGTCCTGCAGCACCAGAGCGGTATGTGTTAATATCTTTTTCTTTCCATGCGCACACAAGATCACCATCTTTCTTCCCTCTTGCTACGTCGCTTTCCCCCCAGCAACCCAGGGAGATGAGACGGTGCGGGACAGCAGTCATGGTCTTAGCCAGCTGAAAAAGCTACTTGCGACACCAAAGTGAGCGCGGGGTACTCCGGCCGGTCGCCCCCATGCCAGCTCCTACGCCTCCCTATGCTGAGCTCTACAATAAGTCGCCGGAAGATGGAACAGTCTCAGAAGAAGCCGACGAGTTGAAAATACCAACGCTAACTAACATTTGGGTGTATAGACATCACCATGCTGGCCAAGATGCCTTCCGGGATCAAGATCCCACTCCGAGAGCCTCTGGGGCTGAGTGGAGATTCACGCCTTCATTGCTAGACCCCAATTCTTTCTCCTTCAGCACTTTTGCGAACCAGCCGCCGGGCTACTACACCCCAACGCCTGGCGGCACCAATACGCTCTATCACCCACAGGCCGGTGACTTGCACACGCCGTCTCTTGGTCTGGGGATGGGGCTCAACACCCCGTTGTCTCTTCCCACGAGCGAAGGCGCTATCCACGCTGGGCCGGGTATGATGGACCTTTCGCATTTTCAACATTCCATAGTACCTCAACAGTTTCATCCACACTTTAACCCGTTCATACAACCAACTCCCCAACAGTCTTCTTTCGCCCCATCGTCCTTTATTCACCATGATACCGGTTACGAGACGATGGACCACGATGGTTCTCCGATCAGTTCAGATGGACCAGGAGAGCGAGTGGGTTCCCTGGACGCTACTTTCCACTCTCAGTCGCCGCCGATGATGGGTTTTCAGCCGAGGCAATTCGGTGTCCCTATGAGTCATACGCTCCCGCCTTCAGCAGACAAGTTCCGCTTCCACTCTACCTTGAATGCGCCTACCGCTATGATTAAGCATGCCGATGAGATTCCGGTAACGTATTTGAACAAGGGACAAGCCTACTCATTATCTATAGTTGATACCGGGCTGACAATACCCCCTCCTCTCGGCACAAAATACCGAACATTTATTCGCATTTCATTCGAGGACGATCAACAACGTCAGAAGCCCGGTGTCTGCTGGAGCCTGTGGAAGGAGGGCCGGGGGACGAATGAGGCGCATCAGCGAGGGGGTAAGCTCCAAGCTGTCGAGTATGTTGAAGCCGGACAACCGGTTGAAGGGGACGACAAGCGGACCCGAGTTGAGCTTGAAACTTCTTCGTTTGACGGGTTCTGTGTAATGTGGACACCCGGCATGAATGGTGCCGCCGAGTGTAACATTGCGGTCCGTTTCAACTTTTTGTCCACTGACTTTAGCCACTCTAAAGGCGTCAAAGGCATCCCGGTTCGTCTATGTGCCAAAACCAGCCTCGTGTCGCTAGCCGAGGCTTCTCCTTCCCCGGAACCTGTGTCCGAATTATGCTACTGCAAAGTTAAGCTCTTTCGGGACCATGGCGCGGAGAGGAAGCTGTCCAACGATGTGGCTCATGTCAAGAAGACGATTGACAAACTGAAACAACAAATCGCTCAAGCAGAAAGTGGAGGGAAAGACTTTGGAAAGCGGAAACGAGGTGGCGCACACACCAAAGGGCAGGATAATCAGCGACCTGGGAAAGCTCCAAAACATAAGAGAACCTGGTCTATGTCATCAACAAGTTCTGCGGGTGGCGGGGCCACACGGCCTTCGCTCGAAGATGACCTGCACTTCAAGCTTCAAACTCTACAGGACATGTTCACCAGCACTCGCCCCGTGAGCATCCTCTATCTGCGTGGGGAAGAATTGGACGATCCGGATCTTCATCCTGTCAGCCTCCATGGAGAGCCAGCAGATATAGCCAGGGTAGACTCAAAGGACAGCGTAGCATGGCAGGTTCGAAGTGCAAGGAGCTCGGTAGCCGAATCGTCTCTTGTCTCACCTTCGCCCAGTTCAATGTCTTTACAATCACAAGCGACCGGCGCAGCACCATGGACAGAGGGACGTACCAGCGGTGATCCGTCAAGCTCCCGCCAGCTGTCAGATCAGCCAACGAAGGTTGCTAAGACAGATGATGCCGGCAACCTAAGTGGATGGATCGAAGCGCTTGGAGTAGATCCATCTTATAAGCCGCCAACTGAAAAGCCAACGAAACCGATTGCATGCTTCTTCATAGCCCGAAAGCAGCCTGGAGAAGTAGACAAGCACGAACTGCACAGGGCCGTCTATCTTACCGAGCGAACCATTTCCAACTTTGTCTCTCGAGTTGCTGCGAAATGGGGTCTTAACTCCGCCGCAGTCACTCGAGCCATTCATGTGCTGGATAGCGGTTTAGAGGTCGAAATAGACGATGATGTGATTCGCGAGCTATCCGAAGGTCAAGTGATGGATCTCGAAGTCGCCGAGGTAGAGTTGAATGTGCCCCAACCCAAGAGAGAATGGGAGTTGATGGCGGTCGATATCCCCGAAAGCGATAGGAACTCGACTCATAGCGTGTTCCGCACTACGACCGGCCACGAGCTACGATTTACATTCTAATCCAGTACATATTCAGGGCGATTGGTGGATCAGGCAGTATGGATGCAGTTATAGAAGATGGAGGATTAAATTTTCATTCTATCCGACTAATGAACAAACGAATACGACGGGTTTCTTTTGAGTTTACGGCGTTCCGAGCGGGTACAAACAAAGATACCACTCCCTTCAAGGGCTATTTTCTTTCCTTAACTGTATTCCCAGTCCGATGTACCGCGATGACGAATAGATGGGAGACTAAATATCGGTTGGGCACAAATACACCTTGCAACTTGAGATTTTGTTCGTCGAAGGGGCCAGCTGTTTGGTGAACCACGCCTATACACACACTTATACGGAGATGATTATACACACAGCTTCATCTGCAGTGCTGGACATTGAAGGTTACCTGCTCCCGTTCACCATGTCTACTTCACATAAAGTATTATCATATTACTATACTATCACCCGGTGGTCCCTAGGGAAGTGTTGGACTAATGTCAAATGTATCTAATATTGGCGGAATGTTGGACCAAGTCTGTCGCCTTGGTTTACCTACCTAGGCATGCTAAACATCTTGAGATGGCTTAGCGGCTACACATAAGTTCACATTAGGAAACAACATCAAATGACTTACGTACGTAGTAGTATTAGTCGCGTCCATTGGCATTGTGAGGTCTCATTTTCATGTACTATGCGCTGTTGGTACCTGCATCAGCTTATTTCCGACCCTTGATACCCGGCCGCTGCAAAGGACGGGTATGATGCCTACTTTGAGGACCGTTGCCAGCCTACGAGTACAATATTGATCCCAGCCTAGAGCTTGCACCGAGATTCGAGGCCCTCGTCGGCATATGTACAATTATGCTGATACGTAGTTATGAAGAATCCACTCTTCACCCAGCGATTTTGCTCCTCCAGCATGAAATCAATTTGATTAAAATCGCAACTCATGACGAATCGGGATTGGCTCCGATCAGCGAATCAACAGGGATTCTGGAACAGTCCATGCCTATTTTCCGTCATGCGAACTCTGCACTTTGGCGCACCTGACTTACTCGTTCAAGGAAAAGCTTAGTAACGGCGGCATTTGGCTATTAACCCCTTCAAACATGCTCCTCATTAAACCGATGGGTAAGGAATTACGCCCAGGAGGGTCGCCTCCGCTATAAGTGACGAGCCTAGTTGAGCAATATCAGGCCCTTCCCGCCGGAGCGGATGAGTGATCCTAGCCCTTGTTCCCACCGCGACGTTGCGTAGGGAAGCGCGCGCCTAGAACACCCGGCCTGCTAAAGCTGGACGCCCTATCATCAGGGATGCCCTGGACGGTCTAGCTAGCTCATCTCGGACAAAGTATGTACCTTGCCCTCAACCCTTCGATATTTCACCTACGCTAGGGCCTACTTGAGGACGAACATATGAAATTGCTGAGACATATTTGCTATAATATGTATTTGGAGATACTTCGCTAGTCTAGATACTATAGCGCTCGAGGGCTAAGAGATCCTCTGTTTCTTGTGTATGTAATCACGCCGACATATCGGGGAGAACTCCAGGGGTAGTAGGAGCCCCTCTTGATAGCCCTAAAGGCCACTGTGGCTTTAGTAGCTATAGTGGCTACAGTGGCTTGACCCTGGCAAAACGCCCCGCCGCTAGGCCACCTCTAGTCCACTACGTATGGTGCTAGCTAATTAAGTTTGGCCCAACCGGAGGTTTTCATCCGCTCCATCTGTCCCCCGCAGAAACATGAAACGTCGAAACGGGCCTTTGGGGAATCCCTTCATGCCAACTCTTATTACAGCGCAGTCATCCCCTACAACATCGTACTTAATCTGAATCCCTCTTATTAGACCGCCGGCAACTCATAAAAGATAAGATTCTCAAGCAAAGCGGTGTCTCTCGATGATTGGCAATACACAATGGAATCGGAAATTAAGTGTCGACTGCGTGGTCTGAAGTGAGCGCAAAAGGGTAATCCAATCATGCCGGTGGAGAAGAGGAAACAACCGGATCTCGTTGCCGCGCGCACTTCTGTCGCATTTCACGACGAAGCAAATATTGCTTGCAACGTCTACAGTAATGTTTCAACAAGATACCACTGGAATCGCTCCTCAACAATTTATCGAGTATGAAACGTCGTCAGCTCGTCTACAGTCCAAGATCACGCGACTTTGTGAGGTGTGTGCGCAGCAATTTGCCCATTTCGCCAGGCGGTCAGACTTCAAGGGCTATGGTGAAAGGACAGGCGCTAAGGTTAGAAAGATGGAAAAAAAATAAGCATACCACTAACCTTGCGTTCGAACACTACAAAGCTATTGGCAGTCTGAGCACTTACTCTAACCAAGGACCAAGCTTCTCTGGGTCGAGAACTCGAAAGGAATCAAACATACCCCACCCTGTCGCCTCCATCATTGACGAGAGATCACTCGGGTCAAGCGGCTATTGCTAGATGCCCTTGGACTGTGGACTCACAGAATAGATACCCTGTACGAGCCGAAAGGCAGTCGATAAGGACCGCATGCTCTGAATCTTGAAGGCCTCAGCTATCGTTCGACCTCTCCATCAGTCTGGGCACGGGAAGGCCGTGCGTACTAAAAGACGGCAAGACGTTGGAATCGCTTGTGAAGCCACGATTCGATGAGTCAAGCCACGCCAGCGTTCGAAACTTTCTTCTGGGCCTGAGGCAGTGCAAAGTCCGTCTGGACTTCCATCGCCAAGCATTAACCTCCTATGGCGAGTGGCTTGCGTGTTCTGTCTCTTCTTCGCAAACGACATCATGATAGGAGCTCACTACCAACCCGTGGCTAGAATCTTCGTCGTGCTTTAGCTCTAGACTTTGCCTTGCAGCGCAGCATAAGTACGCTACAGCCATACAGAGATGTTGAGGTAGAATGACCGCGTAGCGAGCAGTACAACCTTCTGAACAATACCTAATCTTACCTGAGTTCGCTATTTTTACTGGGATACCGCTGTCTCGTGGTAGCCCTCATCTATACGCCTAGGAAGAAGACTAGGAGGTTTCCCACTATTGAAGCTAGTGGAAGCCGTAATGTACCAGCAGCCACTAGCACGACTCTTGTACTTTCTCCGAGAGGGTAGGTACCCTAACAGTATACCTCGATACCATTACTCAAACCCGTACGACTACGATCCTACCGAGGTGATATGACTCTCCTGCATCGCACACTTAGAAGTAGCTGTGGCGGTACGCTAACTGGATGACCGGCGCGTGTCACAACGGTCTTACGCCAAATCACCATTGAGCTATGGATTCAACGGCGCGTCTCCTGCCAAATATACTAACTATGCCACTACTGCAGGCTGCGTGAGCCGGTCGGTATCACTATCAATCAAATTTCGAGCACTAGAAATGCCTCGAACTTATAGGTATCGAAACGGATACTAGCAGCTTGATCCCGTACCTTAGGCCAGCACTTGATTAGAAATTAGAAATCAGTTTCTCACCGCCATGCTGACGCCGACAGCCGATTGGGGGTCAATGAACGCTTTTCTTCCGACGTATGACTCGTCCCGGCACGTCCTTTTAGTATCTGCTCTAACCGTCTCGCCTCATACAGCTATACTCTAATACAAGCGATAAGGCATTTACGGCATTCAACATAGCTTGGGCATCACTGCGCGAGGAAGGACTGACTGCCATCAGTATTCATCGGTCCATCGTGCATGAAACTCACCAGTGAATCACGTTAGTTGCCAGCAGGCTCAATGATAGGTTGTTATGGAATACCAGTATGGTGGTGTAACCGCAGCCAGTAATCTATCTCATGCACAACCACTTGCTGGGGAATTCCCCCTCTCTGCATTTAATGCAGCTGTGACTAACCCCCGTTCGCAGATCATGAAACAGTCAGATGCCTCCAATTGCGGCCGTTGTACCTGTACTTCCACCGTTGTAGGCCAGAGGAGCTCGCACGCGAAACGCCACACATTGTTCAGACTACAAGGTGGTAAACAATTGAGCTCATCTCGGGAGGCTTGAGCTCCGAGTGGACCCCGGCTCAATAACCCCACGTTACCGACGATGGAATAGACGAGTTTCCATTGCTTGCCGGACACGCGGCTGTAAGGCTGTAAAAGGGCAAACAAACACATCTCGGCAATTGTCCCAAGGACACCTAATATAAGGAACCCGTACGGATCCAGCAGGTAAGCACAGGACGACTGAGCACTTGGGGGGGTTTTTTTTTCCCCTTTCTGAAAGAGACTGCGTAGCTGCAACTATCATTTCCAATAGTGTTACACGTGCGTGCGGCCTACCGGGCGACATGGCACTCCTCAGAGCTTCTCAGTCCGATCTAGATTATTGTCTGAGGTTTAGGAGGCCTCATTTTTACCCACGTGGAATCATGCCAACGAGGTCTGCATGTCTCATCTCAGAGCTCTTCCAATGAAAGCTGTAGAAGGGCATTCTCAGCTATGCAGGGAGGTGAGGGTTGCGGCTCGACGCGCAAGCATAGTCGTCCCACACGACGTCTGGATAACACTATTCGACATTGCTGTCGCTCTTGGGTTAATGATCGGCCCTGTGGCTCATTCACACTAACCCTGCGCGAGCCACAGATGACGCCTAGAGCTTAATAGATTGTTGGAGATTCAAGCCAATAAGAGACAAACGAGTCAAGTCCGTGAGACGACAATGCTTCAAGTGTCAACTGCCGTATCGCCACAATGTGGCCATTTCGTATACAGTACGAGACAGTATCGACGACTAGAGGACGTGAGCCACAGTCACTGCTGTTACGCCCTGGGGTAGCTGCTCTATTCGGTGGCAGGTGTGCGACGACGATGTCGATCGCTGCCCTACAAGCCACAAGCTCCGACGCGAAGTCGGCCTGGTATAGGTTCGCTGATTTTAGGGTAAACAAAGTTGCCACTCCGAGCTACATAGGCGAGAGACTTCCCGACTCAGACGGGCTTATGGCTATGGCCAATGACTTTGCTCCATTGCATTCTCTAATTTCCCCTTCAGGCAGTCGAGACCACCCGCCACAGTCTCTTGCAGGTAGAGTTTGTCCCATCCTCACCTACGATCACCCGGGTACTCCCCAAGGCCGACCTTACTTTGTGTCGAGCAATTCCCCAGGTAGGAGTCTCCGAGGATCACCCATGCAAAACAGCGTTTTGCCGTTTTGCCACTGATGTGGTGGTGCAGAGTCCAAGGCGCAAGGGCCGAGGGTGAGCTGGCGAGCGATGAGTTAAGCCTCACGCGACTCGCGGGACTGACAACCATTGGGGAAGCCACCTCGCGATCTTCACGGGTCTTACGACACCTGCGGCTGGTGCGGACAACTCATCCACAATGATCGACAACAATACTGCCGTTTGGGGAACCAGAGGGGCTGAGAATTTTGCTCTTTAGGTATTTGGGCACTTGGGCATCTACATGCAGTACATAGTAGGGCTATTCGGCCGAAACGGCACGCTATCTGTCGTCCACCACGTCTAGGTGACTCATCTTGACCTCCAAGATCTACGCTCTTGACGCAATTTCGGGGAATAAGACAGGAAGTGAGACGGGAGAGCGGGAAGATGGAACAATTCATACGCTGAGGGACCTGACAAGGGAACGCTCCGTTAACACAGTACGATGCTACATTGTCACGCGGAAAAGAATACGATTGATTCTATTTGTGGATTCGATAGTTGAACACGATTGCAAACTAACTCGGACCGAACAATTATAGTTAAAATCATACTAAAATAAAATAGAAACTAAAAAGGTTTTGTTCGGAGAAATAAGAATTGTATCGTGGAAATCTAACCCCCTAAAAAGAATCCTTGTGACGTCATACTTGGGCAGCCTAGACGGCGTGTCAAGAGGGTCCTATTTTGGCGCTATCTCATCTGCCTAATCTTTCAGCACCATCTCCAACGATCTCTTCTAGACTAAAAAGTTGGAGAAGGGGGGGTGGGGTGCTTGTCCGGCTCAACGCGCCGTTGTGGACATGGCTGTACAGTTATTGCTGTGCTAATTTTTGGTACCTACTTATGTAATGGAAAGTTTTGCTTAGCACCTACACTGTATCTAGCAGCTACTGTCCCGTAGCTAGTAAGGTAGCTACTGCGCCGGTCGGTAGCCTTAGGGCTGGATCGTGGCGACGTGTGGCGATGTGTGGCTATGCTAGCTAGGTATGCATCTCCAGATCTTCTGCCAAGGATTATGGCCCATTGGTTCCGCATTGGCAACCACGCTTCGTCCCTTCCGCCATTTGCCGGTTTCAGAGGTTTAAGTGAGCCGTGCTTGATATGGGAAATGGAAATGGGAAAAAGACACTATTGGAATCGTTGTAGTATACCACGATAGCATCACGCGTGGAAGCGCTGGAATACTTGAGATTTATGCTAGGTGATGATGAGGGAAGTGCTCTGCGAGACTTAGTAGCCTGCTTCTCTGCTGTCCACCAGACATTCACGCGCAAGAATGTCAAGTATTAGACTATCATATGCTTGTATCAAAAAGATATCTAGACTCTTACAGTAAAAGAAAGAAATATACAAGGTGCTGTTTGGTTCACCTAATATGGCGTGTGTATAATAGCATGGCTGTTAATATTGCTAGTCCGATGGTAAATGCTGCGGGTAAAAAAGGTAGGTCTCGGTTACTGGTACTATCTCATAAAGATGAATTATCTCATTCGATCGTTTACCCTTCGTATCATCTAAATTGATCTAAGCTCAGTCTAGCAGGCGTTAGGTGAATAGTATAGCTACTTCAATTATACTATCCTACCCAGTTTAGACAATCAATAATGCGACTATCAATTTCTTGGGCAGTCAATAGCGATAGTTTACTTGCGAACAATGAGGTTGAGTTAACGCAAAAGTTAAAGATCTAGCTACGGAGAAGCGGTGTGAATAAAAATAAACTAAATAAGTCTCATTGGGTTCTAAGGCGCAACCTACTCTGACGGTTACTTTGAAGATATTTATATCTACTTCGAAGGTATGGAATAAGACATAAACACGAAGCGCGCCCCAACATTATTGATTGGTGTGCTACCTACTCATGGTGTACATAGTCTTTCAGTTAAAAGCCCGTACTCGCTGCCACGGCGTTGAGAAAGGAAGTTCTGATCGAGTCGAGTTAGGGACTGGCGAGCACAGCGGGACTAACGAGAGACTCGGATCGTCTTTATGGCCCTGTGACACTTGCAAGGTTGAACCTGCAAGATTCTAACCTGTGGCCTATAAGAGCAGGGGAAGCAGTTCTCAAAATTAGATTCGTGCCTTTTGTAGCATACTCGTTGACGTCCGCCAACCGTGCCAGATATCGAGTAGAACCACTCGAGGCTTTGTGATACTTCGTTCAAGACCGCTTGTGTTTATGTTCTCGTTCTCGCTCCCGCCATCGTTTATTTCTGACCTCATCACATTCAGCATGCCTGAAAGTGATAGGAAACTACATTTTGTTCATATTTCGAAGTTCTTGCCTCGTTGCAATGTCTAGTGAGCTAGACGAACTACTTCAATCCCATGTCCCTTCAATACCGAAAGATGCTTTATCTGGTTTGGCAGGTAATTCAAGAACTGCATGGTAGTTATAATTAAGTCTAAGCAACCACCGGCCTAGACCTTTCCTGGTACACACGTGATGAGACGACTGGAAAGCTGCTGTTGACTTTCACCTAGTAAATTATCTGCCCCATGTTGTCTTTACTTTTCGTATCGCTAGCCTTGAAATATCCGAGAGTGTGTGTATTAAAGGGGTACTGTAGGCTTACATCAACTAAGCGGTAACCGACTAAGGCTATGGGGTGTCGGTACAAGCAGACATATTGTAAAATAGCGAAATATTGTTCGAGAGAGCTGATTTACATACCGGGTATTCAATATACCTGGTCTCCATCACGACGTTCAACCTCTAGATCTGAACCATTTCAAATCAAATCATATCAATATTAATCTGAGGTTCGTGATGCTCAACGGCAGGAGAGTAAGAGTAGTATATTATCCAAAATCACAGTATTTCTGGTATGTAAGGAGCAATGTACGTCAAGTGTGTTAAAAGCCAATACATCATTGTAACGCAGCATTCAAAGAGACCCAGGTGCAGTAAACAAGACAAGACCTAAAATCGCAACCCAAAAAGCAACCAACGGCCCCTCTATTTCAGTCTGCTCTTCTATACTACACTCCTTGCCCTCGACAGTAATATTACTAAGGCGAGCTGGTGCAGGGCTGAAATCCGCCCCCATTGATGCCGCGGTGCGTAATAGCGAGACACTATAGCATTTGGGTTAGTAGTTTCACCTTTAAAGGCAGCCAGAGCGGTTTGAGGAACTTGTGACTCTCTCAAGACACCAGGCTAGCATGAACAGGGGATATTTTGCCTCCTGACCATATACGGAGCAGTAAAATATGACTCCGAGCATTACTTACATATGTGTAGGATCGGGTGCCACCTTGACCCGGATTCTGCGCGATCGCAATCACCCTATCCGGACCCTGGCTGCCCTGGTCGCCTCCTGAAAACACAGGGTCCGTGATCGGGAATTCGAAGAACTTATACCCGCTCTGTGCCGTCTTGCATTCCGGGATAGCGTCCAAGGCCTTCACGACGTCTGCGTCAGTGGGTACACCTTGGTTGTTGCCATATTGCTGAGGGTACGATCGCGTGCCTGCTTTCGCTAACATGCGGGCGACGGTATGTTAGCTGGGTACCTAATGTAGAGAACGAGACCAGAGAGGCTTAGTCCAAGAGACGGGATAAAAAAGGGAGGCGGGTATAACGGCAGAGGAATGGATATGTGAAGGCTTACGCCTCTGATTTGCGGGCACGTTGCCGAAGTTCTGGAGGGCATCGAACGCGTCCTGTACCGACTGCAGGGGCCAGGCCCGCTGATTGGCAGCGGCTATAAGATGATATCGTTAGAAAGTGATGAATAGCGACCCTTTTTTCGGGTTGGAGGTTTCTTCCACCCAAGCTATGGGACACTTACGTCCGCAGGAGACGGGGCTCGTGCTGGCTCTCGCGAAGATCTGGTCCGGTGTTGGTGCTGCTACGACCACGGAAGAGGCCGCTAAGAGAGACAAGACGCTCGTCAACTGCATTTTTATTTAAGAGCCTGGTGGGTTGAGAAGGTGTTCTAATGTATTAGAGGAACGTAAAATATTCTTGTATTCGTGATGCTCTTAAGACTAGACATATAGTTCAGCGTACCAACCGGCCTCTTAAATATGATATGGAGGAGGGGAAATTATGAGTCCTTAAGGAAGCAAACGTAAGCTACCTAATAATTACTGTGTTGTCTTTGCTAAGCTGTATAGCTGAGACACAGTTCATATTCGTCTTTGAGAATAGTGATGTCAAAATCATCACATCGCTGACATAGCCCCTCCAAGTGCGGTAGCAAGAGGATTTAAGAACTGTTTTAAAACTCATTCCTCCTAATCCTTTAGCATAATGTCGATCGCTGTTTAATTTTAGCAGAGCCTTGCCGATAATCACTGACTAAGTGATCTTCAGAAACAGCTGATGTATTGGTACGACCCTGTTATAGACCCCAAGTTATACACAGTTGGGGCTACAACGGATACTGACGAAGGAGGCTTCATGCGATCATCTACGTGAGAAATTATTTGGTGGCCCGGTCATGGCATAATAGCGCTGACCTGGAATAGCGAGTGCTAGTATCAGTCTCGAGCGTGATACTGAAAACAACCCTTCCTCCACAGCGACGGCGATTTCCGGTTTAGCGTTGTAAGTAAACAAAAAAAATTCAAATCTAGATTTCTTTCAACGGTTTACTTGTGTTTAACGCCATGTTATGTTACGTATTACCAGATTCAGTCTGAATCCTAGTCATCTCATCTTTCACCTTCAAAGCGATCTCTCTCTCCTCATCCCCGATACTATCATCCAAGGCAACATCGCCAAGTTTCTTCTTCCACAGTTCCCAATTATCCATACTGAACCCATGTGTCTTGCTTTCTCTGCATAGATTGAATATATGGTTTCCCGCAATGGAGATCCATGCGGAGACCGCAGGAATATACATAGCCGCATTGAAGCGAGGCTCAAGTGAGTCGTCCGGTGGTCCTAGCGCATCTTCCATGCACGCTGGGATGTAGAATGCCATGCCAGACATGCTTTGTGCGCTGACTAGTGCCGTAGCTGCAAATGAGGTGGCGTTGAGAAGCCTGGTTTTCTGAGCGAACCACTCGCTGAGCTTGATGCCGTCCTCGAGACTTTTGTAATCAAGGTCTGTTTTTTTGACAGGATTAGAGAAAAGCGCATAGACTTTCGCCTAGAAAGATCAAGGTGAAGGTTAGAACCTACCGATTCCGCCGTAGTCCCTGAAAGTCGCACCGAACGTGGGTAGGTCTGTCCAGAGCTTACCACCCCACTCGTAAGAGAGGTCGTTGCCGCTTTCGTCTTTGGCCTGGATCATTCTTAATGATTCCAAGAGCGAAACGAGACGTCCGCTTACCTCCCTGTCGCTACCTAGCTCCCGCACGGCGTTGGAGAGTATCAGGAAGGGCGATATGATGCGCAGATCGCTGCGGTTGGTTCTCATAACAGGCTCCAACACTGTGTTGATGTCGGCGGCGGCCTGCTCAGGAGCTAGGTCTTTTGTGAGTAGGCGTTCAAAAATGTTTATCACCTTCTGAGCCTCATCGTTCTCGTAGTCTTTCATCGAACGCGCCTTCGATGCCCAAGCCGGTATAGACATGATGACGATTGAGTCGGGTCTCCGAGAGCGTGCAAGGCCAATGTTGAGTTCTGACTTCTGACTTCTAACGTTTGAGTGGGAAGCTGTACCTAGGATGCGAGTTTTGGTAAAGCAGAAACAAGAAGTATGTGATTGAGCGACTGAATAGGAGAGTGAGAAGGTTGAAAGATGAAGCATGGGGGAAGTTGTCACACGAGTGACGTCATACTGTTAATCGATTTATCTTCTCAGCCTCATTTTAGTCAACAGTGTTGTATCGAACGGGATTCCTCAGAAGCCTCACACATCATCAACTCAAGGGAGTGAGACGCTCTTGAGTTCGGCTACATCTACATTGTGGCTATGCGAAGCATAATCGATGCCGCCCCCAGATTTTCAAATCCCGCGACACGATAATGCATGACGGAAGGATTAAGCAACCAAGATCCCACTGGCGGGCCGCGTTTAGAAACGCAGATATTGTCGATCTGAGTGCCTGCAGGAAGGCTAGAGCTTACAATTCCCTTTCAGCGCTCAGCCTCATATCGTCCTTACACCGAGAATGCAACCTCTTTAGATCAGACTATCATTTCTCACCCCGAGGACATCTGTTGTTGGTATAACCACCGACTCTGTCACTTCTCACAAAGCTCCTGAGCTGCGGGATGACAGATCCTGCGTCTAAACTTGAGTTGGCCATACAGTCTAGGTGTTTTATTAATAGACACGGTCAAGTTTGTGTTCGCCCAGCTTTCCTCGAGTAGTGTAGCTCACCGCCTACAACCATGAATATGCCTCGTGTTTCAGCCGTGAGCTACATGACGCGATTTGCTATTGGATGAATCTTCTTTGTGAATGCTTTTTATTATATAGTAAGAATCCTCTTCAATCGCAGATCTATAAGTGATGACTTGTTGATCTCTTTTCTCCTTGTAAGCCTTCTCGAATCGCAAGATCAGAATCCTCATTGACATCATACCTATCTATAGCCGTTAAGCCGTTGATCGTGTTTGAATTGCCATTGTGTCAATTAGAAATCCGGGCGCCACAGTTGTATGGATGGTGAGCTCTCCTGACATTGACGTAGCTCGGAGCTACGGTACAGTGAGAAGAGGCCCTTTGAAGGGAGATGTTTGGAGGAGTCTCGAGTGTGCCGTCTACTCGGACATCTAGCGGCAATGGTGATTTTCATACCCGTAGCGCCGAAGGCAAGAGCATATAAACTCACGCAATATCTGTCCAACTTTGCCTTCAAGAGTTATATATCAACACAGCATCTTCAACTCTCGCTAGACAGCCTCTTTCACCACCGCCGTTTATCGAGACTACACTTTATTCTTCTACCTCTCAATCAATATGTACTACCCTAAGGCCACTCTCGCTACCCTCTTCGCGGCTCTCGCCCTAGCTTCCGCGACCCCCTTTGTGGGCATCCGCCAGAATGGTGTTACCTGCCAAACCTCTTCTGGCTCTCCAGCTACCGCGGACGTGACCAACACCATCAATGAGCTCAAGGGCCGGGGAGGCAACTGTGCCAACTCGAACGGCGAAGCCTCAGGTAAGCTATTGCGTATACTCACACCCTTTCATCGTATTTGCTCAATTTCGTTGTCTACGTCATACGTATATGCATCTGTCTTGTATTCATTCTCGTATGCTTGCATTCTTCTCGCTAACATTCGCCCCTTACTCCTACATTAGACTGCACTACAGTCGTGACCCAAGACTCGGGCGCCATCGGCGTATGCGGCGAGAAAGACGATGAAAGTTCGACGCTCACGTGCGAGCAGGTTGCAGACTACGCGACCCAGGTGCAGACGACTTGCCTAAAGAATGGGAAGGCAGGCGGCACGTTCACTGTCAGCGCGTCAAAGCGCATCATCGTGTTCAACTCGAAAGATAGTTAGGCAGGCATAGAAGCAATTTTCAGATATCATCGAGTACTCCGATGGCCATGAATGCGGCTGGGAGGTGTGATGATATCGCACGGGACTTTTTCTTTGGATTCGGGTTTGACTCGTCACTTTCTTGCTACATTTTGATACATTTCAATTTATCTAATGTTTTTTCGGTACTGAATGAAGACGTGGCCCCTTGTAAAGTACAGTGATTGAAAGTCTAGCATGCTGACTATCCTAGGAATGTGTACAATTTATTGAAAGCGAGTTAATTGCATAGAAAACCTAGAAGATGGTAAACACATTCGCAGTGATTTTTTACCTAGTCCACCCTCTTCTAAACCTATTGTACGAGCCTTCTAACTTCTTAGTGTTCGATCTTACTGTTTCCTAGTCAAGGCAGGCACGTCGTTAAGATTGTCAGCGTGCCACTCAATATCCAACAAGGTAGGCTGGAAGATATAAAATTTATGAGTGAACGCACTCGCTTGGTTTTCCGTTTTCGCTAATTCAGGAGTCTTCAGCGTGAGTTGCTTAACATAAAGAGGCAGGTACTCTTGGACTAGAACCAATGATCAGCGTAGAGGTTGCTTCTCGCAGTGATGACGAGCAGTGAACAAATGACTAATGATGGCTCCTACTTGGCGAAAGAAAAAGAATCAGGAAATCAGCATGAATTGAAATTGAGTCGGAGAAGTGGTGTATTTGAGTTGTTGGGTGCTAATAGCCGTGGCATAAAAGCTTGCTTCTAGGGTATGATACAAGATTGTGGAACAGATTTAGCTAGGTTCTAACTATCTAACACGCATAGAGACATTATAGACTATAAACTGAGATTTCCGTCTAATTATACAAATGCCAAAACAGAGAGGAGAAAGGTCATCCTAGTCATCGAATGTTCCCCCTGGTATCAGTCCACATGCTAAATAATATTATAAGATTCACTTGTTCTCAGCCAGGTTTGGCAGAGTAGCCCATGTTATTCGGGCGAATTCGTACAAACTCATTCAGCGTCTGATGGTGATGGTGTCTCGTCGCGTCCCTTGACTTAAGATCAAGCCCCGGGGAAACGGTAACAACACAACAGTCAGAACTGTCTGCTCCTGGCAGCCCGTTGCGTGGGCGGGGCGAGTTCACCCCGCATAATCTGTTGTCGAAAAGTCGATCTTCGAAAAGTCAAATACTCCATATGGTAAGCTCGGCGGATGGAAATTAGTCTCGTCCGTCAACAAATTTCCCCACATGTCTAAGCTCAGCGTTGCTGCATCCGCGTTGGCCCCCAGATATTGACTTATATCCATGATATCTTGCGGCATTGGCTGAAAAGGTGGTGTTTGGTGCGGCATGAGCGGCTGTGACGCAGATGTCGGAGAGTCGGAGGACCCTATAGAATACGGTGATGCTCTAGAGGATGCTATACACTCACGGAGACGATGGATGAAGCCGGGAACTTCAACACGCTGTCCGCACTGAGCGAGTGCTTGTTCCCGGATAGCCCATGCTTTGAGCGTGAACTGGGCCTGGTTCGCGATTTTTTTCTGCGACATGTCGAATAAGTCCGGATGAAGGTCGTGGAGCGACTCAAGTGTAAGCCAAGCCTGGTCGGTAAGCTTACCCGTGGGCCTTTTGTACAGCTTGTAGGTAAAAATAAGCAAAGAATCGAAGTGGAAGCCCATCCTGACAAACCATAAGAACCCATGATGGGCCATGCGTTTATAGATTGCTGCAGTCTGTGCATGACCAAAGATGAAAGATTTAAAAATGCTGTCGACAGGATCAAATATCTCGGTTCCCCATTCCGGCTGTTCGCGCATTGGCACCATTACACTCCTCATCTTGCCGATGAACATAGGGCGTACCATCGAAGCAGCTTCATGGATGACCCCTGCTGCCGGATCGACATATTTCTGCTCGAACTCGGCCATCTTTATGTCCAGATCGTCGATGAGAGATCGGTAACTCTCTAGGGCATGGTGGGAAGGTTGTTGAGGATCGCGTTTACCGCCATCACGTAGCGCGATAAAGGCAGCTTCGAGTGCGACATGCGTCGAAAGCACAAATTCTTGGAACTTGTAGAGTAGAAGAACAAATGCCATCTCTGATGGACCATCTCGAGGTACAAGGGGTTCCAGAGAATTTGGAAATAGATCTGCATCGTTGAGGTTTTGGGGCTGCTTGGTATCCCAATTTGTAGGAACAAAAGCATGGCTTAGACCGGATACCATAGCTTGCTTTGAATCTTGTGCAACAATATGCCACCACAACCTTCGGCGCATTTCAGTCTCGAAAGGGGACAAATTCAAGTGATCACCGTCCCTGTGATAGCCCATCTTTTGGGCAATGCGTACGGAGGTACCGCTCATGATCCAGTTTGAGTGGCTGTCAGACCGACCCTGGAGTGAGAGCTATAGAGAAAGACGTCAGAGCACGGCGGTATATGAAAGAGAAAGAAAAAACAATACCATGAGAAGTACAACGGCCTGCAATGTGGTCATATTGTGGTTCTTCAAGTAATTCAACCGGACCAAGGCCAGCTTGGTGCCCCGGGTAAATCTATTCAGAGCATCATCTCGGGGCATACCCAGTAGTTGAATTGACTCTTCGCCAGTGAGGGAGACAACAGCCATGGTATAGACGGAGAAGAGGAGAGCTTGATGGCTTAATGACACTTTGTTGATGTCGGTAGCCGCGTCCATCACGGACTGCTGTAAGCTGGGGACATGGACCACCTTGGTCAGGGGATTAACCCGGTCGATGAAAAGCTGCCACAATCTAAAGACGTTGACTAGACTACGATGAAAAGTAGGTAAGTAGGTGTAATACTCGACTACTTTCGAGATCTTGCATGGATCTCAGTCGCATTGATGGGAATTCTAAGCAGCTAGAAGGATAGGAATGGAACAATCAAAGACGCACTCTGGCTGTAATTCTTGCAGATCAACCGGTGATTCTTCAATACCAAGGAAGAGGTCCGCATTGTTGTCGGGTGAAAGGCCTGCTGGGCTTGCTTCTGACTCTATTTCCTCGTCATCGATGATATTTCTCATCGCTTGGAGCTGAATAGAAAAGTTAGAGGAGCTGTCAACGTCTTCTGAAAGAGCTCGGCCTAGGAATTAGTTATGGGGACGGTGGGGTAGTACCTCGTCATGGAAGCTGATCCGAATAAAGTTATCCAAATAGCGAACATTGCCATCTTCCTCGATGACCTTGGCGAACTCGCCAGGTCTCCTAATCTTTGCATCGGCATGAGCATGTGCTGGCGCGGCCGGTGGTGCTGGCGATGAATCGAGCTGACTGCCATTGCTGACGGGCTCTGTTATTGATGGCCCAGCTCCCCCTTGGGCTGGGACGTTGCCGTCAGCATACTGTTTGAGGAGCTGCTCACATCGCGCCAGACGCTCAAGCAGATCTTGATTTGGACGGCGACGTTTGTGAGGCGGAGCTGGAGTGCTTGGCTTGCAAGCGACTTTTGCCTAAGGCACATTGGTAAGCAAGGCGGTTGAGGTGGGATGAAGTGGGGGATGACATGTGCGCAAGTGGGATGAGACAAAGGTGAGCATGAAAACGGCTTGGTGCTGCGGAATTTATAGAGATACGAGGGACGACGACGACGGGCATTAAGAACAGGATAAAGCCGTACCTTGATACAGTTTGAGCATGGCTGCTGGCGGTCGCATTTGATCTTGCGATATTGGCAGTGGACGCAGGCGAGCGTCTTCGCGGATTTCTGATGGGGCGGTGCAGCCGTCGTTGACATTGCGCCGGAGTCCGAATCCGAGTGTTAGCCGCTGCTTTCTACATATATGTTCCAGTGCAAATTAATTGAGACAAAGTTCGTCGCCTCAAGTGGAGAATTAGTTGAGTTTCATAGAGAGCGCTGTAAGACAATCAACGTGTCCTCGTGGTGAAAAAAGGTCGGTCTGTTGGGTTGGAGGCTGACAAAGATGCGATCGAGGGGGCGCAGCAAGGAGTTTTTGAATCCCACATGTAGACCATACAGCTCCTCCGTTCGTGTGTATATATTTGGTATAGTATCCCGTTAGTTCCTGCTAATAACGAGGGACAACCTCTGTGTTATGCATATAATGAAGTGTGTTTTGTTTTATACGCATATAGTTAACCACTATATCCAGTAAGATTAGCTGGAATGTAACAGGTTGACAGGGAATGATATGCTAGACTTACGTTCTCTAATTAAAATAATTGGAGCAATACCGACTAAAGCACATGCAGATAAGAACACTCATCAGATTTATCGCTGCCTATTTGGCGTCGTCATCTACTTTAACACGTTAATGGAACGCTGCAGAAGTCTCTACAGTCATGAGTCACAGTCACAGCAGGGGGGACCTCAAGCAAATTCTCCCTGCGAATAATTTATAATCGACTTGGATAGTACATTCAAGATACTAATATACACAACCTTACGGGAGACTTTAATTTCAGCACAATACGAAATACGGCGGTTTGACATCTAAGTCGCAACAATTCGCATGACTCAGATAGTAGTAATGCATCATTTGAGCCCTACCATATTCACTGTTAACTTGCATCCAAGCCATTTCCTCTGACGTGTTTGCCATCATATGGTAGTTTAATGGGCAATCGTTTTTCGCGAGCCATCTAGTCATACGTTCTACCAAACTTCTCCTTAAGACCTAGTAGTAATGCGAATATTGATACCAAACTAAAGTCTGCGATCAATATATACCATTATGGGCATCCCATTCATTCCCTGACCTGTCTCATATCAATTGCTTCCTTCCTCCATTACCACTGACTCATGACAGGGAATTGAAGATGTGGTTGGCATTCTGTACTAGATTCATTCACTACGCGCCCCTTCGGCTAGGCTTGTATTCAACTAAGTTTGAAATCATTCCTACAAACATCGTGGTACATTTGACAGCCGCCGTCCACCCCCGTTTGACTGCCTTGATCTTGGGTGCCATTGACAGTGCAACTTTTCCCAGGCATAGTTATGTGTTAGCATTGGCATAGTCCTATTGAGCTATGTGTCGCCATCTTGGTCCAGCGTCCCGCTAACACCCCCCCAGTTTCCCCAGCACCTTCGCATATCTACGAAACCGGATGCAACCTGCAGAACTGGCTGCTCGTGTCGGTAATGCGAAGGAGAATTTTGACCGAGTCAGCGGTATAAGAGCGGCAGAGCCCCAGCCTGGGAAGGACGCGGTTCTGTTAGCGAATTGTTGCGGAGTCTCTTGGTTGCTTCGCTCCCCAAGAGCGCAAGCTTCAATTGCCAAGCCGGCCCAGCCTACAAGTAGAAGAGGAGCAGTCTTCATGCCGTTTGCGCTTCGCGTTCCGATATAGACTAAGATTGTCAGGTTCTCTCTGAAGGCGCTGGCAAGCATTCAGTGACAGATGAAAGTGAATGTTACTCTACCCATCATGGAAAAAGCGATGAAGGTAGGGTCGAACAAGTTGCCTGTTATCTTGAGAAGCCATTCATCCCTAGATAGACGCATTTGGAGCATCTCTTCCTGCGAACTCAAGCAAGACAGCAGTGCTATTGGAATACAACGCAGCCGAGAATGCTACTTAACATTCCGAGTGACTCCATGAAGGTTTTGCTTGTCACGGCATAGTGCTGTAAGCTGAGGGACACAAGTCTTGATTGCAAGGCGTAAGATATACAGCTACTTTAAAATGTACAGGCTTTTATGCGATCATGTCTCTACCTCAGAGACAGATAGTCTATTTCAGCTACTTGAGTCGTTACCTCCTTATTTTATTAGTGGTTCTACGGGCAGTAATACGGAGCTTGTGGGTTGCACGCGTATCAACCTCCAAATAGCAATGGACGACCATGCCGTATGTGTTCATGGTTTACAACTTCTCCATTGATTATAACGCTTACCAAGTCTCACGGTCTTGAGTACAGTTAGATACAGTTATAACTGTCATCAGACACTTTTTAAACCTCGAGTAGCTAGCTACTTTGAATAAGTCGACCAGAAAGGCTGACCTGCAGACGACCTCTTTGACGTCATTGCTGACCTTTGTCACATTACCCACGCCGCCGCGCCCTAACCCCTCGTAATACCCACCTCAACTGACAGGGCTGGTAGAACCCATGTAGACTACTGCATCATCAAGTCGGAAGGGGTGTTCTTTTGACTTGGCAAATGCTTGCATCGGGGTCACGGGTTCTTGTCGCCAATGTCTGTCGGCAGACTGGGGAGGTCAGAGAGGCAAACTAGGGCGGAGACAGGTTGTTGTGACGAGAGTGCTAAGTGTGCTATGTTATGTGGTGCAATCGAGTGCTGTCATTTGAAGCTCGTGTTGGATTGATTGGCTAATGAGATCTAAGGGTCCAAGCAGGTTGATCAACTGTATATGACACTGTATTATGCCATTCAGGATACTCTCTATTGCATGTCTTTAGTAACTATGGCACAGAGCAGGATAAAAGGTTGTTGGTCTTTGGAACGTGTTTATGTTCATTTCAAAGACGATGGTGTCTAGTTATAGTTCTCTTCTTTTTCTGTCATTTCTTTATTTTTCCTCTTTTTTTCCGACTTCTGGCCTGCTTGCTGTAGGCAACTTTAAAAGACGGTTAATCTTCTAAGTTTGTATGTTCGGTCTTTCAGGAGGTGTTCTGCTTCACCAATAACTTAGATGGACGATACTTGTGCAAATCGAAAGCACAGTGTTTAGTTAGTGCCTATACGTTACAACATCTCTTAGTTTCAGCAACCAACACCTGCTGAAACCTAGTTCACGCGACGCTCTCATAGGGTGAACAGTGCCCCCCCTTTCGCCCCAGACAAGGCCCCAGACTCGGCTTATCGGCACCAGTGCAGCGGCTTATCGCAGGCCTCCTGAATAAACCTACCTATCTCACTGTCTACTATCAACCTCTCTCTCTCGTTGCCTCCTGTAGTTAATCCCGTTCTCCTCTCTCCTTCATTCTGCTAATCTTTGAACCGCCTCCTCTCGGATTGGCAATCTTTGTTCTAAGCATCAGCCGTTTTGGGCTCAGACCCTTCCATTGAATCATCGTTGCTTCTTATCATTCACCCTAAACCCTCTGGCAGTGCTCAAACACGATCGATCACTTACACTACGGTCATGGCTTCTACGCCCTCCCCAACCATCGGTGCTGAGGAGGATGTTCCTCAGAGCGAAGGATCCAAGCTCAAGACCTTTCTCTCCATCTTACGAAAGTAAGCGCCCATCATTTCAGTTTTACAGTCGCAAACGAGTTGGGTGGGGAGAGCATACCCTTATGATGTAGCTCTGAATGCTTGGCCGTGATCGGACCTATAGAAATAGAGTGCCCGACGGTCAAGTTCTCCTCCCACGTCGTTGTTGCACACAAATCTAAGCGATCTCGAGGCATTACTAACAGTGATGCTGTATCTTAGATTCATTGGCGTGTCAGACCTTGCTTCCGTTCGGTTTTCCCTTCCCTCACAACTGCTCGAGCCGACACCCAATCTAGAGTACTGGAACTATCTCGATAATCCTAGTGCCTTCGCCGCCATAGGAACATCTGATGAGCCTCTGGACCGCATGTTGGAGGTGCTTCGCTTTTGGTTCACCAAAGATTTGAAGTACGTCAAGGGCAAGCCCTGCAAGCCTTATAACTCCTGCCTGGGCGAATTTTTTCGATGTAACTGGGAAGCGGAAGATAATGCACCGCCTATCGACACGAAAAATCTGAGCGTGAATGGGACAGGAAGCGGGATCAGCAGCAGTGCGTCCTCAGTCAAGTCAAGCAAGGGGGACCCTCGGACAGCATCCAGCGTCTCAGTTGTGCAGACGGCTCCAAATCCTAAAGGCCCTATCGTCAGAATATCATATCTTACCGAACAAACATCGCACCACCCACCTGTCAGCGCTTTCTATGTGAGCTGCCCGGAGAAGGGCATACATGCTAGGGGTTACGATCAGATTAGTGCCAAGTTCACTGGTACTGCCATTAAGGTCTCCCCCGGAGAGCATAATCTCGGTATCTTCGTGACTCTTGAGAAACGGGACAACGAGACGTATCAGCTTACGCACCCTGCTGCGCATCTCGGCGGGCTTCTACGTGGTGCTTTGAGTGTTACTGTTGGCGACGTCGCATACATCACTTGTTCTACGACAAAACTTAAGGCAATTTTGAATTATATTGAGGATGGATGGCTTGGCCGCGCACAGAATAAGGTCGAAGGTGTCATTTTCAAATACGACCCAGAAAATGACGACAAGGTACGCATCCGAGATGTGCCGGATTCAGATGTTATCGCTCGGCTTGGTGGTGGCTGGAAAGACAGGATTGTATTCACTCTTGGTCCAAAACCTGTGGTAAGCATCAGAAGCAATGGAAACCCGAGGCGTATTAGAAAGGAGACTGATAGGACTCTCTAGGATTCCCACCCGCCTGATAAGCAGATAACCATCATTGACCTCAATCCTTTAGCTGTTGCGCCAAAGTCCGTACCGCCGAAGGAGAAGCAAGCCGAGAATGAGTCCTTGAATCTATGGGATGGCGTCACTCAAGCCATCTTGTCGAAACAATATGCAAAGGCTACTAATGTTAAAATTGAGCTGGAGGAGAAGCAACGGGAAAAGGCCCGAGAACGGGAGCGAACAAATACGCCTTTCATCCCAGTATTCTTTACGCAAGTCACAGACAAGGCCGGCAAACCAGAACTTACCGAGAAGGGTCGGGAAGTTCTCGCAAGAGCGCAGAAGGGAGAATGGGATCTGCAAGGAATTATATGATCTCAAAACATTGCAGACTCGGCATATGTTGTAGACAGGTATCTACATGGATCACCTAAGCATTTGGTCACCGACCAGTAAATAATGGTGGTGGCCAAGCCAATCTTTGATGAAAGTTTCATTGGTTTAGATTGCTTGTGGGCAAGCACACATAACACGATTGCACATACATCAAGACATGGCCGGGGTTAGGGGCATAGCCACTTTGGCGGAGCATAAAGGGTGACCTGTCCTGCCTGAAAAATGGCATGGCATTTCCAGCTCCAAGGGCATGGATAATCAGATTTGTTTCGGGCGTTTGGTGGCATTTAGAAGACTTGATAGTCCGCTGGTAGACAGTGTTTATACATCCCGAGAATACAAGCTTGAGTGGTTATACCACCATTTTGCCGCCTTTGAGTATTTCCATGGCTGCTCACACTTAGCGAGCGAAGCGCAGAAGCTAATAGCACGTGTTAAAGGAGAATGTCCGATCGCGAACTATTTTAATGGAGGCCTAACTTCAGGTCTTGTTAAACGAAAGTGGGCAACCCAACCCTGTTCATTGCGGAAATTGTTTCCGGGTCCGACTGTTTCCTGGTGGCTCCCTGTTTTATATGTTTAGAGTGAGTCGGATTCCCTTTGATCGATTAGTATGCCTGAAGGTTAACCAGATTGCATCCACGATGACGCAAGGATGCTTCAAAGCCCCAACGGACAGACAATACGACTATCACCGATCGGAGTATCAGATTAAGCAGCTAGTTGTTAGAGAGCACTGCCACTTATAGCTTTCGCAGACCCGTTCATCTTGCTTTTCTGGCCGAATTCACGGCAAGCAAAGACATCGGCGGCATTGCCAACACCTACTTTATCCCGCCAGATATAAATGAGGCCCTCCGTATCGAAACTCTTCGAACAGCCGGGGCCTAGGCAGCGCCTTTACTAATACCTTCAAGACGGCAGAACGGGCCGCGTGGAGATTTCTGAGTCCCACCCCAGCAGCTGATTAGAACCGCTGGGAGATGACGGGACGTAAAGTCCTCTGCGACGCCACCGACCATGATCTCATCAAGCAAAATCTAGAGAAGAAGCTCTCGCCCATATGACGCCGTTGCTAGTGCCATGCGCATCAGGGCTCATTTTGTCGCCGAGCACTGCCGGCGGTAGTGCCCGACATATAGAACCCACCTGCTGAGACCTACATGTGCGGCGGCAGGGTCAGAAATTTGAGTATCACCGCATATTTATAGATCGTGATTCCATACACGGATCGTTATTTTGTATGAGGCGAGCGTTTCTTCAGATGCGAAAGAGGCCATCACGTTCACATAGCAGGGCACAGAAGGCCATCGTAGGATGCAGCATTCCTCTGCCGGGTCACGTTGAGACTAGCGCTAAGTATATATCCTAGGAAATATGATCCAGGGCAGAATCACAGCGGTATTATACAGCAGCGAATAGAGCTTGAGGCTTCAACTGAGCATTTAACACCTGCCAATGAGCTTTTGCACTATGTTAGTGGAAAGATGTTAGGCAATAAGACGCGAAGTCAAGAATGAGGTAAAGGCAGGATCGAAGCGGAAGGCGAAGATTAATGGAGTTGGCACTACGAGTAACAGTCAAGATCTTATGTATTGTCTAAGGTGAAGTAAAGAACGAAATGTAGATGAACACTGTGAGTCAGGGAGGGGAGAATGAGGGCTGACTATCTGAGGTATAAAGTACGGATGCATGCATGATTGCCCTGTGGCACTATCTAGTCACTCTTATTAGGTGGCGATTGAGGCTGTAGAGGCTTCACACTCATACAGACTCTCGTAGATCAACTCCAAGCGGGTGATGCTATCTAACGTTGCTAAGTCGCAGCCATCCAGTCCCTGTCCAAGACAGACTCCAAAGTTGCTTACTGACGACCAGCTTTAAGGGTAGGAGAGTTAGAGAATGACCAAAAATGTCTAACAGCTGTCAGCATTAATTATAGAATAGCCGGGGGGGTAGGCAATGAAATTACTCGTCGGAAGGCGGCCATCGCCATATATGAGAATCATAAGAAGACCCAAGCTCAACGCAAATGAAGACGCAGGAGATCCCACTTTGGCCAAGCCTGTGCCACGCAACTCCAAAGCTGCCTGGGTCTGCTTGGCTGTAGGGGTGTATTGGCCGCCACGCTTCGCGCCGCGTAGTGACCACTTCAATGATTCCATCAGCCTCGTTAACATATCTCATTTTCTGATATCTGTTCATTGCCCCTGCAGACTCGCCATTGAGGAGTCGTCTGATGTACTCTTGTGGAATACCTTTGAGGCATGTGCTGGGACGCGGCCCGTTCGAACGGTCGTGCTCGCATATAATAAACACCTTTTCCAAACTGGAAAGGCCTAGAGTACCTTGGTTGAAGGAGAACCAGAACCTCTGGAAATTATCTAATAGAAGAAGTACTTTCTTCACGTCAGAAATATGGCACGATTCAAGAAGAGGAATTTCGGTCCCATCGTCGTGTGCGGACGGTATTGACTCGCTCGGCTCGTTCTGATCGAGGAAGGGGCATCGACGGTGGCGTATCCAACTATCAATGATGAACATATCGTGTTCAGGGTCGGTTATGACGCGAAAACGTTTATCATTGAATCTATGAGAAGGGCCCGGAATGGTGGGTTTGGGGAGGCGAAGTCTGTCACGAACATGCTCTCGGGATTCTCGAGTGAGCTGCGCTAGGGTGATCGTCGGGGGCAGTCGGAATTCTTTGTAACCCTTCAAGTCAGCCCCGGAGTTCAATTCAATGCTCCATCTGGCCATTCTATGCCGTTTAGGCTCGTGGAAAGCTTGGACTCTCCAGATAAAGGAGCATGTATCGGCTGTCGGTCGTATCACAGCTTCCCAAATCATCAAGCGAATCTCGGTTGGAAGATCGTTAAAAGATGCTGGCGCGTAGCTCATCATGTCGGAGTATCGTCGGAAAGCGTAGGGCAAAAGGCTCTCAAACACCTTGTTGGCGGGAGATATGAACAAAAGCACATCACTTTCACGTCGAGATAGAATTGTAGTAGCGCATGTACGTTGTTGTAGATTTGGTGGAAGCCAGCCTAGCTTAGTCACGATGCTTGGGGCGGTGATGAGACCACCCTTCTTAGATGCTTGTCCCATGGTCTTGGTGGAATTGTGGAGAGTATGTGTTGAGGAATGTGGAAGATGAATGGAAGTGAAGGTTGGGAAACTTACGCGAGTTTTAATACTCTGTTGGAAATTGTCTGCCTGCTAATGATCGTGCGTTCCCTGGGAAGCTGCCCCTGGGTTGTCTGAGGAACTCCGACTTCTCATCGTTGGTAGGGCGATGCCTCATATCTATGATAAGAGATAGTGTATACGTAGACATACTTCTGCCTCATTTTGTATCGAATGTCGGAGTATTGGCCGGGAGATAGCCTATGTTTCAGCGTCACAGAAATGAAAACACTGTTGTTAGAAGTCACTTTGATGCCTCAAGATCCAAACGATAAAGAAGTATGTGAACAGCAAGGAGAATCTAGAAGAATGAACGGCTGGACTTTGTAAGCGAGAGCCATAAAAGCAAAGTAGGAGAAACAACATATTACCTTATCTATGAAGAGGCGAGACACGACCGCTCACCCTAGCCTATTCACAGCTATGGCAGCTTTTGCTATAAGAATTATTAAAAGAAAAAAAGAATCAGCTAAAAGGATCCTACATTTGAATAAACGGGACCTTGCTACTATGATTATGTGGCTGTTGCTCATATTATCGTTCTGTTTCAAAAATAGGTTGAAGTCACTGAGAGCAGCGATCAAGTGCAGCTTTGGCGTCTTACTGTACTCAACTCTCTTGATATGTGATGGGCTAAATTTGACTTCAGCTGTTATAGCGATCTTCAAGTAACTTGCTCAGCTGGCATCATGACATATAACTTACACGTGGTATCGTGGGAATAGCGACTTATACGCCAGCAAGCTAATTAAGTCGAACCCGATTAGGACAAGTGATCGAGAAAGATCTAACCCTCAACATGATCGATAAGTATTTGTGTATAGGTTCCGGTGACGCCAAATGGGAAAGCCATCAGGGTCGCTGGCAGTAATAACGGGCTATAAAAGAACTAGGGACTTGCTGGCTCATATCTGGTCACACCTCTCCATAATAGAGAACCGTTTGAAGATAGACACCTAAACTCATTCGTTTCAAAATATTTTCAAACATCACGCACCAGCATGCTTAGCAAGATACTGTTCGCTGCCCTCGCGGGCTTAGCGTCTTCCACGGACTTGGTTAAGCACATCCAGGCTGCACCCGGTTGCGTATTTGACTGCTATAATGCCGCTACAACCTACCTAGGATGTGCGACCGCCAACATGTCATGCCTGTGTAGCGCTGGCAACGAACTGCTGATCGGCCTCATCGAGCCGTGTGCTTTTGAACACTGCAACGAGTCCGACGCTGTCTGTAAGTGTTACATCGCCAATATGCCAAGTCGCCCTAGCAGACTAGCTCACTGACCGGTCTGCAGCGTCTCTGTCTGTTATGATGGATGTCTGCAATGACGTTGGCGGTAATCCGTCTCCGGAGGAGTATTCTTCGGCGTCTTCCATCATTACGGCTGCGGCGACCCAGAGCGGTAACTCAACTACATCAGTCAGCCATTCGGTCACAACACCGTCTCCCACTGCCATAGAAGGTACCACAACTACCAGTGGGAATACAAAAACGGCTATCTCGTCCATCGATCACGATATCGCGCAACCGACCGACTCAACAACTACGGACTCGACGCACCCTAATACTTCTGCTTCGTCTACCCCCTCGCATACTCATAATGCTGGAGTACAGATAGATGCGGGCCTGGCGGCTGTCGGTGGAGCTTTCCTGGCTGCTCTAGCACTATAAGATGTTGATTATAGACGTAGAGAATGCAGCGTTGGTCTCACATGTACTCATGGATAGATTCCTCTAAACCCACGACTTACAACAAATAGAATCAGCTTTCACATGAAGATCATTATACACAGCTGATGTTACATGCTCAGTCGTGATACCCAATGTGGCGCTGCTCAAGATGTTCGTCTTCTCTAGCTCTCCTCCTTTGGATGTTGGAGCACCATCGCGACCTTACCTCCGTCATTACGCCATAGGCGCTTGCCCTTCCATGATCTGTCCTCATTCTTCTCCAGCTCATACACAATCCGCCTTTCCAACTCCTCCAGGCTCATATCCTCATCCACCACCGTCTTGATGTCTGTGACAAGTGTCCCACTACCCAGGATGCTCCAGCGCTCTGACCAACTGTCGTTCTCCCATTTCTTGTTATCCGTTTTTAGGTTTTCCCACGCCTCAACCGGCGTCGCAGCCGCCGCAGCCTTAGCTTCGCGGAGCTCTCGTTCGTACCGAGTTCTCAGGTCTTTATCCTGCAATAGTGCTTCGATGATGGCGATGCGGCTGTCCTGGGCAGTTCTCTCATATAGGCCCTTAAACTCCTCGTCCGACATTCCCGCCCAAGCCGGACCAGCGTAACGACCAGAGCGCGTGCGCAGTGCCTCGAGGTCAGCCTTCCTAAAATCAAGCTCGGTTCTAAGCGCGTCGTTATCCTCTTGCCAGTTAGGATTGAGGTAGTGTTCGGCTTTCATCTTTTGACCTTCCAGCTCCTGGCGTTCCCACTTATCGCTATACATGTTGTGCTCGAGACGGTATGTGGCATCAACGAGGTGGATATTCTGCTGCACTCGCTCCCGAGCTCTAGCCATGACGTCTTGGTAGACATGAAACACTGCGGCGTAAGATTGCTCACGCTCCGAGGCCGGCCTGCTAATATGCCAATCGTATCGCTTACCGCCTTCAATGCATTTGGATTCGAAGAGCAAGGGGTTGAAGTTATGCGGCCATCCACATTCCTGGTAAAGCTCTTTATACGCTTTATAGTCCCCTTCATAGTGCTTCTCATCTGGTCTGTACAGTCCACCAGGAATCCATTCCAAGCTTCGAAAACGCGATATCACTTGAATTCAGCTTTAGTCAGTGACCTTGAGGCCCACCATGGTTCCGAAGGCTATAGCTCAATAGTGCTACGTAGAGAGAGTAAAGCGTTATTGCAGATAACTCACTGTCACGTAAAAATTCGGTAGCAGGACGGCTAGGGTATTGAGCCAAGTCATTTCGATTCGGAGGCTTGGGACCGAGTTTTGTACGCTGACCATAAAAAGCAGGATCTGCACTGGCACCCAACTGCTCAATGAACCAAATATGATCTAGTAACTTTTAATGACTTCTACAACACCATACACAGCTTTTGCTTACACGTCTTGGTATCGAGAACCATGATGCTCCCATGATTACCGCAATTGGTGAGGGTAACGAACCAAGGACGCATGTACGGTCCATTCTCATGATTCCAATCTCTCGTGTCGCCGTCAGGAGCTCTATGCTCAGGGCGGTGTCGAGGGCTCAGATCATCGATACCATAAAAAGGGTCGACAGTGGTGCGCCACCAGTCGGCCTTCGAGCCTCTCATATCGCCTAGGAATTCACCCCACATGAGGAATTCACCTCCATCCGAGCCGAAGTTCCAATTCGTATAACCAATATGATAAGGGAGCATTTGGTAGAGATCTACAGCATCTTTGCTGAGGCCTAGCTCGGCAGCCTTTGTCGTATCGATGCGGATGTGTTTATGCGGGGCAAAGACGACATTCTCGGCCTTGATGTACCTCATATCGATGAAAAGTTGGTACCACTCAACCATGAGATCCGCGACCTCCCGGAGACGTGGGTCTGGGTTTTCCGGGTATACATCACTATATATGGAGGGGTCAACTGCGTGATAGACGCCGAGCATGGTGTTTTCCGGGACGACGGAACACTAGGATCGCGAGAGCACGGGGCACGTCGTAGGGAAGCCAACGCTCATCAGGGGAAGTGCCACCAAAGATGACTCCCAGCTGCTTACCAAATACCGCCTCAGAATCGTTGTAAGAAAAGAAAGAAAGAAGGTCGCGGATAAAGCTTTAGTCCCATTGGCGGGTCTGTGCAGTTCGGCAGTGAAGCCATAAAACAACCAATCATAGCAAGTTCAGGATGGTCCAACCAGCATGTAGTAATTATTTGGCCTGAGTGATCAGGCATTAATCTAGGCATCCCTGCATGGTTCAGCCAGCCACTTCTCCAAGGATCCGATATCGTGACAAGGCTGTGATGAGACCTCCGTCTTCTCATCTTCTAGCTTCCAAGGAATATCGAGACAGAGAGCTCGCTGCGGATGTCCTGAAAGATGCCGAGTAGAGAGTCACAGTGTTCCAGCTGATTGACAATTCTTTGTTTGGTCGCCACTTGTCCCCGCGCTGCGACGGCCTTATGGAGTTCAATAATGGTATGAATCCGGTATATTCGCCGCCGTCTGGTGTTAAGCCTGCCGCAAAGTATGTATGATAAACAGAAGGACGAAGTCGAGAGGCGTGAGCTAACTGACGAAGCATTGTGTTCGTCCACGGGCTGTTCGGCGATCCGTGGAAGACTTTCGCGACAAAGACTAAGAATGGTGGGCGGACATTAGCGCAGACGTCAAAGGCCGTTGCAGGCATCTTCTGGCCTCTTCACTTGCTGCCACATAGCATTAGAAATGTCAAGATATTCAGTTTTGGCTACGATGCCAGCATTGAAAGGTTCATGGGCGCTACAGGATTGAATACCGTCCACCAGCACGGGAGAAACTTATTGAACGCCTTGTGCGACTTGCTTGATCAAAATGAAGTAAGATACGTCCAACTGTTTAGAAAGTACCTGCTAATATGTCTTCTAAAGCCCTTACCTCTGTTAATTGTTGTACACAGTTTAGGCGGACTAGTAGTGAAAGAGGTAAGCCTTATGCTCGTGTCTCTTCGATGGTCAAATTAGCTAAGTTAATATCCATAGGCTCTTAACCAGTCCGCGCATACAACTGATGCAAAACGCTCTGAAGTCCTCCGGACGACCCGTGGTATTGTCTTTCTCGGAACTCCTCATCGTGGCTCAAGTGCTGCAACGTATGGTCGCGTAGCTTTTAGACTTACGCAGATCTTCGCATTTCAAAATGCCAACATCAAACTCATGTCGTCTCTAGAGAGAGGTTCGGAGATCCTAGACCGTATCTCAACGGCATTCATCGAGACGTTGGCTAAGGCCGAAGGTCTCCATGTGTGGTCCTTCGCGGAAGAGAAGCCGGTTCGATGGGGGCTCGTCGGTATGCACATTGTGCCAGCTGAGTCGGCTAAGATCGGTCACGAGCGAGAGAACTGGGGCACGATTTCAGGAGATCATCGGCAGATAGCGAGGTATCAGAAAGCTACTGACGATGGGTTCATGAAAGTCACTAATGTCTTGAAGAGTTGGGTAGCTGATGCGATATCTCGTGGTATGTGCTTAGGCAATAGCAAACCTAAATATACGTCACTAACTTTTTCATAGACTCGATCAGAGTAATGGATGGATATTCAGGTAACAAGAAAATATCTAAATCCGCGTAAATGCCTGCTAATTGGTAGAAGACTGTCTTAGAAGCCTAGACGATCCGGCCGCACGACTTCGAATCCAGGAGGTCTACCAGGTATCTCGGGCTCACAAGGGTAGCTTTGAATGGCTATTCACGGATCAAGTTCCATTTACGAAGTGGCTCTCAGATGACGGCGCATCATATGAACCAATATTCTGGCTCACGGGAAAGCCCGGGTCTGGCAAATCAACTCTTATGCGTTTTGCATTAGAAGACACGCGAACCGAAGGTCTTTTACCTCCATCAATAGGCCACCCAATAGCCTACTTTTTCCATCTCCGAGGGAAATCTTTGGTGCAAAAGAGCTTGCAGGGCATGCTCAAAGAGCTATTATATCAGACCCTGAACCAATTCCCCCATTTCTTCGAAGTTCTGAGGCCTATCTATGTAGATGCTATGAAAGCATCAGTTCATGGTACATGGGATCTCACAAGCCTCATTGACGGGTTCTCTCAAATCCCTCTTATAACTTCTAAGAATTCAAACCACAGGTCTCGATTGTTCCTCTTCATTGATGCTCTTGATGAGAACCAGGACCAGAAGGACAATGAAACACTGATGCGAGTTCTCAATGATATCGTTACCAAATATAAGGTGCGAAGAGTTGAGCCTGGAGCGCCACTTCTGAAAATATGCTTAGCCAGCAGACCCTGGCCGTTTTTTCAGATGGCACTTGGAGGGCATCCAAAAATACCATCACTTGCGATCGATCAGTTCACGACCGCCGACATAAAGGCATATACCCAGTCCCTCTTACTCCAGCCACTCTCTGAAACTCGCTATTCCGAAGATTACCGACACTCGGTACTTAACCTATCCACCCTAATCACGTCCCAAGCCAAGGGTGTGTATTTGTGGGTGAAAATTGTTGCGGACAGCTTGCATCAACATATAATTGACGGTACGCCTATAAAAATGCTAGACGAAATTGTGATGGCGTATCCCGATGAACTTGACGAGCTCTACGAGTACACGATCCGACGAATACCAAGCGAGTATCATTTTGAAACCAAAGTGGCCATGGAAGTAGTACAGAGGAGCCGCACGCAACTCACATTGCAAGAACTGTATGGTATCTGTTGGGTATGCGTGAGAGTGCTTAATCGTCTTGATCTGGAAGAGGCTATACCAGTGGCCTCTGTCAACTGGTTAGCGAGCCGATGTGGAGGTCTTATCGAGACTTCTTTAGACTCCCCTAGTAATTATAGTCCGCAGGCCTCGGCTAAAGTCCAATTTATTCATCAGACTGTACAAGATTTTGTGCGACATGGCATTAAGGGCCTCTCATCAACTCCAGTTTCAGGCTTTGGCAACTCATGGAATGGAAGCCACTACCTTACGCTCGTATGTGTTGGCACTGGCCCGCCGCGATCAGGTCTGTGGCGCGTTTATAAAGACACATTTGATTATTTGAGGGACGTGGAACGGGATTTTGATCGGGACTTTGATCGGTCGTCTGCCGATCCACTACTTCGTTTCCGTCAGATATCGATTCCGACTCTGGCTGCAAAGTCCAATGGACGCCCTCCACAGCGTCTAGCTCTTTTTGGTGATCTATGGCCCATCGATTATGAGTACTATCTAGGAAATGATCAGAGGGTAGAGTTACAATCTCTACTAGGATTCGATGAGCCCAACGGCGAAGATCGAAGTGGGAAGACTCCATTATTTGTAGATTTCATCCGTGACTATTTGCCAATACTTCAAAATCTTTATTATTTCGGCGACTGTTGTTTCAAAGCAGGACCGCACCACCAGGCCTTTATGGCAGCGTTAGGCACCCGAATATCGACCGATAGAGTAGATCGACCACGAATGCTCTCTAGGGTATTGCGTGAAAACAGTGACGCCAATATCCACACACCAGCCTTTTTTTCTGAGAGACCAGCGCGCTGGTCGGTTTGCAAATTAATGCCGGAGATCCCGCCGGGGCACTCTCCAACTACTCTTACCACAGCACTGGCATGCGCATTGCCCAATGAGCACATCGAAAATGAAACTCTCCTGGCAATGACAGAAATTCTTCTCAGCGCAGGTGCATCTACTTCGGACCCTATATCGATAAGAAGCACTGCTACAAGTCAAATCTTCGATATGTCCCTTCTTAACTTCGTAATGAGATTCAAAACAGATTGCCGAGACGATTGGGTGGCATTACTTCGTCTCCACGGAGCCGAGTTACGTACTGAGGAGTTAACATCAGTTAATCGAATAGCAATGTCGATGTCTTTTTCGAACTACAAGATCACCATTGGCGGCTTTGAGGATGGAGAGAGAGATGAAGAGGGAGGTGAGATGGATCTGCCGCTGGTGGTTGCAGGAGTTATGGGCGCTGCCACAGCGGTTAGCGGCCTCTCAGTTGCTAATGCTTGCTTCGATGGATCCCAGGGTTATCAACAGCTAGACAGAGACTACAAGAGATCGGGAACAAGGCTGCTTGAAATCATAGAAGCAGAAGATGCCAAGCCCGGAAGACACCACAGTATTCTCTCTCGCTCCCAATGACCATTAGTCTTGGGATTCTCATTTGAGGTCTGTTCATATGTGAGGCGCACCCCCTGAAAGGCCACTTTGGGCCTCATGTGGGATAAGTAGTGCATTAAGTGAAATCCTTTGGGGCATATAAACGGGATAGATAAGGGATTACTCATTGTTTTTTGCATTCAAACTTGGGATTCATTAAGTGTTTGGATTTGATTATTCACATAGTAACTACTGGGTTGGCGTTCACGGAGGTGGGCAAGCTTGGCCGGTTCTCTGTTTATATTCTGGATGCAGTGTCTGCTAAGCTCAAACACGACAAGCGTAAAGCCACTTTTAATCACTGGTAGGCTGATCAGTATTTGTCTTGATTAGGGCAATGGATGGACCTTGTTCAGGTATCCCCTACCTAGGTAGTACTATCTTTGAGCGAGCTTCAGGCATGGGAACATATGCTATTTCATGACGAGTTGAACGGGCCTGCAATAAGGCCATATAACAGCTTGACTTATATGTGTCTGTATTACAGCCAGACGGTTGTCCTTATGCCCCAAGTAGTAGAGCACAGACCCAGAAGGCAGAACATTACTTACATGCATGTGATTACAAAATGATACTAATGTTGTTGAGTAGATGTTCTGCATAAGTGCACTTCTACACTCAATACAAGTCACTTATCCAAGCTTTGGACCTCACTGCATGTGTATTTGTGTGGGGCTTTGCCCCTTTGGGAAGACGCCACATACAGTGTGAGTCTAGACAAAAAGCCATCGACCGTAGGCACTATGGCTTTTTTTTTTATTTTTTTAAGTTAATTAATATCATCCCGGCCAACACACCTCGATATCGGGAATATTGTTACTTGCTTTTCGTTTTTGATACAAGTCGACCGGTAGTTAGCACCGGTAAAGCTCAAGATGAAATCGCTCACGTTTCAAGTTTTCACGTGTGCTCATGCTGGTGTTGTGGGGTTATTATCAGGCCTTGTCGCCACTAAAATACGAGCTGGAGCCGCTGATCCACGCAACTTAGAGAGTATATTCTGCTCTCTCCAGCGACTTGCAAAATGCGTGATCTAAGTCCCTTGAGGTACGAACTTTGTGGAGTGGAGTTGTACATACATCCTGATAAGATTTCATCTCTTGTCCTCCGAGACAATGCATCATTAAACCAACTTCTTCATGATGATCGGGACTAAACACGCACAATGGCTAGCTAGCTGGCTAACAGTCATTTGTCTATCATCGGGCAGGGAAATAGCGCACCGAGCGTCGTGGCCTAATGGCCCGCTGGTCGCTTCGGGACGGTGGATTAGCGACGCGACTGGCGCGAAGATCACCTACGCCGGCGTCAACTGGCCGGGCTCGCTGGAGACGATGATCCCAGAAGGACTCCAGTATCAGTCAATAGAGACAATTGTGTCGAAGATCAAGAGTCTGGGCATGAATGCGATTCGCCTGACATACGCAACTGAGATGATTGACCAGTATCATGAGAACGGAGAGACAGACGTCACGATACAGAGGGCCTTTACCGATGCACTAGGCCAAGAAGATGGTACAGCGATATATGATAAAGTTGTGGCCAACAACCCTTCGTTTGGAGTCGAGACGACGAGATTGCAAGTACGTTCCTAACTGAAGACTCCTATCATGACACGCGCAAGCTAACTAGCGCAATCCAGGTGTATGATGCTATTGCAGCGGAATGTGCCAAGCAAGAGATATATGTTCACCTCGACAATCACATATCAAAAGCCGGCTGGTGTTGTAGCCCTCTCGATGGTAACTCTTGGTGGGGTGATACCTTCTTCGATGTCGGTAATTGGACTCGAGGATTGTCCTTCATGGCTCAACATGTCAGCGTGAATTACCCTTTCACGGTGCGCAGACTGCTGACACATAGTAGGGCAAATCGTGGTCAAACCTGATGTCAATGTCGCTGCGAAACGAGTTACGTATCTCGCTGTCTAACTTACAGCTTGTCAACTCCTATAACTGGGAGAATTGGTACAAAAATATCCGGCAAGGGGCTGACGCCATTCACTCCGCCAATCCCGACGTACTAATTTTCTTATCCGGCCTGGACTCCGATAAAAACCTCACCGCTATTGTCCAAGGTACGGCGCTCGAGCCGGGGACCGGGACATTCAGGAGGGATGACTTCGAGGGGTATGGCGACAACAAGTTAGCTCTTGAGCTGCACGAATATGATAATATCTTAGGCACTTCAATGAGCAACTGTTCTGTCACTACAGGGAGGCTGTTCAACGCAGGGTTCGAAACCCTGACAGATAGTGCTGTTAACCAACTCCCGTTGGTCGTGACCGAGTTCGGCTTCCCGCAGAATGCGATAACGGCAAATGGCCCCTATGCGTCCTGCTTATTAGATTACTTCTCGTCGCAAAGAGTAGGCTGGACGATATGGGAACTAGCGGGCTCTTACTACATCCGTGAAGGCGTAAAAGATAGTGAGGAACTATGGTAAGTGTTTGAATAACCAAATACTTCGTAGAGCTGGCGCTGATAGATACTGCGTGCAGGGGCCTTTTGACGCACGATTGGTCTTCTTGGAGGTCACCAAATTTTATCAACGACTATTTGAGTCCCGCAGTGAAGGAAAGTACAGCGCCCATCAATGATGACAGTGGCACTGCCGTCAACAGTTCTTCCCAGAGCTCTCCTGACGACGGATCATCCGATAAGCCTAGCTCAGCATCAACCCTGGGTTATAGCCTGACTAGCTTCGTTCTGGCGCTGGGCCTTTTAAGTGCAGTTACTACGAACTCTCGCTTTATATTACAAGTAAACGTTTAATAGCAATCCGCTTTAGACTCGATATCTTGCTTCTGGCGCTCGTTGAAACTAGGGCATGATTCAGACAGTGTTCTTCTCACAATCTGATGGCTATCTAGTGTATCGCCCTCTTCACTAATCAAACCGATGCCGAGTTTTCTGGTGGGTTTAATTAGCCGTGATGAATGCATACGAAGCTGAGATTCGATTCTTAGGCAAAGGTAACTGAATCGCGTTTGGTATACCAATTGAACCTCTGCAGGTACTGGCTTGCGCAATGTTACCGTACGTTGGGACCTTACCACATGTGCACAATGCCTGCACCTCGGTCAAATTGCATTGGCCTGCAAAAATAGAAGCCTGGACGCTGGTCTCCATAACCCCGCATTGATACCAAAACCGATGGTTTTCGCCAAAGACAGCCCTGCTGATATTCAACATATTGGTAATGGGTCCAACCAGTCAGCGCCCTTCGCTTCGCTAATTTACTTGCAAAAAATAGCAACGCTATAGAAGACCTACAGATATAACCCCTGAAGCAAAGATAAGACCATCCTAGTTGGACAAATTTAGATGAACCGGCCTTCTCTACCAATCACCGACCAAGTCCAGGGCTTTCTCGATGCTGGACGAAAAAATCTTATGCATGTCAGCTTCGACAAGACGGAGATATCTACCTCAATTAACACCTGCATAGGTAAATATAGCACTATAGCACTATAGACAGCTGAATTGTATCACAGAAACAGTGTGCTATTTCGATCGCGACACAACTAAATTTCCAGGGCTATATCAATCCTCTCCCATCCGTACAGTTGGGAATTATGGGAACCTCTATCATGGAACACAATTCTGACCTAGTTACATTTTCTAGAATTGTATAAGGAAGCCTCCTCTGACCTTCCTACCACCACTAGCGACATGTCTGACACCGACATCAACTCGGCTAGTCCTTACCCGGTCTACGTTGGGGTCTGGGTCAATTGGTCTCGTGGATTCGTTCTAGGCTCGACCTTGACACTGGGGCGACGGGAGGCTGAGTTTCTTATCGCATTCACAGCCTTCTTCATCGCCTACGTAGCCAGCCGTTTTTGGCGAGTTACTTGTTTCATTTTTCATCGATACTTCTCCACGCCAAATCCAAGGGATGCCATATATCATCAACAGCAGGCAATCTTACGTAACTCGTCGTCTCCAGAAGATGGAATTCGACTTCTCGCCTACCTCTTATGGCGGGGCTTCCGGTCAAAAAATCCCTTTCGTCCGCTCCCTGCACTCACAGCTGCTACGATTTGTGTTATTTTTTTCACCGTGGCAGGCGGTTTCTCGTCGACTATCTCTACGGCGGTTGGCAACGAAGTCTTAATTCAGAGTAAGAACTGTGGCTACGTAAACGAAGGCTCTGGTAAAACACCGGAAGAGCTATTTCCCTTGCTTTCGTACGGAGCCGACAAGTACAATGCAGCTGCCAACTACGCCCAACAATGTTATTCAAACAGTACCTCAGAGTTGCTGGACTGTGGTCGATTCATCACTCAACAAATCAGTGGTACGGTCGATGGAAACGCCGCATGCCCATTCAGTAGCGAGATCTGCCGGAATAGCAAGACAAATTTACGCCTTGACACCGGCTACGTGGACAGCCACTCTCAATTTGGCCTAAATTCACCTCCCCATCAAAGAATTCTATTTAGAAATGTCCTTCATTGTGCTCCCCTGGCTACAGAAGGGTTCACCACCCAGGATAACACCTCCCTCGGCGACGTCACTAAGTACCATTACGGTAGCTCCAGGAATTCAGCCGGGGACACCGACTATGTGTATTTAGCCAAGTCTCTAAAGTCTCAGTATGAAATTGACTACACGTGGAGGAACATGAATCTCCAGTTAACGTGAGTTTCGAATTACTTTCACTGTCCGCAATAAGCTGTTTCGCTACCATCCATAATCTTAATCTTACTAATACTCTATGCAGTCCGACTAAGGTTATAGTGAAAAACAGAGCACCTTTCTTAGCTGGATCTAACTTCATACCAATCGAGGCGATAGCTCGGCCAGATGCCGATGTTCATTTATTTTTCCTTTCGGGTAACGGGGTATATTTCCAGGAGCCTACGACTGATGACTGGTACCGCACACAAACGACCGCGACTAATGTTAGCTTTTTTTCGTTTGGGATACAAAATGCGCCCAATGCACAGCCGCTATATGTCCCCCTCGAGCCGGCCTCTCCCCTAGGCTGTACCGATCAGTATCAGTTTTGCAACACCGCGTATCCGGGCACGAGCGGATGTGGGCCGTTAGCCAGTATACGAGATGCAATTGCTGGTGCTGGTCCCTTCTTCGGTTCTAGCTATGCAGATTTTGCGAAGCTTACTACAAGTGGTTTCGAATCTGTTTCAAACAAAACAGAGTCTGCTTCCCGCTTTCTGTACTTTGTAGGAACACTCTTCTCCATCGATCGATCCATTGGCTCCATCATCGGCCAACTAGGGCCAACTGGTTTATCTTCCCAGAAATCATTGTTAGGTGGTTATCAGTACGGCACACTCCCTTGGAACCAGTGGCACTTGGATGTCAATCACTGGTGGGGCATATCGTTGGCCCTCACTCAGTCCATGTTTATTGACACTGCCTATGGCCCATCGGACCCGGCTCTTCTCCCGTTGCACATCAACTTCACGGCCCCAGAACTGAAAGAACTCTGTAGCAATCAGGTATGTCCTTCGCTGCCCTAGTTTAGCTTTCATAGCTCTACTAAGACCATCGATCCCAATACTGATCGGGACTTAGAAAATCCAAAGTACAACTTACGCATCTTTCAGCGTGTTCGGCCTACTCTTCACGATCGTTGTGGGAATCCTCATCATTTTAGTCTCGTATTTGTTAGAACCTGTGTCCGCATTTCTCCATAGGACGGGAGGGTATAACCAACACGCCTACTTAGAATGGACCACCAACTCAACCCTGCAGCTGCAGCGTCTGGCACATGAAGCAACGGGCCTGGGCACTTGGTCGCGATGTACTAGTGTCGTTCCAGCGACTGAGCCAAACGAGCTACTGGGCTGCTTGGATGTGGAGAACCTTCGCCATCCCGTCCTATATCGATCGTTACCAATGGAGGCCCGGGGTCAGTTGGATGGCAATTCTGCACGCACGTTGACTAATCAAGCCCCGAGTCTGGAAGCCGACAAGACTCCAAGTAGTTATGGAGAGAAGCTGGAAATAGAAAGCAAGGCCAATTTCATCGGGTGAGATATATGAAGCTCAGGGCTTTAGAAGCCTATTGATGAACTACAAGCCCGGATCAACACCCCATGAATGACCTGAACTTCGAAAGTGGAAGGTTATGCGCGAGTTGTTATGTCAAACAGTGAATAGTAGAGACTATGGTCCTACTCCAGGTGGAGGTATTCCAGGACTATCTGTTCTGCTCCAACGGAAACGAATCGTAGTCGGAAGAGGCTCCAACTTGTCGCTATCATAAGAGACAACTCGCGTGTGTGGGCAGATGATTAAAAACTGTCGTGGTGTGAGAGATGGATACTGTTGTCCCATCGAAGTCACATCTACAAGCTCCTAGGACTGTCCCCACGTGCTACAAGAGTACGGGCTGCGCCACGGTGCGGCTCACTCGAAAGAAAATCGTTTGAATAGAGGAGAAAGTGAGATTTTCACCTTTTCACGCCTGTCAACTATGATGTCCCGGCGTGGTTGTATTTGTTGCACAGCGTAGATAGCCGACCTTTCTTCGGGCTTCAGATACTAGCATAAAATTCAGCACAGGTTCCATAATTATTACCCTCCTCTCGATCTGATTTTTTTACTCGATTGGCAGTTATCAGTATTTTATCACTATTATCGGTTCCTAAGGCTAATGTCGCTTTAGCATTGCTTTTCCTAACTACTAGGAAAGATGAGGAATGAGTGTTATTGCCCGTGCGCTCATCGATGATACCATGAAGCGGTAAGTAAATGCCAGGCACTGGCCGTGGTAACGTAAGCGGCGCTACCCCTATTCCATACCCGGCATCACAGCAGCGCGATGGTGAATTATAGGCTGGTTCGGGCGAGGTCCTCCGGCGGTAACAACTACAATGATTGTGCTGATCAATTGTTGGAGGCTCATATACTCTTTAGGTAATCGAGGCGGTTATCATATTAGTTAAGACCGCAAAACCGGGGTTTTTTTTTCTGACACCCCCATTGGCACCACCCAACGTACGTCATGACCTTTTAATATACACCTTCAACAATTAGTCATTAAAATCATCACTTTGATCAAATAAAATATTTTTTTTTTTTTTTTTTTTTTTTTTTTTTTTTTCATTATTATCAATACAAATGGCACATCCATAAATAAGTCTGAAATTGTTATGTTTGGATGTGAATTGGTTGTAAAAGGGATTTTATGGTGTGGGATGCAGGTTTTGCGGTCTCAACCAATATGATAGCCGCTTCGGTAGTTACAAAAGAGTGTGCGATCGACTCACAATTGTAATATTGATATAGTAATGATTATAGGTTAACGTGAAGAGGCTTAATGCCCTGTCGATCGATACTCCACTTCCCCATGAGCAGTGGACCATATTCTCCGGACCAGTCCCCAGCTTCGATTGAACACCACCCAAGGGCGATTATGCTCCTAAAGCTATACCTTATCCACCAAGAATATCAGGTCCTAGTCAAACGATAATAACTTCCGCGCCTAGAACACTGTATCAAGAGAATCGAAGTCTGCTCATTCATACGTGAATGAGCTGTCTAAGCAGTTGAGACTAATGAGGATAGTCTTCCAAGGTGGAAAGTATAGAGTTTTACTGAGGGAGAATACGTGTTGGCTCATGTGCAGTGTGCATTGGGGGCTCACTCCTGTCAGGATTATGCTGGAGGCTCCAGATCTATACAGTAGGCAGGCAGCCCCTTTTCAGTGTTATGGACTATCTTTTCACAGACTGTATAATAGCCGAACTGATCTCGAAGTTTATCTAAGCATCATAACAGATTACCGCTAAGCAGATCTTCACGTCATCTGGGGCATGGGGTAACCCGGACTACGGTATAGAACGCAGCTGTTATATAAAACAAAGCAAAAGCAGCTACCCGGGGTCAGCATACCGGGGTTAGCTAATCGTTGATGTCATACTAGTATCATAATTTCGTGAGCTCTGACATCAATATCCTTATACAAACAGGTGAACGAGTCCGTCGTTCTTCTATATAACTGCCGATTATTCTTCGCTTCAAAGTAAGTTCCATCTTATAATCATCACAGGTCAAGTACCAACTTTAAACCCATTGCACAACACATCATTATAATCCAATTTAAATTAGAACAATATGCCTACCGATAACCCAAACCCCGGAAACTTCGCCAACAGGTACAATAGCCCTGCTTTTTGTCTCCAGGACTTACACTAACAACCTCAAGACCCAAGGAGGAGGTCCAAGAGATTGCGTCGAAGGGTGGCCAGGCAAGTCACACTGGTGGCTTTGCCAGTATGGACCCTGACAAGCAGGTATAGTCACTGCCAAAATTATCTATATTTGTCAGCTACTAAATTCGATATTTAGCGTGAAATCGCCTCTAAGGGCGGCCAAGCATCGTCGGGCTCATTTGAACCCGGCAGTGAGAAGGCTCGCGAGGCCGGGCGCAAGGGTGGTTCGAAGTGATTGCCAGATGACGTTGGATCAGTGAATTAGCGAATATTATCAAACTATTGTATCATTTTAGGACAGCTTATGAAGGTATACAAACTTTAAAATTGGATAAGTCTTCGTGTGACATACATCTATTTGCTTGATATTTGTTTACATTAACACCTTTATAATTGAAATTGTGACCCAAATGTAATAATTTACTGTTGCAATAAAATTTCTAACTGATGCTACTTTTGGGTTTTGCTACTTATAGTGTGTGATACGGAAAGAAAATGTACTCAATAATGAATCAATCGTTCATCTTTCACAACTGGAAACAATACAATAATTACAATGAATAATATGAGTTATTTAACTTCTGTATTTAAATCATATTTCACCTTCGCTTCCCCACGCAGTCCAGCCTCACCCACTCTCCTCATTGATCTTGGCCAAAGTGTGAAGCATGAACTGTAAAACCTAGCAGCAAACACGTGCAGCCTTGGCCACACGTCAACTCTAGCTTCTTGAGCCCATCGCACCCTCACCCCTTCCCCTATACCGACAACTAGCTGTACACACCTACTACTATCTAGCAGCGGGCGCAGCGATTCTGCCCCGCCAAAAAGGGACATGCATGAGCGCATGATAGGTAGTATTGAGCGCACGGCAAACGTTCTTCAGCCCTCGTAAATGCGTAGCACGCGAAGGTAAGTCAGGTGGCGGAAGCCGGAGTTTAAGTCAATGAAGCCGCCGCCCGCGCATACGGTTAACACATTTATATTTACTAGAATTTGAGATATGGTACAAGATACGTGCGGTGTCTTCGTGATGCGCCAACAGTATCAAATACGGAAGGGCTGCCGAAGTCACATAGCAGAAACGATTGTGGACCTTGCTCACGGCCCGCGCTGCAGAAATTGGTCGGTTCTATTACAACAGGACACTGCGCATCATTTCGGCTAGAGGACCAGACGTGCAAAGTTGCTCGGAGGCTAGGTAGAGTATGGCCATATTCTATCGGTCTATCTAAATAATAATATGTCTATATTCCAAGCTAATTCCTCCCGCGCCGCTGGATGCAAGATTATCTTACCGCTCATCATTTCAGCTTCAGCTCTCTTCAGCGTCTAAATCCGCTTTCTCGTCTGCTGTCATTTGTGCCTCCGCTCGACCAAAGTCGACTGTCACGATGAAGAGGAACGATAGCACCGATAGCCCAACGGCAAGCCAGAATGCTATTTGATATTGCTCGCGGAGACCAAGAGAGCCTTCACCAGAGGTACGAAGGGAGGTAGCGATGGCCAGATCGCCAATGCCTAGCCAAAACGCTATACCAAGATACAGCAAACTGTTGATGAGCGCACCAGCAGTGGCTTGTAGACGCCGAGGCATTGCGGTGCTAATATACACGTTTGTGACATTATATGTAATGTCTACGCCAATGGTTGCACTTAGCATAGCTGAGAATACGTAGGCCCAGTACAAGAAACTTGTTGATGGCTTGTTTTCCGATTGCCGCGGAAGTATAGCGAATAGTAGAGGTGAAAGCAAGAACCCTGCGGCGGAGATGGTCATCAAGATCCGGCCGGAAAGAATATGCAGCACAAAGCCACCTGCTACTGCGAGGAAGAAACCACCCCCGGCCAACGGGATGAACCAAGCCGCGGTTTGGAGAGGTGTGGTGTTCAATACAGTCTCAACGCTAGATGCAGTGTTAATAAACTCGTAGTTGAGGACTGGGTCAAGGGTGGACTGCTCACTAGTAACTCGCATAGAAGAGATAGACCCCGAAGACCCCATATGAACAAAACAAGCCGGCACACAATCGTCTCATATACTTGGGTTTGAAGAGTTCACTCGGCAAAAGGGGTTGAGGTGCCACCCAGCCTTCCACGTAGACGAAAGCACATAGGAGGAGAACACCAACGATAAATGTTACATAGACATACGGTGTTCGCCAGCCATCCGGGGCATGGCCACCATCACTAAATGCGAAGACAACGAGCACCAATCCAGGCACTATGGTGCATAATCCCCACCAATCCATAACCGCATCAGGATGGTGGTCGTCGAGGTTCTGCGGTATTGAGACCACGCCCATGATCATAACGACGAAGACGAGAATAGAGCCAATGTAGAAGTACCAGCGCCAATCCAAGAATTGACCCGCTATTGCCCCTATAAGAATGCCGAAGTAGAAGCCGATGCAGGCAAACGCTCCATACATGCTGTATACAAAGTTCTTCCGCGGACCTGGTCGGTATGTGTGGCCAAGCAGAGCAAGTCCGGCAGGTAGGAATGCGCTGAACCCAATCCCCTGCATTGCTCGGCATACAATGAGAATGGTCGGACTCGGGCTAAAGCCAGCGGCAATGGACCATATAAAACACCAGCTAAGCCCGCCCAGGAAAACATATCGTCCGCCGTACAGATCGCACAGCCGAGCAAAAGGGAGAAGTAGCGCAGCAGTCGTCAGGTTGGGCACGGCAGCTGGCCATGTTCGCTCGGCATCTGAAATATCGAGGGCCACCGCGACTTGAGGCAACACGATGTTGAAGCCGCTGACGAAGTACTCGCACATCATCATGGACACGATGATTGCAAGCACAAAGCCGACTTCCGAATACGCATTGTGGAAAGTCGGTGGACGCTGTCGAGCTAGGCGCTCAATACTGGCCTTGTCTAAAATTTCAGGGGTGCCTGTTCTGTCGAAAGGGCGTTCTGGCGTTAGAATGCCCTCGTTAGGGACTGATGACCTCGTCATGATGAGAAAACAAGATCCAGACGACTTTTCGGTGGCTTCTGAGCCGAGCTGATGAGCTGTAAAGTATATATAGAGCGTGTCTGTCCATCTCGAAAAGACGAAGTTGGCTGTCTTGTGTATTATAGCAAGACCGATCACTAGCCGGTTGGTAGCAGATATGCGTCCGTTATAGCAAATCCACGCAATCCACACGATCCACTACTTGAGCTTCATGTATAAGTTGACATTTCCATACCCAATGGAGAATAATGCTCTTCGATAATTGGATCGCTAGGCAAGGGACACCTCGGGATGATTAAGTCCAATCCAGGATGGTGTACAAACTGAAATGGGGGTCTCGGGGGTCATGGCACAGCAGATGGCCATACCGGTAGGGGCTAATTAGTAGTTCACCGACGGGGGGGACCCTTCTAGACGACTGTACTCTTCGCCCTATGCACTGCTTGCATCTTGGCTACTTTATTCGGTATAGCTCAGCGCCCCGGCTTTGGAACGTCAGCCCCCAATCTCACCACTCGGATCGCTTTCTTTGTTCTTTACATAATGCAGCGACTTTCGCCCCCCGAAAAACAAAAAATGAGAAACATCGGGCTTCGTCTTCGCAGATATCATATCCAAACTGCATTGCGGCCGTATGCAGGATTTACTGGTTTGTACCTAGAAGAAGGAACTTTTTTTTCCCCAAGCGTTGCATGCCAACGCATTACCTACGGATCTCCCGTCTCACTGACTGGTTGCAACTCCAAGGCGGACCGATCTAGGAGCTCTTTACCAGTGGGTGCAAGCACTCATCCCACGCGAAGCGCCTATCCATCCTCATTTACCAGATAATAAACCTCAACGCGCGTTGTTCACAGGCAAGGCATATCCACACTTAACCATTTCTACTATGATAGCTGTCTTCAACGCACGCATATCGCTGCAGTCACACGCTGGTCTATGAGTGAACGGAAACCCTGCCACAACTGCCGAAGACGCCGGCTCCGGTGTGATCGATCAGTTCCGGGGTGCTACAAGTGCGCAAAGACCGGGCAGAGATGTCTTGGCTATGGTAAGCTCTACCGGTGGGCCAGTTCAGAGGCATCTGGTGGTCAAGCCGGCCATAGACGAGGTGACGCCTTGACATCTTCTACGCAATGTGATAGCTTGCTACAGCATAAAGCCTGTGGGGATAGGTCATACATTCGAAGCACACTCACCGAGCGTGGGCCGAGTCTACATAGGACATTGAACATAGCTTTGGCCGATCCATTGCTTCAGGATCTCAGCGCATCGTCACGGTACTACCTGTCTTACTGTATGAATCCCTAAACTTCTTGCCGCCTTGCGAGTAGGATTCATTTACTGAAGAAGACGTAGTTGCTTCTCGGTTCTGCCAGGATCTTGTTGTCCATGATTCGGTTGAGCTAGGGACCAATCCTTTTCGGGAGTTGATTCCGATGTCCCAAGCGTATTCCTTCCTGCAAAATATAATTATTGCTGTCTCGGCCGTACATTATTATCATGCAATCAGATACGCATCATCCAATATCGCTCCGCATTCCCGTCTGGCGCGGAAAACTCTCATAGATGCTCTACATGCACGGCAAGAAGCTATACAGGAGTTAATAGCAATGATTGAACGACGGCGTAGCGAGCATGACCTTGCACAAAGCCAAGCAGAGCAGGATGCTTTACTCGCCACTGTCCTCTTCTTCGTCAACTTCGCACTTATTGATTCCGGTAAGGACGGTTGGCGGAATCACCTTACCGCTGCAGGACGACTACTGTCCGTATATGCTCCTTCTCCGCTCTCGCTCTCCCCATTAGCTTTCGCCGGGGCCCATGTCCCGCTGGACTCTCTGTCTCCTACTTCGTTGGAGATTACATCGCTTTCGAAGATAGATACCCCCCGGATGTCTCTTGAAGTTTTGCCCCAACCAACACGCCAGCCACCCACTGCTTGCGATTATGTTGCCTCTGACACTATAGCATACTTCATATGGAACTGCGCCCTAGAATCGCTGGTTTCATCACCATCACCGTCATCGTCGTCGCCGTCTGCTCATAGTCCGGACTACGCGGCCCAACCATCGACGTGGGACGTAGCGAAGGTCATGAGGATACTCTTACGGACTGAAGCCAATAGTTATCATAGCTGTCCTAGTTATCTTATGGGCATTGTGTTGCAGACCGCGCGTACAGCCAATTTCTTGAAGTCTAGTGGTAACCGGTCTCCAACTACATCACAGATGAACATATACTTGAACCTGCTAAAAGATGCCGATACCTTTGACATCGAGAGCTGGGCGGCGGGGGTTTCCACGCACACGATTGGCGTATTAGGAGTCATGGATAAGCAAGAAATGAGAATGCGTTGTCATATCGCCGCAACATACCGCGCCGCCGTGTGTCTATACATCCTATTAGTTGCGCCCGGGCTTCCAGCCGAAGTACGGCGACGTGCACGATATATTAACAGTGGTGACGATGCGCTACCGACGCTACCAACACCTGAGGATCTCGCGTTAACAATCCTGCAGCAGCTTTCATTCATCCCCAAGACAAGTCCTTTTTTCAAGTTCACGACCTGGCCTGTGTTCCTGACGGGCGTAGAGGCGGCGTCTGCTGCGCGCAGGCTATGGGTCATGGAGCGGCTGCGCGGAATGCGGGACCTCTGCCCATGGGGCATGTTGACATCAGCCATGGAGACACTTACTGAGATTTGGACACTCAGAGATGGTGCCACGGAGCATTATATTGATAACGATGACTTAATAAGTAGGATACCGAGAGTGGCACAGTCGAGAGAGGATCGTAGTGACTGGCTTACGCGACTCCGGGGTTTGAGGATAGATTGCTTGATAGTTTGATTACTATCTATACAGACAAGAACAGCTACTGATTTCACATCATCCTTACTTGCTCCTTTACCAACATACCAGAGGCGGAGACGACATTACGAACCAATATAGCTCATACCTTTTCCGCGCCTAATGTTACACGCGAGTTCTCTCATAACTGAAATGTCTCTGAAGGTAGGTCCTCATGTCAAACCACTACAGTTTTTATTTTCTACTTTTCACTCGCAAGATTTATCATGTTACGTTAGCGTACGTTCCCACAGCTACTCAAGACTTTTATTAACTCCATAGAGTCTTCACCTCCAAAGCTTTATTGCTAACATTGTTATACACTTATGACCAAGTCTACGTATGAAATATCGTTCACACACATACTCAAGCTACCATAATTGTGTAGACAGCCCAGCCAAACAGCGATATTAACCATACAATCCGATCTAGCAAGGGACATGACCAGCAACGTCTCAGAATTACGCCTTACCAGCTGTACCAGCCTTAGCCTCCTTCGCAACTTGCACATACGACCCAGACCTAATATCCTCCACAATCCCCACCTCCGCAGGCGTCCAGCCCAGCTCCCTCCTAGCCTTAGCGCTCCCGGCACGATTCCTGAGCGAGAAAAACCCCGCCGCAAGGGGCCCTGCCGTCTCCGTGGCCTCAGCGGTCTCCATCTCGCGTACAGGGAGGCCCAGCGCAGCGGCCATTGCATCAGTCAGGTCACGGAAGCTGACCTCCGTGCTCGCAGTCACATTGTAGATATCCTGGACTCTGCCGGGCTGCACACAGGCGTGCCGCGCAGCCAAAAGATACGCGCGCGCCGCATCGTCGACGTGCACGACGCACGTCCGCGCCCGCCCGTCCCCGACCCGCACCACGGCCCCCAGGCCCGCGAACACGCCCATGAACAGCCGCACGCCGCTGCCGCCGCGCCCGTACACGAAGGGCGGGAGGCGGATCACGCAGACCCTCACGCCGTCGCCGCGCCCGGCGAGGCCCAACGCGTGCTGCTCGCACTGCAAGCGGCCGTTGATGGGGTTCGGGTGCGCCGGCGCGGCCTCGTCCGTCTCGCCGTCGTTCGCGTCGGGCGCCACGACGGCGGTGCCCGAGGTGTCGATGAACAGCTTCCGCGCGTGGTCGTCGGACTGCGCGGCCAGGCCGGCGGCCATGGCGTCCACGGCGGCCCCGTCGATGCGGACCACGTTCTCGTAGGGCTGCGCGAAGTCGTCGGTCCACGCGTCGGCCAGGTGCATGACGATGTCGGCGCGTGCGGCCTCGGCGCGCAGCACGTCGAGGGACGTCAGGTCTCCCGGGACGGGCACCGCGCCGAGGGACAGCAGTTTGGCGGCCACCGAGGCGGAGCGGGATAGCCCGTGCACGGCGTAGCCCTCCTGGATGGCGTATTCGGTGATGCGCGAGCCGATGTATCCCGATGCGCCGGTCATGAAGATACGCTGCTGTCTTGCGGTTGTCATTGTGTTTCCCTTAAGAGGTTGCAAACTTTGCCCGTTTTTTGTATATGATAACTATGATTATGATGATGATGATGGTATTAGTAGCGGCGATTCTGTGGTGATAAGTGTGTCCACGGTCTCTCTCAACTGACGCAGAAAGGTCGTATTTATATGTATCCCCCTTTCTGGGCTTATTTGGCTATTCTTAGCTCCTGGACTTGCTTGGAAGTATGATATATTTCACCAAAAGGCCTTTGCATCCGCATTCGCAAGTAGTAATCCCGGGCAAGGAAGACTAAGACGGAGACGGAGATAATCGTAGATACCCGGACTAGTTGTTATCCAATCCGCAAATTGCCGGCATAGGTAATTCTGTGTCCTAAAGCCGTGCCCAGCTTACCTGGTAGATATCAGCCCAGCGCTAACTTAATGTACTTTAAAGAGGATTACAATCACTCTATTTGCCATAGCTAGACTGGTACGTATAGTTAGAGGGGCGTTAAAGAATACTATACCGAGTCCACCTATATTTACTCGAGCCATGACTAACGTCGCACCGTGCCGCTAACACCGGTGATAATGGAGTCTACAGCGTTTCCCGGGCTCTCCTCATTCTACACTATACCTCAAAAATTCTCGCATATGAAGACCAATGGAAATAGTCAACTTCGACCCTGCTCTCGTACTGTCTACCTGCTTCAAGTATGATGTTTGGAGTTGCGCAAGCAGCTCCTGCGCCAGGCATTCATTGGCTGAGGATGATAGACGCCCATGGATGTCATAGCAGTTTCCCCCAATATGTTGGTGCACAAGGTATCTTACACGCGCTTCGCCTAAGTGATCTTATATCCGTCAATGAACGGGCATAAAAGAGACTTCGGGCTCATATTCTCTTTCCTCTTGGCAATAATAATTTGGTTCAGCAACTAGCTTTGACAATCGCATTCACCGCAGATGGCAAATTTTCGGGTTGGTCAAATATGGAATGAGTCACATCTCGTGGTGTATTCATAGTAGGACGAACATCGTCTTTGTCGAGCTCTTGTTCTATCCCCGTCTCATCCGTCTTATTTTAGAGGTTTAAGAGAAAGCCTACTAGGTATACTGTTGGCAGAAGATGAACCGTAAATATGAGACAGCAGAAGGGAAGAGGAAAGGCACTAGCATGAAGCATTGCCCTTGTTTTCACCCAAGCCCATAACTTTACTTTACCAAGGAGTAGACGTTTCCGGACGACCCTCAGCCAACCAAGTAGCGTATAGCCTCCTAGCTTATATTTCTTCTCCAATGTGGTTCTCCTTCTTTCTCGTCTTGCCGGTAAAGAGATCTCGCAGCTCGTCCCGGAGCCTCGTAGGCGGCTCAGTAAAAGAAGCCTCGTACGCGTCGATCTGGGGTTTCTCCCAGACGAGGTCGGCTTCCAAAGGCGCAATGAAACTCGTCCGCTTGTAAAATTTCCAGCCAAAGTACAAAATAATGGCAATAAAGGCCATAGTGTAAGGGGCGAAGAAGTCACCCACGTCCCAGTGGCCCGGCACGAACACAACGTATCCAAAAATACCCTCGATGATGGTCATGTACACTAAAGTGATGTAGGCGCAATATGGCTGGAAGTAGCCAACATACGGCAGAGTCGAACGGTCGACGCCCTGGGCCTTACACGCGTTGTAGAAGAAGATGTAAGTCAAACTTATAATGATGTACATGATCATTGTCGCGCCCTCTGTCACGGCCTGCAGCCACGTGACAGCTTGGGCTGTGCTGCCGGAGACCTGCAGGAATGACAGGAAGGGGAAGGCCATCGAAACCGCGAACGCATAAATGGGAATCCCGTTCTTCATCGTCTTCTTGAAAATGCGTGGAGCATGGCCATCACAAGCCAAACCGTACAGTGATCGCATGGAACAATAAACATATGCGTTACCAGCGCTGAAGATACTCGTGAGGAGTAGGGCGTTGACGATGTGTGGCAGCACTGCAACTCCCATGTTCTGCATCGCGATGACGTAAGGAGAGCCATCGGCCGTGCCCGAACCGTTGTTGAGCTGCGGGGCATTGTATGGGATGACGATGCCGACAGCTAGCGCGCCGAGGACGAAAAATATAAAGAATCGCCAGTACACGGTTTTAAAACCATTCTTCAGATAAACCCGGGGACGTTTCGCTTCTCCAGCAACCATGCCCAGGTACTCGGGTCCTACTACGGTGAAACAGGCCGAGAATAGTGAACCGAGGAAACCCTCAAATTTGCCAAGTGTGCCGGTGTGTATGTACTCGGCGAAAGCGCCCGGACTATACCAGTACCGGAATCCATAGGGTTCATTCTGAGGATTTCCGCCGACGGCTGTGATGAAGGTAAAGAAATAAACGATGAGGATGAGGATCAGCTTGCCAGATGCTAGCCAGAACTCAGCCTCTCTGCATAGAGTTAGCACTTATGTATAACGTGGCAGAGAAGTGTGTATTTGCGCATTAGCATTTGCTAACACCTGCGTTGCAAGAGAGAGAAAGTCATGACCGAGAGACTGTGAAACATCGGATTCAAGAAACTCAAGTCCTCACCCGTAGTATTTCACTGCAGCGATATTGATAATACTGTATATTCATTAGACAAGACTTGGCAAGTTTGCAAGGTAGAAAATCCGTACGCATATAGTATTATTACAGCTATACAAATCGCTGCGACAGGGATTTTGTCGGTCCAAAAGGTGAGAACCAAATTGAGGGCTGTGATTTCGAACGGGATGAGGATCGCTTCGTAAAGAAAAAAGTTCCAGCCAGCAAGAAATCCGAGCGCATCGTCAACCCATCTACCGGACATTCGAATGAAAGAACCGCTGACGGGCATGTAACAAACCATTTCAGCGAGAGAGTTATTGATCAGACAGACCATGAGAGCATGGATGGAGTAGCCGAGCAGGAGATTGGCCGGACCGCCCTTGGCCAAACCGCCGCCGATGCTAACGAACAGACCCGTACCGATGGTGCCGCCGATGGCGATCAGCTGAATTTGGCGATTGCCCAGATGACGATGAAGCTGATCCTTGTCGTCCTCGACATAGCGGATGGAATCGCTATTCTGGGAATCTTTTTCATGGAAACCGGCGTCGGTGCCGGCAAACTTATCTTCCGGTACAGTCGCCATGTTGTCAGCATGGCCGAGAACCTTATCTTCCGGTACTACCGCCATACTGCGAGCAAGACAGAGAACTCCGCTGGGAAAGCGGAATGGTGGAAAGTGTATACGATGTCTGGAAGCACAGGGGCCCCGATAGCATTATAATCTATACACAGTGGTGTAGTGGTATGGATTTAATAGTTGTTATGAACCGTATGAATGACAAGAGACAGCAAGCTGGTCTCTGAATTATCTCATGGCAGAGGGAAATAAGGGTTGAGGGAAAAGAGGAAGGCCAGCCGGGATTAGATAATGGAGCGCGCAACGGTGTAGTTTTTGTACTGTACGTCCGCGAAGGTTCCTACAGTCTGCTCTTACTTGATTGTTGGGATGTTTGGTTTTAGCTGGCGGCCGCATTCAGGGATCTCGCCACAGTGAATGTTTAAAATACCTATCGCACCCCACACCCAAAACCTTGCGCCGGGTGTGACATACTTTGTGCATTCACCCTGCCGCCCACCTTGGCCTGCTTGGCTGGAAGTACAGGCAGACGAGGCGAGATAGGCAAAAAGCAACTCGTCCATGATACAGTATCCCAGCGTAGGATCAGGGTCCATTTCAGACAGGGACCAGCTCGTCAGCCTAACTCCAGTCTGTTGCATGGCTGTCCCAAACTGCGCGACTGCTTTTCTTATTTACTGTTACTGTGGTAGTACTTCTAGTAGTCGTTAGTGCGAGTAGATATCGCTGAAGCACAAGCCGTTGACTCGAGTCGCTCATAACGTGCCGGTATTCCCATCTTTACACGAATCGTATTTCTTGCCTGCCTGTCAAGCCGCATGCCTCTTATTGGGCATTCAGGTTAATGTACAGTATTTCCCTCAGGTGACCCGATGATCATGATCTTTGGCAATTATTACTACTAACCTTAGCGGCTTCTACTTCGCCGTTGCCGAGCCAGAGCCACGCGACTAATCACCATAAGCGGCAAGCGTCTAGCCGATCGGATTTCCTCAGTTGGGGCTTTAAAATACCGACGAGACGCCATGACTGAGTGAATTTGACAACGCTTTGTGCTGTAATGATTTGTGGGCAGTTAACGGCTCCGTCGTAACTCAATCTACGCATGTTAGACTGTACATAAATACTTCACTCGAAACCAGACCGACAACAATGAGCGACGTTGGAGCCACATTGAAGCCACACAAGTCGGTGTAGGTTAGGAGGAAGAACAGCGTCGTAAGATAGGCCTTATTGACCCCCCTTGCACTACGATGTGCCACCTGGGGAAGCCGAGATCCTAAGATGCGCCAAGGGACTTATCAGAGCCACTAATATCGAGGCAGTTCAACTGCACTCCCCACCCAAGGCCAGCCTACTTGAGTTGCCTATATTGCGCGAAGCTCGTAGCACTTAGTGATTGACAAGCAAAGTACCATTTTTTTGACCCCCAACGCCCGGCGGTTTTGGTGGGAAAGGCGTGGGAACGCGGTTACAACGCGATCTATTGTTCCAAGCAAATCGATCGGTGCCGTAAAAGAAGCATAGAAGAGTTGCATAGAAGAATCGCCGAAGTCAGAAGGGGCTGTAATCCGTAGGAATGCGGGGTTTCTGGCGGGGAGGCGTTATCTGTGCCGCTTGCCTACACCCTACGGCGACAGGGGGGCTTAGGACTGGTAAAGCACAGTACTATCTTGCATTTCCTACCTAGGTAGACATAATTGCTCACTGAAGGGCTAGTACTTACCTACATAAGGCACGTTCGCAGGGCATTCTCTACTGCGGACTGCGCTATGATTTCTTATCTATCGTATATACTGACTTAGACCTTATGGTACAGTTAATACGATCCTTTGTACCTTGTATATTGCTTTGATTTAGAGATTTTGTTTGTCGACAATTCCCTCACAAGATAACACAGAATGCAGGAAACGCCTCTATCGCCTGGAGTAGATGTCCATTCAGCATGGGCCCCTGACCCAAGGCTTACTCCTTACCCTGGTCTAAGATAATCGAGAAGATGGGAGGAAAAGGGGATCTGTCTATGCGGCTGAGATGCAGCGATCTACAGCAGCTACAGTTTCCCTCCCAAAAAAAAAAAAAAAAAAAAAAAAAAAAAACTATCAAGCATACTGCAGTGGCAAATTCTGGTTCAACACAAATGCAGTAGATTAGTTTTGGTAGGAAGTTGACTGTTGATTAGTATGTAAGTTTATCTGTTCTTGTCTTCAGGTAAACTCTGGCTATTTGTAGTATCTGAAGTATCAAGTGGAGAGTTGCCAGTAGAAAAAGCCCCCTTGAAGTACAAGCTGCTAGTGTCACGCTATGAATTTGTGGTGGTTGTGATAACGACACAACGTAATCACTTGATGGAACAGCATCGTCAAAGGTGTGAGAGATAGTAGGCACCGAGTTCTCAGTTAATCAGCCAGCGTCATTATGTAAATTTTTTCACTGTTGTAATCACAAGTCTCTTGTTGCAACGTTCATACTGTTCCATATGCAAGACGGCACTACGGCACATTTGTCAGAGATTGCAGAGGATCTATCGATGCACAATGACGACACTCCCACGCTAAAAAGCCACTAAGAATCCCTGCGACTAACCAAAACGTACCCGCACGGTTACTCCGTAGACTAGATTGAATATGATTAACCATTCTTCTTGATGTCCTTGGCATGTATGTGCAGTTGACCGGCTGAAAAACGGCCAGAAAGAGGCGGAAGTTGAACTGGTCCATATCTAAACACTGAAGCCTTGTTGAGGTAAACTTCGAATTCAGTAAAGGTTGTAATCCAACTTTGCGTTTCAAAAATAGATGTTTTCACGGATACACCGTTCCAAATGCTTGCTTTCCACCGCTTTGGAAGTCGCCGAATAAGGAGAGACCCTTACCCTCAAGTTTTGGATCACCATACCAGCAGCCAGCCATTTTGAGTCTCGACGACCAATTATTTTCGATTCCTTATCTTCTATTAGAGAGGATCTTATCTTATATCTATAATAAGACAACCGTCAAGATAAGACTATAGCGGAAGACCGAGCAAACAGAAGTAGTGAAGGCTCAGCTCGGAGAAGACTCGGTCTTCCTAGTGAGTTTTGTTCTTCCGAGTCGACTTTCCCCTGAGACTAGATAGATCTCAGATACTACATTCCCGAATAGCGATGGCCAATACCATTGCCGCAGTGTACCTCTCGGAATTCGCGTCATCTCGGATGCGCAGTGGGCCAGCTATTGTGATAAGCAAGCAGACAGCCTTAAGATTCTCACGAATCGAAGCCCCAGATCTTTCCATCTGGACTCCATACCTGATTGTAGCTCGTGAATTTGATGAGTCTCGCAGGATATCTATAGTCCTTGGCCGAAGCAGAGTCGTCACGTAATTGCGTAAGCATGCAGGTATATGTCAATTACTTTGCGAAGAGCTTGCGTAGAGAAAGGTGTCACGAAATATGCTAATTATTATTTCAACCTAAGGATAGCGAAGATCAGTGACTCTTATGACTAACCGCAGGAACAGACACAGGAACAGTTATATCGAACAGCTTCGTAACTAATCATACGCAACGTTGGGACGAAAACATCCATATCAGTCAATACTGATTATCAGTTGGGCACAAGAGCATTGCCTATGAAACTCCTCTATTAACCCTCTTCATCGACTCTTCAAGCCCAACATGAAACCGTGGAATACACCAATCATTCGAGCAATACCTTCTTGCATCTCCCCGTCCAGTTAAAACGGCTCTTACAAGGTCGTTCGTATTCACGGGGCGGTCAGGGTCGACAATGTCTGTATCAGCGCAAGAACTTACCAGACGTATGAATACGGGCTTTCAGTACGCCACTACTTTATCAATTTCAGAAAGAAACCAATACAATACGCCAGGACCAGCAAAACAGCAAGATTCATCAATATCAACTTATCTCCCGTCTCGTCGCTCAACGATAACGAGTAACAGGATAGTAGTTAGGAATGTACGGTTTATGAGGCACGAAATCACACTTGCGATTGCACCCGCCCCATTGAGGCAAACCCATAAAGCCAATGCGCTAAGATCGTCATCATGTAAGGCTCAGGCAAATCGAAATATGGCTAATAATATCCACAGAGTTATCCTCGCCTTTAGAAAACATCAAGAAACAAAGAGACGAACTACTAGAACTTGAGACTGTGTTCCTTTCTTATTGTTCTAGAATGAATCTAATGTGATACGCTCCTGTCATGTGCCTGATAGTACAGGTTTTCTGGATGCGATCGATTTCTCGGGTGCGGCGGTACTTACATGACCGAGGCGAAAGTGACTTCACCGACAATATCTCCTATTACAGACGAAATTTCTATACTGGATATGGGATCTTCATACTAGCTGCTAACTACTAAGCTAGATCATGCGTATACCAAATTAATAAAATAATCTTCGAGACGGTGCCCAATGCTCATCGTTAGAGCAAGTATAGGGAATAACGGTTAAAGTTACCATCAGGATTCGTGCACTGATAATAGAAATTGAACCGGTGTAATAGTAAGGTAGTCAAAGGCTGACGCTATTATTTTATTAACCTCAATAGAAGTACGCTTTCTACTCTAGTACGGTGGTGGTGTGGTGGTTTAAAGGGTCGTGGGCCCAATGCCGATCTTTCCATTCTTTCCAAATGACAGCACGTATGCACCAGTACGCCAGTTCAATAACCAACCCAAACTAAAATCCAACGCTCAACCCATGAAGCTATAGACGATAGTGACGGCAGTGGTGTAAACCATAGCAACGACACCCACAACGATGAAAACGAGGTCGCCGACCTTGGCGGGCCCTGACTTCGCAATACTTTTGTAATGTAGGAAAGCAGGGTAGATGTAAACCAATGGGATGCATGCGAAAGACCCAATCAATGCCACGAACTTGTCCAGATTACCGGCGCCGAGTATCGCGACGCAGCCGCAGATCAACACCAAAAATGACCTAAACGCGTTTTTCTTCCATTTTGTACCCAAGCTCTTCTTGCCTGACCGGGAGCCGAAGATCTTGCCCTCAAGAATTCTGAGCGCTGGGAAAAGCTGTACCGGATTTCCAGCCAGGACGGCAAGTGAGTAGAGGAACTGCACTGCGTTTACGAACTTGCTAGTTTGTGGGTAGTTGTTGATGATCTCGATCGAAGTGTCTTCACCAAAGGTGGCATAGCAGAGGGCACCAACTGCTGTGAAAATGATGGTGATGAGAATCATGATGGTACCGAGAAGCCACTCGAAACGTTCTGGTTTTGCCATGGAAGATTGAATCGGTAGAATTAGACCAATACCCTCGAAAGTGAAGATAGCAGAACCAATCATAAGAGTATATTTGCTTGGGTTGAAGAGAACCACCGTCGGATTGATACCTTCGGACGCAATATGCGCGATGTCGTAATAGTAGATGTAGGAAACCCCAATAAGGATAAAGACATCGGCGAGTAATGCTACAGGACCGAGCTTCGCTATGTTCCGAATAAAGGACATGGGTACCAGGACGATTACCTGTATCAAGATAAGCATCGTAGTCGAAATGGGGCTGTGACCATGAGTGACAGCCTCAAAAAATGTTTTCAAGTTCTCCGCCACAAATACGATCCCTGAGCACACAAACCCGAGTTGTGACAACGTGATGGAGGTCAAGATAAGGTTTCGCATGCGAGGACCCGCGACAGCCTCACCAATGTCACCGTAGCCACCTCCATGTAGCGTTTTACAGGCGAGGAGTTGATGAAAGGCGAGCATAGTGAGGGCGGAGACAACCACCATAGTAACAGTTGAAAACAAGATACCCCCATTGTCAAAGGCCTTGGGAAGGAACATGATGCCAGTTCCAATAAAAGCTTTCAGGAGCGTAAAGAAAGTCTTGCTAGTGCTCGCCGTAGCCGACCGAAGTGCCGCCCGTGAGCTCCTCCTGCGACCTAGGAGAGGCCTTCTTTCCGATGGTAGCTCACCTTCTCCTTGCCCCTCTTCATCGGACGTGACAGCTTCATCGTCGGAGTCTTCCAGGTCCTCGCCGGCAAAACTGCCGTATAGGTCAAGGAATTCGACAAAGTTCCTAGTGATAGGTATCCTTGAAGCCCAGATCTCATCTTTCTGCTTCTGGAGGAGATAGGCTCTTCGGAAGCCGCCGGGAGCCAGCTGCTCGTTCACGGTTAGTCCTTCAAGGTCATCATCTTCCGAGGTAACGCCATGCTGTGGGTGGTGAAACGTGGCAGCTCGTTTGTGCATCTTGGCCCGAGAGGCCGCTTTGAATATATCACGGTGGATATCCCCGCCCTGCAGCTTTAATGACGAGTGCTCGGATAGAGGAGGACTTGTGAGATTGGGGGCAGACGAAGCCGCCGCCGCCGCTGGAGCCTCATTGGACACACCAATAAACTCGGCCGTATAGCCAGAAGGTAGGTGCTCGGCAATTACCTCAGCTTCAGGGCGAGATTGGCCCGACAGGCCCGACAATGGAGTATCTGTCATGTTCCCGGCAAAGGTTGCAAAGATCGATGATGTAGTAAGAGATGCACCACACAACAGCTGCTAATCAGCACGCACTCAATAAGACGACGACCTGACACGCCGTAGCCATACGACCAACGCCCTTAAGCTGCTTAATATGTGTGTCTTAATATGATAGACCGACTGGCGATGGTTCCCCCGAAAATACTAAAGATGGGGTTGGAGATGGTTGGGCAAGCTGGGGAATATAAAGTTTCGAGGTTTGATGTGGAGAGAGAGAAGCTGTTTGGTATGGGGAAGCCGGCATGCCCTTTTTCCTTGTGCCGAATCGGCAGCTGTAAGGCAAGTCAGGTGAGGTCCAGGCCGCCTACAGCGTCACAGACTTGCTGGCTTCCAGGGCGGCTATTGGCTGTGCCTGACTGTGATGGGGTCGATGGGGCTCAATCGGGGCAAAGCCGGCAAGGAACTGCGTAGGCCCTTCTGGCCACAAGCACTTGCCGGCTGCAGTCACTCAGTCCCCAGAGCTGGCCGGCCCGTCCAATTTGCCACCTTTAGTACCAAACCACTCTTCGTAGCAGGTGGTTAGCCAATCCTGCTATTGCGCTTGCTCCTATTCATTCATCTCCGTTTCGTGGGCCATTGACGTCTCAACTTCAGTGAACTTCACAAGTCGCCTCACTTTTCCAGGTCGATCAGAAGAACAGCTCATCGTGTCACGAACAGTTGGCCCTCGTGCTCATCACCATGCCGGTCAACATTGCCCCGCAATCCGCTATCCCCTATCCCCCCTAATGGAGGTACCCAGCACGAGTCAATGTACACCGGCACCGAAGCTACATGAACTCCCAGGGGGCTTGGATTGGTTCTCACCAACATGTAACAAGAGATAGAACCCTGAGCAATCCGATTTCGAGTCACTCGTCAACGTTTCCACTTTTGTCAAGTGACTCTCTTGTAGATGCCTTTATAAGTGCAGCCGTTAAGATTATCATGTAGCTAGCTAGGTTAGTATAATTTTATGTTGAAGCGCGACGCCGGACCTGACAAACTACGCTTTCATACCTACCTTTTGCTGTAGTTTATTCGAAAATCGCTCCCTCTAGACTCATATCACCTTGATACACTCTCCTGAGATCCCTGGAGCTTTCAGATGAGTTATCATCAACATCTTCCAATCCATCCTTTGCATAGAGTCGTCATGAAGCGCAAGGTTCTTCTTTTCACCCTAGTTCTGAAAGTGGCAGGCCAATAATTCCGTGCCACCTTTCTGCCAACCTACCGACGTGTGCAGCATGGCCAACCACTATCTTCAGCTGCAATATGCAACAACAAAGAGGGATCAAGCGCGTTCCCCTCCTCATGGCAGGCCAAAGCGTACGCTCTTTGTCCAGGAAATGATCACTCTCATACGACCCCGTCTGTTGTCAGTTTCTCTGCTCGTATGAGCTGCTCCTACTTGATTGACTATAACCTCAAGCTGCAGGCAATAGAGGTGAAGGAATTATAAAGTACGAGATGATGTCGTCCATAGATCTTGGTGAGTGACTTCACCAATCTTCAACTGCAACACATACCCAGCCACTTTTTGAGCTGTCTCTCAATACGCCAAGTCACAAACACAGACAGAATGAATACTCCCAAGTCATCCGATAAAGGAGAGACGAAGAAAAACCAGAGCGAAGCGATTACTGATTCTGGTCGAAGCGGCTATGAAACGACCGGTACGAAAACTCAGTCGCGGACTCGGCGCTCTATAGGCTACACTTGCTTTATACTTGGGCTCATAGGCGGGAGAGGATGGCTTCTCATCTCTGTTGCCATTCTCACTACGGTAAGCTACTACGGCTTAAAGCAAATGCCAGTTTCTTACTAAGAAAATCTCAGCTCATATTCCTTGGAGGATACGTGCAATAAAGTGACATGTTTGTCTAGCGTCATTAGGAGTTGCACTATATAGCTGCCTTGGGTTATAGGATTGACGGCATTCTTCATGAACATATACAACCCCTCTCCATTACATCATCGGCTTTTAAGTCTATGCACTATGGGATATCATATAGTCATCTAGCATTCCGAGATAGCTTATGGAATCGCTCGCTCTCTTATGACCTTCCATGGCTTTCGAACTTGTTGGCATCCTAGGAGCACTGAGAGTAGTAATCGTTCTATAGACACATTTCATGTCAGCTTACATGTCATCTCTCATCCCGAACTCATCCTCTAATAAAATAATATGAAAGGACGTACCTGTGCTTTGCATGTGTACGGACTGGCGCAGGCTGTGCATCCACTGAATCCACTCCCACCGCATTGCTGGGATGACGAGAATCAGCTATTACTCCCTAAGGTAAGGAAAGATCTAGCAATGACATACCGCCCATTGTGCGACTGTACATGTCGGTGCTGGCCCTGTGGTAGAGGCCTTGGTTGAAGTTACAAGAGTCGTTGTCGTCGCCGCCTTCGTCGTAGTAGGCGTTCCCCCTCCGGAACCGGCCGCGCACGTGAAGACACCGGGTCCTAGTTGAGATTAGATAGACCCTTTTTGCTAATTAGCTCTCCATGATCAAGGATGGCACTCACCGGGGATGGTGTACGTGCTTGACGGTGTCATCGAGTAAATGTTGATTAGTATACCCGGGTCGTTTTGCTATTAAGGGGTTATCAGTCAGCCGATGAAGTGTAGATTTGGAGGCATAGCGGGCTCACCTTGTATATGCCGGGAATACTGTATGTAGTGGGTGACACCTTTGCAGTGCCGCCGGAGATGTTGATCTGCGCACATTCCATCTAGCGTCGAAGTTAGCTACAGTTTCTAGGTATGTTTTTTTTCTTTTCTTTCAATGACGGAGTCCGCGGGAGCATACGTAAAGCTGAGCTCCTTGGGATGAACTGGCAGCGTGCAGTGCGATCATTTCAGCCCGAAGCAGATATTGGCCGTCAGCGAGACAGCTTGGAATGTTGATTGCGTGAATACCACCGTTGTTGATGACCTTTGTCGTTCCCCAGACACCGTTAGTATATCCATCCTCTTGGATTTTAAACCTGAGTGCAAATCACTTATTAGCAAATGCTCAAGTCAAACCCTGGGCCTGCGGCTCGATTTACCACCCGCTCCCGTAACCCACGTCCGTCGTAGCATCACCGACTTTCTTTAGATACGCCATAGTTGGTCCCAGATGGCTAGAATCCATGACATCATTCGAGCCTGATGTCAGAGTGTGTCTCCAGATTGCGTTGACCTAAAATTAGTTTGCAGTGAGCAACCATTCCATAGTCAATGACTTCCAAGGCAATTTAAGCGACATACCGTAGCCCCGGCCGTCACATCAATGATCTTGGATGATGGCGTTGTCGGGTTGGGGCCTCCGTTGCAAGCTAGATCGTTTGATGTCACGTCGGTGATAGGCCCGTCGTATGAAGGGTCCCGAATACCGTAGGACACTGGGTTGGTCACACCATTGGACTGGAGCTGCACGAAAATTGTGTGTGCGGAGGCCACGCTGGCAGCTGCCACCGTAATGTAAAAGTACTTCATGATGCTTGCAGCGAAGAAGGGCACAAGCAAGGCTAGGTATAAAAGCTCGGTGAATGTGGATGACTCGACAGTTCCAGGCTCCTGGTTCAGCACGGCACGCATGGGCATGATATATACTTAAATCGTTCGAGTTGCTAATACATCCTTGAACGTCCTAGTATGATTAAACGATGGTGCTCGCTTGGCAAGTTGTGATGGTGGCAGTTAGTCACGGAAGCGGCGGATTCTCCTCCAATAATCCTGACCGAACTAGCCATTCTAAGCGAGTATAATCACACGGGGTAGGAAGGCGAACCTATCGTATGTTTCCAAGGCCCGTGAGTTGGGGAACATCGGCGGCCCGCGGCTGAACGGCGGAAGTTGCTGATCCGGGGCTCGTTTCGGAAAAGCACGTCTAATCGCCGCCCAGAGTATAACGACGTATTTCGAAGAGACGCCTTGAGGATTCTGAGATAATGTCCCTTAGGAGGGTTAAGGTTGGTAAGATATCTATTGCTACGAATTTTCTTAATCAATAACTAGAAGAGTCTATATCATCTACCTTTAAAGCTTCCTGAAAGTCCAATGTCCACCGGCAGAATAGTGCGGGTGCCGCGAAGGTTCCTAATCCGATGATAGCTTGTACCACAGGTGTCATTCGGTTCTTGTTCCGGATCGGCACTGCCATGGCCGCCTTCTTGGAGCGTGGTTGTAGGGGCCGCGGCCTCGACTAGCCTTGTCTTCAAACTGGGTTTTTCTTCCTTTTCTTTTTCTATTCAAGTTTTCCTGTTCTCCGGATCGTCGGCGTATGTTCGTCGATAAGAACTCCAAACTGAGACTTCGCCAATCCATAACTTGTCCTAACGGCCTCACTGGCATACACCCTCATCTGCTTCTCGTAGGCGGCCGTCACACCGTCGCTGAATCCACCAGCCTCAGCCAATAGCCTACCAAGCAGCGCAGAGTCCCGGACCGCAGTGTTCGCACCAATACCACCCGCAGGTGTCATTGAGTGCGCAGCATCTCCGATAACGGTGACTCGGGGCTCATTGGTCCATTCTGGGACACCTGTCGGGTTGGAACAAGTAATCTTCCAGAACGCTGCCTCGTTCTCTGCCATCTCCTCGAAAAGTGGCCTCAGGCGTGGATGCCAGTTTGCGGTGATTGACTTCGCAATATTGGCTGCTACGGTTCCGGTTATCGTATAGTCGTTGTTTGGTGGCTGAATGACTCCTGGCTGAGCGCCCATAGTCCAACCGAATTGCACGTTCGGGTCATCCATATCGCCCGGCCGGACATTCGTAATAATGAAAACTCTCCCCTTAGGATTAGTGTCATCTACCACCCGCCACACGCCCTCGCCTAGTTTTTTGAACGCTGTGGTCGGCGCTTGACCGTGTATTCCTCTTGCGCCAGTATCAAAGACCTTCAGCTTCCCTCCAGACAGCTGTTCAGCGACCCTAGAGTAGATCCCCTCACCACCGACCAGCATCTCTCCTTCGACTGACTTAGAACCATCCGCGAAGATAGCGCGAACACCAGAAGTCGTCAATTCGTATCCTGCTACCTGGTGTCCCCATTCAATGAAGGGCTCGCACCCAGACAAAAAGATTTTGCGCATGTCGCCCCTGGAAATACCGATAACCTTCCCATCGCGGGATGCAAGAGTCTCCTTTAAAATTTTCGCTGACTCATCAGCTGCTTTTTTCTCACTCTCATACTTGGCCATCCCATCAGAAAGCTGCTCGCCTGTTATCGCATCAATCGCTGCGAATCCAACGCCGCCAGTCTTTCCGCACGCATCCCAGAACTTTTGGAACCCCTCTGGCCCGAGAACGGCCTCGATTGCATCTATGCCTTCTGAAGAGAGACGTAAGCGGTAACCCTGTGCACGGAAGGAAATCGAGTTGTCCTTCTCGAAGATGCGGAAAGGAATAGAGGCGCGGAGGAGGGCTTGCGCAAGTAACAGTGATGCGATTCCACCGCCAGAAATCAGAATTGGTTTTTGGGTGCTCGCAGCCATGATGGTGTTAGTGCTTATCTAGTCTTTGATGATTGATGAGTAGAGAATTGTAAGTGCCAATGGATAGTGTAGGTTGAAAGGGATGTGAAGGAACTTTAAACCATATTCCCTCTTATCTCTTCCCGTGCTTTATAGTAATGGCGTTTGATGCCAGGTGCATGGCGATGATGAATCAACTAAGCAGTCCCTGAGCTATAGGGTCTCCAAAGCGGGGATTACCTAAGAGGGCGTCAAAATCGCATTCGCAATAACGCATTCGCATTATCACATTACACAGGCGATTTGAAATCAAGAGGCTGAACTGACTAAAACGTTATTGGCAGTCACTAATGTAGCCCATCTGCGCTGTCATCAATATTTCCGTCGGCCGAGCGAATAGCTAGATGCTGCAAACTGTAGAACACGCAGAGAGCTGACTAAGCCCCCTAGTCTAAGTAATTAGCGAGTAGCGCTGCCGTCGCGTTGCGAGCATCGTCGCCCCATATCGAAAATGATAGCCTTTAATAGTCAACGACCCCCTGTAGGCTTTATAAGCGCGCGACGTGAATTGCCCAGGAGCGACAGCACGCGAATGGGCTGCGCAGTCATCCCTCAACTTTGCGTAAATCTATGCGCCTGATCATTAACGCCAAACCATCGTACTACACTCCCAAGCCGTCGCCGCAACAGGGCAACGCACAAAAACACGGTGACAATGATTCCCGGAAAGCCGCGAAATTTTCGGCTTGATTCATGCCGATGGGCCGTGTTCATTGTGCGCATTGTTAATAGCTAAACTTAGCAGCAGCTCCGGCAAACGCCCTGAGACATCCAAATAAGCATACCAGGACTTCGCAGCAGATACATTATCAGCAAACCGCTTAAATTAGTAATTAGGCCTCAGTATTACCAGATTGCACAAGGAATTATGTTCCCATTTTAAAGCATGCTCGATAGTGTTCATGGACATCGGCGTCAATCAATAACTTAGATTCTCCTGAGGATATGCAAACGCTTCCTATTCTATGAGAGAAGGTTGACTCACGACTTGGCTAGGAAGCTGAGCTCCGATTCCGACTTAATTTTGGTAGGTCCGCGTTTTGAAATAATGGTTGATCAAAATGAGCCAAAAACATAATCTATTAATTGACTGATCTAGCCTTCCGCAGCTCAAAATGAAATATCCTCCAAACTATTAGGTTCTTCACATAGAGTTTTATTGTTCTTCTTACCACATCCATCACAATTTCAGTTCAGATATAGGCTCCATGCAGCGGCCATGCTCCTACGCCGATTCTAAAACGCTAAACGTACTCTGCTGTGACAGTGTCATATCTCTTGCCTGGTTTCTAATTAGACATATCTTTAGAAAGCCCCCGATAAGAGCATCAACTCACCTTTATGTATAAGCGAGTATTCCGTCGATGCAGAGCGATCTAAAAATATCAGAAACGAGCTTAAACCCGCACAGGAATAACTTATAATGTTACTTACAGACGGACTCGATTTCAACGTTCACGCAATAGTATTCTTTGCCATCTTTGCCAGTTTCTCGGTTCAGTTGGCTATCAGGAATGGAACTTAAGTCGGCTGTCAGATGACATAGAAGCTGCACACTGTCGGTGCATTCAATCGGGGCTACCGATGAGGTTTCGTCCGCATATATACTTACTGAAAACGAACGCGACCGTAGAGAGCCCACAGGCCAAGCCCAATAATAGCGCTTCGGGAAGACAATATCTTCAGACACACGTTCTCCCTGAATCACAGCGTTAGCACGCTGTGCTCTAATATTTGAGAGATGAACATTACTCTTGTGATAAACCATTTCATGGCGTGTACACGCCAGCATCCATGCAACCCATCCCAGTATCTCTTGTGAAACAACGTGGCATGTCGGGTTCCATCGTATTCCACGCCACACACTGTGCCATAATGTTTCCGAGCTGTTCTAGACATGACCGCGGGTATGTCGTAGTTCTCCGGTTTAGCTCGGGCGAGGCCTTTCATTGCCGCTCCACGCGCTACTGCTGTCCATGCGTTTGACGGCTGAAGGATTTCGATACGTCTCTGGATGGCTTGGTCTTCTTCAAACGCCAAGCTCAGCCTCTCTCTAAGATAATTTGACGCTCCATAGCCGCCGACAAGCAAAATTGACCGGATAGGAGAATCACACAACCTGATCTGCTCTTTGACTAGTTGGATAATCTTCAGGATATCGGGTTCAAAAAACATGTGTAAGTCAGTAGCGCTGAAAGAAAACCGCCCATCGCGAGTCATCCCCGCGTCTCTGTTGGCTGCCATACCACGTACTTCAATATTGTAAGTCGTGTTCTGGGTTATATCGTTTAACGCGAACCGCTTTTTCACCTTCGAATACGTCAGTCTTAGAATTCCGACGAGATTGTTCAAATGGCATAAACTTGAAACACTCACCTTGTCCTCGAATCTTATCAAAGCGTTGCTCAGAACTTCATTGTTCCAACCATTCTCCTTCTCAAGCTTGGTTGTTAAAAATCTTGCGAATCGCGAGTTTACCAGCGTAGACCCACAGACACCTCCAGTCCCTTCTGTAGCCTCACGGACCTCTAGAATAGGGGAGAGGGAAGTGATTGAATAGGTAATCAGGTCAACTGTGCCCCCTCCAGCATCTACAACAACAAAGGCGTCTCCTATACTAAGCTTATGGCGGTCAAGCTTTTGGAGTTCGTGGAGCGCAGAGATGGCCGCAGCCTCAGGTTCAGACAGCAGTGATGTGGTAGTATGTGCAGGCAGGTTTGGGATGCCCTTAAATGCCTGAAGCGTACGTTGCTTCGCGCGGTCGCTCCAGATGGCAGGAACAGTCAGAACTACATGAATTGCAGCTTTTTCAACCACATTACGGCTAAGATTCTTCTCCACCGTCCGAAGAAGGTGGCCAAATACGCCTGTGAGATAGTCGGTAATGATTTGGTCAACATTCTCAAGATTCAATTCGGCGCCAATAGCGCCAGCGGCTTCTTCGTACTTCTTGGGCTCGAGAGCCCTCGATCATTATGTTAATCACATGAATGGAAGCTAGTGTGCCAAAACTTACAGTTTAAATAGAGTATGAACACCTGCTGAGTTCGTACCAGTGGCAACGCGAGCACCCCACTCAAAGTCGCCATTAGTGAGGTATTGAATCTTTGTCGGGACTTTGCGTAAAGAAGCCGAACTACTACTAGCTGAGTCAGTTGGCCAGTTCGTAATCTCATGTAGAGACTCCGGCTTCATAGTATGAGCCCAGACAACACCAGTGTGTGTTGTACCAAAACTACCCAGAAAAAAGAAGTTAGAGATCTTTAGATAGAATTGTAAACGTTTTATTTCGGTAAATTTCTTACTCGAGACCAATAATTAGTTCTGAATAAGGAGGTGCTAAGTTTCCGGCTGTGGTGGACGACATCATGTGAGATATAATTATGAGGTTATCGCGGGTTCAATGCCTGACATGAAGTTTTTTTATCATAAAGAATTAAGTGTTCTGTGCTTTATGGTATGTTGAACATAGTTGGGAACTGAAGGATGATATATAACAGTGTTTTTATAGACAGACTGAAGAAATATACGGGACATATTTGAGCAAGGCTGCCATGTCATCGTGTCTTAGACCAAGGAAGAAATGTAACAAAAAACTATTGATTGGCAGAAACTGTCAGAATTCTACGACCAAAACATAATTACTGCTTCGGAATCAGTACAAATAAGCCTTGTTATCATTTATTTATTTCTAATTAGCTTTGTTAGCAGTATGTCTCAGGTCACCTGAATTGGTATGTACTTAATAAAGATTGCGGAAGCAGAGACTCAGACAAATTAGAATGGAATCGCTGTGTCCTTTCACACAGTGAGAAATGGCTTCGACTGTGATTGTGCTGGAAGCTTCAGGCTCGCGATGCAGCTAGCCTAGCTTCACTGACTCGTTCTTGGAGCATATAGATATATGCCCTCAGTCAAATAAAATCAGTTCTACAACCTCTGAAGACCATACGAAGTAAAATTTCTGCAATTTATTGCTGTCATAGAACATGGCACCCTCAAGAAAAAAAACTGCAGAGCAACAATCCACTGACCATTGGCAGCGGATTGGCCATGCGTACGAATCCGTGAAAATACAGTTAGATCGGCATTGCCAGTTCATCAAAGGCGTGGGACAGCTACTGGGTACGAATGATCCCAAACCCAGCGACCTAGAGGCTTTGATGAAAGAGTACAGTCAGATGGATACGAATAATCGAGAGTTGAATACGCAGATATCTGACCTAGAGGTAAAGACCCAGTCTTTAGAATCGGCAATTGCAGACAGAGAGTCGCAGATTTTGAGTCTGCAGCCATACCGAGTAGAGATCACTAGGGACGAGGTCGGAAAGGTAAGGCTTCTAACGCTTTGTCAAGACGTCTAGCTGAAACTTTGGGACAGTGTTATCAGAATCTATGTCAGGAGGTCACTGACTGGGTCGAGACATGGACAGACAAGTTCATTGACGACGAACACACCGGCAAGCAGTCAGTAGACTTTGTCAGCCATAATCTGCATATCAAAACAGGCTTCAGACACTTCTTATTCAGTAATGGGGACGTTTCGTCAGCTATTGGTTGCCCTGGTATTGATCAAGAAATCCTCGTAGCTTGCATCATGCGAGTTATCCGACACCACATATTCCTCAGCCCTATGTGTAGCGTTGCTACCTATACCCTCCAGATTTTAGAGCAAACAGAGGAGGCGATGCTGCACAGTGCTGTCCCAAAACCAGGTCTGGAAAGATCAATTCTGCTGCAGCTGATTGAAACTGACCTTGCTCTGCAGATAACTTTGCGATACGTTCGTGGCGAGCGCAAACATATCATGCCGTTTTTAGTCATCCCGATTATCGCAAGACCCGTGAAAGAAGCGTAGCTACACTATCCATAATGTTGAGAAAGCTCTTGGGCTTCATTCTTGGCCCAAACGATGATACAGAATTCATCCGGTCGATATCCTCCAAGATCTTTGAGCCTGCTCTCCAACTTCGAGAACTATTTGAAGTATCAACTGATGAATACTATTTTGACTCAAATGACTGGATTGAAGCAGGAGCCAGAATAAACCCTAATATCCCCGGCGAACAGATGCGAGACTTTTTGGCCAGTCTCGATTGTGTGAACATCGCACAGCACAAAGCGGGATTTGAGATTGAGAAACTACAACCAACCCCAAGCGTCGATGAACTGCGACAGAACCTCTTTTTTGTCTGTTCTATCCAGCCGGCTCTAATGGTGAGGGAGCCTCTCAAAAACGATGAATTTCGAGAGCCAGTCATGCTTTCTAAAGAAAAGGTTTTGATGGAATGGAATCCCAACAACATCATGGCAGATGGTGCGGCCAGGGCAAAAACTAAGACTTGGCTATCATGTATCATGGAAAGTTCGGGAGGTTTTGGGCTGAGCAATACTCAGTCTTAAACGTCTTGTAATATTGTGTTTGAAAGTATCAGAACCCCGGAATAGGCTTCACGTATGCATCAGAAATGTTACGAATATCGAGGCTGGTGGGAATGGTGGAAGCTAGAGACAAAGAGATAGGTAGTAGGGAGAAGGCGGCAACACATACGCCTTAGCGATTTACGCATTAATCTTCTGGCTTGTTGGATAGTTTTAATGATGGAGACTGCATGAACCACTGTGACACAAAATCATGTGTCCTATAACTGAAATTGACCACCTCTGCTTAGTTATACAGGCCACTGCGATCTCCGACGAATGCCGTCGTTGCGTGTGCACATCGACTTGAAAGGAGAAATTTGTGATAATAAGGGAAGATATAATAGTAAGAAGATAGAAAATTTATAGACATAAAGATTCTGATCTAACAACCTAGTGAATTCTAGAAGTAATATGAAAGGTAATTTAGAACCAGGGTGTAGCTGCTCCTCGAAGTATCTTGAAAGTGCCCGCTGTTTGCGCGTTTCTTCTCTTGACTTGTCATGATCTCCTGAGGAACGTCATATACAACTTATTATATATGTATTCTCTGTATAATTTCACGGAGTGTGCTTGTTCTGGATTTCCTATAGTCAAGACGGTAAATCACACAAACGAATCCTAGTATTTTACCATAAGGAATTGACAATCACGACAATGTCTTCCTCAGTCATGTCCGAGTGCACAGCATGCTTCGAAACCAAGCCTGTAAGTGAGTTCCAGTTGGCTACATTGACGCCTCGCTGTGATCACCGAGCGACCTTGTGTCGTGAGTGCGTTACATCGTCACTCGAATCGCAAACATCGAATGGACTTATGAAGCGCCTCAGCTGCCCAGAATGTCTTGAGATCTTGACCTACGAAGAGATCCAGAAGTTCGCTACTCCTGAAATATTTAAAAGGTGCGCATATAACTAGCTTGGGACTCTATTACCGATACTCCCATAGACATATTGACTCGATGATAACTCACTGTAGGTACCAAAAATTCACTGTCGATCAACTCGTTAGTAAAATTCATAACTTCATCTGGTGTCCGTTAGGCTGTGGTACAGGAATGGTTCTGGATGCGGGCTTAAAGCATACGATAACGCTTTGCCTCGCTTGTAATCGCCAATTCTGCTCCCGTCATCGAGTTCCGTGGCATTTCGAGCATACTTGTGACGAATACGACTTACTACTCGCCGAACCAAGCTTCCGAAGCGAGGCACAGGCCAAAGCCGATAGGGAAGAGGCAGAAGCGTTAGAAGAGGAGGAATTGCGACGTTCAATCGAGAATGCAGAAGATCTCTTCGCTCAGAGCCTCATGAAGGAAGAAGCTGCTGCCGAGGCACGATGGAGGGCGATGCTGGAGCGAATCAACTATGAGCGCCAGTTGGCTGCGGAGAGGGCAGCACGAGAGGCTCAGCGGCAGCGAGAGCGAGAAGCAGCTATTGAGCTTGCGGCTCGCAAAAAGAGCGAAGAAGATTCCACAAGAAACGTTTTCCGTCAGTTGACGAAACCATGTCCCCATTGTAAAGTGCCAATCCAAAAGGATGGCGGATGGTAAGCAGGGTAAAGTATTTCCGTTGCCTTGGACCGCTAACTGATTCTTTTCGTCTAGTAACCAAATGCATTGTAGGTATCACTTATTAGGGACGTTAATTGTTTTTTCCTGCTCCTTTAGGCCTCGTTTGTTAGTTAGGTATCTGATTCAAGCTAATATGACCGTATGGTTAGGTACGCGCTGCAATCGACTCTTTAACTGGTCTCAGACTTGGTGGTGAACTCTATGGATTTGGGGTTCTCTGGGAAGCAGTAGTATCATTGCGCTTTCGACTCTCCTCACTCGATATGAGAGCACACATGAAATAACTTCGGGTGGGTTCTACTTGTCGGTAGGAGGAGCATATGATGGATTCCTAATTATTGCGAATGCTTCTCTATGTGACATACTGCTAGCTTACTCAAGATTTTTCTTCTATTTCTCATGTCAAGTGGGATAGCCTGGCATATTGACCGCGTCGATAAGACTGAGATATTCGCACGATTTCGTGCAGCTATCTTTTCCTGATCAGTAATACATCTAATCTTGATTAGTTTACTTAGCTCGTTCAGAAATCGAATCAGAGGCTGAAAAGAACGCAAATATGATGAAGAATGGGTATCGACAAGAGCTTGATATCCTTTAGCTGCCCTGCGCTACTCACAAGTGGAGTTAAGAGAGCCACTGGCGGAAAGATCATTGATACCCTCAGAGCTTCTGGCCACGCAATTGTACTCAAGAATGCCTTTCATGTAGCCCTCCGTTAGTGCGACCGGATTCGCTCAGGAGTCAACGGACCTACATAATCAATCAGCGTGAAACTGCGCGTTTCGACTGTCCTGCTACAGACTGTACTCATATTTGCTATACAATGTTACGTAAGACCAGACGTTAGAGCTCAGGTAATCGACTGTGCCTTGAGGAAATAACTAGGATAACAACCACATCCACGTATTCAATGATGCGTATTGCTCTGACTTGTGATCACATGGCGATTATGCTACTATAAAGTCTCGATTAACTTTCACCTTAATAGAATTCGTGCGACTCTTCCATTCTGGCCAGAAGCCCAACAGACATTACCTTCTAAGCACTCGACACTGTCGAACGTTCCGTTGTCGAAACCATGCCATGTCCGACCACTATCAAGAGTGAAGTCGGACCCCGTTGGACCTACAGCAATGGCCATACCACACTTCCCTGGCACCCAAGAGGACCCAGATCGGTACCCGCCGGGAAATGAAGTAGCCAGTGCCCAAGTCACACCGCCATCTGCTGACCAGGCCGCGTTGTTCACGGCTCCTGTCGGTGCTTCATAGTCTCCCCCAACAGCAATACCATGGTTCGTGTCTCGAAACTGGACCGAAAAGACGCCAGCGGCTGCGCCACCGGCTATGGAACTGTTGGAAACATGCCACTGATGCCCATTCGTGCTGCGGAAGATCCTCCCTGGATCAGTACCACCTGAGGCAAGATACCAACGACCAGCTGTTGTCGCAATGCAAGTACCACTCGCAGCAAACCCGAATTCACCGTCCAACGCAGGTACCATTCCGCTTGAATCCACAATGCGCCAAGTCTCTCCTCCATCGAGTGTCTCGATCAGGCGGAACTTCCCATCGACAGGATCGCTCATCGCCATGCCGTAGTCTGGGCTTGCAAACGCTACGCAGTCGTAGAACGCTGTAGTCTCTCCGTTGGTGAATGACTCAGTCCAGCTAGCGCCTCCATCCTTGGTGAGGTAGATACGTGAGTCAGTTCCTTCGCCAATTGATAGTATGACCGCTTTATCTGCGGACCAGGCCTCGATGTCGCGAAACTCGAGCCCAGCATCCTCTGCCGACAGTGATGGACCGACTGATGCCCATGTCTTGCCACCGTCTGTTGACCGAAGAACGGTGCCGTTAGTGCCAGAAACCCATGCGATTCTCTCTGACACTGGTGCAAGACCGCGGAATTGCGCCTGGCTTCCAGTGTTTAGGAGCTTCCAGGACAGCTTAGCTAGCTTGGTGTCCCGAATACTTCGCAAGCGATCTCGTGGGGTAATTGTCAAGGGTGAGCCGAAAGTTAAGGCTACGAGACATGCGCTAAGAAGGGTTTGTAGATGCATTATGGCGAGTATGCTCAGAATTCGAGTACTCTTGCCTTTTTTTTTTTTTTTTTCTTCCACGAAAGTTTCATGGGAAAGGCCCACTAGATCGACTAAATCTTGGCACATTATCGTCATTCTAGGCCTCTAAGGCCCTGTAAGGCATCGTTCCCTGGTAGTCCTTGGCACCATTTGATCGCCAGCAATCTTACCTCTTAAGGTACCTAAGTTCTGATGGCGCTGAGTTCCCGAGCGCATCGAAGATAAGGAGCAAATGATTGAACAAGCTAGTCAACAATGATTGGTTCAGTCGATAATCGTACCACAAAGTACAAGATATTAGTATTAGTAACGTGGTGTTGTATAAAAGGTTACTTGAACTAGTTGCCCAGTATAGTGACCTTGATAGTTCTATTCAGTGATTTCTCATGCTTCTTAGCCTAAGTTAACCCAGCCCCGATTTTCGTGACAGTGTCTCGATCTACAGCATATTGACTTTCTAACTTCACGCGCTGCCACTTTCTCGTTTCTTAAACCTTCATTTAGACTTACACAAATTTTTCAATCATATTGAATTTCAATCCTTCTTCCACTTCTTAACCTTAGTAACGTACGTCAACAAGATAACAGCGGTGTAGTTGAAGGCGATAAAACCGATGAAGATGCCGACGTTCCTATAACGATGCACGAAATCGTAACCCCATTGAATATACTATGATCGCATGTTAGATGTGAGCAAGAAAAGTTGTGAAAGGCAGTCTTACATAAGATTGGCCGTCTTTGTAACGGCAGTATTCGCAACTAGAGGTCGCATCTGGATTGAGCAGAAATCCAGTGGCCGTGCGCAAGAAATCGCCGGCGTAATCCTGGCAGGAGGTTCCGTTTGGCGGTTGAAATACCGAGATTTCGGAGGCGCGACAAGTCATATCGAGACCATAGAGCATGTCGGAAGTAGTGCCCTCGCTGAGGTAGTAGAGTGGCGAGACATTGTAGTACCAGCGCCAGCCTGTTGGAGTGACTGGCCTGGGTGAGAGTGTGCCAGCAAAAGTGTTCACGAACATGAAAAAGAAGCCGTTCGCCATGAAGGTAGCGTTGAGGCTGGGCATGAGCGCGGCGCATAGCTGGGCCAAGCTATGGGCAAAGATGGAAAAGAGCTCATACATGAGAAAGCTATAACCCGCACGCGTCGGCTCCGTGAAGTAACCGACGGGGAAGTACCACAATAGCCAGTACACCAAGCTTGTGATAAAAGCATATGGGAGCTCAATGAGAATAGCCGGCACCACGAAACAGAGCCAGCTGTACGTCAGACTAGCCTTCTCGCGTAGGATAAAAATATCGCGTAGAGCGACAAAGCGTGGCTGAATCTGTAAACCTAGTGGCGGCCCAACGATCAGAGACATAAAAGCCGAGAAGATGCGATTGTAAGCGCCGCCCTGGGTGTTGTTTGAGTTGAGGAAAGATAGCCCATTAAGAAGTGCGTTGCCAACGTTCATCAGCAGCTTCGAGACGAAATAGTCGGGATCTCTCCAGTAATAGAGCCAGGTGCGGCGCATCGTCGCCATGAACTGTGTATAGAGGGGCACCGCATGCGTATGCTCAGCATGTAGTGATGATGGTACGCCGGACTTGGCAGCGACTAAATTTTCTCGCTGCTCGTCGCGGGCGGCACGCTCATTACTTGACTGCCATAGCTCGGAGAACGTGGTTTTAGTAGTCGCCGTGTCCGATGACACCCCATCCCTAACTACTTGCACGAGATACTCGGCTGGGTTCTCGTTATCGCCACAAGGCGGCGCAGAGCTCGAGCGGGTGAAGTATTCGAGCGCCCTTGAGCACTTATCGCCCAGTGGACCATCATAAGCAAGGCGTCCGCCCGGTACGAGCAGAACCAAGTGGTCGAACAGTTCGATCAGCTCAGCCGCAGGTTGATGAATTGTGCATAACACAGTCTGGCCAGACTCGGCTAACTTACGCAAAAGACGCCCGATAGTCAAGGCTGACTGACCGTCAAGACCCGAGGTAGGTTCGTCCAAGAGTAAGATGTCTGGTCTGGCCGATAACTCAACACCGATCGTCACCCGCTTCCTCTGTTCCAGGTTCAATCCGGCCCCGGGAACACCAATCAGTGCATCGGCGATATCTTCCATCTCCAGTGTGCGGATAACGGCTTCCACATGCGCATTTTTCTCCTCATCTGGCACGCTAAGGGGCCGTCTCAAATGTGCTGTGATTTGTAATGCTTCACGTACCGTCTGACTTGGTAGGTGAACATCCTGCTGCTGCACGTAGCCCATATAGCGGCGAAAGGATTTAGGTAATGGACCTCCGTCAAGAAATAGATCGCCAGACAAGGACCCGAACTCAAGTCTTCCAGCGAGGGTGTTCAGAAGAGTTGTCTGTGGGTATAATCAGTATACAAGCCACAGAGAGAAAATTCTTTTACGTACCTTGCCAGCACCTGACGCACCCATTAAAGCTGTTAGCTGGCCTGGCTCTATGAAGCCTGTATATCAGTTAGATATTTGAAGACTTTAACCACCGTACATATGAATTGACGCACCACTGAGACCATCGAGGAGGCGCTTTACTTCGCCACCAATTTTTAATTCAAGCGTTATGTCCTTCCAAGCGAGAGTACGTCCGTTGTGGCTGGATACTGAATGCAGGGGAGCATGTTCGATTACCAGCCCCGGGGAGCTCATTGGGGGGACGTCCTCATTGGCGCCGCCCTTTTCACTGTCTGACATGTCTGAAGTTGTCGCCGATGCCTTTGCCATTACCCTTGGCTCAGCCTTGTAAAAAATGGTGGCAAGACGACCGGCAGGGAGCTTATAATATTCCATCCCAACTCTGAATTCTGTTAACGCGGTAATCGAGAGAAAATTGGTCACTAGATTGACCACTTACCCTGTGCAAAACGCAAAGAAGACGAAAAAACCGGCATTGATCCCAATATTCCTCCATAAGTGCGATACGTAAAATCCATATTGCTGCTGTATAAATGCTGCACCGGATACTGACGCCTGTCCTGGCATCGCACCTTTCACTGAGCATACTTGGTTTACGATTGAATCGTATCTCAGCCCACTAGGCGCCAGGTCGCCGTCACTACAAGGGTAGTTCAGATTACCAAACTCATTTCCCATGGCGGACTCGTACGCGTAGTAGAGCGGCTACGAATAAAAACGGATTGATTAGCAAACTGGTGATATACTTAATAAAAGAAATTTTTTTTAAAAAAATTTGTAAACAGAAAGAAATACTTACGTTAAGGTATCGAACCCAAAAGAGCCAAATTTGCATCTGTGGCCCAGGCACATACAGACCAGTGTACAGGACGAAGAGATTGAACATGAGGCCCACAGGCAGCACTGCACGCCCCATGTTTGGAGACGCAACAGCAATTGCGCGGAAAACCATAGACAGTGCCAAATGAAGCACGTAGACGATTAAGAACCAGGTAAAAAATTTGTCTGCCGATCGCTGGAAACCTGTGAGAAAGTACTGAGGAATGTTGTAGGCGATGGCTACAATCTTCCATACGGCGTCAGTGAGTACGAGACCTAAAGCGTAGGCGATAGGTCGGTAGAATCGGTATCGCTTTTGCCGAATAACCAGTGGCCGCTCAGCGAAGCTGTTATTGAACTCGCTCATTGACTGTAAAGCGGGTACCAAAACCGAATTGAAAAGAGCCGAACCGAGAATGAAGAATGACTGAGTGGCCCGGGCCTGGTCACGAAAGAGTGTACCGAGCACTAGACTTTGAACGACGATAGTAACCAGTTCGGTTACCCATGTATTCGTATCACCAGCAAGTACTCTAAACTGGCGGACTGAGCACTCAAAGATTTGGCGATATAGGGGTAACTCGTATACTTTCCTCTTAAGGCCTACCGATGTCGTTGCAGCTTCATTTTTAATGGCAGAGACTTCATCGAGGACGGCCTTGTAGTATTCGCTACTATGAAACGCTTCTTCGAATTGAGCCGGGGTCGAAGGAACACGGTACCTCCAGCCATCACGCACATGCCGCAGCTCCGGGTCAGATGTCATCGAGTTCAGAAAGTCGGTGATGGTCGTGCGGTCAGGACAGACGAACCCGAGATTCTCAAAATACGCTTTCGCTTCCGTGGCCTTGCCGTAAAAGATCTGGCGACCGCCGTTGATGACCAGAACTTTGTCAAATAGTGGGACCATGGAATCGCTACCCTGGTACACACTCATGACTGTCGAGCATCCGTGTTGGCTCGTAAACTCACGCATCATCTGCACGAAATCAAGGGCTGTTGCCGAATCTAGGCCATTCGTGGGATTATCCAGGCAAAGGACGCTGTTACAGGCGCAAGGCGCATCAGTCATCGACAACCATATCTCTACTTCGGAAAAGACACTGTCAACCTACTCTGGACATGTTGCAATGGCCTCAGCAAGCGAAACTCTTCTCCGCTCACCACCACTCACCCCGCGAACGGCTTCGTTGCCCACTCTGGTCTTTAGAACATGTGACAGCCCAACAAGACTCGCCAACGTTTCTACGGCGTCATTGACTACGGTCCGAGATGCCTTTGCGTCCCACGTCGCGCGAATAGCGAAGCTATCAAAATTATTAGAACATCACGCCATGTTGTGTCTGATTTTTAGAAAAAGTTGCGGGGAATCATACCGAAGCGTCTGCGCGACCGTCATCGTTGGCAAATGGCTGTCCTCCTCAGCTGTGTGGGTGATTGTTCAGCAAATTGTCTAATCGACTACCAATTAAAGAGAGGCACGCACCGCAAAAGGTCAAGCGTACACGATCCGGGTCACGGCTGTCAGCGACGCGACCAGCGTATGTGACCCAGCCAGTGACGCTCTTGTATTCCTCACGCATATTCGCAAGCGCCTTGAGAAACGTCGTACATCCACTACCTGGTTTACCGATAACCAGCAGCATCTCGCCGCTCGGCAAAGACCCTGAGAAGCCATGAAGAAGAGTACGTGAGGGTTCATCTTGGCCGTATGTGAGAGGGTTCAGAAGATTGGCCCACGACTTTAGGGTGGTCCATACAGTCGGTGCAGCTTGGACCTGCAGCTCCAGGGTTAGTGACGGACACATACTCATGCAGGGCCTGTTGCGTCATGGCTAGCTGACTACTCACACCTCGTCCGCTACCTTCAACAGATAGTTGATCAAATAACACCGACGAGCGACTGCTCGAAGCCGAGTTGTGGCTGGCGAGAAACTGTTTGACAATGTCACCACTTGCTTCGCGTCGTGAATCCATGACCAAACCGACCTTGTGTCTGTAGGAAACTCATGATGGAATGCCTCATCTTGGCCAGAAACGAATGATATAAATTGCAGGCTGGCCGTGAAGCTTTTGTCGACTTACAAATTCATGTTGGGTCTTTGTCCTACCCATGCCACCCCCTTAGGGAAAGTGAGTAACGCATGGAGAAGCCGGAGGCTAAACCAGAACTGGGCATCGTACGCCCGGAAGCCAAAATAGGAACACGGGGCCAATAACAGCTGATTACCCCCAGGAGGATCCCTAAAAGGCCAACACGCTTGAATAAGGCAACACACTCTCATTGGGCAATGACTCTAGTAAGTTTAGTCTAGTGCACCTTGAGCTTTTAATACTAAATAATACATAGAAAAAAAAAACAATGCCCATAAGGACCCAACCACATGGGACTCTCCACTGCCCTATGATAGCGAGATATCCATCAGAGCTACCCTAATGATACCCGCCTAGGTAGTGTGCACGAAAATCGGTGTTATAGCTACCAGTACTATCTAACGCCGACGTTACGCACCGATCAATCTAAATAAATGACTATAATAGTAATTAGTATAAAAGATAGTTCAATGAGGACTCAGGAAAGCATATACTAATTATAATCTCTTCCCCTTCATATTTTCATGCAGAAAAGTAAAACAGGCGCGATTCAAGTGAGATAATATTGCGATAAAATCCTCTCTATTTCCACCGTCTGATCCCGATATACCAAACATCTAAACCGACACAACCATGACCAGAATCTTGCTTACGGGTGGCAGTGGCTTCATTGCCGCCCATGTGCTAGAGACTCTTCTGCAGCGCGGCCATTCCGTTGTCACAACTGTACGTTCGCCACAGAAGGGTAAGCATATCCTTGATGCACATCCGCGTTGTTCGCGTAACACCCTTGACTACGTCGTGGTAGAAGACATCGCCCTTCCAAATGGTATGTGTATCAACCCCATGCAGAGCGTTATATCTTGCCAGTTACTAAATACTGTGATATAGCCTTTGACAAGGCCGTCATCTCTGAGCCACCTTTCGAGGCTGTTGTTCATACTGCTAGCCCGTATCATTTTAAGTCTCAGGATAACCAGAAAGAGCTGCTAGAACCAGGTATGATCGCATCGACCCATAAGAATGAGGTTAAGCTTTCAGGCTTACGATTCTTATAGCTGTTAACGGCACAGTTGGATTATTACAATCCATTTATAAGAATGCACCAAGTGTAAAGCGAGTCGTGATCACTTCTTCTTCCGCAGCTATTTTAGACCAGAGCCAGCCAACCAAGGTCTTTTCGGAGGCTGACTGGTGTCCGGTTACTGAAGAGCAAGCTCTAGTTGGGCCCGCCAACGGCTATCGCGCTAGCAAGACATTTGCGGTAAGTATGCTAATGAGAAAGTTAGCGTATACAAATCTTTAATGAGTCCATATGCAGGAACGCGCGGCGTGGAAGTTCGTAGAGGAGAAGAAGCCCAATTTCTCCCTAGCTGTGGTATGTGCTGGCTCATGCAATTGTGAAGACGATTATTAATCATGTTTGAATATAGTGCAACCCGCCCCTAGTCTTGGGCCCCGTTCTCCACCACTTAGACTCTCTCGGCGCCATCAACACGTCCAACGAGCGTGTCCGCGACCTCATGAGTGGCGCCGCCAAGAATGCCTGTCCAGTAACGGGAAATCATCTGTTCGTAGATGTGCGGGACCTTGCCCTCGGGCACGCGCTCGCGGTTGAGAAACCTGAAGCAGCAGGCAAGCGCTTTTTTATGGTAGGCGGCAAGTTCTCGAACAAGGAGATTGCCGAGATTATCGGCAATGAGTTTCCTGACCTCAAACGAAACCTACCCGAGGGAGAAGCCCTCAAGTCGGGAGACTATCCGGCACATGGATCATACGGGTTTGATAACACACGCAGCATACAGGTGCTTGGGTTGAACTTCCGGCCACTTAGAGATAGCATTGTTGATGCTGTGAAGAGTCTACAGCGCATTAACATATAAGAGCTAGCCATTAATTATCCGGTGTCACTTGTAAGGAGAATAAGCATATGTTTGAATAAGTAGAGAATAGTTGAATTACAAGAGTCTTAGAGCTCAACATATAGGATAAGCGTTTAGATTTGTCAAAATATAAGCCTAGTTACTAATATAGTACAACGAATTCCTGTTTCATGTCAAAAAATCAGAGACAAACAGGCCAATTACATGAATGAACCCAGTCTTCTATGATACTGTTTTGTTAGGGCGGATGAAAGTAATCCTACTGGACTATATTCAATCGCCTTCAATGAATAGAACGGATTACTTAATCTATAATATTAAACTAGAAGCTTTATCGGGTTAGAGTTTATGTACTCAACATTATTTCGCAAATTATACTTTGACTGTAAATAGAATAATAATATAGAAATAACGCAATTTAGAAATGCTAAGAATGAATTGACGTATCATTGAATTTCCTCATTCGACCTGTTTAGGTTATGCATAACCGGAGGCATGAGGGTATGCATTAGCTTATTCGGAAAATGTCCCACAAAGACGAGTATAGTAAGATCTTGTTGAGAGCATCAGCACTACGGGCCTAGATTGTTTCCCTCAATGCAAAATGCTGGCCGAGATCTGCAACAAAAGATGGAAACCAGCTTGATGTACATGTCAAACTAACTTCCCCAGACGCACCCATGCTACTTTCTACTCCGGGCTGTTTCTGTGTCTCCGAGAAAGCCGGTGAATGACGTCCATTGCCGGTGTGCTCAGAAGAGGCGTACTCTCCGAAGCGTATCGTATGCAGTAAGACATCTAATAAGGAATGACGATGCTTAAGTACAGCTGGCACTGACAACACGTATTAGGGTACCACCAGCTCCCACAAGTCCCCAATCACTACCGCTACTATGTTTTCGCGAAAGTGTCTGATAGGTGCGCTAGTCGTGATATCCAAGGTGCAGCAGTCCGTTGCACTGCCTAGGATTGATGCGAACAGCACGGCATGCAAATACATACCCGGTGATGAAGGTTGGCCAAGTGTCCAGCAATGGACAGACTTCAACACCAGCATTGGTGGGAAGCTCGTAACTCCTCACCAGTTAGGCAGCGTATGTCATGTTCCATATTACGATGAAGCGGCCTGTAATCAAGTCCGGGAACAATGGATCCTACCCTCGCTACAGTTCGTATTATCTTCTTTCCCATGTCACCCCAAGCCACAACACGTGACGCCATACACACGTACGTCTGCATGATACTCATGTATATGTTCGCAGCGATGATTCATCGTCCTCGGTCATGGCAGCGGCTGTAGCCAACGAGAGCTGCGACCCCTTTACGGCGCGCGAGCTACCTTGTGAGCCCGGTGATACGGTCACATACTCGGTGAATGCCACGGACGCCTCAGACTTTGCAAAAGCCATTGCTTTTGCTCGTGCTAGGAACATTCGCCTTGTTATCCGCAATACTGGTCACGAGTCGGTATACTCCTGTTTACTTGTTTATACATCTCCCTTTCTGTTTAGATCTAAGGCACACTTTAAACCAGTTAGCTGACGAAGAGGTGGGCTACAAAGTTACCTGGGCAAATCAACTGGGAAATGGGCTCTATCAGTTTGGACGCATTATATGAAGAACACGGAATATCTGCATTATAACAGCTCGTTTTACACTGGACCCGCCATTCGGCTTGGTGCGGGCATCCAGGTGCAAGAGGCATATGTAGCTGCACGTGCACACAATGCTCTTGTTGTAGGAGGTGATTGTGATACCGTCGGGGTTGTAGGGGGTTACTTGCAAGGTTGGTATTGTTCGAGGCTCATCCATACGGATTCTTACAGTCTCCGGCCCCGTCTTCATCAGTCTCGTCTAATAGCAAACTTGGTGTAGGCGGCGGCCACTCGGCACTAAGCTCGATGTACGGGATGGCTGCAGATCATGTCTTGGAATGGGAGGTGGTCGATGGGAGAGGCAGGCTGCTTCGGGCTACGCCCCAACACAATGCAGACCTGTACTGGGCGCTCTCAGGCGGAGGCGGTGGTACGTACGGCATTGTTGCCTCGGCTGTCGTCAAGCTGCACCAAGACGTGATTATGACGGGCGTGCAGCTCCAGTTCAACCTTGACCCGCAGCGACCGGCCGCCTTCTACGATGCCGTGAGTAGGTATCACGAACTCATCCCCAGCATCACGGCTTCCAAGGGCATGGGTATCGCTGAGATCACTAATAACACCTTCTTTCTGACGCCTTTGTCCTTGCCCAACTCAACACGCAACGATGCCGAACTGCTTCTGGCACCGCTCATCGAGAGACTCAACCAAAATGAAATGTCTTATAGTCTGAATGTGACCGAGCACCCTAACTGGCTGGAGCACTGGAGGGTACTCATTAAGCCGAACCCGACACAATTCGTTCAGAATGCACAGTACGGCGGGTGGATGGTGCCGCGATCAGTGCTTGAAACAGAAAACAGTGCTCTCCAGGCTACGATCCGGGATATTACAGACGCGGGATGCGTGTTCGTGGGCCTAGCAGTCAACGTGTCGCTGCCCGAGGGTAACGCAGTGCAAAACTCGGTTCTGCCGGCGTGGCGTGACGCAGCGATGAATGTTATCCTATCAACGTAAGTCTTTCTCATACGCCTTGGAACTATTCACAAGGAAGTATCTGCTCTATTAGCCTACCTTGAATTCGCTAACAGCTATCTTCAGTGTGTGGCCTGCAGACGCCGATCTGGGTCTCATGCAAATCATGGCAGAGACAATGACACAGACCTGCGTGCCCGCATTAATCAAACTGGCTCCGGACGCTGGCGCATATCTGAATGAGGTAAGTCCTCAGGACTCCGAGACGACCGTTGAAACAATGCCGTGTAACTGAGAAAAGATGCTGATGATGAAACCTTGTGTTTGTGACGTGTAGGCTGACCCCAACCAGCCGGATTGGAAGACGGCATTCTACGGCGCCAACTACGACCGGCTATTGGCCGTCAAGAACAAATACGACCCTCATCATCTATTTTATGGCACTACTGCCGTTGGCAGTGACTATTACTCGATCGACGATGCAGGCAGACTTTGCATTGCAACATGACGGATTTAATCATCGGCGCTTGTTTGGAGAAAAAGCATAACGCCGAAAGTAGCCATGCAGATCACATTTCCTGGAAGCCCTCTTATTTATATATTAGACTGGGATTTATAGTGAATATCGTAGATGGACAGTGCACTATTTAGAGGCTCAGACGGGGGCGGTAATGCAGATGAAATCAATTATAGAGTACCGATGACTTGTCAGGTTCGCGAATTCGAAACACCTAGTATCAATAGAGTAAACAAAGGAACTCTTGAATGAATATATAGACCATCCTCACGGAAGGACCCCGTCATCGTCAGCCTATACACTAAAATCATACATATGTACCTGCGTTAAAGGTTTAGTACCTACCTTTAAGCAATAATGACTTCAACCCAGTCCTATCCCCCCAAGGCCCCAGAGAACGGTACGCACATACCCTGTTCTACCCTTTCAGCCTAACCGTAGGCTTAAACAACAGACATCGAAGAATTCACTTACCACGTTGCGCTTTGCCATGATAAGGATTATTCTAATCTTCCCGTATAAAAATAGGCGGCAATTTTACTAATACCATTCACGGCGACACATACGACGCCATCAACCCAGGTAAACACGCGGACCTCCGCGGACGCAGCGTATTTATCTCGGGTGCCTCCCGGGGCGTGGGACGCGCGACAGCGCTGGCGTGCGCCGCGGCGGGTTGCCGACACATAGCGCTCGCGGCACTGGACGGCATAGAAGATGGCGTCAAAGGAGAAGTCGAGGCCGCTGCTGCGGCCAGTAGCAATAGTGTCCAGGCAGCAGAGCCGCCCACGGTTTTGACCTTCGCCCTCGATGTGCGCGATGCCAACGCCGTAACAGCCGCGGCGGAAGAGACCGCCCGGGTGTTCGGTGGCCGCCTCGACATCCTCGTCAACAACGCCGGATACCTCGAGAAGGGCAACGTGATTGACGCATCGGATCCGGACGAGTACTGGCGCACCTTCGAGATAAACGTACGCGGGACGTATCTGGTGACGCGGGCGTTTCTGCCACTTCTGCTGTGGAATGATGGCAACAGCAAAAATGACGGGCTGAAGACGTTGGTGAACGTTGGCTCGATGGGTGCGCTTGCCCTTCGGCGAGGCGGCAGCGCTTACCAGACGTCTAAGTGGGCGCTTCTCAAATTCACTGAGTTTATAATGGCCGAGTACGCAGACAAGGGCATTCTGTCGTACATTGTGCATCCCGGGGGGATCCTGACGCAGCTCGCGCTTAACATGCCCGAAGATACTCATAAGGGTAAATCCGCGTCATCATCCCCTTTCTTCCTTCTTTCTATTATAAGTCATTGAGAGGATCTAATGAGTTGTCGATGTCAATAGGCCTCGCAGATAAGCCCGAGCTAGCTGGTGATACCATTGTGTTTCTCGCACATAAACGGCGCGAATGGATGGCTGGCCGGTATATTAGCTGTAAGTGGGATATGCTGGAGTTTCTAGAAAAGGAGCATGAAATTACAAATGGTGACAAGTTGAAAGTACGGCTGGTTGTGTGAGTTGCATGAACTTAGTGCTACCTATACAGCAAACAAGAAGTCCAAAACTTTGTCGTACTCGAGATCTCCAGTGGCACTAGTAATAATGAAGAAGAATGGTCTTATTGAGAGACGGCTAAGAGAAATACTGGACTTTTATGTGACTTTTACACTGACATGCATCGTGAGATATATTTACTATAGGTGATTAATAGCGACCGGCAGATCTTTTTTCATCTCCTAAGTTTGCCGGAAATACCCCCTTTTCCTGGCTGTCCATTCATACCCCTCCGCACCAACCGCTCCTCTCTATGCGCCTAGCTTCTTCAACGGCGAGGAATAGCCTAGGGTGATTTAATGGTGACTAATCGATCACAATCGCACAGTTTTCTCTCAGAACCACACACAGCCGCCGAAGGGGTCAGCGCAGAACTGCTTAGAGCCCTCAGCCCAGAAGGTAGAGGTGGTGGCGAATGTGTCCTCCATGTATTGGAAATAGTGGATGAGCCCATCCTCATGAATCTCAGCGCGGCAGGACCAGGGTGAGGACAGCGACTTGCCCATTGTGTTGGAGGTGATTTCAAAGTCGCCCCACGCCGTCATATTGCCCTGCCCGTCGGTGAAGATAGATTGGATGTTGAAGGGTCCGCGCGTCCACCAAAGACCGACACGCGTGAACGTGTCGATGAAGGCCTGTGGCCCGACGCGGTATCTCGTGCCCGCCCACGGCAGGATTTGGTGCAGCTGCGGGTTGTCCTCCGCGAGCGACACGTATGTGGCATCGAACGCAACGTTGGCCTTGATGACGTCCGGATCCGGATTTGGCTGCACGTTGAGGATTTGTAAGAACGTGTTCAAATGCGTCATGGTCATGTTTGCCGGGTACAAGGGCGTTGGGCTTGTGTACCGCCGCACGAACTGGCTGAGCTTCTCGGCGTCCTCCATGAGCTCGTTAACGGGGATGGCGCTGCCGCCGCGCGAGAATAGCGCGCCTATGACGGCAGTGATAGTGACGGATGAGAGCCTCATGATAAGTAATAGGCAGGTAGGACAATGAGAAGCAGGACGTTGGTGGAATCGAAGGCCAATCAAAGGCCCATGAAACGATTCTATGGCTGCATTATTAAACGCTGGTAGCTGGCGTTTTTTTGATTTATTCTTTAGATGAAGCTCTGTTACCTGCATCTGAGCTTCCGTATAGTTCTCCTAGCATTGCCAAATCAAGAGCCACTACCTTATCCAATCCGATTTCACATGCCTGTACTGGGAATAATGGACTCTGGACAATAGAATCGGGGTCCAAAGCCCGGAGGCCCTGATCCGGAAAGGTCTCCTGCGGCTCCGGCAGTCGACAGACACTGATCCGCATCTTTACTAAGGGGCATCGATTAAGCAAGTGCTGTAGCTGTTAGGCTGCTAGTAGAGAAAACCTGCCTCCAAAGGGAAGAGTCGGAGACGCGTCATAATCAATTTGACCTACGTGGGCATCACCAAAAGCAGCTTTGCATGGGAAGATTAGATAGTAGTAACCAAAAACTGTAAAGAGGTCAGGCTAGAATGAAAGGCCATGCTTAAACTTGAGATACCGTCTGCAGGTGAAAATGATGTTAGCACTGTATAGCGCTTTAGTGCTCTTTAGGCATCTTTGCCTCTCAACCTAAATGCTTAGGGCAGCTAACTAGCCTTTGGGTCGGTCGTCTTAACTGCTGTAACGATTCGCTGACTAGCTTGTGTTACCACTCAGGTGGTGCGAATATGGGTGAGCCACACTATGGCCAAATAAACTATCATATAGCATTGCACTATTAGTTTGTTGGTATGGTCTTGCAAAATCATTGAACAGAATAACGAGGCATCTACGCAACACACCAGATAGATCCTATACAGCCAGGTTTTTGCTCTTAACGATAATATAACAGAGCGCTGTTATATGGGCACCTATCGGGCCGACAACGCTTGGTATAGTACAGCTGCGCAGTAAATCTGCAGTTATTAAAACTTGCAGCTAACACCAACACCCTCTACCACCAACAACTACTTTTTTTCAAGTCAGAGCCATTAGAGTTTTTCGGCCGATAAGAAGCCTAGAAATAGCTAGGATTCACGACACTTGACTTCGATTAATTAGAAAAGTAGCCAATGTGTTAAATTTGGTCCAAAAGCTTTAAAGGCAATAAAATCTAACGGCCATGTTAGTGTTAGCTGCAAGTGCAAACAGCTGCAGGCTGACTGCACAGCTGCACCAACCCATGTCGGCCCGATGGGTGCCCCGATAGGGAAACTAAGGTTGGGTGCCTACCTACATAACAACGCTCATATGATATCATTATATTAACATCGCTGAGTAAAGTCGTCTCGATTTAGTGGCATTTAGGAAGTTCAGGTACTATGTCTTATTCATTTTCCGCATTACATGTCACCAAGGCTCTTAGACGCGGTAAGTGCTTGAGTGGACTGGCTTCGGCCCTTTCGCGTTATAAATTAAGTATTGGCGTGATGCCTACCTCCTGGTTCAACCTTCCATACTAAATTTACTGCTTTTGCATGTGCATAGACATGGGAGACTACTGAAAGGCTAGGAGGGTATAATAGGGTATATTAGAAAGAATGATTGATGCATTTAATGCAAACTAAAACGGTTTACAAGGCCAATCTGGGATATCCAAATATACCTATGCTTAGATGACGCGAGTCTACTCAATTCTCTTCCCCTTATACAACGTTTTTTTAGTGTAGGATGAATGAAAGCGGGAGGCGTATGCTGGTTTTTCCGTTATGCATGCTGTGCACATGTTTATATGATGCGATTCTACTCAGTTCTCATCCCCTGGTACAATTGCTTTTCTGTGTTAGATGGGTGAACGGGGAGGGGTTAGTGGGGGATGGGAGGGGATTATATGCTTAGCTGATGCGAGTCCACTTCGTTCTCATCCCCTGGTTTGTATGCTTAAGCTGATGCGAGTCTACTTCATTCTCATCCCCTGGTTGTATGCTTAAGCTGATGCGAGTCTACTTCATTCTCATCCCCTGGTTTAATGATCTCTCTGTAATCTGTGAGGATAGGGCAGAGGGAGTTATAATGTTAGGTCGTCCATGTCTTCCCCTGAACGAATTCTTACAATACTTCAGCAGGGGATTTGGCGACGTACCACTAGAAAGGTATCTGCGTGTTTCGTAGGTTTCGGGTTTGGTGTCGAGCTGCTTGCTTCCGTTGGGCGGATAAAGACCTAGTACGGCGGTCAGAAACGGCTTAAGACCCAAAGTAGTTCTAGAGATAATCTCAATTACCGTAGGCATTTCGTAGCCCAAGCCTTCGGTGATTAGAAGATCCCCTTGAGCTTTATCCACCAGCCACAAGTTCCATAGTGAGCTTTTCGCGTTTCATTAGTAGAGAGCAGATGATGAGAAGACCACCGGCTACAATAATCAACGTATAAGCATAGTCAATAGCTTCCACCAGCACGTCCAATGCAGCACTCTTCACTTCGGGAGAAGCAGTCTGCAGCACAACACTCCTAGCGCCAGCGATGGCAGCTGTGACATCTTCCATGGAAAAGCCAGCTGGTACAAGGATAGGTATAAGCCTACTGAAGGCTACATTTTGAAATATAGCATTTGAGGCGGCGAGAGCGATTAAAATACTGCCATTCTGTGCGACATTGATGAACTGAATTGCCTCAGGAATCTCATTGGGGGAGACCTTGAGTGGTACGACCGAATAACCAGCCTGGTATGCTGTCATGCCGATACCCACCAGAATCGAGTAACCGTAGACGTTAGCATTTGCAATGCTCGTAGAACTTGTATACAACAGGGCACCGCCGATGGTGGTAAAAACGCCGCTGACCAGGAACCAAGGCATATAGTATCCCCATCGGAGCATGAGGAAGCCATTAAGTACGACACCAAAGATGTATAAAACGATAAAAGGGAGTAGGCGAACTGCGGCTTCGATGCCGTTATCGGCACGGACGAACTGGAAGAACAACGGGAGATAGTAAATTGTTACGAAAAGTCCGCCGCCGAGACAGGCGCTGCAGATGAAGACCAGCAATAAGGTTCGATCGCGCAGGAAGTGGCATGGGAAGATGCGATTTTCTTGGGTTGTGAACAGCGAGAAGTATTGCTGAAGCGCGAACGCAATTGTAGTGACCGCAAGAACGACGTAGAGCGCGATCATGCGACCGTCGCCCCACGGATAGATCGCGCCGCCAAAAGTGAAGATCAGGGCGAAAGCTGTATACACACCAGTGCTCAAAACGGTACCCACCCAGTCAAGAGATCGCAGTTTAGTGAGCATTCTGACTTCAGGTTGTGGCTGAATCGAGGGTAGAAGGAAGATGTATACAGGAGCGGCGATTGCGAAGATGAAAAGATTCAAATAGAAAGCCTAGTATGAGAGTTCGGTTAGAATTCACTTTCTGATGCCGAGGCAGCCATCGGTAACATACCCAACGCCAGCCACTTGACGAGGTATCGGCTAGAGAGCCTCCGATCACAGGTCCAAGGATAGCACCCGCGCCATACACTAGCACTACAGTCGACATGTAAATGCTGCGCTCTTTTGGGGTTGTTAGGCGCTGGAGCAAGTTGAGATTACTGCGGCAGAAGTCAGCTACGCGGAGGGAGTAACAAACCGGACTAGAGGGGAAATATGATCGTACCCAAGATACATTCCAGCACCGCCAGCGCCAGCCCAGACACGCCCGACGATTAAGGCATCCATATTCGGAGCCGCACCGCACAAGGCACTGCCTGCTGCAAACATCGTGAGCGACCCAATGTATAGCCACTTGATATCAAATCTGGCAAATCCTTTGCCGCTGTATGCATGTTCAGCTGAAGCCCACTACAAGAGAAGTAGCGTGACTAACATTGGTAATATGATAGCGATGGAACCCAAAGGGAACCCAACACCGAGCCAGCCAAGCTTGTTGACCTCGCCGAAGGAGCCAACGATGGCAGCTTGGATATCAGCGACAATGGTATTATCTAGACCGTACAAGAAATTGGCCGAGAAGACAGCAAGGCAAACAAGAAACCAGCGGAATCCCTGAATGGATCTTTCCTGTTTCCCGTTTACGGCCTCATTACTTTCATTCTCGCTAAGTTGCGCGGGCGTATGCTGCTGCTCTTCTTTGTCTACAGTCATCTTGGTTGTTTGAACCAATATGTCGTTAGGGAGTAGTTTTGTGATAAAAGTGGCAGGTAAAATCCACAATTAGCTAGATGCGAGTATAGGAAAAGAAGAAAGTTGTTCGGTATTTCGCTTCTTGGAGTCTAACAAAAGGGGACAAAAAAGCTTATTAAGCATGGAAAGACGCTGTTCGCAATTCCTTTCCCTGAAATCGTCGGCGTTAGGTTTAGACTAGCGCATGACAAGGGCCTAGGGCCGAATAGGCCCAAGATGGCTTCCGGGTTCTCCATATGGTTAGCGTGGCGCCACTGACACTCAAGCACGATGATCAGCGGCAGCTAATCTAGTGCCGTTAGGCCGCTGCAAGGGGCTCCGTCTGCAGCCCTCTTATTTTCCTCATTGGGACAAGCCGGATAGCACCACGGTGACTAAGGGAGTACAAGGCGACGACTTACACAATGGGCAACCTATGCATTGCACGCCACTATGCGCAGTGAAGTCCATATAAACCGCCAGCTATATACTTATATCTATAGATACTTGGCAAGTAACCATACGTGCTTGCGGCTCTTTGATCACATTAGCCAAGGTATTCTATCACTACGATCAAGTTTAAAGAACCTCTGCCTAAGCCCGCCATCTCAGTTGGCCATCACGCTCATACACGCTCATATTCTCCAGCTCAACAGAGATATCGTATTAGCCTCTTGGGCGTGACAGCGAATATGCCGTCTGCTGAGACCTATGTCACATACCACCGCACGACCTACCCATATATAGACCCAGCCCAGCCAAAGCTCTCATGTGCTGGCAAAAATGTGCTAGTGACGGGCGGCGGGTACGGCATCGGCAAGGGTATCGCGCGCTCGTTTGCTAAGGCTAGTGCATCCAACGTGATCCTAGTCGGTCGGACGCGGACCATCCTTGACGCCACCAAGGGTGAGATAGAAGCTGAGTTCCCTTCAACGAAGGTGCACGTCTTTCCCGCAGACATCTCAGACTCCGCGGCCGTAGGGACGCTGTTCTCCGAGGCTATATCGTCGCTGGGTCCCATCGATGTGGTGGTCAACAACGCGGCGTTCCTCTCAGCCATCAGCACCTTGAAGGACGCCGACTTGAAGGATTGGTGGCGCGCCTTCGAGGTCAACGTCCTGGGCACGGCGACCGTGACGCAGGCCTTCCTCAAGACTAAGCCGGCGGACCGCCAGGGCATTGTTATCAACATCAACACGTCCGTCGCCCACTATGGCATCTTCCCGACCTACTCATCGTACGCAGCGAGTAAAATGGCCGCCCTGCGTATGACCGAGTGCTTCCAGGCCGAGTGCACCGACGTACGTTTCGTCAGTCTGCAGCCGGGGGGTGTCGACACTGAGATGTATGCCAAGTTCCATATGCCTGAAGACTACGCCATGACCGACATCCAGCTGCCTAGTGATATGTGCGTCTGGCTGTCGAGCGATGAGGCTGACTTCCTGGCGGGGAGGTTCGTGTGGACCAACTGGGACGCCCAGGAGCTCATCAACCGCAAGGAAGAAATTATCTCGAACAAGGAGTTAATAAGCATGTTGAAACCCATCGAAGGAGACCTATATTAACGCGAGTTTGCTGCTAGTAGATAAATGGGTAGCTAGTACCTCCAACCTTCACCGCGATGTCGTGACCTTGTGAACAAAGAAGTTCAGAAGGGCTGAGTATAGGAAGGCGCTTTTGCTACAGAAGCTAACGGTAGCATGATTAGAGCTCTATGCAATATAGTGGCAATATAGATGGCGTTTAAGCGTCATATTGAAACAGTACTCAGAGTAAAGCATTCTGAAAGGGAGAATGAGATGTTAATAAGAAGAACGTACAATTCGCTTTGTAGATGTTGGTTAGAGTTACTAAAAATTTCAATTCCTGACTAAGGCTAACGGTTTAACTAAAGCTAATAGACTCAAGTTTAATGGCGCCAACTCATGACTGCGCCAAAATTAGGGCTTATCGGGTGCTTAAACATAACCTCTAACTATGTCCCTGTCTATTGTGCAAGATATCTTTTGAAATTAATGAACTCATAGAAAAGAGAAGTATAAGTATGAGAATAGAATGAAGAACCCTGTTCTTTATAATAAAAAAAACCTCACAATTTAAATGTCTTCAATTCTCCCAAGAGCATTTACAACATCTCGATACACCGCGGCGCGCTGACCTGGGCTAATCTTCTCAGAAGACTCTTTACTATACAGGTGATGTCTAGGGTACTACTTCGTTCGGGCCAACAGTTCGAAACAGTCTTACATGGTACTCAAATAGAAACCCATATCGCAAAAAAAGTCTTCATTACCAGCCAGAACCCCACGACCGGTTTCCTCGTTTTAGCTTGGCCAACCTACAGCAAGATCACCCATTGAAGGCCAGGACTCTGTGCGAGATCCGTCGCTGTGGTCTAGACTAGCCCACAGCTCATCTATAGCCCCCCAGTTGGCTTCCACCATCGCATTTGCCTCTGGCATGAACTGAAGGTCGATTGGTTCGTCGGTGGGGAGCGGCACTGGCGCCATCATCATCGGAAGATCTTCGTTACCTAAAGCTTCGCTCGATAGAGGCCGCATCGTAGTTGCGGTCATTACAGGTGCCGTGGTCTGGTCCGTCGGTGTTCTTGCTGTGACCGGTGTAAAAGGCGGTGATGTCCAGCTGCTGATGGCGTAGAAGTTAGTGATTACGGCGCCCACGTCACCAGCCAGAACGCGTGCAATGGCAGCAACGGAGCTGGCTTCGGGTAGGGTATCTCGATACATATCAAGTACGGCGATAGCCATCTCAATGGCCTTGCGTATCTCTACTGTTGAGTGACTGACTGGGAATGTATACGCAAAACCGAGAATTGTGAAGAGCGCGTTCTTTTGCCATCGGAAGACGTCGTAGATACCACTTAGAGCCCTTGACGAGGTTAATCCCTGGTGGATCATGCTAGTTAACGCTATAGCATGATCTAGGCAGGCGGCAGCTTTGCTATCGGACAGCGGCGTTGGCACTTCGGAGGAGGAGACAAAGCAGATGAAGGGTTGGTACAAACTCATACAGTATTGGTGGTACTGTAGCTCTAGCACGAGCCGCTGACGCTGGCAATGGATGAGAACATTGCGGCCTGGATTAAGATCAATTTGTGTACGATCCGTCGAATAGGGCTGGCCGTCGTCCTTCCGCACGACGTAGTAGCCCTCCGGGACCTGTTGGGTCCACGCGTCGAGCTCCTTCATCTGGTCCGTGAGAGCCCGGGCGCACTCTTCGCGAGCGTTTCCATCGCTAGCAAAGTTATCGTAACCGTTCCGGTCAACGACGGTATCATATTTAGTACAGAACACAGACCGCGCGGTCCTAACGGCGTCCAGGAGCCGCAAGGTCTGAGTTTGGAAGCCAAGCCAGGTAGGACAGGCTTCATCGTATGGGTAGTGAGGAGCAAGCCACTGGGCGATCTCGGGGGAGTCCGTTGGCAGTTGACAGGTCGGATGGGAGGGACCTATCATGGGTGGTTGACCAATTTCCATGGACAATTTGGCGTCTAATATATATAAGCTCCACCACGTGCGCCTAGCAACCTCTTTGTGTGGCTCTGATTCGGTTGAGGGAGGTTCATTGTGTAATCCCAGCATCATCGACGTCACTACAATCCCTAAAATCAGTCATTGCTCTTTGTGGATGGATTTAAACATCTCGAGAGTTTTAGTTTAGGTTTTAGAAGTGTATAGCTTGGTCAAGAAAAGGAACGCGACGCGAAGATCTGTCCAACAGAGTGTACAGGTATTATGGTGAACTTACTTATCGCCTTGCCTGTGACGATCTGGGCCCTATTAAGCAGCCCTGCTTCCCACAGGTACACGATACTAAATATATAACATTTTACAATGTCCATTGATGGATTGTCAATAGTTCGGTCGATAGCCTCTTGACAGCGTTGATAATACTGGAAGCCGGCAAGAGATGGGAACTCGGCCGGCATGTTGGCGTCGGGTGGTGAATCGCCGGTATGACGTAAGTGAAAACTTCCTAATTGAATGCACAGAGCAAGAACTATATCGACCAGAGGTGACGGCTTGCGCGGTGCTTCAGGGTTGCTTTCGTCGATCAGTGCCTTGTATTCCTTTCTGAATTGGGCTTCGTGCAAAATGGGATAGCTGAAATAATGTGACTGCCAAAATAAATCGAGGAAGTGAGCCTCTTGAGCTGGCGATAGGTAATTTCTATGTAGGCGATCCTGAGGGAGCTCAGGAGGACTACGTGCGCCACCGGCGCACACAGATATGTCCAGGTCAATCTGGGTTTGACGCCTTGTTGTGTGCACAAAATGGCGCATACGCGTTAAAAAGAAAGGCAGCGAAGCTACGCCATAAAGGACCGAATCGACACGCACGCCATTCCGTGAGGCAGAGGCCCGGCCCGTGTATGACTCGGACAACGAGGCTGTCCTCGACAGATCAATGGGCGAACAGCTCCCGCTTTTGGTCTCTTCCAGCTGCTTTTTTGTACTCTCAAACTCGCGCACCTGGGCACGAAGTGTATCAATCTCCCTTGCCAGCCGAGTTAGCTCTGGTACGTGAAATGAGGCTAGACAAAAGTGCGGGGGTTATTACTTGACGGCTTCCGCAATGCTGCGAAACTGTTTATCCCCCGTCATACCACATTCGCGATTTGCTTGCTGGCAGTTGGAGCATGGCCGGTGGCTGTCGCACTTGATGCGCATCAGCTTACACCAATCGCACGCACGGCGGACGACACTACGCCTGGGTCGACTTGTCGGAACACTACCATCTTCGCGGCTTGTTGTGCGCGACACGGCGCCCTGTTTAAGATCTAGGGTGGTAAACATAGGAGCAGTCGGCGCGGTGGTATGCGCAGGTATCACGGCCGAGGAGTAGCGAGGGTCGCAGTCCAGAATAACATATGATATCTATCGATATCTAGTAATGTGATCTAAAGCTCCGCATTTTATAAGTATCATATATTTAAAGCGGTTTTCGGTATTAAACACGGTCGATCAAGAAGCGAGACTGTATGTCTAGCGGGCGAAACCTATTATCCTTATCAACGGCCTTTTTAGTACCTGCTATGCACGGGACCCCTGGTCTGCGGGCATACCTCATTGATTTCCGATCCTAGCAGGCTGCATTTGGTACATGGCATGATCTACACAGACTGCAGGACGCAACCACTCGCAGCACCCCATACGACCGAATCATGATCGAATCTTCGTTACAGGTCGTGAAAGCATGGCCACCAGTTATATAGATAATGACTAACGTGGTAAGACATGCGAGCCCTTATCGAAAAATACCAGTTAATTAGGAAAGGCTACGCTATTATGTCGTATATACTTGGTATATGTAAGCTTACAGAGCCGCTGTACAGCTGCTCTAGTGCTAAGATCTATTGACGAGCGGTGAGAAAGGTATGCAACTAAACGCGAACTGCTTGACGTCAATCGAATTTTAGCTACAAAACTGAACAGCAAAGAACTTGAAACCTATACGAACCGTAACGAAAAGCGCGCATACTGATAAATTTTGGGATGTGACCTTTCTGCATAGGCCGATACCGTTTGGTACGCATGGCGCCACCAGAACGAATTAGGTGGTAGATCAACACTGCAATGTCTGCTCCGGTGCATGATTCGTTAATCCCGGATTTCATCAGAGCACTCACAAAATGGCGTGCTCTTGTTTGGCGCTTAAGGCTGCTACTACCTTGTGGTTTAATTCCTTGTTAATATTCTCGTTCTCCAATAACGACAGCACGATGGTTTCCTCTTAGCTCACAATCAAAATTGAAATATGCATAATAAATAAATAAACAAGTTGGAGTGGCTGAGTTTAACCTGTATAGCATTTTTATCACAAGAGCCAGATGGCTTCGGAATCCGAATCGGTTCCGGCTAGCCGTGGTAGGCTAACGGTGGGAGGTCCCACAATTGTCCGCAGTCCCACAGTGAGCTAAATCACAAACTAAACGCGTGTTAAAGCCGAGTCTATGGCAAGGTATATAAAGCCTTCTCTTACCCACCTGCCTGCATGTGCAGTCTTACTGCGTACATGAAGGGCATTAGTATATCCAAATATATGTGGATATAAATCAGATGCCAAAAACACCTTTATCATAGCATGCACAATGATTTTTTATTAGTATTTAAAGTGGTCCGTATGACTCGGATTGATAACATTGATAGCACACGCAGCTTAACGCCATGGTAAGGCATGGCCGAGGGTTCATTTTACAGATCTTACTCGACACTTTAGAGCGGCGAGGGTGCTCGAGCACCATCATTCCTCCTAAACGACGACGACAGCATGATGGTAGCGGGGGCCCTCACGACATGGCAGTAGGAGTTGCTTTCCTTCCGATTATCGTTAGCGTGTCGCGTACAAAAAATCTCTCGTGAAAATCGGAAAGTAATTAGTCAACGCACCCGAGTAGATTATTAATCAGGCACTCGTAAGTGTTTTAGGGCGTGGGTGATAACCAAAAGAGATAAGATCTTCTTGCCAAGTACACGGCATTTTCGGAGTTTAACTACTGTATTGTTAAACGTGCTGTATGGTCGATAACATGACTTACACAAATACAGCGGCAGGATAATCCTTGAAAGCGATATACAATTTGCAGCGCTGTTTCGAGAAGATAGTCCTGCTGATCGGTTGTAGCTTTTGCTTGCACTACATTTTATCGTCACGCTACTCCTTATATCCTACTGTAACAAATTTGTATTAGCGGTAGCGCTTTCTCTTATTTTAAAGCGTATGTCTCGCTTCAGTTCCTCGGATTACTATCCATCTTGTCTTCTCAAACTCTGGTACTCTTTGCCACTTATCACGGTTAAGGAGGAGTAAACTTGAATTGTCCCCATCGTGGTACGCGTGGCGGCGGACGTTGGTCAGCCCGCATAAAAGTTACACGGTAAATGCCGGCATATAGTCCCTGTAATATTAGTGGTGTCCTAAGTCCTGTCGGACATAAGTACTCCATGTAGGCCGTCTTACTCACATTGCAGACCAATAGCCGCCTACGTCAAGACACACGTCATGATATCGAAACTCGCAACGCCATATAAGGCCTTGCCACTATTATACTATCTATAGAGAGGTTGATATTGTAGTGGAGCGTCACGCAACGATGCTTAGTATTCAGGGCCCAGCAATAGAACGTGCTAATTGCTTGTAGGTAGGGCCACCTAGGTGGGTTCCTGCAACGCGTACATACATATTAGATCGTTGCCAATAAGGAACTGCATATCTCTCACGTAATAAATATATATATATGTTATCTTTTTATCAATTTTGACAAATCCAACGTGAAATTTCCCCAACTTATTCAACTATTAACTGTCTTATTATTAATTTTACGCGGGGATTGTGCTACAGTAGCTTTGTGTAATTAGATACATCACACGGTTATGTATACTGCAGGTCTGAAAAGATACGGCTAGGCCTGTACCTTTTGGATTTATTCTACTAGAAATGGCAGGTCCAGTCGGATAAGAAACATATATCTCCGAACATCATATCTGTAGATAGTCGATATTTCAAACGTTATCAAGACAGAGACAAGTTGCTTTTGGGTGGAGACAGCACACGTGGAAGTGTACGACGCTCTCCTTGGTCCGCCGACAGTACAACCTATCGGACGGCACAAAAGGTCATCCGTATGTTTAGACAGCATGTCGGTCGTCGATGGGTTGAGAGGAATCTAGCAGGGCTACTACGGACTTCTTTGTCCGCTTCTTCCTCTGACGGGCCGTTCCGCTTACGCACCTACCTGCAGGTTTATAGTATTTCGAGTGTCGGGGCACACCATCCTTTGCCATATACTCGGCGGCTCCACTGCCTTCGCATCGTTCATATCCCGAAACCCGTTTAAAAAGTGTTCTGATCATGTGCTGTCACTGAAACCAGTGTTCTTGGATAGGTGCGAGATGTAATGGAGCTACACTCGCACGACGGTCTCTCAGTACCTTGTCTCCTTTGAGCAAGGCTACACAGAATGCTGGCGGCAAGATCTAGACATGGCGATTCTGTCCGATGTTGCGAACCGCTTGGGTATACAGACTCGAAAAACCACCACAACTACGGAGATAGCAAGCTTTCCTATAAGGGAACATAGGCTTTAATTAGGCGAACATTAAGAGAAGCCTTTCAACATAAGTAGGGGATGAAAGCATGGAATGGGCAAGATTCTACGACAGCACCTCTTCGTATTGATAATGTATGTTAATGTGATGAAAAAGTTTAGGGTCTAGAGGCCGATATCGCAACGGCGTGGATAGGTACATAAGCAACTTAAAATATATCCTTGCGATATATGACTTTACGATACGTGGTTTGCCCTAACGAGGATGGGGCCCAACCGTTAAAATAAATCAGACGAATACTTTGGCCTGTATGTAAACCATCCGGCTACCCGGGCATGGCACACTAGATGAGTGTTCCTCAAGGGCTTTACTGGGTACAGCTCGTAAGGCTGATAGATATTGATTAATATGCAGAAGTAGGGTCTCATGATATCCGGCATGATCATTTTGTTTGACCTTCTATCTACGTGCATAATGAATCGCTATTACTGCATTTGATACTGTATATAGCAGAGTAACCTGGATCGTCATCTTAAATAAGATCCTCGGTATTCCTGCGGATGCTTTCCTCCAAACTTGTCCAGCCCCCTGCTTTCCCCATGTCCCGCAACAGCGCTTCCGCTCGCTTGCGGGGCACGATGTCACTCAGATCCTTGTCAGCCTGGAAGTCAGCCGGAAATGCACGTTCCGGATAGAGCTTGCGCAGGACGGCCAGGAGGCCATCGCCATTGACGGGCTCCGCAAAGGCGAACACCCGCTCTGACTCGACGCCGGGATGGATTGCTGCGGCTACGTGGAGTAGCGCATCGTCCTGCACGTCAACGAAGTACTCTAGGATGATCCCGTCAGCTACATGATCTAATTCCCGGGGAGCAGCAGGGGGTGTTTCTGCTGGTTTGACATACGAGCCGGTAGCCCGGCGAGGGGCTGCCAATTCCCCTTGAATAGCTCGACAACCAGACCCGATGTGGAGGGGTGGCCTTGGTTGGCAAAGTCAAGGCTAGCTCCGAAATTAATGTTAGGCAGGACTGCATTCATGGTGAATGCAGGCTTCTTCTCGAGCATGAACTTCCACGCTTCCTTCTCAGCCAACGTCTTGCTAGCCGCATAGACTGGATATGCGCGCTCAGAGTCGTAAGGAGGATCGCGATATGCATACTGCACGGTCTCCTCATTCCAGGTGTCCGTCGTCACCGTCATAGGGTTATTGGGCTTCGGGATCAGTGCCGAAGCTGAGGAGGAGGTTAGCACGAAGCGTTTCACGCTTGGAGTTTTAGCTGCCGCTTTCAGAGCGTTAACCGTCCCGGCGATGGAGCCGGGCACAACCTCATGGGGATTGGGGTTCATGGTGTAGTTTGTAGCTGTGTGGACGACTGCCGAAACGCCTGCACGTATCCGATGCGAGTAGGAGTCAGCATTAGCCCGTACATCATTCATACATTGAAACTCTCCTGACCTTTTACGACTTCATCATATGCGCCGTCCGCTTCCATATCTGGAACGGCGACTAGCTCGAAGCTGCCTGGGCCATATTTGTGGTCGAACAATTTGTTGACCCACGCGCTCTTTTGGGTATCCCGTGTTGTGCCACGCACCTTGTAGCCCAGCTTGAGAAACTGGTCTGCAATATTAGACCCTATGAAGCCGTTGGCACCTGTAATGAGCACGGTCGAGCCCTTGGGGATGGCTGGCTGATCAATTGCGGACATGATGGTAGCCGTGGAGTGATTGATTGTGAATTAACAGCAAGGAAGCCCATCACTTTGGATTTCGTGGTTTAAATGCTCTCTTCATTCATATTTTACGAGTGCTATCGATCTTAGATTTCGGCTATAAATTTTTAGCAATTTCGAGGACAATAAGCTTCTCGAGGGAGTGATTCCGGGCCAATGAGTACCTAGGGTCTCCGACTTCTCCTTTCGGACTTGGACTATGCAGATCAGTGACGTCTCTCAGCTGAAACGGGATATATATTTTTAATTCCATACTTGGTTATTGGCTAGTGAGAGAAGTTCTATGTCTACACCCTGGCACTGCAGGTAGTTGTCTTTGAGGTACATACACTAGAAGCCTCTGTCGAAGAGTCCTTCTCGAGGCCTTGTTTAGCGGGAAAAGCTTCATGCAGCCGTTCTTTCACCCCTGCGTATCAGCACGGCACTACGCACTGGACAATTCAGGGAATGAAATTTACAAGCACTTGCCGGGTTTCCTCATGAGGATAATCGTATGCTCGGCCCGCTCACGCTGTTGTAATCGCCCGAAGTGCGTAGACGACTGAGATCATAAGCACGACGATCTACTCTCCCTATGCCCGGTATCCTCCGATTAAGTGTTTGCTCAACTTTGAACTACACAGCTCAACTAATTCCGTATGCTCATAGCTGGGCTTAAAATCCGAAAATAATACTAGAATTACACTAGAAGTCCCTTTCAATTCCAGTTGTTCAAGTGCTGTGGTTATGATCGTTATTATTGATAGGGAAGGATTCAGTAAACTTATAAATTACCATTAATTACTAAGGCATTGTGTTTCGCAGTCGCATCTATATGACTGCTAGTAGTAATAAGAGACGTAAACTATGATATGTCATCTGCCTTTGTGAGAGTAGAACTGTGATCTATCTTTGCTGTACAACAAATTCTCAAGACTTGAATTCTAAACAAAAGATCTAAATTAGCAACGACCCTCTAGAAATAGTTCTCGCTGATTGATTGTTATTCCATCGTTTTCTTAGTAGTCACTGTATCTACGGAATGCTGATTACAAGTCTAATGAAGTTACTCAGGCAGTTATTGAGATAAGAAATATCTAAATACAGCTAGGAATATATACTGTCTCTTTGTATATTTATTCTTTTTCTGTTGTTCTTCTGGTCTGGGAAATCTAATGCTGACATGATATTACTACGTCGTCTCTGATCGTGCTCTGACTCAATTTCGCGCCGTCTTGCTTTGTATAACCTGCCAAGCGCTGTTCCTGCGTTAGTTGATACAACCTCCATAATATGTGCCGTCTTTTTAGACCCTGGTTAACTTCTCTTCGAACCAGGCTACGAGGTGATTGGCCGTAGGGTGACTCCAGGTGAGGGTCGGCGGTACCTTGACCTTTAGTGCGCTCTGCAGTTTCTTGCGCAGCGTAACGGTCATCACGCTATCGACACCCAGGTCAGCAATAGCCGCGCGCCCCTCGACCTCGTCCGGCCCACTTAGCATCAGCACATTGCCGATGATTTCTCGGATCTTGGTGTCCAGCCAAGACCTGAGCCCCGGCCCGCTAGCGGGGATGGCGCCAGCCGCGGTGTCGTCTTGGCCTCCCTGTTCCTCGGCCGACGCCAACGTGCCCGACCCGCTTCGCCGCACCGCGATGTCTTCAAGGATAGGCACGGGCAGCGGCTCGCCCTCATCGAAGGCCAGGCTGCGCAGAACTACGCCGTGGTCGATGTTGTATTTGGCCACGTGCTCCCAAGCACGGAAGCCCTCTTCGACCGTAATGTCCGTAATGCCCTTGCTCTCGAGCTCTGCGGTGATGAAGTCGGTGCTGGCCGCCATACCAAGTCCATGCCAGCTAGTCCACTGGAATGCGACGGCGTTGTCGCCCTGCTGGCGCCGGTGTGTTGCCAGCGAGTCGAGGAACGCATTGCCGCTGGCGTAGCTGCTCTGGCCCGGGAATCCGAATAGTTGTCCGCAGGAGCTAAATAGCACGAACCAGTCGAGCATGCCGGAGGGGAAAACGGTATTGAGCGCAAGCGCACCCGATATCTTAGGTGCTAGCACGCGCGAAAAAGAGTCGGCCGTCGTATCGAGCACCAGCTGGTCCTCGAGCGCACCCGCTGCGTGCACGACGCCCAGAACAGGCGGCAGCGCAAGCCTGTCTAGCGCATCTTGTAGTTGAATATGCGCGTCTGCGGCTCCGATGTCCAGCGGTACCGAATACACGGTGGCGCCGGCCTGCTCGAGCTCCTGGACCTTCTCTACGGCGGTGCCAAGCGCGCTGTCTTTGTCAAGAAGTGCCCATTCGCTGCGCGAGGGCAGACCGCGGCGCGACAGCAGCAGCACACGACGGGCGCCTTTTTCGACAAGCCAGCCTGCGACCTTGAGGCCTAGCGCACCTAGACCACCGGTGATGAGATAGGTACCCTCAGGCTTGGGAAGCAGGGTGCGGGTAGCCGCCTCTTCGGGGCTGTACATGAGCTCACGTGGTAGTGACTGTAAGCGCGCAACGCGCGGTAGGTCATTTTCGATGCGGATCACGTCCTGGTCGCGCACATACTTCATTGCGAGCATTGGGAACGGAGCGTTCCTCTCGTCGTCAACATCGATTAATGCGCCCCACTGATCTGGATGTTCAGACGCGATGATGCGTGCTAGTCCGTGTAACGGTGCCTGCGCGAGAGAAGTGGGAGTCTGCGCAGCGCTAACGGCTGATGTGAGAGCGAAAACTTTGACGTTATTGGCCGAAGAAGCATTATGAATAGCGTGCTTCGTTAGAGTGAGGAGCTCAGCGATGAAGGCTTCGGATTTGGCCGGCACTTCAGCGATTGAAGTAGTTGGGCCAGGACAATAGATTATGGCGGTGTCGGGCGTCAACACAGCGGCATCAGCACAGGCAGCAGCGGATGAGAACTGCAAAACCTTCTTGACTTGGATTCGAATCATCAGTTGTTTGCTGTACCGTGAAAGAATCGACTCATCGTCGGACACTAGGATGGCGTTCTCCCAGGACATAGCCTTGTTCGTGAACGGGGCGGGGACCCAGGCGAGCGAGTGGACTAGACTCTCGACACTTCCGCTCACACCGGGTGTGCCCTCGATCTCGGAGAAGCGCATCGACTCAAATTTCGCAACGACTTGGCCGTCATCATCGCAAACACTGACGTGCACGGCGGGAGCACCACGCTCTGAGGCCTCTTCGACATAGAGGTATCCAGTCTTGGGGGGCGGCGCGCCGTATTCGGTGAAAAAGTGAACCTTCTCGATCTGCGCCGGCATCCGCAGCTTCGGGTTATCAAAGAAGATGGTCGAGCCTACAGACGTGGCAGCGTCCAGGATCGACGCCCACGAAGACGGGTCCCACGGTAGGTCAGATGCCGTGTGGTCGGGTGCTGTATCCACGCGAGCAATCATTTCCTTCAGATTGCCATAATGCTCGGTAACAGCCCAGGGGAAACCCATAGCGGAGACACCAACCTTGTCAAGGTAGTCAATAGAGAAGTTCGATGGCAAAGTGGCGTTGATACGCTTCTTCGCTGCCTTGATGTCGATCCGGAGAGCATGTTGACCTTCCTTGTTGTCGTTGGAAGTACTCCACCGGCCCGTAGTGTGAGTGACCCACGAGTGATCTTCAGACTCGCTATTTTGCTGCAGACGTGAAGTAAGCTTAATAGTGTCATCGTTCACGACAACCTGAACATCCCGAGGAGCGTTGATGGCCACAGGCACACGCAGTGTGATATTGGACAAGGTGGCGGCCTTCGTTGCGTGGTGGAAGGTGTTGACTAGCACAGCAGCCGGCACGATTTCAGTGCCGTGTAGAGGGTGGCTACCTGGGAATGGTTTGCAGTTGTTATCCAGCTTTGTCGTAAATAGCACTGTATTAGTGCCACCCAGGGGGCTTCGAAGACCCAAGAGGGTGTGCTTATCCACGTCATGGGTAAGGAGGTCAGCGATGCTATCCGAGGCGCCACCGCTAACCTTTCTCCAGATGGCCTTATGCATCCACTGCGTGCCAGGGACGAGCAGTGACCAAGGGCTCTTTGGGCCAAACTGCGCGCGGAAATCGACGTCAGCGCCTCGGACGAATAAGGAGCCCACAGCCTGTAGCACGCAGGTCTGCGCGGACTTATTGCGTCGGAGGGTTGGCAATACGGAGAAGTCCTCGTCACCAATACCCCGGTCCATGATGGTCTCGTTAATAGAGTGAGAGACGATAGGGTGACTCGAGACTTCAAGGAACAGTCTAAAGCCATCTGAGAGGGCATCGCTTACGGCAGAGGTAAGAAGGACAGGATTGACCATATTGCACACCCAGTAGTCGGCATCCCGCAAGCTGGTGGACCGAGAGTCTTCACTGGCAGTCGAGTAGAGGGGGACTCTAGGTGGCCGCGGTTGAATACTGCCGACCAACATCTCCTTCAGGGGAGCAGCAAGCGGGTTCAGCATTCCATGTGAATGGAACGCAATATCGGTGGCCACTTTCATCACCTTGACGCCGCGGCTCTTAATCTTCTCGGCATATGCAACCACGGCGTCAAGCGTGCCACTGACGACACATGACGAAGGGGACGAGTTGATAGCGGCAACGACATCGCCATTCTCACCGAGTTCATTCTTGACCTCATCGAAGGGGAGATTCACCATGAACATACCTCCTTGACCTTTAACCTTGGCATACAGCTTGGCTCTCCTAGTGACGATCAAAGCACCTTCTTCTGGGCTAAGTGAGCCTGCAGCCACCGTAGCCGCAATCTCACCCACAGAATGACCAATTATAGCAGATGGGCGGAGCCCCTTACTCCTGAGTACAGCAGTAAGCCCAATTTGGATGATGTAGGTCAAGACCTGCACGCAGTTGGATTCATCGAAACGCTCACCGTCCTTCAACGCCTCGATAACGGAGAAGCCACTCTCAACCTGGACGATCTCATCGAGGGGTTGGATGGCTTGGTAGAAGACAGCGCTGCTCTTGAGGAGTTCCTTGCCCATGTCTTTCCACTGAGCGCCATGACCCGAAAAGACCCAGACAACATCCTTGTTGACCTTCGGCCCGAGGATGACATCTTGGGATGACCACTCATTCTTAGTACCTGCAGCGAATGCATTGAGCGCTTCGGCAGCTTCCTCGTGGCTTTCGACTACGAACGTAGCACGGTAATCATGCTTGGCCCGGCGCTGCGCAAGGGTATTAGCGATGGACGCCAAACTCTCACCCTTTCCGGTGGGGGTAGTAAGCCACGCTGCCAAGGCACTAGCCTGTCCAGCGAGTCGCTTCTCCTGGATCGCAGAGAGCACGAGTAGGACAGGGCCAGGGGTAACCATAGTCTCTGTGTGGTTTTGACGGACGTACGAAGACTCCTCGATGACGGCGTGTGACACGGTTCCGCCATATCCGTAAGAGCAGATGGCAGCACGGCGTGGATGGCTGCTGGGCTTAACCCATGGAGCAGCTTCCTGCACGACACGTGTGCCGGATTTCTCCCAGTCAATCTTGGAATTGAGCTTTTTCAAATTTGCTTGTGGTGGATACTGCGCCTTGTTAATGGCCATGGCAGCCTTGATGAAACCCATGGCGCCGGCGCCGGCCTCAAGATGGCCAATATTTGGCTTGATTGAGCCGATGAAGACTGGTTTCGTATTTGTACGGCCTGCTCCATAAACGGCCGAGATGGCGCTAACTTCCGTCGGATCTCCTAGGGGAGTAGAGGTGGCATGAGCTTCAACGTAGTCGATAGTGGTAGGGTCAACCTTTGCTTGTTGTAACGCCTGATGCGCCACAAGCTCCTGTGCTTTCGCGTTCGGCGCCATGATACCGTTGGTTTTTCCGTCTTGTGCGACAGCTGACCCTTTGAGGATCGCGATGATGTTGTCTCCGTCGCGAATGGCCTTGTCCATTCTTTTCAAGACGACAACCCCAGCACCTTCACCTCGTCCGTACCCATGAGCGTTATCGTCGAATGATAGACACGAACCGTCGGGCGAGATAGCACCGGCCTTGTCCAGCACTCTTGTTAGACCGGGCCCACTGAGGGCATTCACACCCCCTGTGATGGCGACCTTAGATTCTCCTGTCAAAATCGCCTGACGGCCATGGTGGATAGCCACCAATGAGCTGGCACACGCCGCATCAACCGCCGTACTAGGACCCATCAAGTTTAGGTGATAGGAAATACGATTTGGTACGCCACAATAGGCAGTACCAATGCCCATCCAGGCGTCAACATTTGGTAAGTCTTCAAGTAACAGCTTACTATAATCGTCCGAGTTGACGCCCATAAATACGGCAGTGTCGGAGCCAGAGAGCGACTTGGGGTCAATGCCAGCGTTTTCAAGTGCTTCCCACGTCACCTCAAGTGAGAGGCGCTGCTGAGGATCCATTTGCTCGGCTTCTTTGGGGGAAATACCAAAAAATGCCGGATCAAAGTTCTCGAGCGCGTCGAGAAAGTAGCCACGGCTAGTAGTTTTCTTTAGCTCCTTGACATTGCCCGCACCGCGGTATCGGTACGGCTCCCATCTCCAGGATGGTATCTCCGACGATGCATCACGCTGTGCTAGAATCGACTCCCAGAGCTGCTCTGGACTGTGGTTGCCACCAGCGACGCGACACGCCATACCGACGACCGCCACATCGTTGGAGTTCGACTCCATCTACCGCCAACGTTAGTTTCCAATTTGACTTGACAATGGTTATCAGTCACTCACGAGATCTGGGAGATCATTCACCTCGCTTGCAGAGCTTTCATGGTATATAGGGGTGGCCCATCCCGACTCTGACTGGTTGGAAGGGGTGGATGGGCTAGTGTCTTCGGCAGCAGCCATGGTGGGCTCTGAGTTGACGAGAGAAGAACAGCTAATGACGACGAGGCTGACGCAAGGCTGAGAAGTAGTCTAGTAGCTGAGTACCACCGTAAAGAACATTGATCTCGGGAATTTCTTCAATACTACATAGACTTAAGTTCGTAATTCAGCAGGTATATAATTTGATATGCAGTTCGAGACACCGAGCAAAACCAACATCCAATAGTCACACATTGCCGAAATCATATACATTATATGTTACACTCGTAGTTGACCCCTGAGTGAGTCATCGCGGCTCAAGCTGCTACACCAAGCCGTCATTCCCAAGGCGTACACGGAGGCGTTGTGAAAATACCTTCGGTCTCCGATGGTTGCATTGCCGTTGTCTGCATGATCCCAGCTGGGTATACTCACGGTATACTCCCATAGGCCGCAGGCCTAATTAGGAAATACCTAATCAGGAAAGTGGGCGAGTGGGTATGTACCAAAAGGTTCATATACTCGAGCCCCGGTCGCGGAAAGGACGTAAAGTTTGGCTCACTACCCCCAAGGGGCAATCTGGCTTGTAAGCAGGGTGTCTTTTGATATATAATAGCCTCAGTGATGATGCAATCGTGCTGCAGTGCTCCGTGAATGAGCGGCCGTGGTCTCCTAGTTTCGGCCGAATATCTCAAGTGGCCAAATCAGGTTGCATCGGCCCGGAATCTTACTCTCGGTTTGTGTCTTCGAGCGGTCTTCCACTAAGGATGCAACCGGGTTGGAGGAGGTAGAAGTCGATATGAAGCCGATCTCTTGATGATTTATTATACTCAGAGAGACGCTAACGTCGTCGCAATCTGTATTTCGACCTTAGGACTCTTCCGACTACAATTGTCCAGAAGCGTGAGAGAACACTTGAACGTCAATATGCCCTTTTTCCGTCCGTTCGTGCCCTATCATAATTCCGCCGGGCAGACGAAGATCGTCAAGTACGAGTTCCACGTGGGCTGGAGCTGGGGGGAAAAATAATTTGACAGTAACCACTAACATATTTCGCAGATTTGGCGGCCTTCTGACAACCGAGTTTCTCGAGCCACCTCCAGGTCGCTGCTTTCTCTTTCGCCAGACCTACAAGCACAAACTAGATGGGCCCATCCCAGATAACTTACGGAGACTAATTGAGTCGGCAAACCGGCCCCAAGGGCCGCTGCTGCACTTTCACCAGTTTCAGACAGAGTACTTTCGCGTCGAGACTGGCGTAATGGGCATCGAAGTCAATGGCAAGCACCGCAAAGTCTACCCAGAGGATGGCGAGGTATCCGTTAAGGCCGGAGCTGTTCACCGCTTCTATATTCACCCGGAATCGCCTGGTGACATGACTGTCTACCTTAGTGCCTCGGATAGTGGCATGGACTATCAGCTCGACCGAATATTCTTCGAAAACTGGTATGGCTACTGGCACGACGCCCTCCTCCACGAGGGCAAGTTAAACTTTATTCAGTACCTTGCCGTAAGTAACCTTAATTCATTTACTGCTACATCAATAGTTACGTAGCGCTTCATGAGATAGCGCGTACTTTTAGTCCTTTTCAAGTGTTGACTGACACGTATGTATAGATACAAGATGGTGGTGATGCCTACTCAGTGCCGCCTAAATGGGTGCCTTTTCGTCGCTTCATCGGGTACTGGGGTAGCGTAATACTAGGTAGATGGATTGGGGGGTTACTCGGGTACAAACCCTTCTTCAGGGAGTATACCACGGATTGGGACTATGCAGTCGCCAAGATGAAAGGCTCATGGTTCCAGCGCCACATGGTAGAGGAGTCATACACGAAGGCCAAGACTTGGGATGAGCAGGTGGCGCTTGACCAGGGCAAAGTTCTCAATGCGGAGTACGAGCCATGGACAACCGATCTCACCGAGCAAACGAATGGCGTGCATGCCAATGGGTTCGGCACTAAGAAGGTGGCAAAACTTAACGGTCACAATGTCAACGGTCATAGTGTCAACGGTATGGAAGCTGTGGCTGTAGCATAAATTTACTATAGAGTCTCTTTATATATCATTAGAGATTGAGCGTGGCGAAATATTTTCAGTACAGCCCTCGATCGTAACGACGTACAGAATCACCTTTGTTTTTTTTTTCCTTCTAAATTACTCATCAACCGGTGAGCACTCACTGAGCTTTGATTGACTAATGTCCAAACTTACCCCTAAGTGCTGTTCTGAGTCGCAAAACGGGATTTGAGTGTTTCAAAGTGATGCCATCGCCAACTTGATCGCCGTTTCTGTTTCTCAGCTGCCCTGATACGTAACCACTCAATATCTCGATCACGACCTCTATCCGAACTCCGCAGTTACACACCTTCTTGTTCCTTCTACCACAGTACACAGAGGACGATGTTTTACCCGTACAGCTAAGTTTGAGGCTAATCTGAAAGTCTCCTATATCGCTATTAGACTTTTGCTTTCCCAATGGGGAATCCGGACATGACCGGGGAGCATTGCACAATGATTATCGGACGCGATCCACTTTACCTGCCGAACTCTATGACATCTGCTTATGCCATCTCCGTACTTGCATAATGGATCGGATACCCTATCGGGAATCAGGCCCGAGAATGAGAGAATGCAAGTTAACGTCCTCGTGGTTTCGAATGATACGCTGTGTTCCCCTTTAGATTCTTGTATGATCTTCCTGCTACCTCGTATCGGTTTATCATGAGCCCACGGGGTTCCCTTCCTAGATACTCTAGTAGGCCTTGAATATATGAAACTTTAGCAAGTGAATTTGCGTTTACAAAAACTGCCATAGACAGATAAAGCATTTGCGTGATACCGCCTCGACTTAGACTAGTGAGAAGGGCCTTCATGATGCTTACCACGGTGTCTCTATCAATATGGGCCGGATTTCTGGCTTTGGCCCTGATATCAGTCTACAGACTCTTGAGAGTCGGCCGGCGTGACTCCAAGATGCCACCAGGTAAGCCATCTTAAGTTGGAGGACACCGAACCTGTTGCTAACGGTCACAACAGGGCCGCCCACAAGACCTATAGTCGGCAATGACCATCTCATCCCTAGATCCAATGCTCATTTCATGTGCGTATTCACTCCAGCAAACCCCAGCCAATAAAGACTGATCATGGCAGATTCACGGAGTGGGCGAAGCAATATGGTGGCATTTACACCCTCAAGCGCTTCACCAACACGACTTTCGTCATATCCGATCCACATCTGATCAAGGAGCTGCTAGACAAGAAGAGCAGCGTGTACAGCCACCGTCCCGACTCTTATGTCGGGCGCCTCATCACGCAGGGAGATCATCTACTGCTAATGCAGTATGGCGAGGAGTGGCGACGCATCAGGAAGCTGATCCATCAATACTTCATGGAGCCTATGTGCGAGAAGCAACATATTTATCTGCAAAACGCCGAGGCAAATCAGTTGGTGTACGACTTTATGGTTGCACCGCAGCACCACATGGAACATCCCAAGCGCTATAGCAATAGTATCACTAATTCGCTCGGTATGCTTCTTATCCAGTAGATGATTTCGTGTTCAGAGCATTTGACGGTTTCTGACCAATGATAACTCGCAAGTATTCGGAATTCGCACGAAGACAATCCACAGCGACTATATGGTTCGGCTTTTCTCCCTCATGAACGACTGGAGTGAGATTCTCGAATTTGGGGCAACGCCACCTGTCGACTCGTTCCCACTGCTCAAGCTCGTTCCTGAGGCGTTGCTCGGAAACTGGAAATCTCGCGCCGTCCGTGTTGGTGAGCTCATGACCGGCCTTTACACACAAGTACTTGGTCAGGTCCAGCAGCGTCGGGAGCACGGCTTGAACAAAGGGTCTTTTATGGACCGTGTTTTGGATCAGAACGAGAAGAATGGTCTTACGCCGAGCCAGCTGCAATTCCTCGGCGGTGTGCTTATGGAAGGTGGCTCAGATACCTCCTCGTCTCTCATCCTTGCGATGGTCCGAGCGATGATCGAGTTTCCTGATGTTCAGAAAAGGTATCTTTTCCTTCCTCTTTCTGTCTGCTTCTTTCGTACCGCGATGTCTTTACTCATATACCACTACAGGGCCCAAGCCGAGATAGATGCTGTAGTAGACGAAAGCCGATCACCTACCTGGGAAGACTTCCCTAAACTTCCATACATAAATATGATGATCAAGGAAAGCCATCGGTGGCGTCCCGTTAGTCCATTAGGTGTATCGCATGCCGTGGCAGAAGGTAAGAGACAATTTGGAGAACACCTACCTCTACATCCGATTAGTGCTAAGAGAGGGAAACAGATGACTGGGTTGGGGGCCATTTCATCCCTAAAGGGTCCACAGTGGTACTTAATGTCTGGGCGATGCACCACAACGAAGATCGCTGGGAAAAGCCCGAGAACTTCATGCCGGAGCGGTTCGTGACGCACCCTAAGCTAGCGTCGCAGTACACTAGCGACGGGCCGGCCCGCGATCACTTTGGCTACGGGGCGGGCCGCCGGGTGTGTCCTGGAATTCATCTAGCGGAGCGCAACCTCTTTATTGCTATGTCAAAGTTGCTATGGGCATTTGAGTTCCGCAAGAGAACCGGCGACGACGCCAAGATCGAATCGAGCATCGGCTTCTTGCAATGCGTCCGCGATTACGACTGCATTATCACCGTCCGCTCGGAGAAGAGGGCTGAGACGGTCAGGAGGGAGTTCCAGGAGGCTGCTGAGGTATTTGCCAACTATGACTAAAGCAAACTAGATGCACCCTTTCTATGCACCCTTTCTCGCTTTTTTCCTTTTCCTTATATATATATATATATATAGATACCAACAGAGGTAGTCAACATGGGTTCGGACTGACGATTTGATCGTTTTGATGTTATAATTTAATTCGTGAAGTGTTTTCATCTTTCCGTTGTTGCCGTGTTCTCTAAAGTTGCCAACGCCCCAGCCACTCGTTGGGCATTTTGAGGCTACCACTATAATTAGTAATCAGTAAGCTAAATAAGTGCATAGCACAGAGGTGCATACAGGTGATTTTGATGCACTATCTAATACACCCAAGTACCCACCGGATTTAGGAGACTTCTTCAATCTCATTTGAGCAAAAGTCGCAGCCCATCAAATAAAAAACAGGAACGAAAAAAAAAAAAAAAAAAATTTTTTTTGGGGGGGGGTTATTCAGTCATTTAGGACACTTAAGCTTCTATTCACACTCAGTAGTGCATTCTTCTTCATTTAGCTTTGCATGTTATGGCATGTTCTAGTCTCTTGACAGCTATTGGTACTATTGTAGCTTGACGATTTAGCGCGATAAAAGGCTCTAAATTAGTGAGGGATTTACATTCATCTCAAATTTCGCTTTCAATCTATTTCATCTGTTCCACCTATCGCCTGTGCATCCTATACGGATATTTTTCCAAACATTGTTATGAAAGCACAAAAATGCGGCAGAATTGTACATGAAGAAAAGAAGATGTGGAATCTTGTACGTCCAGAATGTTTCGGATTTAATGCGAGTAAATTGTTAAAAAGAAGTGTAATCGATCACAACTAAAAGCTATGATTAAAGCACTTTTTGTCTACTTATCTACTACGCTTTTTAGGCGTGGGAAAAGCTCTAAAGCTGCTTCAAGATTGACCGAAGATACAAATGTCCCATCCTCCTGCTCATACTCATCGAGCAGCTTGTTCATCTGCCTGATCGCCGGCGTCGGCGCATACGGGTAGTCGCTACCGAAAAGTACATGGCCCGGCCTCGCGAACTCCTTCAGCAGGCTCAGTGTGAGTGGCGCCGCCGACAGCGCGGAATCGAAATAAAAGCTTCTTGCGTCCTCCACGAAGCTGTCCGTGAGGGCCGTGTCAGGTTGCTCCCGCCCAGCCATGTTACCGGGAAGATACGGCAGCATAGCGGCCGGACGTAGCGCGAGGTATGGGAGCGTGCCGCCTGCGTGCGACAAGATAATATTGACTTTAGGGTGCGAGCGTATGGTGCCCGAAGTGATGAGGTCGACAGCAGTGCGTGTTGTCTCGTGGGGATAGTCGATCATGGGTTGGGGGAGTGACGAGTTCACCAGTGCTGTGTCAACGGGGTGCGTAGGATGCACGAAGACAACGGCGCCGCGCTCGTTGAGCAGATCCCAGGTCGCGCGGAAGTCCGGGTGGCCGAGATAGTGATTGCCCTTGCCATATCTAGTGTACAGGGTGATTCCGTCAGCATGCAATTTGTCCAAAGCATAAACGATCTCCTCGTGAGCTGCGGCGGGGTCCAGTAGAGACGGAATGCTGGCGAAAAAGCCGTATCGTGTTGGCTGAGAGGCGCATATCGCAGCCGTGTACTCATTCGCGTGGCGACAGAAGGCGGCTTGTTTCCCTAGCGGCACGATGCCCGCTCCCGGAGCGGTGATGGAGAGGAACGTGAATGCTATCTTCTCTGCCTTGTTAAAGTCGAAGTCTTTCTCGAGAGTCCAGTCAGGAATTGACCATCCTGACGGATCGCCACCGCCATCGACCAACGCTGCGACGTATGATGTCAGTAGAGACATAGCGCAGGGCGGCGCAACTAGCTGGATGCGAGCCACTTACCCTGTGCGTAGAAAGGCGGGACAAAGTGATGATGGACGTCAACGCGTTGGATTGCCATGGTGATGTTCTGCTTCCTTACTGAATCAAAGCGAATATGCTGCAAACACCCTTAATTTTAACTCGTCACTAAGCGAATCTTGGGATAGACTCTATCGAGCATCCTTCTTGCTACTGTTGGCGCTGTCGGGTACTCAAGCGCTTCTCTCTTTCTGGGTATTATTCATGAAACACAATGGCTATCGTCAGAGGCAAGGTGTTCATGAGTCCAGCTCCGAGAACTACCTAATCAGCTCCGCGATCTCATCAGCTTCCGATCTTTCGTGATTGTTGTCACTTGTTGATCTTTCTTTTCTTTACTGTGCTTTCGCCTCTTGGTTTTGTCCCACGGCGCGCGCCTTAGCCCGGTTACTCCGATTGCTCCTTTTAGTAACTGCCGGAGACCCCACCGCGTCAAACCCGCTATAGCTAACTACCAAGCGGGGTTAGATTCGTGAAAGGTTCAGAGGCCTGACAGAATGGTATCAACAGTAATTTTGACCTACGCAGGCGGCTCGATCTGTTTATATGACGGCATCAAGTGGCATGTTTCGCGCTATATTACGCGCGTGAGTTCAAAGAACAATAATTGCCAATGTTGACTCCAGCTGACTGACTCACTTTTGCTTAGCACAAGTGACTTCGTTCATCATGCACGCGATTGCTCTACTTTGGGGGCTTGTGGCTGTTGGGCTGTACATCGTATACGGTGCCTTTTACTATGGCCATCGGAGAAAAGACATGCCTACTGGTACGTAACCCTTGTCTATCTTGATTTGACCATGCAAACTAATGAGCAGAAAGGGCCGAGCACGTTGCCGTTCATTGGTAACCTCCATCAGCTTCCGAAGAACTACACACACATAAAGTGAGTCCCCTACTTCACGGCAACGGCTAAGGACCGCAAGAACTCATTGCTGCAAAATAGGTTCACCGAATGGGCTCGCAAATATGGCGGTCTCTATACCCTTAAGCTGGGGAGTGCGACTATGGCGGTCATCACGGATCGTAGCATTGTAAAGAGTACAGTAGACAAGAAAAGCAACATTTACAGTCACAGACCTCCCTCTTACGTTTCCCATGATCTCATCACCAAAGGGAATCACCTCCTTGTTATGTTCTACGGAGACAAATGGAGGACATTCCGCCGACTTATTCATCAACATCTGACTGAGAACATGGTCGAGCGGGAGCATTTATCTATCGTCAACGCTGAAGCCATTCAGCTGGTACGAGACTATATGCTGTTCCCTGATGATCATATGCTTCATCCAAAGCGTTTTAGCAACAGCATCAGCAACTCGATCAGTCCGTTTTCTCTCCTTTGTCAAAATATAGACATCGCACTGACCAAGATTCTCAGTTTTTGGCATCCGCACACCTCATATCGGATCAGAGTACATGAGACGCCTATATACACTAATGGAGTCGTGGTCGGAGCTCATGGAAACCGGCAATACGCCACCCGTAGACATCTTCCCATGGCTGAAAGCGATTCCTCAGCAACTGTTTGGCAACTATAAGAAGCGCTCTCTGGGCGTAGGCAAGCAGATGGAGAACCTGTATGAGGACGTACTTCAAGACGTTCTCAAACGTCGGGAGACGCGCAACGCTGGGTCTTTCATGGACGTAGTTCTCGACCAGCAAGAGAAGGTCAGATTACCCCGAGATCAGCTCCGATTCATAGGGGGCGTCTTAATGGAAGGAGGATCTGACACGTCCTCGTCGCTCATTCTCGCCATTGTTCAAGCCCTAATTCTGTACCCCGAGGTGCAGGATAAGGCGCACCGCGAAATTTCTGCTGTCATCGGCGAGGACCGATCTCCACAGTGGTCAGATATGGACAAGCTCCCCTATATCAACATGATTGTCAAGGAGGGTCACCGCTGGCGGCCCATCCTGCCGCTTTGCTTCCCTCATGCCCTCGGTCAAGGTAATGATATTTCTCTGTTCTCCCCTCTCAGTAATTTTAACCTCACACATACAGACGCTTGCAAGGTTGTTACTGATGTGAATGGTGCACAGACGACTGGGTGGAAGGTAAATTCTTACCCAAGGGCACAACCGTAATCCTTAACGTCTGGGGTATGCATATGGACCCGCAGGTATGGGAGGACCCGGAGAAATTCAACCCAGACAGATACAAAGACCACCCGCTGCTAGCGCCCGAGTATGTGGCCGGTGGCGACTGGCAGAAGCGGGATCACTACGGCTATGGCGCCGGGCGACGCATCTGCCCGGGCATGGGTATGTATTAAAACCTGCTGTGCTGGTCATAAGACCTAGAAATATCCTTGATCTTCTAGAGCTAACCAGTATCGCAGTATGTAAACCCTTGACCTGGAAGCCCGTCTATGACCTGTGTAGTGTAAGAAAGCATATAATAAGGAATCGGACTAACATATTCTTATGTGGCAGTACCTCGCGGAGCGCAACATGCTCCTGTCCATCGCCAAACTGATATGGGCATTTCGATTCGAGCGCCGGATAGGTCCAGACGGCAAGACGCTCCCGGTCGACTCCGATCCGGTCACGGGATATCACAATGGCTTCTTGTACTGCCCCAAGGACTACGGCTGCCAGCCTGTGGTGCGGTCCGACAAGGTTCGGGAGACTGTCTTGCGCGAGTATGAACAGGCAGAAAGGGAGGTGTTCAGCCGGTTTGGGGGCAGTTAATCAAATATCTTATATATGATTTCCTCCAGTGAGGTCATAAGATTTAGGACATTCTGACTAGTCTCGGCCGTTTCTTTGACCTATGTTTGATGATTTATACCCGTTTAGCCATCATCTGCCGCTCTACGGTATGGCTAGGATGAACAAGACAGGCAGAAAATTGGAGCAATTGTGCGGTCTATAGATATAACGCTGTACTTGCAGGGTTAGGTCCCGCTATCATTAACTTTTGTCGCTCAAGTGCATTTTTAGGTTTAAAGGCACGGAATTATCAATATCCTCTAGTTCCATTGACATTATCGCATTTTAATGCCGTAACAGGCACACCTTAGACCCCTGAATTTATCACCCCTCGAACTATTTAGAAGTTTATGTAAGCTAGAATCCATCTCTTACTGCCCCAAAAATCAGCCCAGCTGCATTGCTACTAATTTCTACGCCTCTTGGTACAATTGATTAATTAACACAGTTTCAGTGAAATGATCCACTACTTTTGCAAATGCACACTGCGTTGGCAGAATTTGCATTGCTTGGACAACAGTATTCTCGGTGGATGTCTCTGATCATCGCTAATTGCGCTATCTGATGTATGAATGTTCTGATGTACCAGATAACGAGAGTGTTAACTTAGGCAGGTAGACGTGCTCAATACACGGGTTGCAGGGCGTAAAGCAGTAGTAAATTAATCTCTATCATTTTCAAGATCTGAGAGAGATGTGGGTGGAAACTGCTCTCTTGAATGTCAGAAGCCTGTATCGACCAAGCCCCATACGTTTCTACGGCCTATCGGCACTTATAAATAAGCTTTCGTGGATGCAGATGATGGCGTTAGTGCTGCTGTGGCGTCGGTGTTGGCGTCGCGGGCACTCCTAAAATAGAGAGGAAGTTATTAGGTGTTACCACTTTATTACCTTAGTTCGTTATCACAGCGCTTGAGGAACTACTTAGCCAGAATCTCTGACAGAATATAGAAGCTAGGGCGACGAATCGTCTCTAGCAAATAGGAAAACATTTATCAAGTAGTCTATCGTCCGTTGAACCCGCAGTGAACGCTTGTTTTAAATTCTTGAAATTCATGTTGTAATCGCTCTAGTAACCAGAGAAAGATTCGGCGTTGGCGCTAATAGCAACAGCATGACTGTGAAAACTCCGACGTGCATCTGCGCCTAATCCCGTTGATATCCACAGTGTTGTAAGATTCGGCATATTGTCATCATGCGAATGTAGTAGAACCGCATCCTAATACTGTCTAGTAATTCCTACCAATCGCTATCTGATGCTCTAGTAGCCCATAAGCATGGGCAACGCCGAGACGGCAATGGCACATGACCGAGATGACTATAGGCGAGGTTGGCGTCAAAAGAAGTGAGAAACTTTACACTCACCACCTTATAAATTTGTAACAATAACAATTTGCATCTAAGTACAACTGTTCTGGTGCTATTTTGTACGTTATGTTATTACGATTAAAAGCCCATGTATTGGAGTTTTAAATTAACCATATCTAGCATCTTTCTGTAGTATAGAGTTATACTAACTACCAATTGTTTAAGGTGAAAGTGAGTGTGGAGTGTCTCACTTTTTTGACGCCAACCTCGACAGGATCGCAGTGATCAACGAAGCAATGTACACTAATGCTATTAAGCGGGGGATCCTGGTTTATATCGTCAGTTCCCCTACCAAAAAGTGGAATCGGGTTTAAACAGTGAGGGCTTCGAAATTATTAATACTGTACTAACTAGCAGTAGTCGAGATATCCTGTCAAGGATTCTTGCGTAAGCGTTCCGATTTCCCCGATCCGTCCTCCGTCTTCTCCTTTCCTACCTGCAATCAAGCAACAGTGAGTATTGCTTCTACAACGAGCAAAACAAGGACCTCGTCTAGTCCTTCTCACCGCTAGCAGTCCGAACAATGCCGAATTAAGCAGCATCGGACGGCCGGAGATTGAAAAGATTCGTCGAAGATGCAACGCTACAGCCTTCGGGTTAGAAGGATGCACTTGATAACCCAACTATACAGAGTCATGCCATAGAGTATAAATTGTAGATGAAATACACACATTTCTAGAGTCTTAGAGTTAATGACTTGGCCATGTACCCCATTTCATAAGGTGCCGAACATAAAAATGCGTTCTTCGTACGGTCTGGCTATAGCTTTCCCGTTTCTCGCCGTCGCCAACGATCTGCCTGTGGTGGACCTAGGGTACGCACGTCATCGTGCCATCGGAGTCAACGTAAGAAAATAAAGATAGTGATGTCGTATACGTATGAACGCCGCTGACACCCACTAAAGGAGACAGGGGATTACTACAACTTCACCAACATACGGTATGGCCAGGCACCAGTTGGTGACCTGCGCTGGGCGGAACCCAAGGCCCCTCTAAACATCAGCAGTAGCGCCAACCTGACGGTCTTTGATGGCTCTGAGCAAGGGGGCAATTGCCCTCAGACCTTTCCCTGCTGGTTCCAAATCCAGACGGCATTCACTGAAGCTTACCTAGCGGGCGAAGAATTCGATTTTGATAAGACATACGCCGAGGTCTACGCTGATGGGGTGTGTTCAAAGCCGGTGCCTGAGGACGAACGGCTACCCTTTGAAACAGAGGATTGCTTGTTCCTAGATGTGTTTGCACCGCGGAGTATCTTTGACAAAGCGAGCAACGCTAGCTCTACCGGGGCGCCGGTCCTAGTTTACATCTTTGGTGGTGGCTATTCGGGCGGCTCCAAAAGTAACTTTGGATATTTTGACGGCAGTCCGGCCGGGCTTATTGATAGTAGCCGAGTTACTAGTCCGGATGGTCTCATCTACGTAGCCATCAACTACAGGGTAAGCTTGCAACTTTATACGTCCAGCACACGAAATCATATTCCAATGATCTACCCATACTAATCACCCACCACACCAGCTCGGCGCACTTGGGTTCATGTTTGGTTCCGATTACGCATCCCAGGGCGGTATTGTCAATGCTGGACTCTACGATCAGAGGCTGGCTCTGCAGTGGGTGCAGCAGAATATCCACCTCTTCGGCGGTGACCCGAACCGGGTGACGGTCATGGGTGAGTCTGCCGGCGGTGGCTCTATCCTCATGCAGATGACAGCCTTCGGTACAGGCGAAAAGGCGCCCTTCCAACAAGTAATCACGCAGTCTGCCGCCTGGGAGCCCTCATCAGCCGGTCCAGCACTTCAGAACCAGCTCTTCGGCCACTGGCTCGACCTGCTGAATGTATCGACTCTAGCAGAGGCGAGGCAGCTGCCGACGCGGGAAATTATCGATGCCAATCATATCATCCTCTCGAGCGCTGATTATGGAAGTGTCTTTTTGGGACCGGTAAGTATAGATCGCCCTCCCATTTCGTGAGCAATGTGGGCAAGAGGACAAGGCTGAGACAAAGTGACGATGCGGCACATAGGTCGTCGACGGTGTCTTCGTTCCAGATGACCCCAAACGACTGCTGCGTGACGGCAGAGTTGATACGAGCCTCAAGCTCCTGACCACCGTAGCCTCGAACGAGGGACTCCGTTTCGCACCGGCCAATATCACCAGTGAAGCAGACTTCGTGCAATTCGTGGACCTATTCCTAGACGGCGCGAACCAGAGCGTCCGCGACCACGTCCTCCAGAACGTGTACCCGCCCGTGTTCGACGGCTCGCTGCCGTACGAGGACCAGCTGCAGCGCGCGGGCCTGTTCTGGGCCGAGCTCGTAAGCACCTGCAACGCCCAGTACATGCACAGCGCGATGGCGCAGCCCGGCTACGCAAACCTATTTGACGTGTGGCCGGCGCTGCACCAGGGTGACGTCCCCTACGTCTTCTGGAACGGCCCACTGACACACAGCTCCGTCAATGGGTCCGTAGCGCGCGTCATCCAGGACTACATCACCGCGTTCGCCATCACCGGCGATCCAAACAACAGCGAGTCCCCGGAGCTCCCGGTGTACGACCTGAAGTCTACCTTGGGCATGACAGCGTCAGGATACGGTGTTGTGGCCGATCCCACGATTAATGAGCGCTGCGCGTACTGGCACGACGCCACGTACCAGCCCTAAGAAGGACGAAACACTTATGATTAGGTACGCTAGATACTTTATATGAATGAATATAGAAATGGAGTCCCACACCCCTTGCTTTTGCTTCTTATAACGGATTTGCTTCCAAAATGGGCTGTGTGATGTATCTATTTTGCCAACTGAAGGATCATTCTTATATTAGATCTTGATATTTTCTCAGTGGCTTTTATGAGAGCTCGTAATGTCAGAACCAAAGCGAGAAGTAAGGGCAAAGCCAGCATTGCCCAGCATCCATTCTAACACAATGTGGCCAAATCTTGGCACTCAGCTGTCTTGTCGGGAAGCGCCCAAACCTCAATACATTGAGTACCTGTATGTTACCTGTATGTATTGGTAACGGCTGCAAATAAAAATACATGGGCCAGATAGCCCCTAACTCCCAGTGATTGATTCCACCATGTAATTATGAAACTCGTAAAATATCTATCATTCACATCATTGTCTTACGTTTCGTACTCTAATGAAAATCACGATGTTCATTAAGCGGTATTTGGCTTTGCTGTTGCTTTGACGACTCAATCGCGACCGAGCACTGTCGTAAGTATTATCGCGGCCCCTATCACCGATATGTGGAGATTTCTTCGCCTAGCCTAGGGCCCGTTTTGCTTGAGACCCTTTAACTTAGTTAATGATGACGAAGTAAGTCTGTACAACTTAAAAAATTTAATGCTATCAGTTTTGCTTAAGGGTCACTTGCTCGCCTGTCTGAAGCTCTTTCGCTAAGAAGCTAAGCTGGAGATCATTGACTAACGTTCGAGCGTTAGCACCGCCTAGTGCATTCACCTTGCGACTATGAAATGCCCTGAAATACAATGAGGTTCAGGTGGGCACAGCCCTGTAGGGCAATTTCATCAGGCTTATACACAGACAATAAGGCTAGCGCTTAGTAAACTTGATTCTTGTTTGACATCGATATCATCTCAAGCTATCTCTATTTCAATTCTTACAGTCCACGCAGCTGATGGCAAAGTGATAGTAACTGAGTAAGTAAATAGCGGATTTGGAGACTTCGTCACTACCGCGCTAAAGCTTTACTGTCGTGTCAATCCTATATCCTACGTACAGTTACTCGTGTTGCATGCAACGATCACTTGCTACTAGGTCTAAAATAGCACCGTAAACTGCGACCAGCTAATGAATGAAGGAGTAAATATCTATTTTATTTCTAATGACCGGTAGTAAGTGTTCTACAAAAAGTATGAGTAGCGGAAAACGCGAACGACTTACATGAGCGCTTCTAGCCTGGTTGTGGGCTACTACCGCGTCATAGACAGCATGTACTATCTGATCAAACAGCGATTGCGGTCGACTGCACAGTTTCCATAGGCTTCTCCATCGGCTTCCCGAGCCGCTTGTGTGCCGCGCCAAACACATCATCCAACCGGCCGAGAACATGTTCCTTTGCCGTCCTGGCCCTCTTGACGGGTCCCTTATCCTGCAAGACCTGACGTACCAAGGGGCTCGGGACCGTGACTAGCTCGGTACTGCCGACAGGGTGGCTGAAATACACGATCGAGTACCTGTCCCGGTTGGTGTAAGGGTCGATGGACACGCGGTGGACGGTGCTTTTCATGACGCCCTCGGTCCAGTAGCTGAGTAGGTCACCGATGTTCATTACGATGGGTGGGAACTCATCCTCTTCCGTGCCGGGCGGGAACACGGCGACGGGCTCCCACTCGTTGTCCGGGTTGAGCACCTCGAGGCCTGGTTGACCGGGCAGCTGGAACAGGATCGTGATGGTACCGAAGTCGGTGTGCGAGGAAGCGCGTGTCGCGACGGGGTCGAAGTTTTTGGCCTGCTCGTCACTAAAGGTCGGGTAGTAGCAGAAGCGCAGGTTGCTGCCCGAGGTGCCCTTGGCAGGGTCGTGTCGCGTTGCGAACCAGTTCTTGCCGCCCTCCTCCTCGGGAATCTCAAGGCCGATGGCGAACAGCTCCAGGATCTTAATGCACACGCTGCGGAACTTGGCGTGGAAGTCAATCAAGGCCGCCTTGTCATCCGTATTGTCAAGCGCCGCCGGAATCTTCTGGCCAGGCTTACCACCAGGGAACTCGTTGAAGGTCATACCCTCCTTGTAGTCTCCTCTCTTCTGGCGCTCCGGGTCCAGTACTTCTCGGCCGGGCCCTGACCATCCACTACCACCCGGGTTGTAGTCTTTTCCGCATGCAACATCCGCCTTCTCATCATAAGGGGTATCAAAGAATTTCCGCGCCTACATGATCCAATGAGCTTAGTTTAGTAGCAAGATGTGAATGATCTCACTCACTAGATCGAAAGCGCTGTTAAGATAGGCCTTGTCGAATCCAAGACCTTTGCTTCGAATATAGACGAAGCCCCATTCGATAGCACCCGCGGTTATCTCTTTAGCATTTTGTGAATCAGGTTTGGTCAAGTCGATGACGGGAAGAGCAGCATTGGGGGGAGCCATCTTTGCAAATACTGAATAATGATATTTTGGTAGATTCTTTCGTCTAAGGCAGTTTCACTTATAGGCGTTATCATGTAAGTGTTTAATTAAGTTTAATTCTTTGAAGGATTCGCGCATCTATAAGTGAGCACCCGGGCCACGGCGCAAGTAGTCACCTTAGCTAATACATAGAAGACGACATCCTCAAAATGGAAATCTACATCCGACGCTCCTTGGAGCAAGCCCACTGTCTCAACTCAATTGCTTGCCCAGTCGCGTAGGCGATGTGTAGTTTGAGACAACAGTACTTCCAACACGCGGGGATAAGCCCAATCGGATTTGCGCGCCCTCTACGACCAAAGGTAGCATCCATATAGGATATACAGCAATAATTACTGCATGGAGTAACCGGAAGATTAATGTTGTGCATTCCAAGCCCCAGATGCTGCATAATGATTGAACAGTCCAGCAGCAATCTAGCTCCTATCATACGATAGGTACCAAGTCATCCATATTGTCGGCTGTCTGATCGTCGATTACCGGCAGCTCTCTAGTGCGTTGAAGGAGAATCATCGCGGAGCGTGGGATAATACTGTGCGGGCAATAGGGACGGGAATATCATAACCAAAATCCATAGAAACTAGCGCCGAGTATGGTAACTAATAATTTTCCTATGCTTTTCAAGTGATGACACTCTGCCCTCTTCGACAAGCTGGAGAATAGTTTCTTTCCCAATGGACTTAGGCGATCATGATGACATCATAATAGAAACATAAATATACGATAAAGTGTATGAATTTGTGAATCTATAATGTGTATATTTTCAAGAATATTGTCCTGAAATGCTAGAAACCCATTAAATTTGCGGAAGACTCTAAATTCTGGTGCATACATTACATTTACAACTAACTTGAAGCATGAAGTAGGATAACTTATATCTTATGCTGCTACATATGAATAGCGCCCCGCTGAGCGGGTTAACAGTATCTCTTAAAAGGGAAGCACAATATTGCTATTGCATTGTAAACAGCACTATTAACATTAACTTTATATGGTATAACAAAAAATCATGAGTTCTTACATCGTAATGCGCTGAGACTATAATGTGCCTCAATGGCTATTTTATTGCAACAGTATGTAAACATACCTCCCATGAGTTCTACATGAGGCTCAGCGTACTCCGCACCCATCTGCTAGTCTGCCCACGGCGACTATCTCCACATCTCTACTTATCTATTACTTTTCTTTCGGCTCTCGTACGGAAAGTACTTCGGCGGCTTCTTATATCCCTTTAACGGGCGTCGCTCATCAACACACGGCTCGCGGCTATTTGCGAACGCGCTCCGGCTTAGCGGCGGTTTGGAACCGGCTCGGATCCGTGGCGTCGATGCCCGCTCTGGTGGCTCTGACGGAGTTCGGCCTCGGGCGCCAGCGCTGTTGGAGAGAGGCCTCGACCATCCCCGCATGATCTTGTTTGTCGGGGCTTCTTTGGCGGTCACGTCACTCTCGTAGCCTGAGAGCTGATCGTCTGTATCGAGGGGCTCGGTCAATGATGTTGTAGACGGGGACTCAAGTAATGCGCTACTTCTGTCAGGAGACACGTTATTAGGGCTAAAAATGAATTCATTTCTAGGTGGCAAAGTTTCAGGCTCGACTAGCATTGCCGTTACATAGTTGCTCTGTGTATCGCGGACGCTCTGTCCTGATGCTTCGTCGTGTGCTTCAATAGTTCTCCTATGCGTGCTTCGACTTGGGAACCGCGACTTTCTAATAGCTTCGAGCTTATGCGGGTCAAAAGCCTCTGGTATAGCGTCTGTACATCCCGGCCATCTTTCCCGCAAACGGTCCTGATATTCATCCCATTTTCTGTCCGCTTTCCGTGACGCTTTAACTAAGGAATCATGCTCATGCCTCTGGAGATAAGTCTCCCGTACTGGTGCGTAGTCAACTGGATCTGGAAGGTTGTCGAACGTGTTGCAACGTTCCATGGCATCGATGAGACTAGATGCTAATGGGTCATGATTACTAGACTTCCGATACATAATGGTAAAGTAGGTTTTGGGTTGCAGATAGTGGCGTTTATCTTCCGATATGCTGTATTAGCGATAGTCCTCATATCTGAAGGTGCTGTGTCTAGCATAACTGGTCGGACTCGATGACGAGTCTATCCAACTGTATATACCAAGCCTTTGATCCATCTTCCTTTGTTCAAAGCCAAACAATACTGCTGGGCTTGAAAGCCAATAATCAAAGTACTGTCCAATGAAGTGTTAATGATTTCATCAGTGATGGCTTCTTTGTTCTTTAGACTATGCTTGGTTTTGTGCCTAGTCTAGCTATACTCGATGCGAACCACGTAGAAATAGGAGATATGTAGATATCAGAACTGCGTCACTCTAGAATTCTATAACAATACAAGGTTGCTCGTGTGGGTATATATAATTACACTGCTATCACCTTGTAGCTAGCGGCAATATGATGTAGTTATCGTAAAAAGAGATGAGATATCGTCTTGTTGGTCCGTATTTACATTTTTCTGAGGCCACCATCACAACCAATCGGTCGCCTTATCAACTACCGTCAAAGGACCGATATGGGCGATGTACCCATCCGGTCTTATAAGAACATAACCAGCGTTATTGAAACCGAACTCTTCGTGTAGAGCTCCTCCGGCATCAGTGTAACCTGTTTGCTCACTGCGCCATTCGCTGAAAATCGTGTGAACCTTTACTGCGACTCGAGCATCCTCTAGAAATTTAGACTCGGCACGGTGCAGATCCCCTTCGCTCGCCTGAGAGGACCCAGACCCGGAGAATAGCATGAGATGATGGTTCGCGGGACTCAGCAATTCAAGGAACCATTTTTCGCCCTCCGGACCCTTGATTTTGCCATCAACAGCCCTATCACCTCCTTTGATGGGGCCAGAGAATCCTGGAGCTGTGCCCACAATGTCGCTGCGTCGGTAGCGAATCCGCAGTTGTGATATAAACTTGATTTGATTCATCACGCGGGTTTTATTTCTCACGACTAATGGCAACACCCAGGGGAGAATGAGGTTACGCAGGTAAAGGTAGATGGGGTTGGCCGACGTCAGATATGTGAATCCCCGGTCCGTGGTCGCGAGGAGATGCTGTCCTATAGCATGCCGCTCGTTGTTGTAGCTATCAAGGAAGGAGTCCGGCTTCTCACCCCGAAGTACGGCGGCAAGTTTCCATCCCAGGTTGATCGCGTCTTGTATTCCTGTGTTCATACCTTGGCCTCCAGCCGGCGAATGGATGTGAGCCGCGTCTCCAGCCACAAGAAGTCTCCCGTCACGGTAGCTGTTCACACCGCGATGGTGGAGTCGGAACCGTGTGATCCATGTAGCTCTATATAGAGAACCACCGCCCGGGAAGATTTCTTGCATAAACTCTTCAAAATCCTCGAGTTTAGGTTCTCGGGTATTGTCTTGGCCAGGACGAGAGACCACGAGCCGTACCATTCCGCCCTTAAGCGGTAACACAACCATTGCACCATTCCCCAGACACATATAAGCTCGATTGATAGGGTTTTGTGTCCTCATATGGGTATCCGCGAGAATAAACTCCTGGGCATAGGCGTCGCCGTCAAATGTCAAGGCTTTGGCGGCATGACGAACAACGCTGTGTGCACCATCCGCTCCAACAACATACTTCGCGCGTATCTCTTCCTCGACTCCATCCTTAGCGGCTACTATGATGGTAACCCCATCAGTGTCCTGCGTGATGCTCTTAGCCTGGACACCCATCTCGACCTGAGCTCCGTGTTTGGTGAGGGCCCTCTCTAGCCAACGTTCAGTCTCACACTGAGAGATCGACAGTGGGACCGGGAAATGAGTCCCAGTCAATTTGATGTCGGTAGTAACGATTTCTGCAACTTTCTTGCCCAGAACACACATGGACACCGCTTCGGCAGTCATACCAGCGTCCATAAGCTCATCAACGCCGCCATGTCGACTGAGAAGCTCCAGCGTTCGAGACTGCATGACGAGAGCGCGGCTGTAGGGAGATCGTTCCGTAGCCTTGTCTATTATGCGGAAGGGAATTCTTTGGACGGCCAGCTCGAGAGCCATCGTCATCCCAGTGGGACCACCACCGATTATTAGAACATCGGTACTCCTCTGCATCATAGGTTAGTTGGTTAGCGCGGATGGATGATCTTTGAGAATATTCTTATTGAGCAATGTATTTAATCCTAGTAATATGTTGTTCGATATCCAATTGGCTCGCTGTCTCCATGCTGGTTTATATAAGACGGAAGCGCCTTTGACTCCGTATCCAGGCTCGTGCTAACCACGGCAAACAGGCCCCGATCGGTTCCAGCGCATTCCGCTCGCTGAGACTGAGTATTAATTATCGATACAAGCGCCGTTTAGCAGACTCCGTCATGTAAGCGGCGTGAAAATACGGCGTGTCATTTGTGGCCCAGGCCATCGTGATGTGGATAGAATCCTTCAACAACTCAACCCGACATTTCGCGAAAAACGAAGAACGCCCGGCATCAGTTTATCGGCAACAAATTCTCGCGTTCCCGATCTCCGATTGTTCTCTTAGCGAATCCCGCTGCTACCCAGCAATTCAACTCGCAACAAAGCCGGTCTTCTCGCCACCTCCAAATGGTCCAATAACGACACTACTAGGCTACTATATATGCAATGAGAACTAGATATATTTGTAACCCGATGCGAACCATAGGACATGATATTTGCCACCTCCGTCATTCGTACTAGCTCAGGAAATAGCGTCTGACAAAGCTTCGCGGTAATCCTTTCACAAATGCTTAGCCATATGTGTTCGCTCAAGTCATGATGTTCGGTATCCATCAATTGTCATAAAGAGCGAGCCTTCCATACCGCTGTTCTCAAATGTCGATGGTTGGAAGCGCACGTGTGTCTAATGCAATGCTCAGAGTGAACGCAGCTAATTAATGAAATGCGTACAGTACTATAACATGCAGCGATGGATTCATACCTGAGGGCGTAATACAACCAAGTAACCAAAAGTCTTTATCCACCGGTTAACACATCCGAATATTCATCATCACATTTTAAATAGAACTAAAATGTCGCGCCGCGAAGTCTCTACTCTGTACCCACCAGAGTATCTCAATGTGAGCAGGCAAACAGGGCACTACCAAGCCTACTAATGCTCTTCGGCAATATCAGGAGAGTATCCGCAAACGTCAAGTACTTCAATGCCCCAGGGCCGTCATTGCCTACCACAAATATATGAAGCGCGGGATCTAAGTGCCCAAAAACCTATACCACGCTGGTGCGAGAAGCACCATGCGAAGGCTCCGGCTCATGTCTGATGACAATAAAATCCACCGGGGCGTACCGACAGAAATATGTTAAGTATGATCACCTCCTTACCAATGCTGGCGGTTCTTTTGTCTGCAAACTTCCAGGTGAAGCCATTGATCCATACACACATACAACGGAATCCCTTACTGCAGCTTAAACTGCTTGCTCTCGTTTTCAAAGAAGTCAAATTGTCAAATCTGCTAAGCAAATGAACTCTCAGATGAACAGTCATTGGCTCAAATGGGAAGGTCTCAGATTTGTCGGATTCAGTCCCCAGAGACATTCCTTGAACCTACCGACAGGTGAAACAACCGTTTACTCCCTATTTGTAGATACTCGGGCCGTTTCAAACAAACAAATCCTATCAATTTTTAGGACAAGTCTCATCCACGGTCTTTACGAAGTAATGCATCTTGTCTCCGGATCCGACAGCACAAAGTACATGCTAGCAATCGGTGGGCAGCGCGATCCATTGCGAAGGGGGCCTTGTTTAATCCTATGGTTCAAGTCGAACGAAGGCAGGAAGTCAAGAGGAAAATGGCTGCTCAACCCTAATTAGCACATTGTCTACCCCGTGTGTGTACTAGGTTTTCGTCGATTAAAAGACACCTATTCGCCATAAGAGCCCTTTGTTTGACACCGTTAAGACAATAATGACAGGCGGTAAGTGATGCGCCGAGTCACCTGCATCATTCCTGATACAGTAGTAAAATTAACCGACCGGGGCCGGGAGCCACGAGATCTAGGCCGATCACCCACCAAAACTTTATATGTATCCCTGGGATTCCCAGAGGTTAATTTAGTGGGCGTGTAGAGGCTTAAATTTTTTCCCTGTGACACAAGGTCTTACAGACAAGCTATTTAGTAACGATCCTACACACGAATTTAAAATATACGCTTTATGTATCTGTAAATACTACAGCTAATAAGGCCCAAAGACACATATATATTTGAGTAGCAGAATATAGGGTCGATGCACGGCAATGCAGGGGCAAAAACTTGGCTGGATACAGTACAGCAAGCCACAGCTAAACGAGAATGCTTATCGGCAGCCCTGTTAGGATTAGTTGGTCCATTGCGAACATCAAAGTAGATCAGGTCGTTGGTGTATGTCTCAGCCTTATCTACCATTGCTAAGCGACGAAATACAAGTGCTGTACCTAACCTACAGTTAGGGATGCCGAAATAAACGGAAGCGCAGTCGTCTGGCCCAAGTACGTAGGCATGGTAGGTGGTTATCAGCCCCGCCTTGAGGGCAATGTAAGACCATCATCCATATGAATATCCGACAATCTGTCACGAATGAAGTCATACAGGATAAGCGACACCAGCGAAGAAAGCTTGTTTTCCTGTAGACTGTTGTGATTCGAAGCTGTGGCTACAGATTGCCGACACAAGAAGCGATAGTCCAAGTACAGCGAAGATCAGTTACTGGATTTACCGTTGCTGAACTGATCATCGCCTATTTATCACCTGCTCAACTCAGCAATAATCCAAATACGGTCAATGGTAAGGCTCTATAGCTCTGAGCATTTCCCCGCAGCGTTCATGGCGTTAACAGAGTGCATGCTAGAATGTAAAGGGTTCGTTAGCCCAGCCCAGTGTGCTCCTGAGTAGCATTTGCGACGCATTCCGGAAACGTATGGGCTAATTACTGGTACCGGGCTCTTATATCAATTGATTAGCAAAAACGCTAGGCAAGCCCCGAACTCTGTCATGCAGTTTGAAGAAACGCGCCGATGATGTTTAATTCAAACTGCCGCTAGGTATGCAATCGTCCTTTAGCCATTGCTCCTTGAGTGCGATGAGGGACGCAGGTCTCAGTGGTACATCTAGTCTCGATCGTCTAAACCAAAAGCAAACCTCTTTACCCGCATTCACTGTAACCTGCAACGTCATACCACGTTGTAAGCTTGCAGTGACTCTCGTATCTGCAATCCCAAGTGATCGGTATCGCACATAACTCGAAAGATGAGCCTAAGGGTATGATCGCCAGTACGTGCAAGCTAAGGCGCAGTCCCTCCTCCTCCCTCACCGAAGTCCGCAGCAGTGATTGGTATAGCTTTCAAAATTTCTTTGAGTGACCGCGCAGTACGTATGTAGTGCTTCACAAGTACATCGGTTCAGTTTATTTAAACGTCTAAAGCCAAAGATCGGGCAGCTGCATTGACAGCGTTGATATAGTAACAAGGCCAAGGACGTACTCGCCTTCGCAAACTCCCATTTACACCGCCAATTGTACAATTATCAAAGTTGAAGACGATAATTCGAACTGTGCCACAAGTAAACAGGATAAAGCCGTGGGCCATTAACGTCATATTGTGACATTACATTTGCACGTTCTCTACGATTCGCTCTAGCACTGTCGTCACGGAAGACCTTCAACCCCGCCTTGTCCGCATCGGCCGGCGTGCATGTTGTGGGCATTGCATGCAACTACCGGCCGGATAGCTTGGCACCACTTGCATACCAGCCATCGCTTTATATCGGCTGGTAGAAGGAACCAAAACCTCGTTTTGATGAGCGAAGACATAACGACATTCCCCCCCTAGCTTCTGCTGTCAGCGCAGATACGCTATGAGTTGTAAAGTTCCAGCAAATATGACGGTGGGATCATCAAACGCTAGACCAACTGAGGATGTAATTATCTCCTCCTGACCGTTCGCAACATGGTACAAGATGCGAGGTGACGCTGGAAGGACTTTCACAGCATTACCTCGCAGCAGACTCGCAGGTACTGGTATGGTAGACCTGTGGTAATGTCTCGTATTCCTCAGGCTCTATCAGTCCTGGCGCATGGCAGAACTATCAGCTCCCTAGCCTTGTCAGCTCATCATCGCATTATAGCCTACCAATTTGAGAATCTTTGCCGTTCAGGATCTCCAAGTTCTGATAGGTCCTCGATGGCTGTGACGCTACCCCATGAACTGTACGATCCTAGAGTAGATGAGCCCCGGCCCTGCCACAGGATGGATGAAGCCAAACGGCCCTAGACTTTTAGTGGGAGGTCAGTTGCTCGGGCTGCGGCCATCATGCCAGACAAGTCAGACAAGACCCCAGGGCTTGGCTGGCTTAACTAGGAATGCTGCGGAACTGCCTAGGCCGGCCAACAAACCCACAAAACCGACTCAGAAACCGACTGTCAGTCTGATCATTTGCAGCGAACGCACTGAAAATGACGATCGACGAATTGCTACCCATTGGGATATTAAAGGAGGCCCCCAACGGGTCTCACTCCTTTTTCCGAGAACGATGTTTACCTATCTCAGGCCGGCTCATGCAACCTTTCTCTCTTTCACTGAGCCTTTTACAATAAGGCCAAAGTAATTAATCGTAATAATAGACATCCTCTCGACACGTCTAGGACTGCTCCTGCCGCTCTGCTTACAAGGCGATCATGCGGTATTCAATTGCATCACAAGCCCTATGCGGCGCCGTTACGGTGTCCGCCTTGGCCCTACCGGCGACGCCCGTGCAGAAGCGTGTCCAGCTGGTCGACCTGTCCGAATTCAAGAGCTTTCCGACTTTGGACCCCCAGGACATCCTAGGTGATGCCGACGATGCCATTCGTGAACTGTTTAACCAAGGGCAGTTCAACGACGGTCCACTGGATGCCTTGGGAAACTTCCTTAACAGCTCTAAGAACAAGAATGGCGGTAACAGACACTTGGACCTTCTTGATGATATTAAGGACAAGATCGAGGACCAATTCGATGGTTTGCAGGACGAAATCAAAGGCCAGGTTCAGGACCAGGTCGAGGATTTGGGAAGCAAGATTAAGGGTCAGGGTCCGGTCCAGGACGTCACCAATGGTCTTAAAACTGAGGCTACCCAGCTTACAAACGGTGCTCAGCTTAAAGACGGTGGTGTAAAGGCCACCGCGGCCGGCACCTGTGACCCCAGCAATCCTAACGTGCGCTTCGAATGGGCGAATTACCAGAACGCCGACCGCACAGCCTTTGTACAAGCTATCAAGTGTTTGATGGGCAAACCCTCTGGTGGCGCCCAGTATGCGGGTGCGCAAAATCGCTACGAGGACCTAGTATCAGTACATCGCGATATGACAGCCAACATTCACCAGACGGCGTCATTCCTCGTGTGGCACCGCTATTTTGTCTGGGTATTCGAGCAGATGCTCCGACAAGAGTGCGGCTTCGACCGTGCGATGCCCTGGTGGGACGAGACCAAGAATGCCGGTGCATTCGCCGCCTCCGATATCTTCTCTGATGCTTGGTTTGGCCAACTGCCCGCAAAGACTTCTGACGGCCAGGGAACTTGCATTGAGTCGGGTGTATGTATTAAGCCGGTCTGGTATCTTTGATGGAGCCCCTCAAACGCTGACTCGTGCTCATAGGCATTTGCCGGGACGACACTGCACGTGGGCCCTGGCAGCGCGAACCAGGACCACTGCCTCTCGCGAGCCGTGGACGAATCCCAAACCGCCCAATGCAACTCGGACTTCACGAACAGCTGTTTGTCAAGGGGTGCATATGATGACTTCCGGAACTGCTTCGAACTTGGGTAAGTTCCCCGTCAGCATATCAATGTCCATTTTCTGTCACCTCGATCAGTCACCTCGACATGCCTTATTATCGCTGAAACTGATATATTGACATGCCCCATCCTAGTCCCCACGGATACGGCCATAACGGCATCGGCGCCGTGATGGCGGAGGTATCATCCTCGGTCGGCGACCCCATCTTCTTCATGCATCACCTGTTCGTCGACCACACGTTCCGCATCTGGCAGAACGCCGACTCGTCGCGGCTTACAACCATCAGCGGTTGCGCTGACTCCGCGAACCCCTGCACCCCCATCTCGCTCGACACCAAGCTCAGCTCCAGCGGGCTGCAGCCGGATCTCACCGTCGGTCAAGTCCTAAACACGCTTGGTGGCTCGCTGTGCTACCGCTATGACTACTAAGCACTTGCAGACGGGCGCCCGTCGAGAAGAGCGGGTTGGAAATTGACATATCAATTACGAACAAGTTAGAGGGCTGTATGCGCCTATTTGAGAGAACTTCATCATCCAGGATGGTATGATGACCTAAAATCGCATGGTTATCACATGCGTCATGAGCCACGGCGCTTTTTCTTTGACCTTACTTTCTTTGTTTCACTTCTTGCATATTTACCTTCTATCCAAGACGTCGTTATTATTATACCCTACCGCCATTTACCGGAGTTTTGGGGGCGACATTTGAAGAGTGTATTCCTTCATCCCACAGTATCTGTCAACACACCATTGGTTGGCACCCTTTCTACAACTTTTTTTTTTATATGAGTGGGCTCAGCTCCTTGTGAGAGGTATCAAGGAAGTGTAGACAAAGGGGGATCTGCGGGAAAAGCAGCCGTATAAGAGAATCATGAAGGCAAAAGGCTGAGCAGTCATTAATCAAGTCCTCAGTGGCAGTAGCCGAAGTTGGTTTATACCCTTGGGAGGCAGGATGTTTTATATATTGTACATCGAAGCAAGTCTATTATGTCACTGTAGTTAATTGACTCTCGTATCCAAGTTTTAGTATATAAAGATCTATGAGATGATCGTGATAGAAGGGCTGATGTAACTGTAAACGGATCTCTAATGTGTTGGTTTCATCGTGATGAACTGAAGGAGTAGTCAGATTAGTGATGCGACGATTAATAGACCATTCACAAGATCATTATTTGATAAACACAAAATGCACACTTGAAATATTAATGACAGATGCTTTAGATCGCCAGGATGCACTGTAAGGCCTGCCTCGAAAACTACTGCAAATGCAAACAGCCCAGTCATCTCGAAATGGAGTGAGAGGTTTAGTTCATATTCGAACCTAAATACAATAAGCAGAGAAATCAGGTTAGTGACCTGGTGCACACCAATGGATTACTGATTCAATAAATTTGGCACGCGAAGAGAATATGTTTGAATGTATCGAACAATATACCACTAACCCGGCTCGCCAACGAGTACTCAGGTGGTCCAGCTGTAGTGGAAGCTAAGGCCGAAGATCACGTGAAATTTCAACGTTATATAAATGTTGTTTCGGGATGAGTTTTCGAATTTGCAGACAAACGGTTTCACAATTGTTAAATTCATAAGTTCGGCCTTGCGACTGTTATTACCTACCGTTAATTCTGTTTCTTAGTGTTCACGGCTAATAATAATTAAATGGTGTTATAACTCGTAACCACTTTGTAATTTACTTACTATATACTACGTGTACATAGGGCAAGTATACTGGTTTATACTAGTGCGTTTGTCTTAAACGGTTATTGCTGACTTAGATAAGGCTATTCAATTATATAGATCTCGGTAGGTGCTCCTAGTACAGGTAAGACAATATGTCCGTCAGTTTCGATAGATGGTTAGCTCGGATAGGCTTGTAAATCTGAAAGAATGCCATAAATAATTTATTAATCGGATGAGGCTGTTGATTCGCATAGGTGTTTTTGACATTGGGAGGTATGTATAGGTGCTATTCACCTCGATAGACTTCGGTTGGCCTCAGTAGAAAGTGTCGGCCGAAATAAGTGCTAGTCTCAATAGCCTGATCGTACAGCTATGCCGTGCCGTACCTTTAGACAGATTCCTATAAAATAACAAAGACCAATTTTCGAAGTTAAGTAAATGAAACGGATTATGGCTCAAACACTCAAGACCTAGCTAATGTTAAGTATTATACGTGCAATAAGATAGACCATTATACCAACAGATATTCTGAGAAATGTACTAGAAAAGTTTAAGAGAATGTCCAACTCAAACCATTCAGCTTATCCCTCGTAGTGTCGGACGTGAACCGATCTGGCATAGCCGTCTTTAAAGATATGCTGATGGAGACGTTGAGTTACTAGTAAATAGCTAGCTATAACCGCAACTATTAGGCTTGTTTAGTGTATTTTAAGCTACGGAGTTGCGATAATCGACCATATATTTTTCTTCTCCTTTTTTTCAAATAGACTCCAACCTAGAATTCGGTTTGAGGCAATAGTATGGTGAGTCTAGTGATTTGGTGGTCATGAGACAGGTTGTGAATTCTAGAAAATAGTAGGTGGAGCTAGACACTTCGTTTTGAAACCTGGTTTGCTCACGAGTGACAGGGGCATAGAACACCTCCACTCGTAACTTGACGGCAAAGAAGGCTGTCACGGCTGTGACATTCGATTGATTCAATCACCAAGGCATAATTAGTGATAATTGCCCCATAGAGGAGCCTCAGGGTGTACGATAGTGCTGACTCGCGTAGAACCAGGCCCTAGCTTCTTGGTGAGGAATCCACACAGGATCCATATAGCTTCCAAGCAAATCTTCCACAATGTGACAGCTATATTTCGTAGCTATCGATAATTCCCCGTGCGTTTATGCTAGTAGTCCATATTGTCGTTTGGAAATGCTAGGTACTTACCATGTACAAGCTAGCTTTGTCTCGCTTTCAATCGATTGAGTGGTTCTGGAGGTATAGGTAGCCTATGTGACCCTGTATTTGCTCCGCTTATTCACCGTAGAGGAGGTCACTGTATAGGGACCTATAAACACTTCAACTTTTAGGTAATGCTGAGCTTGCAACGGCCCGAGAGGTTCCTATATTATACTTGCCACTGACATAGATGGTAATGTCACTGAATGAGTGGCGAGTATGGAAATGATGTCACTAAGACATTGATGACAGAAAGTTAGCCAGATTCATTGAATATAAGTATTAAGATTTAAGAATGCAATTTCGAAGAGCAGCATGGGCAAATATGCTAAGGGCCTATAGTAAATGAAAAATTGCCTTTTATTTTCGCTTCTTTCCGTCGGGACCCTACGGGCAAAGATATTGTAAAACAAGTTGCAGGTTCATATGAAGGTGGTGTCGAGTAAGCAGGTAATTAATTAAATCTCTGAGCTCTGATGTTGAGGACGTTTTGGTCCGGCTGGAAGTGGGCCATGACTGGATCGAGCGAACTCGAGGGCGAATGGTCAACCGCGATTAGCGACCATGATTCTGACAGTTCCGGGATGTTATTGACTGAAGCGCAAAGAGGCGCGGCAGGATTTTCAAAATTTCAAACGCGACTTTTCGTATTTACACATGAACCTAAACTACCCTCGGTAATGACCCTCCCACCACTGATCTGCTTAATTTAAGTTGAATGCCTCAGACATTTGTACATAGAAACTCACATGTAAAAGAATATTTCTTAAAATCAAAATGATAGGTTCTAGGGTAGCACCATAAACCGCAACACGATGAACGTGTTGATGTTATAAATAAAGATGATGCCAGTGATGCCGGTGTTTTACGTAGGTGATACAAATCTAGTTAAAAATAGGTCAAGTCAGACGTTGGTGGGGTTATTGCCAAAGATGGCTTAGGTGTTTTTTTAATAGATGCTTCCAATGTTGGTTATGAAATTTTCATGTTTGCTCAACCTTCCCCAGCTCCACCGAAAATTACGTAGCTGGCCAGGTAGTTAGAGTGTTTTGTTTGCGCAATGGACAGCAATGGTAGATTCGAGATAATACTACTACGCAGAAGGTTCGATCTTGACCCCTCAATGCCACTCCTGCTTGAGTGAACCCGTGAACCCCATTTGCCGGAGCCTTCCTTCCTTTATTTCCCTCAGCATCTGCATCTGCCAGCCCCTCGAGCCCCGCGCTGTCCTCTGCTCTGTCCTCCGCTTAAACGCTTAAACCTAAGGTTTCTGTTGGCGCCAATCTTATTTATCTAACACCCGAGACACCCACCACTACCTTTTCTTGACCTCCATAGGTCGTGTTTCCTCCATCTTACCTACCTTGCGCGACTGTCAGCTACCCCGAGCCGAACGCATCGTCATTTGCTATTCGCCGAGCGAGTCTATCGCGCGAAGCTTGTACCAGTCTACCTTGTATTGTCAGCGTTGCTGTGTTGAACCACGCTGTTTGAGAACGATTTATACTCGCTTTACACTTGACATAGATTGGGCGATCCTGTATAAACTGAAGGTTGCAAAGCTTCAGAGGTAACGATCGAGAGCGTCCTTTTCACATCCCCAATCGCTACGCTTGCCCGTACCGAAAACATGCCTGAGAACGAAGCGGCTCCGGCGAGTGATCGCCGACTGCTCTTAATTTCCAATCGTCTTCCCATCACAATAAAACGAAAAGACGAAGGCGAATACGACTTTTCTATGTCTTCTGGTGGTCTCGTCACCGGCCTGAGTGGTTTGAGCAAGACAACGAGCTTCCAGTGGTACGGATGGCCTGGCCTGGAGGTTCCCGAGGAAGAGATACCCACTGTCAGCCAGCAGTTGAAGGACGAATACAATGCGCACCCCATCTTCGTCGACGACGAGCTCGCAGACCGACATTACAACGGTTTTAGCAGTATGTCACCCCTGGCCCTCTCCCTGAGCCATAAGCCCCGAGGATCTACAAATAACTGACTGTTACCCTCTTCGCAGACTCAATCCTATGGCCCCTGTTCCACTACCATCCCGGCGAGATCACTTTCGACGAGAGTGCTTGGATAGCGTACAAAGAAGTCAACTTGCTCTTCGCACAGACCGTATTGAAAGATGTACAAGACGGCGACATCATCTGGGTACATGATTACCATCTAATGCTGCTGCCAGAGCTGTTACGGAAAGGGCTGGGCGACAAGAAAGATATCAAGATTGGCTTCTTCCTCCATACTCCTTTCCCGAGCAGCGAGGTTTACCGTATCCTGCCAGTACGAGAGGCGCTCCTCGAGGGACTTTTGCAATGCGATCTAATCGGCTTCCACACCTACGACTATGCAAGACATTTCCTCAGCGCCTGCTCTCGTATTCTTGATACCCAGACGACCCCTAATGGTGTCGAATACGACGGCAAGTTTGTCACTGTCGGCGCGTTCCCTATTGGGATAGATCCTGAAAAGTTTGTGGAAGGACTGAAGAAGCCGAAAGTGCAAGAACGCATCGCAACACTGTCTCGTAAATTTGAAGGCGTAAAGCTCATCGTTGGAGTGGATCGATTGGATTACATCAAAGGTGTACCGCAAAAACTCCACGCACTCGAAGTGTTCTTGACAGAGCATCCGGAGTGGATCGGCAAGATCGTACTGGTGCAAGTTGCTGTGCCTTCACGACAGGATGTGGAGGAATATCAAAACCTTCGAGCTGTGGTCAACGAGCTGGTCGGAAGAATCAATGGCAAGTTTGGCACCGTTGAATTCATGCCGATCCATTTCCTCCACCAGAGTGTGAATTTTGATGAGCTCTGCGCTCTATATGCGGTCTCCGATGTGTGTCTAGTGAGTTCGACCCGAGATGGCATGAACCTAGTGTCATATGAGTACATTGCGACGCAGCGCCAGCGTCACGGTGTCATGATACTTTCGGAATTTACAGGGGCTGCACAGTCGCTCAACGGCAGCCTAATAGTGAACCCCTGGAACACCGAGGAGCTTGCGAACGCAATTCATGACGCGGTGACCATGTCCCCTGAGATGCGCGAGGCTAATTTCCGCAAGTTGGAACGATACGTTTTTAAGTACACATCGTCTTGGTGGGGGCAGAGCTTCGTCACCGAGTTGACTAAGGTAAATGCCAAGGAACGGGGTGGCGTTGACGCCACGGCTCATGGCAATCAGCCAAAGATGCTGGATGGGGTTGGGCATGCATTATCGGGCGTTTTCGAGAGTGTCAAAGCTGCTGCCAATGCAGCCGCACCATCAGGAAATGCTAATGTCTTGGGACTGCAGAAAGAATAGTAGTGGCACATGAAGCCTCTGACTTCCGATTTCTCGGATATGAGGTAAGCTATGGTCAGGATTGGTAGACTTGCTATTACGATGACTAGGGCACACGATGGCTGTGAATCTAGAATAGGGGAACATTGAGAGGTGGTTATGATTAACGAGCCGGCGTTGTTCACATTGTGATGGTATCATGGAGCGAATAAACTTAGAACAGACGCATTTACATCAGGAAGAAATCGCTTTTTTTGTTGTTATCCATTCGCATACGGAATTCATTGAGAGATCTCTACTGTACTGGAGGGTTTGCCATTCTGGAGTGAATGATAGCGAGTACAGCGAATTCACTATGAGGAAAATCTCTTCCACAGCCTGGGATCCATGGGTTGGTCCAGTCTAGATGATGGAGCGCTTCAAGCCTCCTCTCCCGGTTACGCCAACCGAAATAAGATCGACCAAAATTTAAGAAAAAAAATTTTTTTTTATGAAAATAGTCACGCCTCATTTCTCTACGGCCGAATTAATCGGAGCACCGTCGATAACCAGCAACCAGAGACGTGACCAGTAACCGGGCGGCATCCGCCGGGGTGGATAAGAGACGGGGGATTCCATGCATGCTATACTTATACATATTATTGGCGTCTCGACCTGTTCTTCGCTCGCTTGTCCTGGTGTGGAGTGTCCATGTAACGCCGTTATCGCCCGGGCGCACTCAACATAAAAAGGGCAATCAATATCACTTGGCCAGTCCCTTTGCACGTGCGCGCGGCGCATTGCGCAACAGGCCGCCAGAGACAGACGGAGACAGGCATCAGCATGTCAGTCATCGGCTCTCACACTAAGGTGTGCCTGATGGCATCATCGGAGGTAGTGCGGACAACGTGTGAGGTGTTTCAAGGGCATAAGTAGCAGCCGCAGCAGCTGGAAGAGCAGCAGTAGATAGCCGGGAGATGAAAAGGGGCAAAGGGAAAGGGGGCTAGCATGGAGGCTCTGCGATTGGCTGTTTCTGTCATAATTTGCCTTAGATACCTCAGGTTGCCTCAACTGTCTAACTAGATCTCGAGGTAAGAAGGCGAGGGGGAAAGGGTTCATAAGCGAAGCGAAGACTTGCATGTATTACATAGGTCGAATGATTTACCTGCTACTATTGTTTCAAAGATCCCGTGTGCTTTGTATATTCCCGCGCGGAAAGCGCATCGTAATGCCTATCTTCCACCTCGTTCGTATGACTTTACCCTTGATACGGCAAACCCCCAATCAGGCCTGCTTCTCAAGCGTTGATCGCAACGCCAGAGGCTCAACACTGACGACCTTGCCATTCGACCCAATAGTGAACACAAACTGGTCTAGTGGGTAGTCCGCGTACACGGCGACCGTCTGACTGACCCACGTGCCGCAGTTCGTAGAGAACATCTTGTCCCGCCGGTCCGGGGCGTCCGTGTTCTCGATCATGGCCTTGAAGGCGACTTTTGTGCCGCCGCCGGCCGCGCCGCTCTCGAGCCCCGTGGGGAATAGCCGCACGCTCGGCCCCGTGACGTTGTAGTTGAGCGTGTAGCGGATGGCGACCGGGATCATGTCCGTGCCGTTGCTGACCCAGTGGTCGACGCCGAGGCCGGGCTTCTGCGGGTCCGTGCTCAGCGTGATGGAGCTGTTGAGAGACCCCGCCGCACGATACGTGCCCGCGTACATGCCGTCCGCCTGCTCCCGGGCGGCGGTCTCGAGCGCGGGGAGCAGGATGGGCCCGATGGCGTCCGCCATGTCCCAGTTCGCGTTGCCGGGCCAGCCGCCCGCGAGGAGCGCCGCGAAGCCCACGTCGTAGTCGGGCAGGAGCACGATCAGCGACGCGTACTGGTTGATGCTGCCGGCCTTGCTGTACGCGTCCACGATACGGTTCTCGAGGCCAGTGCCGGGCGCGCCAAGCGGGACCCGCCGGTATCCCCAGGGTAGGGACACGCCCTCGTAGATCTCGGCCGTGGTGGCTGCGGGCTTTAGCCAGCGCCGCGTCTGCACTGCTGAGAGCACGCTGTTCCGGAAGATGGCCCGGCCGAGCGCCGAGAGGTCTGAGATCGAGGAGTACATGTTTCCCGTCCTGTGCCGTCTGGTTAGTTATGGAATTCGCGATACAGAGAGGAAAGCTTCTTAAGGAAGGGTGGAGAGTGTAAAATGTGATAGAAAAGAGGGAAGCAGTACGGGCTAGACTCTCCAAGACTATAGTTCCATCCGAGTTCGTTACCCGGCGGGACAACGCCGAGCTGATGTGGCGGAACCTGGACGTAGTACGTGTGGTTTAGACCCAGCTTGTGTATGATGTCCGTCTGCAGCATCTGGGCGAAACTCCTCTTGGTGATGTTTTCGAGCGCGTACGCGAGAAGTTGAAACCCTAGATTCGAGTATGCTGGAGTCTGAGATGGCGCAAAAGAGGGCGGGGTGTTCGCCAAACCAGCAAATAGCTCTATTTAGTCATTTATCAGTCTATGTATCCGCTTTGTGGATGAAATTGACCGTACGAGCTCGGCTGCATGACACGGCTTCACCGCAGTATGGCGTTGAGGCCGCTGGCGCGGCTGGGAAACCCTGGCTCATGAGCACGGACTGGGTATTCTCTTGTGTCAACTCGCCCTCGATAGCATCTGTCGTTGGTCAGTTAGTCTCTATGCCAGAGACACAGAAATACAAGCTTACAGTCTCTCATGATTCCGGCCATATGGCTTGCCAAGTTACCCAAAGTGATGCTATCCCAATCCACGTTCATAACAGGATCCGACTGGGCCTTCGCTGCGAGCTGTTGAAGCTCTGGCACATACTTCGTCACAGGTGAGTTCAAGTAGGAGTCGCCTGCCTCAGCTAGAAAGGTCAACATTGTGTAGATTTTGGTCAAACTTCCCAGGCGGTAGATTGTGTCGGGGCCGACGGATACATCGGCTAGATTCGTCGCGGTATGGTAGTGTTCCCATAGCGGGCTGTCTGATGAAGCAGAGAAGACTTGAAGAGACCATGATGTGCCACCTGGATTGTTATACGGGTTGCTGTCATAGGTCTGGAAGGCTGCCGTCAGATTCTTTACCGCAGCCTGTACCGTCGATGAAGAAGCTAAGTTGGTTGGCTTGGGAAAAGCTGCTCCGGGAAAAGGGCAATTGGGGATGCTCAAGGCCAACGAGGCGAATAGCCACGTTAATAGCAAAGCCGCAGACTGTATTTTCCACCACATCGTCACTGCTAATATGTTATAGACGTCTTGCTAGCTATGAGGAATCGAACTAGTTCCAGAGGGTAAATCAGCTGGGATGCGAAAGGGGGCCAGCCATGCTTCAAGAGTTCGAAATCCTCGACTCGAGGTAAAGCAAAAGACAGGCATCAGAACCTGGCCAGCGTGTAAACAAATAGTTGGATTACCGGCGATGGCTTTTCCTCATTAGACTGCTGTCCCAACTCCTGTCGGGAGCTATAGTTATAAATGTTAGGGGGTGCGTCACCACACATGTGAGTTCGCGCGGGCAATTAATTAATCTTGGCACTATTGGTAGGTAACGCCGAGACTTGGAGGCTCATTTGAAGCACATCGTATATTGCTTTCTAGGATTGGGATGTTGTAATGCCACCTCATGTGCCGGCTAAATTCGAGATTAAGCTCTACGGACGAGGCCAAGAGGTGCTCACCCGGGTGCACTCCTTCCTTGTGGGTGACCTTGTATAGCATGAAGATAACCATGTAATATATCTGCAAATATCTATATCTGTACTGGTTGTTCTCATATATCAAATGCTTAAGCGACCGGCCAAGACTTCCGTACCTATATGCAAGCAATTAATGACTTCAGGAACATCGCGGTCTTGAATCTCTCTATCTGCAATGAAACTGCAAAGGTGTAGCTCGAACTCGCTATGTTACATTCTCAGTTAAACATAGGCTCGCCGTCATTGCTCTACAGGATACCCTTTGAATCTATTAGCCTCTAGACATTCCATGAGACCTGTGAAGCCTACCATAGCAGGCTAATAGACATATGTTGCTTAGCTGAATGACTGGATAGCTTGGTACAATGTAGCATGAGTGATGCTTAGAGGTGATGGCCTGTTGGAAAGCATGCGGCGCGGCATGCAAGAAAGGGGCTTGATGGCCAAAGGTAACAGAGTGCTGCAATCTAAGGAAGCAGCTATAGATTCATGTTTTATGATACGACGCCTGCTAGTGGTTCTTCTTGTGGCCGTCCTCGGTATGCTTCGGATAGTACGATAGCTCCCTCTCCGTAATCACAACATCAAGTACATCAACGAAGCCATCGTCCTCATCGCCCTTCTTTTTCAACAAAACTCTCTCAATTTTGACCGTAATAACGGGAAAGGGTAGGATGTCGAAAACTGCAGTGTCTGAAGGTGTGTCCAGGATCTTCTTGAACCCAGGAATGATCTCGCAGCGCATGCACTGGCTGCGAGGATTCCACTTCAAGTCGAAGTCTGGCTTTAGCGGCTCATTTTTCTTTCCCTCCCCAGGTCCGATATCCAAAGGGACCACAGCTGCAGATATGCCTCCCATTTCTTTCTCGTCTTTCTCAATCCGCTCCAATTTCACGCCGAAGCCGTGTCGGCATGAAACCTGGCAAACACGATTATATAAAACGCAGATTGGGCCGTTCTTAACTCCGCGCATCTTGACGATGCCCTCTGAGACAGGCTGACCTTTCGTAGCGGCCCACCAGCCTAGGGTCTCAGTTTCTTTACCCCATATATACCGCCGCAACATAATATCACCTGACTCGATGCGGAGCGGTCGTTGTGGCTCAATGTTGAGCATCTCTCGGTACTTGAAGATGGGCGGTCGCACGGACGTGGAAAGCATTGTGTAGCGGGAACAGATTTCTCGCGTGCGACTAAAAAATGACTTCTCGCCGCAGCTACGAAGCGGGATCGCAGGAAGAAAGGTAGGGGCCTTTTCGTGACAACAAAGCAGCACGGCGACTGCGGTACTGCGCAGCGTGACAATCTGAGGCTGCTCCCAATAGCAGATCGATTGATAGCAGTTGTACTGGATTGGCAACTGGAGTCTGATACTTTTATCCTGAATCTGAGGAAGGGAGGTGATGACGCCGCGAGGTGCGTGCTTATAGAACTTGGTGGCAATGTTGGCAATTATGAAGCCACCCGAGTCTCTGAAGTCTGACGGTGACTCGGCGAGAAGGCCGGAGAGAGGCTGGGTCACCTTGGACGCTTCCCACGGGATCTTGTCGACTTCAGCAGGTTTTTCATTATCGACGATCAGGTATGGAATATCTACCATCTTCTCTACCACTTCTCCCCAAGCGAATAGCGTGTGATCTTCTGGGTTTGCCTTCATGATCTCTTCCTGTAGTCGTTTGAATGCCTTTTTACCCTCCCCATAAATGAGCGGCATGTTAACGTCAAATATCCCTAGTAAGCAGTACGCAATATCTTCGACGCGAGTGGTTTTTCTTTGGGCAGCCCATGACATCTTCTTTGCAGCGCTGGCATTTTCAAGAGGAGCTCCATCGAGAAATGATTCGTCTATACCGGTAATGGAAGACAGAGTACTGATTGAATCTAGCTTCGTGGTCAACTTGTGCCAATTCTCGGAGAAGAACACAATGTCTCGTGGCGCGAGTAGCTCTTGCAATGTCCACCCCCTGGTGACCCATCGGCTTTTTGCTAATGACGATAGTAGAGAGTCTTCATTAGTATCATCAGAGACATCTGCTATGTGCGCATAGCAAATGGCAGAATCTTGATACCATCGGAACATAGAATTAATCGCTTCCGACAGCTCGGCGCTGCTAGTCTTGTCTATACAACAGCTATATAAATCATCGGTTAGTGCAGCCAGAATAGGAATAGTGATCAAGGCTTACGTATCAACCCATACCCATAGATAACCATCTTCCAAGGCTTGGTTGCAGCAGCTGTTGATTTTGCGATAGCCCTCCTTTAGTTCCAGTTCAGCAGGGGATAATTGCTGCCAATCTTGAAATGTGACTTCTTCTGGTCCCCATGTATGAGAGAGGATTGCGAACTCTTTGATGTCATCTTGTGAGACAAAATTATGAATCTGGCGAGTTTGCGTATTAAGAAGTCTCATTGCGTTTATGGCTAAGGTGAAGGGGGTTATTTTAGTACAGAAATTGGTGAAGACAGACACCGCTAATTAGGAAACCGAGAAACGTTATAAAGTGTCTATGATCGTATCCGCCCTCATTGTCAAATCTCGAGTCCAGCGAGACACCTTAAGTAGAGGGCGCTCGATGAGGTAGCCCAGCATGAATGAAACCAGGGGATGTGTCGAAGCCCTGCAAAGACCCTACGCCACAGCACTGGCAGTCTTAATTAGCCCTGACGTTAGTCTAATAATACCTTCGGTGCCGAATTGCAATCAGTGATCAGAGCTGGTAATACCTATTGCTTACACAAGGGCCAGGGCCGGGATTTACATGCTGCGCACTCAATATCATATGATGGACCCATCCAAATATTCATAAATGTATGATATTCATGACATTGAATTGCAAAAAAATCCCGCGAAAGAATAATCCTGTTGTTCATGAACCCCAGAATCTTCCAACAATGATCTAACACCCCTGCTCTCAACGAGAGCCAACACAACCTCGCTAGCCTTGCCATAACCATCTTTCTCACTCCCCTGAACCGATCATACAAATCTACGTGATGAAAATGTAAGGCTGATCCCAGCATTCATCCCATCCCTTCTTCCCCGACTCCCAGAACGTTTCCAAGGTCCTACGAGCGAAGATAGGCATCGAACTTCCGATGTATTGTACGGAGTCGCTAAGCTGGTCGGCAATAAAGGCGCGCTCGAAGGCCGTACCGCTAGCCGCGCGCGTCCCGGCTACTACCAGCGGCCAAAGGAGGCAATTCTTGAAGTTGCTGTTTGGAAGTGCTTCCTTGAGGCCGAGGAGGAGACGGTCGTAGTGCGTGTTCAGGGCTCGTTCAAGCCCTTTGGTCTGCGGGAGCAGATACATGTATTGGAGCGATAGAATACAATATAGAACTGCTGCCGACTGATGAATACGGCCCATAAGCAGCCATCTGTCGTGTGTTCGCACGTTGCCATTTGCTTCGGCGAGGGCTTCCGGCGAGAAGCTGAGCATGCGATCCAGTATGGTCTGAGCATCTATGGTGGTCGGGGTGTCATCCGTGAAAGCCCGACTAGGGGTTGCGAGAGCGCGTAAGTGGTTGACATGGATGATGTCAAAGAAAAGCTGCGGTGGACAGATCGAGCCTATATAAATCGGGATTAAACGGTCTTTCCACACCGATTTGATGAATTCCATATACTTCGGGTGTGTGAAGTCGGAGAGCTGATCGCCGCTCGGGCTCGTGGTATTTGCAAAAGCCTCCATCCTTCACGCGATTATCAAGTAAGCAAATCGTATATTATGGTCACTTGGGGAATCAATCTCGAGATGCGGGGATATTGGCCAGTTCCATACTTACACAGTTACGCTTAAGATGCCAATTCGCAGGTTCGGCGTATCTCGCCAGAGTTTCTCGACACCGCCCCGAAGTTTTACCATCTTCATAAAACCGTTGAAGTGGAAGCGCCAGCGACACGAAGGCTGTAGTTGTTGCTACAATCACAACATCCATATTAACTCTCTATTTCGCTCACTTGTCGTTTGGATCTACAAGGTGGTCAAGAGGGAAGCGATAGACGTCTACTCACATCGGCGAACATTAACATGATAACACTGGTCATGGTACCGTCACTAGCGCGCGTTTTTTCATCGGCAATATCTTCATTGAGGGTTTGAAGTACCTGGCCGGTCCAGTAGGCGAGGGCAGAGTGCGCACGCGCGAGAACCTGCTTTTCCGTATTCTGTGGTAGCCTGTAAAACGCATATCCCATTGCCGTTAGGATGAACAAGCATTTAAGCGGCATGGGGAGCATCGAATAGGCAGCCGATGTAGGCAGCTTGACTCGAGAGTCTTCAATTAGTAGTTTGAGCGGCGAGCAGCGCTCATATAATTCGACTGTATCTATCCGTATCTGTGGTGTTAGTTACAAGCTCCTCATTCTCCAATATAGTAATTGAGTTAAAGGGATTCGCATAGGTTCAGTGACTTGCAGTGATATGATGCCTGCAATGCAGCAAAGTTCTCGCTCGTAATATCAAACTGGAGAATCTTGTCCAGAGCCTTGGCCTGCATGGCCCCGAAGATGGACAGCATGCCGAATTTACTCTCAAGGTTTTCATTTTCGGAATCATTCTTGCTGGTCGAGGAGTCCTGACTCTTATCCTTGGTAATTTTTTGCGTTTTAACGACACATGATGAGTTGTCGACTTTCTGTCGTTGCCGTCGAGTGCGTGCTGTTACCCGCCCCGGCTTGACCCAGCGAAGCGGCTGTTTCTCGTCATAACCCGGACATACAATACTGTTGTCGCAGCACCGTTTACACACGGGTCGGGTTGAGTCGCAGACCAGCCTACGCCGGAGGCATTCCCAGCAATGCTTCCGAGGCGGTTCTCCCTGTGAGGTCGTCGTCGAAACAACTTCTGACAACTGTGTCATTCCAACACTATAGATCCACCAGCCACTCAGGGTTCCTAAATAATCTTCTTATGTGAATGCGAAAAAAGATTTGCAGTCGTGGTATGCCGGAACCGTGTTGTGCTGCTCTCTCGTCTGCTAACAAAGTGCAACTTCAAATGTATATAGATAGAACAAGTTATAGCAATAGTCGGAACTCGGTCTTGTGTAATCTATAGATTAGACTTTTTTTGCGAGTTGGACTGGATAGGCTTTGACTACTTTTTAAGACAAGTCCTCTGATTCACTTACAACAGATCCTATGTTGAATGTGGCTGTGGCCACGCTAACTCAGAAGCCTGGTTCAGCATACTGTTCAGGGGTTTCTCGGCGCGGCCTGTGCTTAAAGGCTGGTATCCGGTCCGTCTCTCTTGACTGTCTCGGCTGTGCTATACTTTACATGGAAAAATGCTGGCTGTGATCGGCCTACTAACCGACTCAGAAGGCGGTGCTGTTCTACACTACGTCATTCGCTCATCTTGAATGTTAGATTTCATTGGTCAACCTACGACCAGTATCTCATTCTCATTTGTCGTCGCGCATCGAGTAGACTGACTAATTAGAGCTACACAAGCTATAGGCTACCTAGGCACTCCAACGTTCTCAGCAGCTATCAGCTTCTCTAATGAGGTAATGCAGTAAATCAAAGCAAAAGTCATGCTATAGTATTGGTTGCATAGATTACTACATAACTACCTAGAAAGACCACAATCCCATATCGCAAAAACAAGTATCGCGCTCGTGTCGTATGGCACACCTCGCAAAATCTGCCTTGGCCTGAACTCCGGGGTATTCTATTGCAGCAGAGCCCTAGTCTGCTCAGTGTGCTGGGCCAGTATCTCGTGAATCCATTACCGTGTATCATCAGCGGAAAAGGGAAGCCAAGATCCTTCTTACTCATGTACTTAAAAAGGCGAATTCACCACATCGTCTTTTCCCAACTTGTAACGCCCGCTCTGTCGTGTTCCTACTCGTCCTGAACTCCGTCGTGGTGTGCTCAGTCCCTGAAAGTCACCCGCAATGCTCTCTCGTGTCGGTCGGCTTAGCTTATTCTTGCCAACCATGCTGACTTCATTTGGAAGGGCAACGATAACATTCTGGTCAGTTCCGAACTTGAAGTCGTCCGCCTTCACGTCATCCGTGTATCGCTTGATGATGTATGGAGCCTTGGCACCCCGCAATAACTTCTTCAGGTTCCAATTGATAATGTACGGGCCTGTTGCCGTGATGATCGATGTCTCTTCGCTAGTCTGGCCTGTATTGAATCGAGCTGGCGTGAACGAGACACCTTTACCTGTTTCGTGATGGAACTGTGCCACGTGCTCGGGTGTAAGTGCAAGACGAACCGGTTGGGGTTTCGCATCTGCCGCAAATGATTTCTCGAAGCCGAGCTTACCCTCATTCTTGCCAGCCTTCTGCATGGCATCAATGAGAAGTAAGTATGTGCGACAAGTCGCTAACACCCAACGGCCATCGGCAGATACATCAAGGCCGATGATGGGCTCACCGAGAGCTGGGATGTGAGTCTTTGCGTTTATCCCAAGTCGGTCAAAGAGACGGATGTCTCCCTTATTAGATGCTACCGCAATGTAACCCTTCTCTGTTGTCGACAAAGCAGAAAAGTCATTCTTGGAAGCATACTGCTTGAGCTGAGAGTCAACAAGTTTGGTGCCAGCTTGACGGGGATCAACTCGAAACAGGGCATTTTTTGAGACTCCCAGGAAGGTTGGTTCGTGGGTCATTTGTGCGAACTTATTCTCGGGGGCGAATTCGATAACAGGAATGTCTTCGTGAACGTTCCACTCGTCAACAACCTTGCCATATTCTAGATCCATGCGGTACAGCTTGTTCGGATCATTGTCTTTCTGTAGAATCATGTTGCGGTCCTCGTTGTGCAACATAACCTTCTTGGGGCTGAATAGTTCGCCCTTTGGTGTCTCAACCTTAGAAATATTCGTAGAGAACTCTAGGTGGTTATTCGGGGTGTGCTTAAAGACGCCAATCTTAGAACCGCGTACGACGAAAGACCGATCATGCTTGTATCCCACAGCTAAGCCAGAGTTGATGTTGGAATCCTTTGGTTGTGCATCAACGTCGTCTTCTTCCTCCTCGCTATCATAATGCTCGCTGATTGGTCCGTCATCGTCAGCCTCATCAATCTCGGGTTCCTCCTCCTCCTCTTCTTCAGGAGCATCGTCCATCTTCAAGTCTTCAAAGGCATCAAGTACATATTGACGCTCCTGTGCTTTCACTTTCGCCCACTTCTGCTCGTTGAGCTGCTCCCAGAGTGCCTGCATGAGCCCTTCTTGGAATCTAGCGAGAGTATCCTGGTCTTTGAATCTCAGAAGCCACGAGTAGGCAGACCCATCTTCAGTGAATTGATTGAAAATGAATGACAAGAATTCAAAGTTAAATACCGGGTTCATGTCGGCTATGACGGGAATCCCGAGCCACTCATGGTCTTTGCTGGCAACGTGTAGCCAGTAGTTCCACTTTCCAATGTCTGAGACTTGTGCCGTAACCGACGCATCTCGGATGACAAAGGATCCTGAAGGAAAATCGAAGAAGTGCAATTCGGCAAGTTCCATTGAAAGAATCTCGAGGGGCTGAGGTTGTGGGGGTGCAGATGGTGGTGCAGCTGGAGGCGCCTTAGGCTTTGATCTATTGCCCTGGTGCTCTTCAGATTCTGTACTCGCGAGAACTGTGTCGATGTGTTCTCCCTGTTCCCTCTTCGCACCAACATTAGCCTCATTCTTCAACTGGAACATAGCATCTGATGATTCGATAGATCGGGCCAGTGTCGGGCTGTGAAGTGGGCTGGCTTGAGGGATGGGCTCGTCGTCGTCGAATTCAAACTGCTGAAGATCGGCCTCGGAAGCGGTGGTGTGTGATTTTCGGTACTTTCGCTCGTATTGGCACTGCTTAGCGATACGTTCGAATGCTTCAACCTGCATGGACTGAACTGAGTGGTCGCAGACAAATTCGTAGAGATCGCCAACGTCACCACTTAAATCTTTCCAGGCAAGAATTTTTCCAGAGCTCTCCCGACTTTCTACACGGAACTGAATGGCTTCATCAAGCAGGAACGTCCTCTCGTCTCGCTCGGTAGCAAGGGCATCGATCTCGGCGTCTTCACCTTCTTCTTCGGCAAGTAGTTCGGCTTCGCCTTCTTCGTAAACTCGTTGGACAACCAGCTGGTATTGATAGTCTTGACCAGTTCGTCGGATACGGGCCGCGGCGTCCTTGAAGATGAGTTCGGAATAGCCTTTGGGAGAAAGTGGTCGAACTATATAGAGTTGGCCCTGGGGCAGTTCGATCATGGACTCCTGGCTATTACTACCGAACAGTAGTTTGCCGACTATGGATGAGATATGATTAATAGGGATGTCACACGAGGCAGACACACAGGGTAAGTGACAGGCGACAGGTTAAAGGTGACAGGTATTGTATAATACAGCTTGGTGGGGTGGAACGTAACAGCAGAGAAAGTGACGCTCCAGTGCTGTCATAAGTACGCGTGTGTTCACGATGAGGGGCAAGACTTACCATTCTTGAGGACAAACATTGTGTTTGCCAAGGTGCTGTCGACAAGATGTAGGAGTCTAATATCTTTGTAGGATCATATAGAGGACTAGACCATAAACATGAATCGCAGCGATCGCGACGCGGTCAGTTGATGACTGCTAATGTGGTGTATATGGTGGTACTACTTCTAGGTAGGTGGGATGGGTGGGAAAGATTGCGAGAGATTGGCGACAGCAGCCGAAGCGGGAAAACTGCGTCATTGCAGATGTCTTCCTTTCTGATTGGCTGTGTGCATTGTTTTGCAAAGGGTTGGAGGGGTGTCGTGGCGGTGCGGTGCGGCGCCACACCTATCACTTAGGCAGCAGGCTCCGCTTTTGATCAAGCTACTCTCCAGTCTCCCTGGAAATTGCATTGCTACATGAATGAAGTCCTGTTTGTTGCATGCCTCGATCTTGCGTGACGGCTCAGACAAGATGGCCCCTAATGTCTTATGTCCCTATGCCAAGCATTACCCGTCCCTAGCTTATTTGCCGATGAGTTACGAGGATTAGGGGCGTAGACAATGATTCTAGTACCTTTATGCCCTACGAAAGCTGGCGACTTACGGGATACATATTGCCGGAAAGCAACTAAGTGAGGACGAGTCATAAAGTACTACATAGCAAAATTTTAACTTCACATGCATTTCATGCTGGCATCTTAGGGGAATAACATGACTCTTGATGTACCGGGGCGTTGCAGATCCATTAGCTTTCTAGTCACACTTGTAATGCTTTTATTCTGGTGGAAACCGTACGATCGCACAATAGCCAGTCATGAGGCTTAGTCTAGAGTGCCCCTTGGTTGCCGTTTCGAGTCTAAGTTTACTCTCTACTTATAACTATGTTCCATGTGCTAACCAGGTGATCTACAGCGATGAGCCGCATTACGTCCGCAGCTTAGCCAATACGACGCCTCCCGCTTCGCTAATGCACGAGTGGTCTATGACGTACAATTCTCCTCCATATAATGCCTTTCAAACTAGACATCTATTACAGTGGAATTCCCAACTTAGATTGGTATAAAATTCATACGAGCCTAATTTGTTAAAGATGGGTCGAGCAGGACCGCACCAACGCGAAATGCAGCAAAAGGCCAAGAACGGAGAAGGAAGCATAACGGACTTCAAGTGCGCACTCGTTACTGGAGGTGGCGGCGGAATTGGCAAGGCACTCTCTGAGTACTTCATCTCGAAGGGCAAAAAGGTTATCATCGCGGGGCGCACCGAGTCAAGCCTGCAGAGCACAGCGAAAGAGATTGGAGCAGCAGGATACTATGTGTTGGATACAGGAGTGATGTCTGACATTTCAGTTTTCGTTAAGAAGATTACCTCTGAACACCCTGAGCTCGACTGCCTCGTCAATAATGCTGCTGTGCAGCGGCCACTGGAAGTTCAGAAGCAGGATGCTGAGGAGTTCCTCTCAAAGGCTGACCAAGAGATTGATATCAATATCCGGGGACCGAGTGGGTTATTTCATCTGCCTAACAGGAAATGGTATCGAATTCAAATGCAATCAGACAGTATTGCCTCGAGGATACTACGCTATCTATTATACACCTCAGAGCCTTTTATAATTGCTGATGTGGGATTCACAGTGCACCTAGCCATTGGCCTCCTTCCCCATCTCACGAGCAAGTCTCATGCTGTCATTATGAACGTGTCTAGCGTCCTCGGCTTTGTCCCCTTCTCTATCATCAACCCAGTGGTAAGAACTCATCCCCAACGCTTTACTTTTATCCTCTTTATTACTCTTCGTCGTCAGCTGAAGCCTAGCACTCACCCTCATAATAGTACAACGGCACAAAGGCCTGGCTACACTCCTGGTCAATGAACCTGCGTAGCCAGCTCAAGGACACGTGCGTGAGAATCGTCGAGATCGTACCTCCTACTGTAGCCACAGATCTTCACCGAGAGCGCGATGACCCCGACGATAACAAAAAGGAGAATAACCCTAATGCGCTGTCGCTTGAAGAGTTTATGAAGGAGGTTTCAGAGAAGCTGGAGAAAGGTGAGGAAATTATTGGCGCGGGAATGGGGGTAGATGTCATCAGTAAATGGTATGCCACGTTTGGAGACATGTATGAGGACTAGTTTCCTAAGAGCAAGGACGAGAGACCATATATTATGTGTGCGATACTATATGCCATCGCATATGTTCATATCATGTGCAGGAAGGACCTCAAAGTGATACATAGCGCTGGCTATAGTATATATATGGTAAACTTAACAGATAGAATCGCCTGTAGATGCTATTTTACTATTGTCAACTAGATGTTGCATTTCAACAAAAAACACTATCAAATGCTCGATACGGGAGTCCGTGTTGACAAACCATAGCGGTGAGATTTATATATACAAGGTCTCGCTATAACAATAGATACAAATGCAAAGAACTCTGCCATGAAGCCGAACAGTATAGGCACCTACAGGTGTTTTTTACACGTGTTCACAAGAGTAAGATGTATTCTAGAGCAGCCTGCAGATTGCCCTTAACCAAAAAAACAAATACCTACGTAAAATGCAGCATATTATAATCCGAGAAGACTCAACGCCGAATAACTAGTTCTAGTAGGCACAACCGAAAAATACTTTGCATACCAACTACCCATCAGTTGTAAATACAGTCGCATTCCCAAACTACCCAATAATAATACCGATTAATCTACTAGATACAGAAGTGGGTAGGAAAATAGATTACGAGCATCCTATCGCCCCGACATGAAACTGCCTGTCATGCCACTGCTTTTGCCAATCATATTAAATTCTTAAATCAAATGATGGATCGCTTGCTCTACGGCGGCACCCGCAGCTCCAGCACCAACTACGATCCATAGCCACTTATTAGTCAGCACATCGGCCTTAGGCCAGAACGAGTTATGACTCTCTTTGAGTCTCTGGAAGTCGGCAAACTTCTCCGGGTGGGATTCAGAATATCGTCGTGCCTGGTGGCGTTCAGTCTGCTTGTCCCCGCCAACATAGCGCAGGAATAAGTAGTTGGCAAGACAGCCTAGGATCTCGATGGGAGCGAGCATGTCTGACCCATAGAGCAAGAGAGGGAAGGACAGGTGGACTAAGGTGTCGCCAAGATAGCTACAGGGGTATTAACAAGTTCCTCATCCAGCTTGGAGAGTTAGGGTTGCTTACTTGGGATGGCGGACTAGACTCCAGACGCCTTCTCTACAGACAGACGTCTGATCATGCGCAGTGCTTTTGAATTTATCCAATTGCGCATCTGCCAGAACTTCCAGTGTGAACCCCGCTGAAAAGAGACCCACAGCCAGTGCCTGAACAGCTGGGTGGTATCCAGTCAAAACAGCTCCTTGGTGATGGAAGGGTGCAGTGACCGGAAGGGAGATAATAGTCTGTATAAGAGCCTCAGGCAAGAATACAGTGAAGAGCGCTTTATTCCAATAACCTTCTTCAAGCTTGTCTGTTTCGTACCTAGGATCGTCGTCCCCTCTGTTCAAGCGTCGTCGTTTGATACTCCTGCTCACAACACGGTAGAAGAGGCGTCCTCCCCAAAGAGTTACTCCTGTGAGAAGCAGTCGCTCGGGTCTTGATAGAGTTGCAAACGCCTGTCCGAATGTCATTCCACGTCGATAAACTTTCCTTCCGACGGCGCTCCACCATCCATTCACCATTGGCGCAACAGGCCAGAGCCAGTCCTTCACCTCCACCCTATTAGTGATCCTACCGATGCCATATGCAATAACTGCTAGGGGCGCATGGAGCTGAAGGCTGGGTAGGATTGTGTCTTTGAAGATTCCTACATCAAATAGCTCGCGCTGAACAGGGACGTGGTAAGAAATGGTTGATGGAACTGGGGAGGACTCCAGAGCACTACCCGAGGTATTGTAACCCCTGCCGCCGACGTGGCTTGGGCCCCCAACATACGACATGGTATCACTACGCTTAAGTCTTCAGGTATAGACAAGCGAATGATTTCTCATGAGGTCTTTTAGCAGCAATCACACCGATCAAGCTGATGTGTAAGATGGAGAAACACACCTTCGTGCGGGGTGTTGGAAGATGCGGTAATGACATCAACCATACACGAGGGCTTGAGTGTCTCATTACCCCACACGACACGGCCTATTTGCATCCTCTCCCCCTTCCCCAGACAATATGAAACACGTGATACTTCTCCAAGAGCTTATTATGGTACCTACTGTGGCTCAACAAGGTCAGGGCATGTCACGGGGTACTAATGCTTTCAATGCCCCTACAATCTTGTCGGTGTAATTAATTAGCCACCCATTTTATTTATCATTTATTGTCTATTGTTTATCATTCATTATCTATTATTTCTTGTTTATCATCCATTATATATCATTTATATAACTATCTTAGCTACTAAGGTAGGTTATTCTATACGTCTAAACATTGCTCTCATGTTACTACCAGGAACAGTAGAATACCTAGCCGAAAAGCATGGGCATCATGAAACCAGTCATTACGGCAGGCATCTATTGCGCTCTTAAGGTTCAGAACCAGGATTCCTATTACACTACTATTGATACCACTAAAAATCCGCGATAACTACATAGCTGTATCTACGACATGTAATGTTGATATTTTTAAACAAATATTATGAAGCGTTTTCTGTGGACATGTAAATGAGCTCTGAAGCTTGGCCGCATGGTAACTCAACCATCGTGAGCTTTTTGTGAGCCTAATCACTGGGGCCTCAAATTATCGGAGAAGTTCTGGAGTGCGAAAATCCTTAGTTTACCAGGTCAGGAATATGAAGATATAGTAAGCCTTGATTAATTAATACGCGGCCATAATGAATACCATCTTCGGAAGAAAATCTAGATCCAGGACTACCTAACAATGATTACCTAACAATTAAAACTGAGATCGCAATGAGACACTGAAGTTGGATGAAGTACACTGGCACGGGAAAAACTATAGCAAGAAAACTAAATGGACGACTAACAACTTGAATGGTGTCCTAGGGTTTGATCATAGAGTGAGTAAAAGCCTATCAGCTGTTGAGATGCAGGTAGGAAGTAGGTATTTAGGACTTAAAGTCATTGATTCCTGGCCAGTCCAACCCTCAAGCGAGGGCCGGAAGACCCTAATAAGTACCCAAAGGCTCGATATAGCCACCCTATAGGGCAGTGGGACAAATACACCTGACAAATGGCGAGGAACGAAGCGAGAAGAAGGAAGAAAAGTTTTCGGTTCTTAGCAAAATATTATAGATGACGCAGTAGAGGCGAAGGCAAATAAATTCCCGAGCATAGTAAGTTCATCTACTGGGGCAAGAGATTGTGTTAGCAACCCTTATCATAAAGCTAATACATGATTAACTCATATCATATCAAATACAGGAAAGTTCGCTACGGAAAAGGACAATAGCTAGCATCATTCAATGGTGTTCAGGCTAATATGCTGCGGGGGTGGTAGATGAGGCTGTTCAGCCCCAGGGAGATCTAATCAATGACAAGGATTTGTACATTTTCTTACACATTGCAAACTACGTTCCTTGCTTGGAATATCCGCTCCACCAGAGCTACAAAAATTGGGATAAGGTATGGACATCTGATATCTCTCTCTGGTCCATCGGCCCAAGAAGGCTGCTTCGAATCAATGACCTCGGGATAGAATGACCTTGACGTCGTGATCGTACAAAATCATACATTATCAGATCATTACGTACATCTTGGTAATACACACAAATGGAAGTATAGCTGGCAATGCAGCAAGTCATCTGCACTTATATCCGAATCCATGTCCGGACTGTCTCATCACCCAAGTCTCCAAAACACAGTCAGTTCGTATCATCATCATCTTGGCTGTCTTCCTCCTTCTGTTTCAGCGTGACTTCAATTTTACTACTCTTCCCTTGAGTTTTAGTAATCTCATAAGCTCCACCCAGTACGAGATCTTTTGCCACGAGTTCTCTGGTGCGGCCTAAACTTTCGATATCCGCGATTCGTTGTAATGTCTCTTCGAGGAACTTTCGGAAGCCAGGCTCTGCGCATATTTCCCTGAACGCTCGGTGCATGGGCACAGAGCTTGCGCGTACTTTGGCTGTGCTCGTGATGGTGAAGAGGTTCAGCCGGTCAAGCTCTCGCATGAAGTCAGACCTCGTCATAATCTGCTGGGCTTTATGCATTGGATAGCTTGGGAGCACATGGCCAGTGTCTGCATCGTAAGTCTTCTCCATCTCCTCTTCCTTGTCAACAAGAGCCTGTGCAAGCACCATGGCGGCGGACTATGGCCAGTTAGCAGGGTCTATCAGCTAGTCGAAGGACTTTCCGTTCAACTTACAGCCCATTTCTGCTGGTCCATCACATCATCGTCCATCTCGGATCCTAGAATCCAGCACTGATTCAAGAACCATGTCTTCTCAATTTCCTTGATCACATCGCACGTTGCCAGCATGTCGTCAGATTTGGCAACCCGGTTCAAAAAGGAAAGACGTCCACCCACACGGTCGTAGATCTCTTCAAGCATACTCTTATCGAGTTTTTGGTGGAAGTATCGGAGACGATATCGCTGTAGCGCTGCTATAGCTTGTTGCTTTGGCAAGTCCATCACCGGGATCACTTCCATTCTGGTAGCCAACTGTTTGAACCTCTCATATACCCAATAGTCGTCAGTGTTAAAGATCATGGTCACCAGGTTCGCAGCAGCCCACTGCTCGGCTCTTTGTTGAAGAAGCTCAAGGAGGTCACGCCCGTCTTCATCGTCTCGGATCAAGTGTGTCTGGTTGATGATGAGAATGAGAGGTTTGTGCTTTTTAGCTCGGTGCCTCAGCGCAACCTTCTCTAGTTTGTTCATTGCTCTCTCAATGTCTAGTAAGGCGGTAGTTTCACGAGGACCGCGCTCGCTGAAGTAGCCGCCGATGTAGTCTTCGTGAAACTCGTAGTCAAGCGACTTTCCAAGTCGTATACGGAAGAGTTCCAAGTCGGAATGAGCCTCGAACATGGCACATCCTTCACCATCGATCTTCCGCATGGCATCCAGAAGCATACTGCTCTTGCCGCAGCCCTTGTCACCCATAATGAGATAATAGTGACCTTTCTCGGAACCATTGATGATGGCATCCATCTTGCCCTGCTCCTCACGTGGCACCCAATGCTGGGGCATAGGTGGAGATGGTATCTCTTTTCCAAAGGCAGCCAACTCCAGAACGGGGTCCCCTGGCGCGAAGGCATTCTCCATCTTCCGAAGCTGTATGTGCTTGTAGGACTTGTGGTAAGCATAACCGGCGGCGCCAAACCCTACACCAAGCACTAGGACCGATGCAAAAGTCGTGGCGGCCGTCTCTATAGCCTTGGAGAAGATGGACTGTGACGCATCCTCATGCTTACGACTGCCATCAGTAGTCGATTCCTGGTCCCTGAAGGTCCGTGTAGACGAGAAGTTGTTCCGGAGTGGGGGCCAAAGGTGCCGCGCATGAGGTAAGATTCGTAGCTGTTGATTTGATGTAGTGGATCTCAATGACAATTTGAGACGAACCCTCTGCCTGGTCAACATGATAATTGGCTCTAATACCTAATGAGCGAACTACGTTGCAGAACTCACGCCCTCACATGTCCTCCTACCGTAACGTGCTTTGATGCAACGTGACGCGCGCTTGTCGTCTTGGAAGAGACCGGGAAATCGGAAAATTCGAGCTCTGGACTGTACCCGCAGCTTAAAGCCACAAATCTACGGTTGGATGGGAGCGCCTATAACATTGGGTGGCTTATACTGTGAGCCCTGTTATCTTGCGACTGTACCTGAAACTTAGCTTCTAATATCGGTTAGCAATTGGCTGGAGCAGATTCCAGGGACGTGGACAGACACGTGTAATCCTTGTAGCTTGGCATATCGGGGACATCTCGGCGGAGCGCAGAATCAGTGGGGCCTTCGCTCACGCGTGTAACTCAACTTCAAGTCTAAATCATAGACCTTGTCGGCGCTGGGTCACCCGATACTTTGTCGTAATTATGATGTATCTCCAGAATTATCTGCATGGGTTCGGAATATAGGACAGTCTGAGTATGTATCATGGAGTTGAATGAGGAAGAGTATTAGCTCAGCAGTTACTATGATAGTATTGCGAAGAATAAAATATTATTTGGTACCTTCTTATCGGTGTTTTGCAGTTTGTTAGGTATGAGAGCTTAGAGCGATAAAGCATTCAGCGCGATAAGGGGCAATTCTCGCTATTCACAGCTTTGCTTCTACTATATAGAGAGCTACCTTCTGTATTTACACCAGCAGTAAACCCCTGTGATATTGATGAAAGCTTTTGAAGCGACATACACATTAAACAAGAAATACGTACCTAAGGAGATCTTCAGTAATTTAGATATCTTGGATGTCTTTCTTCCTTATTGGCGTGAGCGGTGCCTCATGAGAATTACACTACCAGACTCCCTCTCTTCCTCCCAACCTTCTTAATTGGTAATAAATCCAGTCTTTCTTAGGGGGCCATGATATACTTTTTGTGTGCTTACAAAATTATTTTGTCGCTCAGCACAACCGTATTTTGAACTCCTCAGTCACTTCTCACACTTTAGAGCCTCTTGGTCAGCAATTCTTTCCATGACTTTTTAGGGCTCGATTGAATATCCTCGTGCACTATCAGATCACCTTGTTCACAAAATACGACGCCGTCTAGCACACTATTTCATTTTGAAACTCAATCACTATCAAACCATCAGCCCTTCATCTTCTCACTCCCTCTAGCCATTTTTTCACCTATTTTGGTGTCTTCTAATACTTTGCACCATTTCCGTGCGCTTTCGAAAGTACCTTTTGGCCCAAAAGATATCATATTGAACAATTATCTGGTCTCTCACGCCGGCAAATACAAGCTTTTCACAATGACGCAGTCAATTAGTTCTTCATCTGGATCTCCAAAAGAAGGAGCCCAGCCGTCGGGTCACAATCCTCTTGTCGAACCAGCTATTAAGCATATTCCTCCTAACATCCCACTTCCCGCCACTCCATATGGACATCAATCCGGAAGACAGCTTGTGTTAGCGTCTCCGAATCACACGGAACCGGCCGATCTCAGTCCAGGATTAATCGGCCAAGATGCTGCCGTCCAAAACTACCATCGACATCCCTTGTTTCGCGACCTTCTACTTGAAGAAGCTATTCAAAGGGGGCTTGCCGTTCCAGCTGATGATCAGCACGAAGCCAAATTTCGAAGTGAATTTGCAATTTTGGGAGAAAAAGTCCCAGGCGATGCTAAAGGTATCATAGCAAATGCCAATAGACAAACGGGAAAGGATGACAAAGCCTTCAAAACTGTGCGAGCAGCTCAATCGCTTAACAGACTCAATGAACGTTTCCCTCATACATCTGGAAATCTTCAGAACCAGTCTTTCGTAAGTCATCAGCCTCAGTATCTACTTCGTACAGCTTACAGAGTGGAAACCAGACTTCGCCTTCCTCCACGCAGTCACCTTTGCCCGAGAATTCAAACGGTAGGAAGAATTCTGTGTCATCGCCTGCGCTTTCGTCTTCTTTCACCGAGCCCAAAGATAAATCGTCACACAATTTATCCAAGTTCCCTGAGAAAGCCAAAACAGGCTTGAGAAAATCTCTCTCGCTAAGTAGCATGAGAGAACCTAACAGCTTCAACTCAGCCAATGTTGAATATAGTGAGGATCAGCCTATGCGGCCGAGATGTGTTAGACAGAATGACCAGGAGACACGCTCAGAGACAATGCAGGAGCTGCGAGTAAGCACAGCCCAGCCCTGACATACCAGCCTTGATTATACTTGTTGGTGTAAAGCTACATGGTGATTTTGGTGATCTTCGCTAACCTGACTTCACAAAGGTCCGTCTTGGTCTCCGCGCAGATGTTCCTATCCCTGCTCCTTTGAGAACTCGAAAGACAGCATCTACGCCGACTCTAACCCCTATAGATGAGTGCGATGATATTAATACAGAGGATAGCCCTACCTTGCCAGCTCCGAATTTCCAGCCGCGTCCAAAGCCGCTTTACGAGCCGCATTCTCAGGTCAATCCGCAGCTAGCTACCTTAAATAGGCATCCCCCCACAACACTTTTAGGAACTCGTCTTTCTCCCGAGCACACAACTTTACTGAGCAATACATCCTTGCACTTGTCCCGTGTCTCCCCAGAGCTTACTCCCCCATCACCGCATCATCCCCAACCAGAGAATTTGTTTGACCCTAGCCCTTCTCGAAACATAGATCATCACATTCAATTTGTATCTGACGGTACCTCGGTCATATATTACCAAGACCAGGGAATCCCACAACGGGCAATTCTTCAATCCCCTCTTGACGCTGTCATTACCAACGCCAACGCGCAGATAGCGCAGCTAAATAGACGTCTTTACCCAGCATCAAGGCGAGAAGGTAGGCAACCCCTAAGTAGAACAAGCTCTACTGGCTCCTTTACGAGCGTGAATACGGAATTAGAGGCTAACAAACTTGCCACTCTAGACGAGATGTCGCGCCCGACATCAGCTCACCTCCCTCAACCAACCCTTCCGCCGAATCGCCCTCCTCCCCCACCACTACAGCGACGACCCCACCAGTCGGCGCGGAGCCGTCCGGTCTCGGGAACCACGACATAGGAGAGTGGTCCCAGACCCGGCGCTTCGGCGCAAAGCTACCCGGCGGTCGTCATCCGAGACTTCTCGCTGCCGTCCTCGCCGCCCGTTGCGCTCGCCGCCCGCTTTTTTGGCGACGAAGAAGACAACAACAACGACAACGACGACGACGGCAGTACCGGTGGCTGGCTGGCTCAAAACCAGCAGCAACAACAACGAGCCGTGGCTCCCCTCTTCTCTGCCGCCGCCACTACCACCGGACCAGGCCCGCGTCCGTCCGACTCCCTGTTCCTTGCCAACGCGGAGTTAGCGCGCATGGCTGCCAAGGCCGAGGCCTCTGATGAGGGCTCGGACTCGGCGCCTGCCGCTGCTCCGGTTGGTAGCGGTGGTGGTGGTGGCGGTGATGGTGTCGTCCCTACTGCCGGGCCTGCTGGTGGTGTTTCTGCTGCCGCTGGTGCTCTTGGTGAGCGCCTTCCTGGGACCTCCTTCTTGGAGCGTCTCGGGAAGGCGTTCACCAAGAAGCCCAGCTTCTGGAAAGAGAGGAAAGAGAAGAAGTAAGAGGGTGGGTGTTGGGGGTGGTGGAGTTGTGGGCTTGGCCCTTTTCTTTTGCTTTGCTTTTTGTTTTTGTTTTTTTGTCTTTTTTTTGTCTTTTTCTCTTTAGTTTTGTTCTTTCTTTGTTCTTTTCTTTTGTTTTTCTTTCTGTAAATTAGTTTCTGCTTGAGTATGAGAAAACATTGCTTCATTTTGCTTAATATTTGGGCGAATATCCACTGCATAAACCTTTGCCTCGTAGTCCTCAATCGCCATAACTGATATTAACGAAACATACCCTAATGACAATCCTCAAAATAGGCCTATTTTTCTTGGACATTACACTTAAAGTAGGCTAAGCATAGACGGCCGTGAACCTTTCTTTGTAAAGTAAAATAGGCAACATATAGGCGATCATGGGTCTACAAGAGTTCAATAGGCCTGAGGATAAATCTAACTCCCTTAGCTATGCTCTAAAGTCAGTGCTAAGATGGGTCACTTGAACAAATAATACTATTGAAACTACTGGGACCTTTCTGAGCCAACAGAGAGCCACGGCTCTTAATTGCCTTTAAACTACGCCCAGTCGCTAGCTTAGCAACAACGGCCGATTTCCGAGCAGGTTACCGTATGGAGTATGCCTAGGATCGTCATATCACGGTACATGCCTTTGGAATGATTAATTTTCTATACTTCTTGATTGCATAATAAAAACTCTGTAGTGTCTACGTGCCAGATGCGGAAACAACAAAGAACATGTCGGAGCTCTACATTTAATGGTTATTTGTGCCTAGACCTGAACGTATTGACGTCGGAACCTTGATACCCTAAAGTGGGAGCCTTAGACACGTACTGCCTTTATTTCAAAACCTTAGGTATCAAGTCTTTTTGGGCAACCATCACGTTTCGCATAAGACAACCGGATTTTGAACCCCACCTCTTCATTTCTCTCTCGTAGACCATGAATCCCTCCAATCGTTGACCGCTTTAACCTTTCACTCTTCCACTCCTCTACTCCTCCACTGGAGCAGTGGTGCTGTGGCACTGATGAGGCCTTGTAATATTATGCAGTTTATTTCGTTCCATCTCTTCATCTCTTTTGACCCATTTGCTACATCCCGAAGACCCTCTGGCCCGACGCGTTAATATATTAATGCATCAAATTCAAGATATGGCATAATTTAGCCTTACGCCGTAGCCCAGATTTACAAAGGACAATACTTATCTGCCACAGAGCTGCCTGGTTCATGCTTTCAGCTTGAATTTGCGCTGATCTACGACTACCAGAGGCCAAATCTCCGTTGGACGTTGGAAATCATGCCTCGTTTGCCTGATATCTTCGGTGGCTAGACACACCGGCGTTTAGGTGTGGGAGACTGACTGGCCGCCAAAGATCTCCCATAAGACACTACTGAAACTAAATCCCTACTATGTCCGCCATACTACCGCTGTGCTGACGTACGATTACTGGACAGGCCCTACCTCGACGTCAAGGCAGATTGCGGCTGTAAATCTCTCCCTGATCGAAACATGCTCACGCTTATGTCCAATCTGATCTTTCCCCAGGCACATAATATGAATGATAGTGACTATATAGAAGTCTCAAATTATGCTGATGTAGGACAAGCAGTCGACGTATGTGCTATTCTGTTGAGAAAACTATTCTATAATTAGATGTGCCAGGCATGCTTAAGTGGAAATGCATAGTGAATCTGTTTAGTTGACTTTCAGCCCATGTTCTGGTTTATACCTTACACTGGTAGCTAGATCATGCAAATGATGCGGACAAGATACCATTTCCAGGCATAACCTTGAGGGTAACACAGAAGTTGGGTATAATAATTTGATAATTGGGAATTGATAAATAAAACAGACAAAGCCGCTAAACAAGCGCTAGCCCTGCGGAGTACCTTAAGACTAGGTTAGATTGGATATTCAACGGCAGACAGCATGAGAATTGTCAGACTTAGTACGAGTGGGAGGAGCCTATGAGGCTTTACTAGGAGGATCACTACAGTCAATTAGGTGATTATATAGCTCACCTATTAGGTGGCCGTGCACTGTGGCTTACAAGTTCCACCGCACATGTTATGATGTTATATTGTAAATCACTCAAATAAACTATTTTACAACGCATCATCCGCTAATTCTGACAAGAATTGCGTGATATCTACTCCGTACAGGCCGACCTTCCGAACAGAGCAGCTTCTCTAAGAGCTTTTTCAAGCATCAATAGTTGGGATAATCATCGTCGTTGCGTAGACGAAGTCTACAGCTACAACGTGCGCCACGCGAATTCGAGCTACAAGGCAACCTGCACAGATACGCATACCTGTATAGACCAATCAGACACATCACACAAGCTTATCAGACTAAAAAATACTCTCAAGTGAAAGGCAAGAGTCCAGAACAGTTGGATATGCAGTACCTAGACGAGTGGTTCATCTGCCTATACGTAGCAGTCGAAATCGAGAACCCAAGCTCGGCCTGCGTCATCGACAGCAGTATCCCTCGAAATCAGCGGTGCTCCGATATGAATGCTCGACGCGTCAGAGTGCGCTAGTTTCCTGCCTTGTACAGCTTCGCTTGCTGCCGGTAGCACAGCGATCTTGTATTGCGTCGGCCGGGTGATACAATACTGCAGTGCTTTCAAGAGCCACAGGCTATCCAACGAGGGTTTCTTTCATTTACGAATTCATCGTCGGTTCGATGCTACACTTCCCCCGGGGGCAATGCCATGCTGTAACATGCGGCGATTTTCTTGCGCAGCTGGCTGGCGCCTGAGTACTAATGGTCGGAGATTAGCTCAGGCTCGACTAGCAGGTTCAGTGAAAAGGCTGTTCCTGGCATGCAATAAGGCGCTTATGACTAGAGGGAAGAGGTATATCATACATTCAAGGGTTGATTACCCCTTAACCAAAGCTGCAATCTGGTGACACTATCGCTCTTACGCAGTGGCAGTCAGAAGGATTCAAAGTGGGCTCCAATATGATCCAACCTACTGGAGACGGTGTTGCCGAATGTGGCGATAAGCTAGATAGGCAGAAGCTTCTCAGGTTCTCGGCCGCCTCTGTGCCTGCCATACGAAAGGAATAAAACCAATAGTGCTACGGCGGGAGCATAAAATTTGGACCTTCGAAATCGTCAGCGAACAGGCGCACTGACGATGCAAGGCGTCTGACTTTTTATCGTCGCTAGGCTCTGTGGTTGCCACACAGCGACCATCGTGCCTCTGTTATTCCCTCACAAGCCGACTCGTGAACGTCAGCCTCAGGCATTGAGCTTAAGCGCTGAAAAGCTGGGGCTTGTGAGGCGTTCTAGAGATACTGCTCACGTACGGAGTTGGGGCCGATGAAACGGCTCAATATGTTGGACTATCGTGGCTCTGTCGGGCGACTTCATATGGGAAGGGCCCAAGGTCGGCCATTCACAGAAATGCTGAGATACGGCAACAGAGGCAACACTGCAGCGGGCGCGCCGCACATGGCAGATCTGGGTGTTGCTCCGGCAGCATCGCTTTCGGGATAGGAATGACCGCATGGGCGAGATTGTTTTCAATTATAATCAATCGTTGGAACTGCACACATACTCAAATCAGAAGCTTCAATATAATAACGCACGAGCAGAAGCGAAAATCCGGGGACGGGAGGCTGACTATACATGGACTTCGACTAGCCAAATCACCATATCACCGATGGCGCAAGCAATTAGACACACCTAGGGGGCTACTACGCCTGGCGGCCCAGCTGGGGAAATTTACCTATATTCATGTTGGCGTTTTCCAGACGCCGACAGGATTCAGTCAAGCAGTGCGGGAGGGAAGCGAATGTCAACCTCTACCACAGCCCTTCAAGTCGCTTGGGAGGCTAAAATGGGTTAGGCTATATATGCAAGTACCCTGCAGCCGGCGTTGGAGAAACAGACGCGCTGAAGGGAATAAGTTGGAGTAGAAAATATTAATGATGCGGAGACAATGACGATAGCTACAGCCCACGATAAGACAGAGATCTTTATTGGCGAGCAGGCAACTGGCGACCTGAGTGCCTAGATACGATGATACGAGATCAATGTGAGACATGCTAGCAAGAGGCATGGTAAGTCACCCAGCTCTCTCTTTTTGCTTTGTAAGGTAACACCACAGTCGTGCCACCATGTCAGATCGTCCCATATCTTACCACCTCTTGTCGTCTCCGGACAGCCCGGAGCATCTTAACCAATATCTGTTCCGTTCGTCTCCTAGGACCCAAAACTTTTCCCATTTCCTATCTAATACAACATAAAGAAGAAAAGGTGCAAATGCACTCGGAAATAGAAGCAAGGAAGGGAATCTGGATCTTCCAGATGAACAACGCATACGAGTGTATCAAGGAGTGATCCCGGGTCTGTAGTTCTTGGTTCCGTCTTCTTTTTGGAATTAGGAATGCCGCCGAAAGCATAGGTGATGATAGGGCAAAGGTGAACAGCAACGTCGCCATACACCATCCATCACAATGTTGGTCACGAACGCTAACGTCGTCATCATCATCATCATTATTATCGTCACCTTCGTCAGCCTCACTAACACTGTCGATAGCATCGAGGCCCACCATTTGATCACCTGCAGACTCAGTAGGGTGAGGCAAAGGCCTGGTAACTCAGTCGAAGTCCTCGTCCAACAGGTTAGGACCCGTAATGCAGGCAGAGGCAGGGACATCATCGAACTGCAACCCCGCTGCACAGATGCTCTCGGCCGTGTAGTCGACCTGCGAGACCGAGGGTGCTGTTGAGGACACGAAGATCCAAGACGAGCCCGCGGTGCTACCAGTGCGGGTTACGGTACGGGTCCGCGGGCCACGTAGTACCGACACGTTGACGCTCACCAGGTCTTCGGGTGAGAAGGGTGGGCCACCCTTGACCCATTCACCCACATCACCGGTATACGATCCCCCGCCGAGATTGTTATTGTGAGCCGCCATGGCTTGCTCTGTCAGGGGCTGTTCCGCTCCGTTATAGTTACGATTGACATGGAAGAGGAGTTGGTCATTAGGGCGGAGGCAAGGATAATAGTCGTGCAGGGTGGCCGTGGTAGCGGCGGCGGCGCTATCAGCCATGACCGTCGCTGTGCTGTCGGTGTGGTTCGACGGGGCGTAGCGATTTAGGGCGCCTCGGAACTGTGACATGCAAACAGATCGGCCGGTGGTGACGACGGTACGTGGCACCGAGCCAGGACCGCCAGGTAACATGGAAGGAAGATTTTCATCGTTGTATTGCGGGGGACGGGAGGCCGTGAAGTTGTCCTCGATATACACCCACTCGTCGCCAATCTTCCCAAGGAAATGGGCCTGATCGTTATGACTTATGTACTGAGACATGATGGGCGGCGAGGCAAGTCCGAAAGATGGTGGTGGTGGTGTTGAGGCGGAGAAGTGGGCGATGGGTAGCCAAGTACAGTGGCTACAGAGAGATTTGATGGTTCCAGTGGCGCCGTGTGAACTGAGGAGCTGTCACCATAGACTCCGAGACTGAGGCCGATCCCAGACGAAGAGATAGGTAACGTATGAGAGTAAAGGGGGGTTTGCAGGAGAGAGGATGAGGCGATAAGAAACACGGGTACAGACACCCTAACAATTCGTCTGGCACGGGGTGAGAGGACCACTAGTGTGTTGTAGTGAGCAGTGATACGGGTTGAGTGTAAGTGCAACTGGGTTGAGGCGGTTCCAATACCTCGAGCCAGTTAGGTAGTATATAGCGTTTTTTCCGTTTCTGCCATCCAACCTCGGTGGTATGCGAGGAAGGCCACCTTATAGGAATATCCAGAGGCTGATGGCACAAGCGGATGGTGTCTCGCGCGGTGAGGGCTTGTGGGACACTGCGTTGGGTTTTATACTTGAGCCTCTGTGTACCAACACTAGCATCATCCAACGGCCTAATAATGGTTTGGTTGACAGCGGTAGGTTGGACGGGACGTACCTATTACCAAAAGGTGCTTCCACACACCACACATGAAGATCCCTACAAGTAGGTACATCCATGTTCACAATTGATTGATGTTGAAGTATATACGTACCTACTACTACCTACTTACATCTGGGGTAGGTCGAATAGGCTCACCTTCAGAAAACAGACGGTGCAGTGGGCTGTACTTGAATACACACCGTAGGGTACCTATTGCAGCAAATTGACACGATCTACGGCTGGCACGAGCTGTGTGTATGCTCCGAGATTTAAGTCGTAAATATCTAACGCATACGTGTAGATGAGGGGGTGCATGTATTGGCCATGTAGCTGTGATGAGGGGTGCACTACCTCGTCAAGGTACCATTTGGCGTTTTGCCCTGACCTTAATGCTCAACCCGGTAATTCTATGCGATTTTCTATCTTTCCTTCCTTCCACGTTTGACTCCCGCCTCATTTTTTGGTCACAATGAGTGGTGGTCGTGTTTCCTTGCGAAAAAAGCACCATCAGATGACGCGGGATTTTATGGCGATGAGCTTTGCCGACGGCAGCAGTGAGGTCGGTTTCACCCCTGACAACCCTCAGCGCCTCTTAACGCTTACCCGGCTGAGTACCTACTATGATGTCTGTCATGCCTGTCTGGTGCTTGTTGAGCTTGCATGCTTGCATGCCAGATTCTAGCATACCGTATGTATACGTCTTGCCTCTTCTACGCAGTGCCGTATAAGGCTAGCTTATAATTAAAGTTAATCCTGTGGTTGCTATAACTGTTGTCTTTCATACACTGAGACGATGACCCCTACGCTGATACGAGACTGCAAAGAGAGCACTGCACAACATGACAGCAAAAGTTGAAGTACGTAGATAGTAGGATATTCGTATACACATACACCCCCTCCCCCTCCCCGCCCCGGGGGTCTCCCTTCCCACTCCTATGTGGCATCTGTTCTGAGATCTAAAGGGTTAGTTGACAATAATACTATATTAAATTATGCCTCCAATGCACAATGCACAACCACTAACCCATCAGGTGACTGGCTATATAAGTACGCAAGTGTGCAATACGAAACGCGCAATACAGAATGCAGAAACATGCACAAGTATCCAAACGTTCGGTACATGTACGTTCATGCACGCGATTAGACAGATCTACCAAGCTTAGAGGTGCTTTTAGCCATCCATTGGAAGTGATTAGAGCTGCTGGTCGCAGGTTGCAAGATGCACAGATGAGTACCAATAAGGCGTTTCGTTTTGCCAAGATACTCTAGTGCGCATGAATACAGATGAAGAAACATGTACGGGATGTGGGCCTTTTAGTAGCGGCAACCGCAGCGACAAAGATAGGTAGCAATAACCAGTAGCCTAGGTACTAACATCTTAATTGACTGTTCTCGATCCAGGTCGAGCCACCAAGGGTGATTGAATAAGTAGATACCTTGTACAGTATGTACCTAACAGATGTTGAGAGGCATTGTGAGTGCTATAGGCCATTCTGCAGAATAATGGAGTGCTACTTTCTAAGCCGCACTCCTCCCCTCAGCTGGATTTCTTACCCTCTTCCTACTCCTCCGTAGGAGTATAAGAAAAATATATTCACGTATTTTCCACTGGACGGGGCTTTGACAGGGCTATCGCAAGGTCTTCAACATGGGCTGTTATGCGTAAGTATCTTCAAGCGCGGCAGGGCATCGCAGGTATTTTGTGGAGTGTAGCGCCAAGTGCCAGGTTACATGTACCTTTCCTATCCCCTTGTAAGATTCCCCTTGTCAAGTATTGTGGATTAGGGCCCGCACGAATTAGTGTGTAGTTTGTGTATTCCCCATAGCAGTGGTACCTGGTGGAGCCGTCTTTTACCCAACGCCAACTATGTAAGGTTGGTTCATTTTACCCCCATATCCACCATCTAAATGACAGGTACCTCAGGCGCTCGTCAGGTACGTATATAGAGGGGTCAAGTGCTTATAAGCATGCCACACACACACCGAGACCGACACCGTACTGTCTGAGATTGAGATGTCTGAGATGTCTGGAACGCCATCTGTATACGCACAACTTTGTCATCTTAACCAGGCACGCGACCAATGGCGGACGCAACAGCTACCTAAACTAGCTGGCTTTTGGGCATCAACCAATTTAGCTCGTGTCGTCGGGCGCGGTAAGACGAGAAAAGCCAGGTCGAAACCGATTATGCTCCTGATAGGATCGCTAATAGTTGGTTACATTATTTTTCTTTTCTTCTCTTTTCTTCTTCCAGGTGCCGACACGGTTACGATGAATCGGATAGACATTTCCCGCCCATCGTACGAGATATATGCATTCCCTAATGAACTTAGGCACAAAAAAGAGCCACACGAGCCAAGGCAGATATTGCTCTCCTCCTACTCATCAATGGGCGGAGGATCTGTCTCACCTCGGGGAGCCGGAGTAAGGTCCGAGTGGAAGCGCTCGGCTGACACCGATCTTGCCTACGATACCAAATAAGCGGACATAAAAAAATTAACAAAAAAAAAAAAAAGGTATGACACCCGACATCTGGGTACCTCTGGTAGTTGGTCAATCGTTGTCGTTCTGTAGCGGAAGAAAGCGGGAGCGAAAAGTCCCGAGACATACCGACACGTTGAGTCAGATGCCACTTGACGGGCGCGCAGCTCCAGATGGACCTGACGAATTAGCTAAAGGAGTGTCGCTTAACTTGCCCAGAAGGAAAGATCAAGCCAAAACTCGTTTTTTTCATCATCTTTTATCGTGTCATAGATCAGAGTGTGACGTGTCTGCAGTGTATTATAATGCTTCTTTACTGGTCCAGCGAGTTTGTGACCCCGAAGCTCCCACCTTGGACGCTTTAGTGACCGAGGTCGTGGGAACGAGTGGGACAAGCTCTTAGTTCCGATATCTTTATCACGACCCAATCCGAAGGCCGTCGTTAGCGCATGTTCTACTTCCGTACCGAGAATTAGATGTACGTGCGCATCGTACTTTAGTGCTGTATGATACTAGTCTACCTACATAAGTATTTCCATCCCAATTGGGGAACCCGTTACAAGGACAGGGTTTTTATGATCATAGTACAGTACACTACCATCACGGTAGGGACCGGAGACGGAACGCCGCCAGGGAGCAAGCAACCCCTACTAGTTGATTACCTATTTTACTTGGTGGTCACTTTGTCTCGCTGCTCTCATCGTCGATTTGAGCTACTGATTGGGGCTCTGGTCAAGGCGTCGGCTCTTCTTCGACCCCTCAGCCACTCCTTGCGGCATTCCAGGATGGCAACGCCTCCAGCAGGCTCATCCTTCTCCGATCAGATGAAACCCCAACGGTCATCAATAAGGCCCTCGTAAAGCTATCTCCTCCAGCTAGCATCTTTCACCACTACCGAGGGCTTTTCCAGGTACGGAACGTTAAGAGCGAAAGGAAAGCAGTAATAGTAAGGTTTCTACTTAGAATTACCGAATTTGAACAGTTTTTGAAGTAGACGGACCGTATATATAGCCATTAAATCCTCGAAGCAAATGATGGCTTCTATGTCATATCCTGCCAGGCTGGACAAGTTCCGTTTGTTGAGACTGATTCCCAGGGCTAGACAGTCAGCAGTGCTGACCGGGAAACGCCGTAAGAAGGCCAGAAGCGCGGTTGAGGCCACAAGTCCACGATAGGAAATGTTGTCCTCGAGTTTTAGATCGAGGGGCCCCATGTGCTACCACGCATTAAAACTTGTCTCTACAGCCACACCCAGTGATTTTCACCTGTCACAGATTCGTAGGTAATCTCCCTATAAGTCGAGTGGCTTCGCTGTACCGACAGGTGGCCAAATGTGGTGTTGAAGTGGTCCTATGTGGGTGTGGGGAGGGGATCTTAACTCATTAGGGCTGTCTCTCTCTTTGCGCAACAGCGCACGCAGACGCGCGCGCGGGCTCGAGCATCCCAAAACAAGCGATGATGCGCCACCAAGGCGATGTGCATGTGTGAACGGAGCAAGCCCTATATGTACAAGTTGTCCAATGTCCTCCCAACAGCCAGACTGCCTGCAACCTTGGTGAATAAGACCATCGATTCCGCCTTTAGAATAAATTAGCTAAAGCACGGTCCAACGAGTGCTAACATCTGCTCCGACCCCCGGCAAACGATTCATCTTACAATCTTAGCGCATGCCTTAGTGCTACTACGACTAGCTGTCGCTCTGCCGCAGTCGTTCGCCTCCCCCTGGGGAACTGGAAGCTCTACACTACTGGATCATCACGCATTTCAATCACAGGTTGCACAACAGTTTGCGTAGTGGTCTTGAGCCAGCCCATTGGATACCCCGTATAGTGAGCACGTTTATCACAAGCAGCCCCCAGATCTCGCCAACTCTGCAGGCCAGCATCTGTGAGTTATTTGCCTCCAGGTACACCACTAAAACTCCTATCTTGCAATTTGATGTCGCCAGATTGCGCCTGTGGAACTGAGGACCCTCAAGTGCACTAGCTGCTTAGCCCGTCGTCACAGTTCAGAGGCATAGATGTGAAATATTGCTTCTGCGTAATCGGGGCCTGTTAGAGTCCCCATCTGGTACTGAGCAGCTGGAACGCATCGTCGTGAAGAACGTTTGGTTAGCTTCCTGGCCCGTGTTACCACCGTGCTGCGTAAACACTTTCCATCACCACCAGCCACCCACCCACCTACCTACCTACCTACCTACCTATCTACCTACCTACCTACCTCCCTACCTACCTACCTACCTATTACCCACCTACCCATCCACATCCATTACATGTAGGTAGTGAGGAGCCCGTTGTACGTTTATTTACATGCTTACCTGCCTTCCAGACCGACCTCATACGCTAGCCAGAAAGTCATTAGTACGCAACTCCAGGACAAGGCTTCGTACGGCAAAAACGGACAGTGAACTCATCTTCCGGCTGGCTTGATTCTTTCTTTCTAGATACCTACGTAATGTAAAAACCTCCCTTCCCTGTTACCTACCTACATTACTTATGTCGGGCTCGGCAATGCCGTTATCTAGACTCCCTGTCCTCCTCTCCTCAGGACCCCTTGTTCAGCGTGTGCCAGACGCAAAAACTGCCGAAATCCAAGGGAATACAGGTAGCTGTTGCTGATGTCCCCATCAGCAAGCGTTTACTTAGCCCACTTCAGCAGTCACACTTGTGATGGCTTCCGTTCCATCACTACCACATACCGCTTTTGGCCATGCCTTTTGCCCTGCAATAGCCCCTGCAAACGTAGCGGACATTCAGAGCTCAGGTTGCGAGGTTGCGACCGGAGCACCTCCATCGGCTGAGCCACAATTAATCAGTGTCTGCGAGACTGATGAGGGAGTGATAGGGGCCTCGAGTGGTCGGCACAAAATCACGATCCCCGATTGATTGTACTTTGTCTCTGGATGTACAAAGGCCCCCGTCTTCTCAACCGGCATTGCAGGCGATCAGCGACCGACCGCATGCCATTACGTGTAATACATAGTACAACGGTACAAGCGACGGGATCAGCACTTCTAGAAACCTTCTGGAAATACAACGTTTATTTCAGCTCGACGCGCCGTTATCGTCAGCCTGCGAGACATGCATCGAGCTTTACCTAGTTGGTATTTAGATAGGGTATTGTGAGGCGAGCTGAAAATGAAAGCACAGTAGACGATGAAATGGGGCTGAAAATCTTTGCTGATCATCAGCGTCTCTCTAACTCGACGGCAGACCTCTCCTGCGCGTACAGTACAATTGATTAGGTGCTTAGTAGCTGGGGCCAGCTGACGAGTGAGCTGATGAGTGCTATGACTTTCTTTATCTGCGTTTCCTTTCCCCTACGACTACGTAAGAGCCCGGGCGGTAGTGAAGCACGACGCATAAGCTATTAGTACATGATGTATGCGGCGACGATCATTCAGCCCCGGCTATCAAAGCAACTAAAGCAACTGCCTTTGCGGCAGGATGTGGTCACGTATCAACCAGCGATGTCGCAATCAACATGCACGAATGTACTTTGGGATCGTTGTCCTACCTACGTTCTACTCATGATTTCGCGCTTGACCACGCAAGCCCACTAGTATTCTAGATTCGTCAATCATTCTGCCTTGCCACCGCATGTCGCCCTCGACTTGGTTATCTATGCGTCGTATGCCTAGTTTCTCTCATCGTTGCTTCCTCCAATCTAGGACTTTGCACGCTACCGTAGTGTTATCAATTCTGCCCCCGCGGTGCTCATGGTTGTACTAAATACACGTCCAATCACACATTTAGACACTAAATAAAGGAATGAATGGGGAAGCATTGTACTTGTTATGTGCTGCTCCGAAATGTTCCTTCGTATGTCTCCCTAGGCGGAGTTGCACCGCAGCTGTCCACCGTGTTCTCGTGCTGTGTTCTCGATGCTCGTGCCTGGGCGCGTACAAGATGCCATTGTGATACATCAGGTTAGGTTAGGGGTAGATGACAAAGGGAAAAAGGCGATTGGCCTAATCTAGGATAAGAGGAACCTGGCCTGACCTAAGCGGGCCGCAGATGTAGATTCAAAGAGAGCCAAGATTCAGGAGGAGTCGCGCGCGAAATAATCCGATGTGAATGGGAAGCCTGGTTGAACGCCGCCGAGCGGCACGGAACAGCATCACGGGCTTTATTGGCTCGTAGCCAGATCATCTGTCCCTTTTCGAGACGCACCCACGGGTACTACCGGTACCATTCTATTACACGGACAGCGTAAGCTCATACATACCGTCGGTGATGTTCTTACTGAACTATAGGTAGCATCCTATAGGTAGCTGTCTGTTGACAAAGAAGGAACATCACAGCCCGTAGATCATGTCACGATCGAAGAGCAGACAGAACCGGGTATTCCCGAATACTCCCTTGCACGCTGTACATATGTAGGACTCATATTCCCTCTACCATCAAGCTTGGGTTTTGATGAACGACTTACTCCGTTCAACATCCTGTCCGCCAGCGGATGGGTTTTGCATACGCGTCTAGGGTATGATCAAAGCGGAGCGGATCTCCCAGGTTGTCATCTGCCTAAATCCAAAGCGGCAGGCTTCGAGAAGAGTTCTACGACAGGGGTATTGACTAGGATGTGTATAATTGTACTCCCCACCTCGTCCTCATCGCACAAGCCACTACTACGCTGGCTTGATAGGTATACCTGGCCTTCTTTCACAGAGGTTTGCGCGAGGGTGGACTGGAAATGGGTGCCGATCCAGGGATCACTTTGTTGTATCGACAGTCAAAGCGTCGAAGCCAAGGATTTAGTGCATGTGGCTGTGGTCAAATCATCATAAGTTCGATGTTTCTCCGTTGGTGAGCACAGTGAGCTATTGGGAGCCTTAACTGCGTAGCATTGCTCCATTTTAGTAACGGAAATAAGACACTAAGTGGCGTCTTCATTAAAACAAGAAGGAGAATAACTGAATTAAGGGTAACCGAATGAGCGAGCGACAAGACAAGCTAAGGATGTAAACATAGCTGTGAAATATGACATATTCCTGAGAGTTTAGACCTACCGGTGATTATCTAGACTAGACGACACATGCATAAGGTAAATCACACGGCTGAGACAAATGCAGAGGCAGAGGCGGGCGTTGCCAGCGTAATTTCCTGTTCACATGGCTAATCCTTCATTCGCACATGTATAGTACAACAGCAACTAGTGTGACTGTGACCGCGAAGATGGTGGCAAGAAAAGGGCCACGTCAGAAAGTGGAAGGCTTCCAGAAAATCACCAATTTCCTTCCATGCATGTGTAGGTAGGGATGACAATGCTGCATGCGTGTGGGTTGCATCGCGCCTGGATCTGGTAAGATGTGTTGGTACTTGCCCAACCCCTGATGTCTTAGTACTGATGCTTATTTATCCTCTAGACCTGGGGATGGAGGTCCTTTTGTGTGATGGCGCAAGCTACCGCCGAGATGTGCTAGTTCTGACTTCACCCTACCAAGTACGCGCCCATCTGTAGAGAGCGCTATTTCTTCCTTCCTTCTATTGCCGCCCCGAGGGCGGCGAGGCTGCTAGCCCGCCGCTGTGCCGTTTGGTACGTCCTTCTGTGCGCGTGCTGGAGGCTTGGAATCGGCCAGAGCTGGAGCGGCTCCTGTACTTGCCTTTCTCCTTAGTCCACCTGCTTTGAGGCTCCGCGCCCGTTGGTAGGCTCTTTCAATGTCGTATTCGACCATGCACCTGACCTTTAACGCACAGACTGCTGGCCATACGCTTCTCTCGCCTCGTAGAATCCAATAATCCAAGGTCTTCCGAGTCGGAGTTTCCAAGAGGCGCACAAAATCGGACGCCGTAACAGTGGGCACCAACATCATGCTTGCCCCTGGTACTTCCTCGTCGACGAGGAACCTGCGTATGCTTGTGGGTAGAAGACCTAGTGTATCTAATTGCCTCAGTCGGTGACGCAGCTCCAATCCTACAATCCTGAACAGGTGACTAGTGATTTGCGCTCGCTTGTGATGAGCAGTGAAGAGTGACGGCCCATGCATGTCAGACTCAAGAAATGGGATGAGATACGGACGAGCCTGACTAACTATGAAGTGGTTGACGTTGAACAATTGGGCGATCCTTGCCAGCGGGGACTTTCGATCCTTATCTGAGGCGTGTGTCCATGGTCGAAAGGTGTTAGGGGGTGCCCATGGCACAATATTACCGTTAACATCCTTACAGAGCACCGTGGTCTGTCTGCTCCCGTAAAGTGAGGGAGTCGAAGCATTTGATGCAACGGCTGCGGTCCAGATCAGCTGTATGGATTATTAGCCTGAGCATTATCCTACTCTGCTAAAGTATGATCAAAGAGAGGGCTTACAACGTTCGGGGCGGTGATGTAATTCAACAGAGTTGGAATGCCATCCTGCGCCGTCGTGGCTACTGTAATGTTCAATACTCTCTTACTTCTGTTATAAGCTTCTTCGAAAGTTAAAGTCCCCAGATTTGCTTTGACACAATCTTCCAACACCTTTACATCGAGGAAGTACCCTTCACGCCAAAACCGCAGGATCCTGCGAATAAGTGTCTCCCACCCAGATCCTCCAAAAGGTGTCCACTTGTGGTTGTTGTGTACTTGCTGATCATGAACCTCGAATGCTGACAGATCAATCCCGTCTCCCTTGAGCACACCAAGAAGCTCGTCCTCGGTATGAATTGCAACGAGACTTGCAATCAACGCTCCCGTGGCCGTGCCCGTGATAATCCTCGGCAAGAGACCTCGTAGAAACAATGCTTTCACAACGCCGACATGACAGAGCCCAAAGATGGCACCGCCCTGCAATACGAGAGTGCTCCGTCCAAACGCTTGTCTCGCGTCATGCAAGAAGTCAAGCTTTCGCTGAGTCGAGAGGGTATAGACGTGTGTGTATTTGTCCTGTAGCGGCGAAGTACTTTGTGCATTGATGTCTTCCACAGCCCCGGCTACTTGAGCTATGTATTCTTCAATAAGGTATTTCGTCCCGGCAAAGGATCGATTAAACAATTTCACAGATGTAATGTTGCCCAAGTTGCGGACCAGGCCAGAACGAACCAGATCGACGAGGGACTGAAGATCATTATTATCGCGGGCAGCGAGAATTGAGTTTAATCGGTCGCGGATGAGAGTCCAGTCGTAGGAACCAGAAGAGGGATCGTTGCGCCTGCAAGAGAGAGAAATGATGGTCAGCGTGGAAGTTGGGCACGGCGGTAGGGGAAAGGCTTTGATGAACGGACCAAAGGTTCAATTCTTTGAGGTTGTCCAGCTGCAAAGCTGCATGTTCCCAGTCTTCAAATACCTCGGCATTACGCAATGCACCAAGCCATTCATCAACCAGGCTCCTCGTCTTCCACCGTCCGAGCAGTTTCTACAAGGAACATGTGAGCCCATACACTGCTTTCACACCGACATGTACATGGATATTAACAACCCACTCTGTACCAAAAGTAGAAGACATCGAGAAACATAGCGCAGATAGCGACCACGATGCTGAACATAGAAGCCATTTTCGCCGCAGTAGCCGGGTTGCAAGCATACAAACATTGAGTAGGCTATCGTGAGCTATCGTGAGCTATCATGGGCTATCGTGGGCTATCGTAGGCTCTCTCGGAGGCTGTCATGGGCTAGCGTACAGCATTAGTGAGGTTCTTCAAGAGATATGGCACCCCCGCCATTCTATACTGTTATGTTGCGATTCATGTCAGCATAGACTAAGGTGGAATGATCAGGTTATTAAGAAAGTAGGTATGGTATGGTGAAGTGAGCGATGTTGGGGTGCCACAATGCCTCATTCCTCTAGCCTGGAACTCGGAGCTTAGAGCTTGGAGCTTATTTGCAATGACGCCTTCCCTTGCACGAGGCGGGAAAGCTGGAGCTCGGCCCGCTATGGTACAGTTCTCCAGGTTTCTCAATTGCATGTGACAAGACTTATGAACCCCACCTAAAATATACACAGGTAATAATCTATTGAATTGCCCCACGCTTTCATGTTCCAGCCGATGCAACACTGCCTACCTACCTAATAGGTACCTAATGCACCCAATAGTCATACATATATTGCTGTAACATTGGTACGAGGTCATTCTAACAAACCAACCATAACTTAGGCAAAGTAGCAACTTTTTACTTAGTAGAATTACTATCTATCCACCTAGGTTAACTAAGTATTAAACATCAACAGAAGATATACATGAAGAGAACTTTGAAATCGGTGCCATTCGGGTATATTTTCATGACCAAGTTCAGGTGCCTCGTGACCGTGGCCCAAGATTTCATAGCCATAAAGCTCACCGACAGACGTATGTATCTAGTATACAAACGGGCGGCTCCTTCTCTCCTATAAAACTTATGAAGAAGGCCGCTTCACCGTGTAATAGAAAAGGCAAAACTCCAGCTAAAAAAGTTTCCTACTCATCTTCATCTTCATCAACGATGTTGCGCCTCCTTATCCTGGACTGTTCAGCCGGAACAGGCGCGTCGAAGTCGTCGAGGTCAGCGTCCGCATCGGCATCGGCATCGGCATCAGCATCGGCATCAGCATCAGCGTCCTCTTCAGCTTCTGCTGTCTTCTGCCGCTTCTTCCGTGGCGCCTCTTCCTCCTCCTCGTCATCATCTAAGATATCCTCTTCCTCTTCGTCGTCGTCGATCTCACTCATTTGGTCATCATCGCTGGGCGCAATGAAATCATCCTCACGGTCATACTCATCCTGACGGCGAGTACCTGACGGGAGATCATCATCGGAATCATATTCTGGTCGACGTCGCTTCGCTCGAGACGCGCCACCTGCACCTCTTTTGCGAGATCCACCAGCACCTCTTCGTCCCCCTTCTAGGTCATTAACTGAAAGACCACCACTCCGATACCCAGTGCTACGAGAGTCTACCCTCGCCGCGGCATTTTCACGTCTTCGCTGGGCTTTCATACGCTCCTTCTCAGCCATCTCAGCCTCTCGCTTCTGGAGCTCAGGGTCACGTGTCGCCGTGATAATCATATCTCCCTCGTTCAGACGCTTGCCACGGGCCGCCGCGGCCATGCTCTGTGCCAGCCTAATCGTTGCTTCGTCCTGCATGTCCCTGTTCAAGAGTACCGTGTACTGCTCATTTATGTGACCGACGGTAACAAGAGTGTTCTTTATGAAATGAGGAGCAGCTGCGTAGTAATGCGCATCTTCTCTCTCCTTATATGCTTTATCGGTAGGCGGGGCCATTTTCTTTGTTTGGATCTCATAATGGTCGGTGCCGACAGCGATAGTCAGAGATCCATCGCTCCATCTATGGATAAGAGTGTTGCTCAAAAGTTCTCCGGTGTTACCGTCGCGCTTGAATCGAACAACGCCTCTTGGTTTATCGGACTTTATGTTCTGTATATCCCACGCAGTGGGTTCGAAGGTATCAGGGTTGTACTCCTGAGCTTTAAAGGTCAGGAAGTGAGGCACTCTCATGGATTGCAGCTAGTATGATAATTAGCTTCTAATATGGCACCGGAAGGTGATGCTTTACTGTGCCGTCCTTAACCTTAGGCGTTCTATGCCTGCTCAATGCGACATCCATGACAGTCTCATCCTTGGTCTGCAGGGACTGCATAGCATTATCATCGTCATCATCATGATCTATGTCGTCGTGTTCGATGGCCTCTTTTTCGGACGCTAGTTCGTTGTCGCTAAGATAACGCTCACGATCAGATTTTGGTTCGGGTTCCTCGTCTCCAAACAAATCGTCGCCTCCCTCGTCGGGGAGATCGACGGGCTCCTCTGAATCAGACATGATTGCGAACGGACGTTGAATTGACGCGGGACTTGAGATCAATATGTTAAGCACGGCATGAGGGTGGATACTTGGTCAGTCAGGCCGCGTTCCTGTCGTGAATTGAAGAAGAAAAGCAGGAAGGCTGGCAGTAACGTCGATTTGGGAGACCCATGCGCGCCAGGATATGCGAAAAGTGCTGGGTGATGCCTCTAGCCGCGAACTGCAAGCCAACTGGGGTGGATCAAAGATGAAAGGTAGGTGCACGGTCGCAGAGTACATGCCATGCTATCTAGATAGCGCATTCTTATTTTATCGATAGCCGATAACGATAGTCGCAGTAGTATCGATAAGGCTTAGTGCCAACCAACTGCCAGGCTAGGGAGCTTTCTGGGTGACGGGTCTACAGCAATGAATATAATTGGGCAGAAGCCAATCCTCGAAACCTCACATTGCCACGAAAAACATCCCTTTGCCCCCTTTCAAGATACGTTGCCGACCGAGTAGCTGATGCGAAAGTGATTACAGTTGTCACTGCAGCACTCCAGAATATCACACCAGGGTAGTACTCTAGGTCAAGCATCGAACTCTCAGAATCTTCTCTGCAATATTATTCCAGGTGCCCTTCCGACTGCCTAATTCTATTATTGCCTGACCCCGCGGTCTACGAGTGGCCATGTCCAACTTATTCTCCGGCATGTAAGTGATTTTCTGTATTCACAGCTCTTCCCTTATAAACCCCGGCCAGTCCCCTGCACGGGATATTTCATATGATCTTCTCCCTCATCCTTTGAACCTCGACAATTGCAAGCACAAGAGCAACTAGTTGTAGCCATTGTGGCCCAAGCATGTATGTCATTATGTGTTGCCTAGGACTACATACCCAGGTTGGCTTTATAGAGAGTAGGAACACTATAAACTCAAGTCACACTTTTCTATTTGACAAGTCTGGGTAGACGCTCGTCTTGAGACCATATGACGAAAAGCAGTGAAGGGTGTCCTTTTTTTGATAGGAGCTTAAAGGCACCTCCAGACTTAGCTGGCCCCCTTTCGCGTATCCTTCACTTAGCTCCGACTAATGTTCACATTGCATTCATATTCCTATGGTCTTCGTGTTCCTGCCTTACTCAACTTAGAGCTGCGCTAGCAGACATTCTTTCGGTATCACGTCGCTACCATCCGCTCCTCTACTCGAAACATGCTATGAAGAAGGCACAAGTGTGTCTGATGATTCGACAGTGTCACCATATATGGTCGCAGACTCTATGTTACTTTTAGTGATTTGAATATTTGCCAAGCCTCATGATTTTAGATAAGCATCTTCTTGCGCAGCTGCTGACTACGCATAGAAACGCTCGCTTCAGAGGAACTTCCACAAGGGCACCCGGTCAGAACAGGAGTCCGACTAGTGCTAGCCAACCCGGCTCTCCCAACGATATTCCTCAAAGTACCCAAGGTAGCCAGCCACCTGCAAGCTCGGCACCTAAGATTCCTCCGCTTCCTAGTTCACCCTCATTAGCCCAGAATATTGGTATGGATGAAACCAATGGAAGTGCGCCCAATGGAGATGAGGTCCTCAATTCGTACCATTTACCTCGGCCCCTGCCGTTATGGCTCAATTCCGCATATGCGAAACACATCGTCAAGGGCAATTTTATGACCTTAAGCGCAAGACCGAAAACCGTCGAACAGGCCGAGTGGATCGCCCATCAAGGTAAGTTATTATCATTGCATCATTGCAGGGCAGGAATCTGACCAACCGAAGTTGTTGAACACTACCGCAACCTGTGGAATTTTGTACGAGTCATTCACGAGAAGGATGAGGACGGTAGTACTATATGCAATCCCTCAACCTGTCCTCGGATGTCTGCTGGCGCGTAAGGAATAATCGTCTAAAATAACAATTCTTTGTCCTTTATCACTAATCATCGACCAGGAATCACTCTTTCACGTGGCTGAATGCTAGGCGCGAGCCAGTCGAGTTACCGGCGTATGAGTACATTACCCTCATGCAACGCTGGATTTCAGGCAAGATTGATGATGTGAACATCTTTCCGACCGACTCTAATGGGGTCTCATTTGCTCACAACCCCTCTATCACCACAACGCCTCTTTCGCAATTAACCAATCCAGGCGACAGGGACTGGGTTGGTAAGCGAAGTGGCTTTCCCGAAAACTTCGTTGAAGTTTGCCAGACCATCTTCCGTCAGATGTTCCGAGTCTATGCTCATCTCTACTGGGCTCACTTCATCGACCCTTTCTATCATCTCAACCTGGAGAAACAGTTGAATAGCTGCTTCAGTCACTTTGTCCTTACAGCTTGTGCTCTCGATATGCTAAAGCCGCAGGAGCTTGAGCCCATGCAGCCTTTAATCGACCTGTGGGCTGCCAATGGCACATTTCCTCCTGGCTCCAAGGCGTATGACTACGCGAATCATCGCGTTGGAGAGCGACTAGTGCAGCTTTCGAACGCTGCCTAAAAAATATCATGGTAATTTATGGGAACGCAGGCAACCCCGAACGGAAGTAGAGATCGCAGCGTTATCCCTTTGGGAAGAGTGATTATGTGTCTGTCTTAGCTTGACGGAAATTAGCAAGCGTGGTCATACTAGCTGTCACTTAAGAACGCAGAGAGGCTTTGTGAAGTGGCAGCAGGTTTAACAGGCGTTGTTTTTCCGGTGTTGGATTCAGAGTGACGGTGCTGAATGCGGTATACGATTAAAGCATGGCAGCATAACATCAGTAATTTCTGGCAGAATCGTTCATATGAATAGACATTATTCTAGAGACATTCATCTATTCATTGATCTTGTTATTTCAGTCAAAAGAATCCGTAAGAATATAATGATCATAAAAGCGCGTCTTAGTGACTTGGTGTCTGCCCCGCACGACAAGATAAGCTGTTGTAGGGGCACAACTTAACTTAGGCCTTGTTATTTCATTCAGCTAGTTACTCTACATCTCCATTCTTTTATTTTGGATTCAATTCTCGCAGAACCGGACTAGACATGGCATTCGTCGAAGATCATCATACCAGCCGTGCAGGCACAGCAGAGCAAAGCAGTTTAGCCAGAAGAGAACGACTTGCGAGACTTATGCCACCAGAATCTAGTCAATGCTTGCCAAGCGCTCCTCACCTTCCAATGCGCCTCAAGATGAACGAGACCTTCTTCGCCCACAGCATAGCCGATGATGCGCATCTACTACGGTGCTGGGCCAGACAAGATTGCAACAGCTGCTTGAAACAGCAAGACTGTAGCTGGTGTCCATTGGTAAGTGCTTCTCACAACGAGCTCGTCGCAATATTATGTTAGTAGCCAGCCTATTCGTTATTTCGCGGCTTAGCTATGTGGTCCTAATTCATTTTATCTAATGTACCGTATCTTATTTTCTTCTACTTCTGCAAGTCCAAGGGCAACATCGGTGTTGGCAACATATTCTGATCATACATTGTGATACAGTCTTGGACATGTGTTCCAAACACTCATGAAGTTCAATTCCTCGCGCCCGTATGGGAGGGCGACAACACGTGTCCCCACTGGGCAGAGCGATGGGAAATCCGCACGCGGCCTCTCGGCTGCCACGTATCGACCATTACAACCCTTACTTCCCTCGCCACTGTTGCATGCACACTGTTCTCTGTACTCCTTATCTGGCTGGCAGGTTTCGCGGCTAAGAAATTAACTGCATATAGCAAGACGCATCCTGGTTGGTGGAAGGTATGGAGGCTCAATCCAAAGGCGTTGCTGCTTGTGTTGCAGAAGCAGCTTACGACAATTCGTGCCTTAGGCGCAATAGGGCCTAGAGAGTCTCGAGAAGAACGCGAACCACTTCTCCCCTCTTCAAGAGCCACAGCACCTCTAGATGGTCCTGATCGCCAATGATAGTAATCATCATAACGCATGTATACATATTTCAAAGAATTGGTAGCTCTTATTGATCAGCCTGAGCTGACAGGGGGAATAATGGCTACCTCGTCGCCCTCTTGAATCACCACGCTTTTCTCCAAAGCACCTTCATCATCGCTATTGGGCACGTCGACATAATTGAAGTTGACAGTCACAAGGCACGAGGAAAGGATCTTGTCTTTGATGCCGGCGTGTTTCTCTTCGAGGGTATCGAATAACTTGCCGATAGAGAGCGGCGCAAGAAACGTGTCATATTCTTTAGACGTAAAGGAACTTGCACTTGCGAAGTAGAGGATGTTGAAGTGGCCCTTGGGTGGTTTCGGAATGGTGCCCATTTGCATTACAGCAACTTTATGGACAATCTTTGATAAAATCTAATAACACTAATAGACCGTTAGCTTTCAAATTCGCCGGACGTAAATGCGCGACTTAAATGGTGAACGGTGTGTTGGGGAATCAGAGATCTTGGTGATAAATTGGATACATCAGGTGATGATCAGGTAATACATGCTTTTAATTGCATCATCCAACAGGCTGCAGCTTGAATATGAAGGAAAAGACTTGTACTCACCAAAACAGTTGCTTGTTGAGCGTGCTGCCGAGATTATAACGCCGTTGGAGGCTGGCAGGAAAACAGTTATGAGAGAAGGAAAACTGACCGAGCAGGAAAGAAAGAAAAGTTAGCTGCAAAAATCCGCACTCCTAGGTAGTTAGCTTCGCTTAGTGCTGATAGTGGCTGGTGAGGTGATTGTGGACGTGGCTGTGTGAACTGAGTGTGGCTGAATAGTTCGTGCGTAGAGCTTGGTTGCCTCATAGCCGGAGTCTAGCTAAATACCTGGCTCTGTGACTTATTGAAGTCCTACGAGTAGAGTTGGGAGCTCATGTCATGACATAACGGACAAGTATTGCAAAGAGGCTGAACGAAGAACTCTATGAGCCCGAAATCTAGACCATGAGGGCTGAGCCCAGCTGGGGCACAGACTAAACACCCGAACTTTGGCCTTCGCCGCTGCCAATTGATAATTTGATGTGAAAATTTTAGTATCCGATAAACGGAGAGGCTTTATACCTAGATAAGTTTACATCCAAAGGATCTGTTTAGTATGCTGTTACGGATCTGGGTTACACGTTTTGGCCTATCATCCGCCCGTGCTCCTTTCTTAACTGGAGGCTTTCTCATGTCAAGCCGCTTCTCTCTGGGCTAGCAGGCAAACACATTCGCTTTAGATGGCATTGATTTGTGAGCAACCTCGATTATGATTATTCATTTGTGATGTTGACTATTTCCTCGCGATTGATTTTGTCCTCTTTCGTCGATCACTCTATGCTTTCAAAGATTTGTGGAGTGGTGATGAATTGCATGTTGGCAACTTAGCGCTCAAAGCTAACGCAGCTGGAGTGCTGCTTTGATATTGTACTAGTGTAAATAGGGTGGCTGAGAGGAAAGTCAGTTTATCAAAATCAGACGAGGCCACCTGATTAGTTCCTTGTAACGACCTAGCGATTCTTGACATAGGGTTCTTTCATACATCGCATAATCTCATGACAGCCTCATTACATGCTTGCCTCAAGTGTATGTTTGTTACTCGAGAGAATGAGATAGAGACTAAAAAAATAAAAAAATAAAAAAAAGGCAATCTATTCCAAGTTACACTGTCAACGTTGAAGCTTCGGAAGTCGGCAGGACAGGAGGACGCACAGCCTACCGACCTAATCTGCCCCGATGATGGACAAGCATTACTGCAGAGATGTGACACAAGGTTGCATACACTAACCTGTCAGATGGGAAACGAGCTACTGCGGGCGATAGATCTGGATTACCTGAACTGTAGGAAACGCACCGAGACACTGCTGATAGTATCCAAAAAACAATGGTCCGAGGTGAGGCGGCTAGGAATGCAGCCCTTATACTTCATACTACAAGCGAAAGAGACAGATACATGGTACAGTACTCTGTGGGTAGACGGAGTTCAGGCTTGGACTATTCAAATTAGGTCGTGTTTAACTCAGTTCATATTTTCAGCCCCTCCCTCAGCTGTGATCTTTAGAGATATTTTCAGCTAGATAGTATAGGTAGTAAGAGGTGCTGAAGCGTTACATGTAGCTGTAATAGTTATAATCAGTTGTAAAGAACACCTAGCAGCGATTCTATTATTGGTGGCATTTAATCAATGGAGGGGTGTCACTTTGTTGAGGCTGATCGTAATAACGTGGACTTGCACGATCTCTTGGCTGCCGTAGAAGGATAATTAGGACAAAAATAAGTACTCATGTCTTATGCGCTTAGTGCACGCTGTCTATACACGGAATACCTTAACCCCTAGTCAGGAGCCCTAGGGATCACACTGGCAGGGGTCCAGAACCTCCCCGCCAGATTTCATGCTCATTGATTGGTTTGAAAGCACCAAGCCAGCGAATATTACGTCGTCTCCGAGCCACAATTGGAGGGAGCCGGCCACTAGTCTAGAGCGCTGCACCTAGGCGGACGTAGAGCAGATACAGAGGAGCATCCAAGCAGACCCAAGGGAGCTAGAAGAGGCTAGGAGAGCCTGGCTTGGTTAGGGCGCCGAGCAATTGGCTCGGGTAGGTCGTGGATGACGATGCTGCTTTTCGAAGCTTCCTTGCTTGCTGCAAGACGAAGGTCCGGGTCAAAAAACAAGGCCCGCAAGGCCCGTCGAATGCCCTCTTCCCGCCATTGCTAGCTTTCACTTTTGCGCTTTGACGCGTATGGCAGCTGTCATCCATTTCTTCCTTATTCAATGTCCCTCATTACTAACAACACGTGGCTTTGGATATGAACATCCAAACATCACTGGCCTGCCAATTACTTAGTCGAGCGCCAGGTTACACTCTATTGTTTTTCCCTTTGTATCGTGTCGGTCGTGAAAACTAATAGTCTAGTATCTTTCTCAACAATCTGCTACATACTTTATTAGCGCTTCCTTGCCATTACCGTAGTCTTTACGCTTTTCCACTTAGCCACCTGATAGCTTGACGAATCGCAGCATCGTAATCGCAATATATCGTACAGCTGCCGGTAACGACAACGGCAAACACCTGACGGGTTCTACAGCCTCGCTGCCGCGGCAGCTCTGACTATTTGCATCATGGCTACTGCCCAGCAGGCGAGCGAGCTTAAACAGCAAGGCGCAATTGATGCCGCTCGCGATCTCGCCTCTCCTGTTACCGCCGTCGATGCTCAGAAGAAGCTTGTCGAGGAGAGCAAAAACGCCGGCGTGGCTGCTTTCACCTTCGATCCAGATGCGAGTACCGAAGAGAAGCGAGCCCAAGCCCAAGCTGTATGTCGAACTGGATATTTATCTGTTGCCCGCGACTCGCGTAGTTCAGCGCTGACCACACTACATTCTTCTTACAGACCGTTCCAAATAACCTACATCGCTCAAGACCCCCAAGAGGCATCGCCCTTGCGACCGACGTAGATGATGGTACTAAGGCGGCCTACGATCTTCCCTCCCCATCCAAAGCCGGTGTCGTCGAGCTCGCCAAAGACAAGGATGGGAAGCCTATACACAAAGACGATATCGAAGACGAGGAGGATTTGGCGGCCAAAGTTGGATGGACTCAGCGTTATGGCTGGCCAGTTGACAGCGCCTTATCTAGTGACAGCCTGCTAGACCACTCAACCTGGCTAGAAGACAAGGTCCCCGATAAATTCTTTGGTGGTAATTACTCCTACACGCCGAGCTTCCATGTAGTTGATGCTTACTTCTCCTGTAGACTGGTACCACAACGCTGCAATCATAGTCTTTGCATGCGTTTCCTCCTGGCTAGTTGCTATTCTTGGGGGCGGTTTGGGTTGGCTCATCATCATCATGGCTACATGTTCGACATACTACCGCACCTCGAATAGACGAGTTCGACGAAATTTCCGGGACGATGTCATTCGAGAAATGGCTCTCAAGAAATTAGATACTGATCACGAGTCCTTGGAGTGGATAAATTCCTTTTTGGTCAAGTTTTGGCCAATTTACCAGCCGGTTCTCGCCCAGACTGTCATTAGCTCAGTGGACCAAGTTCTAAGCTCGGCAACACCGGCCTTTTTAGACAGCTTGAAGCTCAAGACATTTACGCTGGGATCGAAACCGCCAAGGATGGATCATGTTAAAACATACCCCAAGGCCGAGGACGATACCGTGGTCATGGATTGGAAGTTCAGTTTCACACCCAATGACAAAGCCGATATGACATCACGCCAGATCAAAAACAAAATCAATCCCAAGGTAGTCTTGGAAATCCGGATTGGTAAAGCCATGATCAGCAAGGGCCTCGACGTCATTGTCGAAGACATGGCATTTTCTGGTATCATGCGCCTTAAGATTAAACTTCAGTTCCCTTTCCCTCATATTGAGAAGGTCGAGATGTGTTTCTTAGAGCGCCCTACTATTGATTACGTCTGCAAGCCACTCGGCGGCGATACCTTTGGGTTTGATATTAACTTCATTCCTGGGCTTGAACATTTTATTCAAGAGCAAATCCATGGCAACCTAGCGCCAATGATGTACGCTCCGAATGTCTTCCCGATTGAAGTTGCCAAGCTACTTGCTGGTTCGCCTGTCGATCAGGCCATCGGCGTGGTTGCTGTGACACTTCATGGAGCCCAAGGCCTCAAGAATCCTGATAACTTTTCTGGTAACACTGACCCTTACGCCGTACTCACTCTAAACAAGCGTTCTCCTCTTGCTCAGACGAAAACGATCAGAGACACGCCCAATCCCCGATGGAACGAAACGCACTATGTCATCGTTACCTCATTCAATGATTCCCTGGACATCATAGTGTACGATTACAATGACTTCCGTAAAGACAAGGAACTCGGGGTCGCCTCTTTCCAATTAGAAAGGATTGAGGAGCTCGTTGTCTATGAGAACGAACGCCTCGAGGTCATCGCCAATGGTAAGGCTCGTGGTGTGATCAATGCCGACTTCCGGTTCTTTCCCGTCCTTGAAGAAACCACACTGTCCGACGGCAAGGTGGAGCCGCCTCCAGAAACAAATACAGGTATTCTACGGTATACGGTCGAGCAGGCGAAAGACCTTGATGGCACGAAGAGTCTAGTTGGACTTCTAAATCCCTATGCTGTTTTGCTGCTGAACGGCAAAGAGATCCACCAGACGAAGAAGCTCAAACGCACCAATAACCCTATCTGGGACAATGGATCGAAAGAAATCCTTATCACTGATCGCAAGAATGCTAAGCTTGGTCTGGCCATTAAAGATAACCGTGAAATCGCCGAGGATCAGCTCATCGGCACATACCAGATTAAGCTGGATGATATGCTTGAGATGATGGAGAAAGGTCACGATTGGTACAACTTGTCTGGGGTCCAGACTGGGCGGGCAAAGCTCACAGCACAGTGGAAACCTGTCGCAATTTCAGGCATATTAGCAAGCTCGGGAGGTTACCAAACACCTATTGGTGTGATGCGACTTCATTTCAAGAGTGCTCATGGCCTTCGCAATTTTGAAACTATGGGGAAGTCAGATCCTTACGTCCGTGTCCTCCTTTCTGGCATTGAAAAGGGCCGGACTGTGACCCACCGCAACACTCTAGACCCTGAATGGGATGAAGTTATCTACGTACCCATGCACTCTCCTCGTGATCGGCTCACACTGGAAGTTATGGATGCTGAAAAGGTGGGCAAAGACCGCAGCTTGGGTCTGGTCGAAGTCTTTGCTGGCGATTACATGGAGCAGGACGATAGCGGTGAATGGATGATTAACGACAAGAAGAAGGTACAAGAGGGAGGCTTGCGTCTACACGGCAAGGGTATCGAAAAGGGAGTGTTGGTCTACACAATTTCATTTTATCCCTGCCTGAACGTAGCTGACCCTGAAGATGAGGAGGCTGAAGAGAATGAGCTTACTGCAGAGGCACCCAGTTCATCTCTCGACGCCGTACGATCATCAGAAGCCGGGAAATTCTCGTCGTTGGAAAGGAAGGATAATGACAACTTACCCACCACACCAACTTCACCATTAATACCAAAATCACCCACTTCAACACATGGGCAAAAATCTCGGGAACCGCCAAAGGAACCACCTAAGGTTCACCTTAGCCCCGAAGAGCTGCTCAAATATGAATCTGGGTTTTTGATATTTAATCTCATCGAGGGTGAAATGCCCAAGAGCGGGACTCATCTCGAGATTTTCGTGGACGATATGCTATATCCTTCATATGCGTCAGGAACGGCCAAGTCACGATCATTCAAGTTCGATGAGATTGGTGATTGCTTTATCCGTGAACTGGAGTTCTCCAGGCTTACTCTGAAAGTAAGAGAGAAGCGTGAGAAGCCGGGCGAGGATCGCGATGAGGACCATACTATAGCTCGATTGACTGGGAATTCGCTAGAAACCCTGAAACAATGTCTTGTAAGTTCTGTCATGCAACAACTTGTCAGTGCTTTGCTAACCCAGCTAGAATAATCCTACAGTGTTGCGGCTCAAGGATGAAGAGAACCGTACAGCAACTGTCAAGGTCAGTCTGAAATATATCCCTGTTAAGATGCAGCTCGACCCAAGTGAGAGCATCAACAATATGGGCAATCTTCGGGTCGATGTATTGGATGCTGCAGACCTACCTTCGGCGGACTCGAATGGGAAGAGTGATCCTTACTGCAAGTTTGAGCTCAATGGCCAAGACGTGTTTAAAACCAAAACACAGAAAAAGACGCTCAATCCTGTGTGGAATGAGTTCTTTGAAGTTGTCGTTCCGTCGCGCACAGCCGCCAAGTTTAATTGCAAGGTATACGACTATGATTTCGCAGACAAGCCCGACTTTTTAGGAGGCGCGCACATCAATCTTGAACAACTTGATCCGTTCCGAGCTCAGGAAGTGAAACTTCTACTAGATGGGAAGTCCGGATCTATCAGGCTACGACTTCTTTTCCGCCCCGATTACGTCACTCGCTCCAGATTGGGCACTGGCACTTTCGCTGGAACATTTGGTGGTCCTGGCAGGATAGTCACAGGCGTCGTGGGTGCACCAGTCAAAGGTGGTGTTGCTGTGGCCGGTGCTGTCGGGCATGGAGTTGGTAAGGGTGCCAGCTTCATCAAACGCGGCTTTCGAGGCAAAAAGGAGGATGAGGGCAATGGTTCCATCATATCGCCAAGCGCCACTGATATTCCTATGATCGTGACCAACGACTCAGATGCGTCGGCAACTGGTCCTGGTGTCAACCGTTCCGGCGCGCTTGGGTTTGACGGCGAGGCAGTTCCACCCATGACGCCCAATGGCTCTAAGTCACACGGCCGAACGACTAGTATGGGTGCTGCGTCAATCAACAGCTTGGTCCCTAGTGGTCCTGGTCTCGGAAGTGCCACATTCACCGTTGTGTCTGCATCTGGGTATCCTCCGTCATCAGATATTTATGTGCTCATTAAGCAATTAACTCCTAAAGAGAAGACGGTTGGGAAGACGAAACATCACGATGCGCCTGGCACAATTCAGTTTGATGAGACCTTCAAGTACAACTGTACGGCGGATACGCAGTTCCGTGTTGAAGTCAAGGGTCATCATACATTCGGCAGCGACGATGATCTTGGCGAAGCGCTATACTTTGTAGATGAGAGCGGCGCCGGTGAGAAGGAGATCAAGGTTGGAAGTGGCACGGTGGTCTTGAAGAGCACGTTCATGGAAGCAGCTTCGCCACGTCCAGGGAGTTCAGCAGGCATCAGACGAAGTTTCTTGAGCAAAAGGGAGCCGAGGACTAGTCGCGAAAGCACGCCAAGCTCGTAGCGTTATAGTTTCTGAAAAGGCATAGGTTACGGTGGCGTCTAGGTGGACAAGGATAAGGCTTGATGATATTTTATGTGAGCAAGCAAATGCTCCGTTTGGTTTTGGAGGTTTTTTCCCTTACTATTTCTACTTGCAGTTATGTCCTAATACCACCATCTTGCGCTTATGTATCCTCAATCTAAACAGAGAAAGATCGATGTGCTAATATACTTAGCACAGACTTATTATGTGTCTTTGTCCCCTTGACGTGTCTGTATACATGATATTAATGTTTGCATAGCGATCTTACATTAACGGCGCAGAAAAAGTCAAGAAATCGTCACTTAACATTTGGATACATGTAAGTTAGAAGCATTGGATCGGCAATGCAAGGTTTTCTGTTTATTTCGGCCTTAATAACTCCACACAATACAAGTCGATTTGATGCTATTTACGATGCGCGTCTATTGATTCACTCGCTCATTAGACGAGTCTAAATCTTATGAAGTTCTCCTTTAAGTCTTCCATCGCCTCTTCATACATCAATCCCTCGACGTATGCCTCACCTACGACACACATCATCGCTTCTACCCACTCGGCCGCTGACACTTCGGGTGTTCTTCCGCCATTCAGCCTTTTCCTGCCAATTCGATATAATACTCTCCATCATTTCCGTGCCTTTCCTATGCTGGCGCCTGGTTTCGTCAACGGGCCTTGATGGGAATTGGATAGAAGCCTCCTGGACAAGAGCCACTGCACCGCCTCGTTGCGGCGATAGTGGCCTCGCTCGACATATCCCATTTCCGTGATAAGCAGTGCCGAACTCAGGTGGCTGGTAAGCCGGCGGCTAGGTACTTTGCCCTACATACAGCTACCATATATCCAGAGGTATTCTACCTATGACAGATATCTGGGATTGTTCCTTAATCAATCAACCAATCCAATTATTGATCATACCCTATTTTTTGTAACAGACACAATGCGCCGCGCTGTAAATTCTCTCCATCAATTCAAGCTGGTAACCCTTTTTTGCCAAATCGGCCTGATTTTTGCAGCGGCATCTATCCACAAGGGCCCGGGGCTGTATTGCTATAATTTTCGTATCTAATGGCTTGTATATTGGCCATTCGCATCTCTCACTTCTAACAGTCTGATTGGTACGGAATCACACCATTCATCAATTGTACGTTGTTGCAGCCGATCCCACCCTTCCAGAGCCTTCGCTTTTAGCGCATCTTCGTCCCTAATAGCGTCTCTGTGTGTGGTAGGCCTTGGTGACTTCCATGCGTCCTCAACAGGTGCCAAATCAGGTGCTCCAGTATAGTCGAAGAAGTGATTTAGACCTTGTTCTTCCTTCCAGTGCCGTATAACGTTATTTTCGGAGTCACCACCATGGCCACCACCACCATCTTCCAGAATAAAGTCCTGGCCTTCCTGGAGCCACTGGCCAACGTATGGCTTCAGAATCTGGTCCAGGTAGGCCTGTGGAGTGATATTGCCGTTGCAGTTCACTTCGTACCAGACGAGAGGGCTTTTGAAACCGTATCCGATACAGGCCCAGGCATTTATGCAGACGGACCTGTCACCAGTGTCTTTGGGCCTTGTACGGTCCTGGATACAGCCAGGGCAGTACTGCTGATTAGCCTTCCGTATGACTTGCACCTGACCTCCAGGACTGAATTTGAAGTGTATCGCGTCTGAATATCGTATTTTTCGATAAAAGTCACGGTCCATGTCGTGGTCATGTAGGCGCTGAAGAGCCCAGGTAAGTCGCTTGTCAACCGTATCTTTGTTAGTCCAGAACTTTACACATGCGTTGCACTTTTTCCACCCATAACGTTGCAAGGCCGTTCGGACCGTAACCCAGTGAGGTGATGCACCTCCAGGGAATTCCAGGTTTGCAGCATCACAAACGTTCTGCCATGGAAGGCTTCGGCCTTCAGAGCCTTCTCTTTTGAACATCTCGATAATGGCCTCGATCTGGGCTTTCGAAAGAGCCCTTGGTCGACCTCTGGTCTCCTCGCGGGGGGGTTGTCCCTCCATCTTCAGAATACGATAACCTGTAGCGTGAGGGACACCCACATGTTCGAAGATTTCCTTGTTGGTGTACTTCAACCCCTTGGCATCCCGAAAGTCCCGGAGTGTAAGTATAGCCGTCTTTTTGGGCGTATCCTTTTTCTCCTTTTTCTCCAGGTGGTACCGTCCGGAGCTGGGGCGACTTGGGGTGGATACAGGTGCCATTGGTGTGTAGATGCTGAGAAAAAGACGCTACTTGATTGAAGATGCTGTACGAAAAGTGATGATGTACGGTCGATGTACGGTGGCTGGTCGGGGGGTTGGTGGATTGTACCACTATATTCGCTCACCGCCTCGCCGGTAATCGCCCCCACTATGTTGTGATCATCTGGCACATCTCACAATTACTCCACCCCCCGACTGTATGGCTGATCTAGGACAGCTGTCCGGCGAGTGCCAGCCGTCAGCAGTACCAGATAAAGAGCGATGTGGATATAAGGCTGCAGCCACCGCGTGGGGTGTGGTCAGTCCCAATATTCTTTAGCCCTAATACGTCCGGAGCAAAGCGGCGGCGGATACATAACCACTTTGAGAAGTAAGATGATGATGCTGTTTTCACTTTGCGGACAGGAACCACGAATGACAGATAATCTGATGTGTTCAATTGTCTTCCTGCCTAAACGCCGTCCTGCCTATATGCTTGGCCTATAATTTCTTGGTATGAGCTACAGCATTGAGGTCTGGTCCTGGACGAGAACTTGCAGAATGAGGCGTCGGGTTTGATCGGGTGGCACCCTAGAAACCAACAAAGTATTAAAATCTAGGAGATGAATTTACCGTTGATGTTAGGGACGAAGTGTGACTGATCCTTAGTTTCCAACTTATCACCAAAGTTTATGACGGTGGCATGGTTACGAGATGACTCGAACTTCATGCTGGAGGTTAGCAGTGGACTGAGCAGAGGGTTGTAGTATTGTACGTGCTAACTTGAAGCTTAATTAAAAACATCGGGGCCATGAAAAATGCACCACTCGCTTATAATCCACGTTAGCTAGTGTTCAAAGACCTTTAGAGAATTGGCGATTGCGGAATCTTCGCCACGACACTATCCTCATTAACACCGCTTCCTATCTCCGCCACACCGCCCTGCGCGACTGCGATCTCGCCAGCCGCGTCGTCGGCCGCGAAGAAGGACGCCAGGGAGAAGGGCAGGGCGAGGTTGCAGCCTTGGAAGTAAATCGCCATGGTGCACCACCCAACTGCGTCGTCCTCGGGCATCTGACCCCGTGCGTATGCGCGGAATGGCACCTTGATAACGACGTGCTCGCCCGGATTGACCCCATCGAAGCTGTACTCGAGGGCGCGGTCGGTAGGGACCGAGTCACAAGGCCCGGGCCAAGACAGCGCCGATCCTGGCGTGGTACGGGCCGAGTTTTCGCGGAGCCCCGTTAGGTTGAGGAACAGATCCCTATCGGCTGGGTTGACGCCGTCCATGAGACTGCCTGAGTCGATAATGCAGAGCGGATCGACGTCGGATTGGTCGGCCGGGACGTTTGGGATCGGCACGCCTCGGAACGAAATGTTAGCCGCCGCCGTATAGTACTCGTTTTCGTCGAATTCGCCCACAAGCTTGGGGATCTTGACGAGCGGTCCCGTGTACTTTGAGGTGTCGATACCGCCGAGCAGGCCGACGCCGTAATACGTGTCGGCCGCGCCCTCGGGAGCCTTTTCGAACCACAGCGACTGTACAGGTGCCGAGACGAGGCCCTGCTCCAGCAGATTCTGTCGGAACGAGGGACCTGTCGTGTTGACCACGTCCGGGTTGGGGTCCGCGATGTATGGCGAGATGCCCAAGATGGAGCGTGAGTAGTAGGGCACGGGCGTGCAGCTGCCATTGCTGGGGTCTCCAAGTCGCTGCTGCAGGTACTGCGCCAGTGCGACTTGGACGCCGGGTACCGTGGTCGAGAGGCCAAGCGGGTTGGTGAAGGCGAACGTGTCGTTCACAATGGCGTCTGACAGGTACAGCTTGCCGAGACCGCCGCCGTACCCGTACTGAGCGTGCCACGGCCCGACCGGCGTTGACGTGGCCGACTTGGAAGGATTATAACTGTATGCTTCCGGAACCGAGACGTTGCAGGGCCCCTGGCAGTCCAGGTAGAGGCAGCCCCAGTTCATGGTTGAGTCGGACTCGAAAAGCCAGAAGTCGGAGCTTCCAAGGTCATAGTTCACCTCGATAGTCTGATTGTTGTAGGGTATCACGATGTCCGTGGCGACGCGGTGTTCGCTGCCGTATTTCGCGTAAAGTGGCATTTGCACGGTGGGAACCGGCTCGGCCACGATGGCATTCAGGGATGTGAGCGCCATGATGTTGACCACGGTGGCCTTCGTTGCGGCGACCTTGGTATGGACAAAGATGTCAAGACGATGGACGGCGATGCGAGACGGATTAAAGGTTCACAATGAGGGAAATGGTGTTTTTTTTATTTTACGGGCTGTATGTCAACATCAACATCAACATCACCATCCGACCATCCGACTGCTTCCCAGCTCCGCTCCGGTGGGAGCGAGATGCATTTTGTTACGAGTTGAGTGATTAAATTATCCTCCGCATAGATAATGGTTGACTATTATGGAGTTTTACAGCCGTCCGTGGTGGCATTCTCCGTCTGACCCCCGTAAAGATCATGTCGATACGAACTGATCTGTGGTGGCTTTCTCGTCGGACCCCCGCAAAGATCATGTCAATACGAACTGATCTGCCGCTAGATGTGTCTTGGCGAAACATTTACGCCTAGCAGACCGCGCTCTGACCACGATTGCATACCGCACGTGGCTCGCGTGGGTACTGAAATCTTGGAGTTACGAGATTAACTTGAATGCAAGATATACAGACCTTTGAAAATATCTTTGGAATGGCAATCCACAACGGCCATGGGTCGGCGAAGGTTGCCTTTTCGTCGGTCACTTATAACACCGGTAGAGATGCCTCTTATTTCCCTATAGGAACTCAACGGCCATCCCCTCGACAGCGTAGCCTTACTTCGCCATGCTGAACCTCCGACAGGCTGCGATTCTTCTATTGGGGTGCGCTGTTGCCGGTGCATTGGGGACCGTTGTTCCAAACCATTACATTGTAGAATTCTCCTCCAGCGTATGCTACGTCTTGTTCTCTTACTTTAGCACACAATGCGTGCAATGCGTTTTACGTCTGCCACAGTTACTGATCATTTCATTATAGGGGCCTCTTCCTCGGGATTTGAAGTCGAATGATCTGGTAAAGGTCGTCAAGTCATATGATTCCCCCATCTTCAATGGCGCACTCATCCAGGTCGAAAAGGATGAGGACGCCGGGCAGTACGCCTCTTCGGCGCATGTTGCCAACATGTGGCCCAACCGCGTCCTTCGTCTAGACAAACCTGTGCATACCGAGTCATTTGCCGACGATGCCAGTGCGGCGGCATATTCGGTTCACGGCGCCACCGGCGTCGACAAATTACACGCCGCCGGCATACTTGGCCAGGGCGTCAAGGTCGGTGTGGTGGATAGTGGCATCTGGTACCCGCATCCTGCTCTCGGCGGAGGCTTTGGGCCCGGGTTCAAAGTCGCCGGCGGTTGGGACTTTGCGGGCGACTCGACTAATCCTAACGCGCCCAAGCAGCCCGACGCCGATCCTTTGGACACCCCTGACGTCGGACACGGCACGCACGTCGCGGGCATTGTTGCCGGCGTGAGCGACAACTTCGTCGGTGTGGCGCCTAACGCGACTCTCTACGCTTACAAGGTTTTCGCAGCATATGAGGGCACCGACGAGGCAACCCTCATTGATGCTTGGCTGCGCGCCTACGATGAAGGCATGGATGTCATCACTACAAGCATAAGCTCGCTGGATGGCTGGTCGCAAAATCCCAGTGCCGTCGTAGTCGGGCGCATTGCTCGGTCTGGTGTCGTCATGACGTTCTCAGCCGGTAATAACGGACAGGATGGTCCATTCTACGGCGCCGATGCTGCGTCTAGTCCCGACGTCCTGGCCGTGGCCTCTGTGGAAGCAGCTGTAGCTCCGGCCTCTCCATACCAGCTGACTATTACCTTGAACGGGGTGTCTAACACGACTACGTCTGGATATCTCAGTTCCGATGGGGAATTCCCTGTAGAAGTGAAGGACTGGCCCGTGGTACCCCTGAACCTCGACCCCGAGAACATCGCAGACGCCTGCGAACCGTACCCCGCCGGCACCCGTAACCTGACGGGGGTGATCCCCCTGGTCCGACGCGGTGGTTGCGACTTCACGACAAAGCAGCAAATGCTCCAGGCCCTTGGAGCCACATACGTGTTCTGCTACAACGACGACAGGCCTATCACAACCCCGGGGACCACGGACCCAGGAAGCCTTCTCGTCATCATCCCAGCTGAAACCGGCCACGCGATTATCAAGGCCGTCGTAGCTGGCGCGAACGTGACGGCGGATTTCTCCAACCCGGGCGGCGAGATCGGCATACCCAACCTGGATGCCGGCAACACGCCCAACTTTTTCAGTTCATGGGCATCTACGTACGACCTGCAGCTGAAACCTGATATCGGGGCGCCGGGGGGCGACATCTTCAGCACCTGGCCAGAAGACAGCTACATGGTGCAGAGTGGGACGTCGATGGCAGCACCATATATTGCAGGCATTGCGGCGCTCTACATCAGCGCTTTGGGCGGCCGTAGCCAGCACGGCCCCAACTTCGCTGCTGAGTTCAACCGACGTGTCGTCGCCGCAGGCTTGTCTCTTGTTTGGTTCAACAACACTGTCAAGAACCCAAATTTCTTCGCGCCGCCAATGCAGATGGGCGGTGGCCTGGTCAATGCGCCCAAGGTGCTCTATTCAGAAACTACCGTCGACACTGTCAAATTCGCTCTCAATGACACGCAGAACTTTGAACCTTCTCACGACGTGACTGTTACGAACAACGGCGGCTCTACCGTCACATACAACTTCACTCTCGAGCCTGCTGCGGGCGTTAATATTCAGAACCTCTATAACGCTAACTTTGATACGTGGGGAATCAATACCTTCAAGGACCTCATTCCTGAGTCTATGGTTCCAGACGTCCAGCTGCCGGATTCTTTCCAACTTGGACCGGGAGAGTCCAAAACTGTCACGTACGCTCCTCCACGGATAGATGAAAGCCAACTAGCATAACTACCGTATACTGACTTCTTTTCGGACTAGGGTCACGTTTGCTAACCCCGGAGATAAAGGTTGGAACGCAACTCTCATCCCAGCATATAGCGGCAAGGTTATTCTGGGCGGCGACAACGGGGATCAGCTCTCGTTGCTCTATATGGGTAATTTATCCTGCATGGCGTGCTGTTTTGGATACGCGGGGATGCAAAGTTAACCAAGTATAATTTATTAGGTATTGCATCAAGCCTTTATAAGAACAAGAAGGTTTTCAAGAATAACTATCCTAACTCACTCTCGGGGATCCCGTGGACAGCGATCGACCAAAAGTCAACGTGAGTACTTAACAAACTGCATCACCTAACCTCGTTGCATAAGACTTAACACCCGTTGGACCATAGGTACACCTTCAATCTTACCACTGACGGGGCGGACTACCCTATGATGTTCCTCGCATTTGACTGGGGTTATAGAGAGCTCCGTTGGGATGTAAGCAAAACCCTGCCTTACTTTTCGTTGAACGTCTTTGTTTCTTTTCAGGGAGCGTCAATGCATGCTGAAAGTCCGCGCCAACTACAGATATTCGAGCCCAACTGGCCCGAATCAGACTGGACATACCCACCCAGCGCGGATAAGGGCTTCATCGGTGCCACGACTCGATTCACCGGCTACGACTTCCCCCCCAATTGGACCGATCCTACCACGGCCGACCAGACGGCCCCGATGCCTCTCACGTTCCAAACCCGCCAAGGCCTATACGCCCCATCAGAAAGAAGGCTGCTATGGTTCGGCCGGCTAGCTAACGGCAGCATGATAGCCACGGGCAACTACACGTATGTTCCCCCCAGCCGTCTATTTTGACACGCCATCCTCCTTTCCCTCATTTTTTCTACCAGGTTTATTACAGCAAGATTTGCTCGGTAATTGTTAACCTAGTTTACAGCATGCGGGTCGCAGTTTCGAGGCCGTTCGCTGATCTTAACCGTCTTGATGGCTGGGAGATTTGGAGGCACGAGATTACGGTCTTGCCTAAGAACTAAGGTAGTCAGTCAGTATGGCGATTAGGAGACTGGTCTCTGCGATGTGCACTCCCTTGCTCGACGTTCAAGCAGACCAGCTATAGGCTGCCAGTGCTAAAGAGTATGAAGGCAGTTTCGGGTCAAAAATGTGATTGGGTGCATGGAGGTCTGAGTTCTTCCTGCGACTCGCGGAAGGTAAAACTACTATAAATATATTTAATACTTACATATCGCGGGTGACCCTCGTATACCTAGCTCACATTGAGTCTGACGATTTCTTATACTACATTGCGGCAGCATGATGAGTAGCAATCAATTGAGTCGAATAGAAGAGAAGGACTTGAAAGGTTGTTATGTTTGATCTGAGCCCATAATCTCGGAGACTTGGTGACGGCCTCTTGGCAGGCACGCCATATGAGACTGCAGCACGAGGGATTTTCGTGTCATCCCGTCATCCGGTATAACCAAATTTAAATGCACGATATCCAACTTGCCAGGAAGAGTAACTGTGTGTTCTCTATTGAAGTTTACATATTTTCTCTGAAAGATACTTATTTACTTACCCCTACAACGCCGGCCCCTGCTGGACGATCATCTTCAGAAGGTCCAAAGAGCCAATAACTGTGTGACTTGATGTGTTTCCCTTTAAACACTTCGTAATGCGGCAGAACGTGATGGTATGAAAACGGGGCAAGCTCAGCTACGCAACATCCGATTTCATTTCACAAAGCTTACCTTGTGTACAATATTTATTCTGAGACGCGCACAGCATGAGTAGATTGGCCGTTCATCTTATATTGATTTCGTATTATTATTAAGTGTTTCTCGTAGGATAATGACAATAACGACCTTCCGTTTGTATCTCATTCGTGCATGGATCTCAATAACCCCCCCAACAGAAATACACATCTAATAAGGCGGAATTGCCTGTAACCAAGGGCTTGTCAAATCTGTATAGAAGCTAGCGCCCTGCACCTTGGTCGGCGCACCGGGTGTCGTGACGTTACAGTTGGCAAGCCAGTCGCCCTGCGCCGCGTATTTGTTCTTGATATACTTGACATAATCCTCCAGCAGGCAAGAGGACCCCGGCCCATTCCGGCACGACGGTAAGGGATACACGGCGTCGTTGAGGCGGATGCGGACGTACGTTTCGTTGGTACCCGTCGTGTGGTTTGCCGAGCGGCGGAGGCGCGGGTAGGCTGTAGTGAGAGGGGGAGGAGTGGGACTTCCGCTCGAGGTGGACTTGGGCCTGCTCCCGCATGGGCGTCTGGTCGGCGTTGCGACGCTGGACGAGGAGGCCAGCATGGAAGAGTAACTAGAAGAATCGCCAGATCCGTTGTCGGGTGACACGCGGCAGTTGAGACGTTCGAAGGCGATGGTTCCGCGCATGGAGACGAAATGTGACGCGATGAAGAGCCGGTTGTCGTCCTTTGTCGTAGCAGACAGTGGGGACTGGTTATCAAACACGCCGCTTGCCGTAATGAGCTCGGCGATTTGACCGTCGTTGATGAACGACATGAGAAGTTTAGGTAGCTTGAAGCTCGACCCGTCGGCGGCGGTGCCAGTAATGTCGGACGAGTCCCGGGCTAGTAGTTCGAGGACGGCATCTAGGTACGGCGTCATCATCTTCTGCTCGAGATCGGTGCCGGGTCCGAGACCATAGTAGTAACGCAGATCCTGCGAGTACTCGTATTCTTTCAGCTCAGAATCGGTCAAGACGCCGCACCACGGCGACAGCCTGCCGAGGATGTGCGACTCGAAGCCGCAGAGGTACGGCATCTGGTCGACGTCGGAGTCCAGGATGGTTAAATTGCCTTCGATCAGGGACTGAAGACGCGCGGCTATGGGCGGTTGGTATTGCGCGTCCCATGTCGTCTTGTAGTCGCCGCCCGAAGAATCCGCAAAGTTGGGACATTGGTCAGAGGGCGACAGAGAGTTGCCGATAGCGCCGGGGAAGCCCTTGCTCGTCACCGAGATGACGCTTCCGGCTGCTGCGGCGTTGAAGCCCAGGTAGCCTTGTACGAATGCCTTGGCAGTCTGCAGAACGCGGGTATAATTGTTAGCCCAGACAGCGAAGTCCTCTCCCTCTTGGTACAAATCGGGGTATCTGTTTACGTCAGTGCGCCGCACACATTTGAAGAAGGATGGGAACAGCTAACCTGTATCGAAGCTGGTACCCTAGGTCATGAGCTTCTTTAGACCCGGTCGGGTTCAGCATGGCAATCTGGAGGGACTCGTTGGTCAAGGCCGTCCTCCATCTTGGCAGGAAAGAGAGACTGCCCTTGGCCGTGTAGCCTCTAGCGGAGAACTGAGACAGTCAGTTTGAAACACATGAAGATTCTCAATGACCACTTTGGAAATTGTAGCACTGACGCGTTTCTGCATAGCAACCCATCCAGCGTAAGCTCCTGCGTCTGGATATCGAGAACCATGGCGCGTCATGTATGCGGCCCGATCCACGTAACAGTTCTCGGGCACATCAGAGGATATACCATACACATCTGGGCCTGCAAGTTGGGTTAGCCCCTTATTCCAACAGACTATTATATGGCTGCACTCTATGTGCCATATGCCTATGATCTTAATCACCAACTAACTCACCAGCAAACCAAGGCCCATTCGCACCAGTCCACTCCAAAGGTGCCGTCACGATCTCGCTTGAAGGGAGATTAATATCCTGTGTCGGCGGGAGGATTTGCCCTCTGGCCAAGGCGCCACTAATAGCTAGAGATGCCGTAAAGAGGAGTGAAGAAGACATGGTGATCTATGGCCTGAGCGAGTGAAAAGGTCTCGAGTCAATGTGATCCCCCATGGCGCACGATAGTAGATACTACGGAGTACAAAGGGAAGCGGTAGGAAATTGTTTCTGCATCTGGTGGAATGGGTTATTTATACGTATGTGCAAGTCTATATGCAGCCTAGTTAATTCGCGTTGGTGGTATACGCATCTGTGCGATCACCTTGATCGGTGCTTCTCTCTTGTGGTTCAGCACGTGGCATGTGGAGGGGGCAACCTAGATCGGATGCGCGCGACTTTTCATGATATCAGGAACGCATGCGCTGTACCTAGGGTTGGGAAATTAGTTACTAGTTTTTAGTTTTTAACTAACTAACTAATAGTTAGTTAGTATTAGTTAGCGATTTTTATTAACTAACTAAAGCTTAGTTAGTTAATAAATTTTGCTTAGTTAGTTAGTTAGTTTTTTTAAAAAAAAATTAACTAACTAACTAACTAAGGTATATAGAAAATTGTAGGGCTACCCTAGACTTTGTGGTATAATTTTTAAAAAAAAATCGGAAAAATAAGAAAGAAATAGGAAAAAAATCGGCAAAAAATTGGCAAAAATAATATAGCCTTTTTATAAGTTAAAATCTTTATAAAATGTCTTTTATTATTATTAATACTAAAATTTTCTAAAATTTTCTAGAATTTTCTATAAAATTCCGTAACTTTCTTTTAATTTCTATTGCTTATAAATTAAATTTTAATTAATAATATAAAAAGATATTTTAAATTAAAATGCTTATAAATGCTTATAAATTATTTATATTATTAATATGGCTATAGAATATTTTAAAAATGTTAAATAACTATAAAAATGCAACTTTTTCCTAAATAAAATGTTTTTCTTTTTTCTTATTTTTTTAAACAAAGCACTATTTACCTAATATTATTCTAATTGTTTATAAAAATATATTTTTATAATTAAAATTTAACGCTTAAAAATATACACTATATCGGTTAAACTTCGGCAAATTTTTTAAGTTACCAATTAACTTTATTATTATAGATTTTTTTAATTTAACTAATCTTTCTTAAACCTTTTATAATTCCGACATAAAAATATCGGAAAAATACAAAAACTCGATATATAATAAGCCGGATTATTAATTACTCAAAAAAGAAAAGTAGAATGTTTATATTTTTGAAAACGGGCTTTTTATTTCTACTTTATTACCTATTAATTTAAATAAAAAAAAGAAATAATTTTGCAATATACTATATAAGTTATTCGTTTTTTATTTTTTATTTTTTATTTATTAATTAATTATATTTTTACTAATTAATCTTTAAGTATAAATATAATAAAGTTAAAAAAGTTAAAAGTTTTTAATTTTTTAACTTTTAACGGCATTATTAATATAAACACCTTAAAATTACTTTTAATAAAAAATCTAAAAAAACACGAAAAAATCGTAAGTTTTATTAATAACTTTATTTATTTATTATATTTATTAATAATTAATTTAAGGTCAGAAATAAATAATTTAAAAACTTTAGATTTTTTTAAAATAACAGATAATAAAAAAAAAGCCCGAAATAACACTATTAACGATTTTAACGAAAACGAAGCTTATAATAAAATATTAAAGTTTATTATTGATAATAATATATCTTTTAATATTTTAAAATCGGATTTTTTTTAAAAATTTATTAAATTATTATAATCGGTATGTTTTTATTTTTATTATATTTTAAAATTTTTTATTAATTTTTATTAATTATTTATAAATTAACACCGGTTATTAATCAAAAAAAAATTAAAGTTTTACTTAATAAAACTTATAAAAACGCAATTTCCGACTTTAATATTTTATTAAAAAATCACGTTAAAAAAAACGGGACTTTTTCATTAACTTTTAATATATAAACTTTATTAAACTAAACAGCATATCTTGCTGTTATTATTATATTAATCGATCTATAATTTAAATTAATTTATAAATTAATCGGTTAATTTTATTTTAATTTTATTTATTTATTTATTTATTTATATTATTATTAATATTTATATTATAAGGTTTAAAAAACTTAATAAAGCCTATATAAGGGTTTATATATATAATATTATTATAGATATTTTAAAGCAATATTTATTAATTATGCCAAAAAATATATTAAAATATGTAAATTTTTTTAAATTTTCTTTAATTTTTTTCAAATAAATAAAAATCTTTACTAATATAATTATAGCTTTACCCGGGATAACGCTTTAAATAATACGTTATTTATAAATATTTTTAATTTATATAATAACCTAATATACGATATTCGATATGCAGTTTATATTATTAATTTAATAGCACAAAATATTTTATCGAATTATTTATTAAACGCGAAATCGGAAATCGAGTTTTTTCATTTTACCGAATTTTTTATAAATAATTTTGGTAAAAGGATATTTAATAATAGTAAGTTTTTTATATTTTATATTTTATTAACAAAGAGCAGATATAACTTTTAAATTACGGAAATTAATTATTTTAATTAAACATATTTAAAAAAATCGGAAGTTATTTAAAAAAGGGATTAAAAAATATAAACGGGAAAAAATTATTTCTTTAAATTATAATAAAACAATAATTCTTTTAAGTATGTTATAATTTTTTTTATTTATTTGTTTTAATATTAATATAAATACTAATTTTATTATAGATAATAAAACCCGCTAAAATTTAACTTATTATATAATTAAAGCTTTTTTAATTTTAAAAAAAGCTTTATTATATATTGCTAAAAATACAAATAATATCGAATATAAAAATTCGATTTTATTTAAATTTAAGTGAAATTGTTTAATAAATTTAAAGAAAATCTTCGAAGTTTTTCTTAAACTAACTATTAAACTTTAAAGTAAAGTTTATACAATTTTAAACAAAGCTTTATTATATATTTATACAATATATAATAAGCTTAAAAGTTGTATTATAAATTTTGAAGAAAAAATCAAAAAAAAAACGAGTTTTTTGTAAGTAAATACTTTTTTATTAAATTTTAAAAATATTAACTAATTAAATAACAAAAAAAATATTTTTCCGATTTAATAACTACTATTAAAGCTAGTATTAAAAAGCTTAAAGATTATTTTTCTCGAAAATTATCGCCAAGCTTAATAAAAATATATAAACTTTATATTTTAAGTATTATTTTAGACCTTCGATTTAAATTAATATATTTTTAAAATAACGGTTTATTATATTTTTATCCGAATATTATACAAAACGCCGAACAGCTATTAAAAGAAAAGTTTATTCGTTTAGAGGATTTATTAAACGAAAATAACGAAAATATATATAATATTTCAGCTAAAAAAAATAATACTTCAAATTCGGAAAATGGGTTTTTTTCGAATAATAATACCGTTATTAACGATAAATTTTAGCTTTATATAAGGGAAGCAATGATTTTTCAAAAAGTAAGTTATTATATTTTTTATTATATTTTTATTATATTTTTATTAATTTATTTTAATAAATATACCCGCTAAACTTTTGGAAATTTAATAGTTATAAATACCCGTTATTAAGCATTTTAGCCCGCCGCTATTTAGCTATTCTAGCTATTTTAACAATAGTTAAAAAAGTCTTTTCTATAACAGGTAATATTATAACTAAAAATAAAAATCGACTATTACCCAAAACGGTAAAGCGGCTTGTTTTATTAAAAAGCTGGAAAATTAACGATTTAAAATAACTACGAGAAATACTGGAAAAAAAAGAAGTAGACGAAAATAAAGCAAAAAGTTAAATTATTAAAATGTTACCTTAAACTTTTAAGTAGATTGGTTATATAATTATTTTTATATATTTTTTAATTTAATATTAAAAAAATACTATAAAACGGCTTGTTTTATTAAAAGAACAAAAAATTAAAAATTAAAAACAAATAAATTATTTTTTAAAGAATACTTTTATTAAAAAATAAAGCAAAGAATTAAATTATTAAAATGTTACCTTAAACTTTTAAATAGATTAGTTAAATAATAATAATAATTATTATTATAATATTAGCTTAGTTTTAATTTAATTGTTTTATTTAATTTTATAGGTTTTACACTTTTTAATGATTTTAGTGATTTTTTGCGATTTTCCCCCGGTTTTTCCGATTTTTTTTTTTCGATTTTTCCCGATTTTTTCCAATTTATTTATTTTTTTTTATTTATTAAGTACCTTTTTCCTTAGTTAATAACTAACTAACTAACTAGTTAGTTTTAGTTAGTTTTAGTTTTTATAAAAATTTTTTTAGTTAGTTAGTTAATAACTAATTTTTCTTTAGTTAGTTTTAGTCAAGCCATTAACTAAACTAACTAACTAAATTCCCAACCCTGGCTGTACCTATCCTTGAGCAAAGTATCGAGCAGCAGGGCTGTTCCGATTTTGTGATCTTTTGCTAGGGAGAGGAAGGCCCATGTGGCCTATAGTGTGACTATGATTCGGCCATATTGAATGGGTTCACACGACTCTCGGAGATTACAACACCGAATAAGATGGGAATATTACCAAATTGGGATCCTGGGAAGCAAGGGGGAAGAGAGGGGGGGTGTTAATCCGGCCCGGTGGAGGCCGAAGTTGTGAATACTGGGGTCGCTTCATAATCGTCATTATACGTATATTGACAGTGCTTATTCAGTTGAAACGGGAAAGAAAAAGATGGCAGCATTTTCGATTGTATAATTATAGCACTGCATTGCGATTAGCGCTGAGTACAAGTCTTTGTGATTTGCTTGGAAACGTCGCTGACAAGTTGAACGAGCAGCATGAGTCTGACTTTTCACCATTTAGAAATCATCGTGAAAAGTTCTGAGGCGTGTTTAGGGCTACGATGACACAACCGCAGGGACTTGGCAAAGTCGTGCATGCGGGCATCAGTTTGACACCGTTCGCGCCTGCATCAGCCATCGCTAAGGCTGGCCTTTTCTCATCAACTCATGGTTGGACGTCGCGGATACGTACGGCTCGTTCGAAGACCTGTTCAAAAGGAACCGAGACAACAACAATCGTCTATACGAGTATCTCAAAGGGAAGATCGTTTGAAAGCTTTGCAAGGCTGCTATTGAGCTTCTCTGCTCGCTGTTTGATACATCGGTATTCTGCGAAGCTGAGGCAGCTATCAGCGCAGGAGAGGAGGGGAGAACAGGTGATGCGGCGAGTTATTGGCAAAGAAAACAGGGCCGAGAAGGCGTTAGACCTACTTGATGAAATATTGGAAAGGGAAATCACTTTCATCACGGCGAATACACACGCTATAACACAGCGCATAGATGAAAGAGCCGAGAGGGGCTTCGACGAGCCTTCTACACAGATGCAGCCAGGGAATAACGTGGTAGTCTACACTGGCATCGACAACTCGAGGATCGAGCTGTCTGATATTGGCTTCTGAAGAAAGCTCTCCTACTTACCTCTTTTGTTTTATATATTGATTTTCCATTGCATTGCCTTCGATCAAAAAATTCCCCATTTACTTAGGTGGTCGATCCTAGTTAAGTAAGCCTGGGACGCCAAAATTGGTGGTAATTGCACCGTTAGAGGCGAGCGTAATTCCGGAATCACCGTATTTTTGGTGGAAAATGTCCAATGCTGATACTACGATAGGGATACGCTGGGGCGATGTAGTAAAGGAGGCCACCGAGGCCTGACATCACCCTTGAACCGGACTGACCTACTGAATGTAGAAAGATGATGGCCTTGACGATTTCATCTGCATAGACCCTTCTGGAAACATGTATGGCTCTTCTTTTTTGCTCGGTGGCTATAGGCGCCGAGGATATGCGAGGAACTGACTCAGCTTGTAGGTTTGTGTCTATCAACGAGGGTACTAACCCACCGTCTTGGCGCTATGTTGGTAAAGTTAGTAGCAACCAGACCTGGCAGACCCAAGAGGAGTGGGAGAGCCCCTGCTGACGCTAGTCTCGTCTAGTTCAAGGATGCGGTTTCGGGATATCCGCAAGGCCGTGTTCGTCTGGGTGGTAAGTCGTACAAACTCGCATGTTCTGCAACTGTCTATTGGATCCATTGGAGCATGCTAACCTATCATAGATATTGATAGCGACGGTAGACTCGACTACTGTGTCATAGATGACAACGGTAGTCTACATTGCTGGCGTAATGGTGGCATACTCTTTGATGCTGCAGAGTACTGGCAGGATATGGGGATAGTCTTCCGGACATCAGATACTCTCCCAGACATATCTATGATGCAATTTGGTAGGTATATCTCTCATCTAGTCGTACGGCACTGCCACAGCATCTGCTGACCCTGCCTGTAAAGTGGATAGCAATGGAGACTTCCGGTCTGACATCCGTTGGGTTGATGAAACTGGTAAAGTCAAAACCTGGATCAACCAACGCGGTAACGACAAAAGCTTGGTTCCCTACTAGAGAAATGCTAGTATAACGCATGAAGGTATGCACGAAGATGTAGGAGGATAGTAGAATATCATATTTGGCCGTATCTACTCCCATCGTCCCAGTGTAAATTCCCTCGCTCAGCCTTGTCCACGGCAACTTACAGATGTGACACTAATACTAATGCTCGACAGTATCTCTATCCACGCATACCTCAATAAGCACGAGTCAATTTTTTATGCGAACACAAAGACACGGGAGAATCTTGGGAGTGGTGGCACTCCTCAGAAAGGTACTTAAGCTTTTCTAGATAATTCCCCCCACCAAACACACACACACACAACAACAAATAGTCATCCCTTGACTAAGGTTACGCATACGGCGGACTGGCTAACCTATCGCACTGTTAGGTGATGGCGCACATTGGGGCGATATGACAGGCACCGGCAATGATGACTATGTCTGGATTGGAGCAGACGGCAAGGTCGTCATTTTCCCAAATATCAACAACCCCCCGAATACTACTGGCTACCCCAATTGGGGAGTTGCACAGACTTTGGAGACTGGAACAACGACGGCAAGGCCGACACCATTGGTATCGACAAACGCACGGGTAGTTTAACAGTATGGCTTACCACTTATTTGAACGGAGCCTTCTCTTTCAGAAAGATGGCCAGTGGAAATCCGTATTGCACTCAAGGTTGGGGAGTCGGCTTGCTCGACCTTGGCCACCACTTCGCCGATGTAACTGGCAGTGGATGTGTTGGTTGCCTCTGCATGAAGCCCGACGGAACGACCACTGCCTGGCTGAACGATTGCAAGGCGGATCTCTTTAGCTTAAGAAATGTCGGACAGGTCAAATTCAGCGAGAAGCTCGATCGAGCCAACCATCGCTTTGTTGACGTTGACGGTGAGCCTTGCACTGTCCTTGCACCCTCCCCCGTGTCGGATCTCTCACTCTGATGAGCCATCAGCTCTTGGATGACCCTTTTAGCAACAACTGACGACTGTGGCTGACTTTTTAACCAACGTCAGGTGATGGACTCGCCAACTTTTTATGGGCTGACAAGTTTACCGGAGACGCCTCCGTGTGGATCAACCGAGGAGAGCAACCCGAAAATCAACGAGGGAATCTAGGTGGAAGCAAATTTAAATGGGATAAGGAAGGGCCGCTCTATGCGGGAAGCACTCGCGGCTCCAACTTACACTACCCCAATTTGGGTGGTCAAGAACGAGCGGACCAAGTTAAAGTCGACCGCAACACGGCTAAAGTTCGTTTTGTCAAATCCCCCTCTCATCTTCGTGCCGTGATGATCCATTCTTATCTAACCTGCATTCTCTAGGGCTACATTTCATTCAACGCCTGCCCGGCCGGGGGCGACGACGGTGGTGTCGTACCACAAGACCCCTCTCTCCCGGGGTATGAACCCCAGCCTCAATGTTCTGTAAACATATGTAGGATTGACGGTACGGGCTATGATGGCTATGCCGGCGCAACCCGTGTGCTCCGGACCCCTTCGCCGACAACGGTGATGATGATGGCTTTTGCGATGCTAATGGTCGCGAATCGACTGCATTCACACAAAATGGGCTACTCAACTTCACTTCGACAGCGCCATGCTTGGAGAACACGACGACACGTACTGGAAAAACGCGACGTCACTTAACCTGGCATTCACCGATTCGATAGATGCGATCCTGGCAGGACCTAGCAAGGGGCCCAGATCTTTTAATACCACTTAGCTATATCTCGGCATTCGATACTCGATAACGATTTACGCCAGACGTTATCCTGGAGCGACACATCTCCACTACCATACACGAGGGAACCCGGCACCAAATTTAGCTGTTAGGTGCGTATGATGCTCGGAGATAAGGACCCAACCGGCCACCCTTTGTACTGACTTTAGAAACACTCAGGATGCAAAGGGGTGCTGGATGTCGTCCGACCAATATCGAGGTGATTGACAGCCAAAGACTCACTCGTCTTGACCAATTGCGGTATTACGATACGGAGCACAACCCAGACGTAAGTTGCTACCTATATCCTACTTACCTAGTTACCTAGCTGTCTTGACGGAGAAACAATCCCAGCTAATCAGAAAGACATCTCGCAGCTGCAAATGATGCAAAAATTTTCATAGCTACATCGATTCTTCCTGGCGGAGAAGATTCATGGCACAGTGCCGTACTCCCTCAAGACATGCGTTAGTATTTTGCGTTTTCTTAGGTTGTGCTTCTCTAGCGCCCCCGACATCCCCCTCGCCCTTCTTTCCCTGTCTTGAGCGATGCCTTTTGTAGTGAAACGGGCTCATGATCTCGATAGAAAATTATTGGAATCAACCGGTGCTTCCACCCGGACTACCCATGACGGGAACGAGTCGGTGCATCAAGACGCCGTGGAGTACATGTTTGACCAGATCGGCTCGTACGGCAATCGCGCCGGCATGGTCCTCTGTCAGAGGGATTTCAATCATATTAAAAGTGGAGTTTTTAATCTGAATACCCAGAACGGAGTGAACCACGGAGTCGCGCCCGTTGAGATCAGATGTTTAGCCAGCTACTAGAGCGATCTCTCAACAGCACGCTCGCCCAGGACCAGATGATCGAGTCCCTGCGCCAAGTCATCGGTGTGTTCTGTTATATCAACGACGTCGAGATCCGGCCCATCCTCGGCGGGAACATCGGCAACGTGCGGGCCGCTGCGGACCAGATCTCGGCCAGCGTCCCACAGCTCGCCAACGTTGGCCCCATATTTCGCCAGTTTACCCAGCGTGGTACCAGGAGGCGGCCTGGACTGCGCGAGCGTGGGTATCGGACCGCATTACTGACATGACAGCGAGATACACGTGGGCTATCTAGAGCGGAATGGCGCCCGCGAATGCGGTAGTAGTTCAGATGCTGGTGAATGAGCTCTTCGACGGTCTTAGCTATATTATACCATATTAACTTGGCTGCCTTCATTAAGCGGGTGGCATGACCCTAATAATCTAAAGAGTAACTATTTGGGGATCGATCATCCTACATAGGTCCCATTAAAATATCCATATTTACCCTCACCTTGAATCTTCGACGTGTACTCTTCTACATGTAATCTAGACCAGTTGAATAGATAGCTGGCTCTTGTAGCCGCCCCCTAAGTCCATACGCTGGTAATGCAACGTTTCGTAGAGACTTGCGAGGGAGCCTGCCTCGGCGTACTCCCAGCCTACAAACTCGTCCGTACAGCCTTCAATTTCAGGATACTATCGATAAGGGTTCTTGGACCCGGCAGGTGAGTAATTACCGTCGATAATGACAGCAACGAGATATGGCAGCAAAGGGGCGCCGCTGTCCTTGGCGTCGAGGTATGCCTTGATTGTGTCAGCAAAGTCTGCTCTGACAGTGTCGGCGTCGAGCATACATACCTTCATAGTGTCGAGGCACCTCTGATCCACGTAGAGACAGTAAGTAAACCGCGGCAGCCGGGTGCTCGCATCATTCCGCGTCGGAAGACCTCCCTTGCAAGCCGGGCCGCTTCGGGCGGCTCCCACGGAACGCTGTGTTAGTCTCGAAACTGTACGAAGCGCTCGCGTACCTGCTTCTTAGAGGCGCCGTCCAAAGTTTCCTTGTCCTCGATCACGGTCCATTGCGGGTATTGTTCCATCAACAACTCGCGACCGAAGCAGACCAGATCGTCGTGCACCTGCTCCTTGAAAAGCTGCATGTAGCAGTCCCACGCCGCGTCGTCGCCGTATGTGCAGCGGTAGATGAGGAAACCCCAGGTCTCGAAACCCGTGTCCCGCATGCGCCTCGCGGTGGTGCCCATGTGGTTGTTCCAGTCGAACCCGTCGGTGAGTTTAGATAGCTTCATGGCGTATATTGTGGAATTGGTGGGGATGTGGTTTTCTGGTACTGGAACGGGATGAGATGGTCGTTCGTTCAACCGCGAAAGTGGGATTGAGTAAGTGCAGATGGGTTGGGGACTAAGTTGGGGGATATGAGCCGATGAGATTGTGTTCCGATAAGACAGGCCAGTCTCGCGAAAGACCGAGGAGCATTTCTCATTAAGTACAAATCAATACGACTGTACCAAACTGTGGTTTCCGCTTGAATTCCCCAGTGTGCGAATATGCAGGTCTTAAGTTGTTGGTGTCGGAATATTAGACTGAACGTCTCAGTTGTTAGCTGTTGGTAGCGCCCCCACATTTAGGAGATATTACACTAGGTAGGTAAGTACCTAATATAGGGATCTTCTGCAAATCTGGTGCTGGTATAAAGGCCCTTTCGAACCGCATTATCCCCACATAAACTCATTGCTGACGACGAATTCTTTGGCGCTCGCCTCAGTGGCGGAGATGAAGACTTCTCCTAGCAAAAGTGACTCAAAAGGTCAGGGTCGACATGACGGTGGTGACGGTTCATTTCATAAACGTATGCCAACTTTGCGGGCAGTCCGGGTCGTTCTTAGCCTGTGCGAAGGGGGGCTTACAAGACGGCCACCGTAATCGTGCTATCAGTGGAAAATAGTAACCACGAAACGATATCCACTTGCCGATTGCAATGAAATAAATATATGCATATATCAAATAAATATAAACAATTATAAAGAAAAAATTCCGATTAATTTTAACTAATTTAAATACGTTATAATTAATTTAACTTTAATAGTAATATTGTAACATTGCAATAAATTTTATTATTTTTTATTATATTTTTATTTTTTATTTTTTTAAAAGTAATTTAATTAACGTTAAAATACGTAACTTATATATATATATTAATAAAATTATATATTATATATAGCTTAAATAAAAGACTTTGTAGTTACGATTTATAATTGCTTATTATTACGCTAAGTAGTATATTATAAAATATTACAATTATAGTTATTTTAATTTATAAAGGGCATTTAACGCAAATATAAAGGACTTAGTTAAATTAGTGATTACGTAGCATTAATAAATAGCATAAAGTACTAGTATGCTTTTAATACAAACCTTTTATAAAACTAGTCACCTAGTGGCTAAGGTTTATTTTTAAGGTTTATATAGGTTTATTAGTTAAAAAAAAAGGTTATATAGCTATTTTAGCTACTTTAGTATATTTAAGCTAATTTTTTAGCTATGTTAAATTTAGCTTAAAAGGGGTTTTTTTTTTTTTAAATAACTACGTGCTTTAATAAGTTTTTTAAGTCTTTTTACTAAAATTTACATTATTTCTTTTTATTAAAATAATTGTCTTAGTTATTTTAACTATTTTAAAATTTTATTATAAGCTTGTTAATTTAATAAGTTTTAAAGTTTTTAATGGTTTTTTTAACATTGTTTTACTAATATTATAAAACCTGTTAACGAAATAGCGGTTATCGTTATACGTTAAAAATAAATTAATCTTGTTATATTGTGTTACAAAGCGTACACTTAGTGACTAACACTATGTATACTCTCGTAGTATCGGGGTTATAAATACTTAAAGTATAACCAAAGATACTCTTATATTTATATTTAAAGTATACGTTAATAATAATATTGCAGGCAATAAAACAATAGTATTTTAAATTAACTATTTCGTAAAAAATAATTTTCTATAGTTATTTCTAAAAACTAACTATAAATATAAGTTAAATAATAATAAATAAATAATTAGCTATATAAAAAACTTCCTTTTTTTATATTTATTTTTTTATTTTTTAAATTACTTTTTCCGCGGTAATTTTTACTACTACGATATCGCTTTTATTTTATATATAATAAAAATTACTATATTAACTTTGCGGATTACGATCTATTTCGTAATCTAAAAATTACGTGCTTTTTTTAATCCGTACTTTTTTTCCGTTTTAGGTCTGCCAATAGGCCTTTACTTGTTAGTTTGTAATAATATCTTTTTCTTTTTATTTTTATTATCTTTAACAAATTAATTAGTAAGTCTTTTTTTTAATTTTTAAGTTTTTTAATATACTTAACCGTGTATAAAAACCGCGTATTCGCCGTAACCTTATCGAACGGTTTTTTTTTAAATTTAATAAACGAGCCGCTTTATATTCTTATGCTATTTTTTACAGTATATTAGCTAATATATTTTATACTTTTTGTTACAAAAACGATTTTTTTTTGTTTTATTTTTAAAAATTCCAGTTACTATAAAACGTATATTTGTCGTAGCCGTTTTTGTAACGGTGTTTTAGTAGCGTTTTCGTTTGCTAAAGTATTAAAATAACAGTATAAATTAAATTTCGAAGAAAACGAGGCTAGCGAAAACTTGCTTGCTTTTTATAAACAAATAACTAAAATCTAACTTAAGCTAGCTATTATAACTGATCGCTTAACGCGGATATAATATATTTGTACTAAAATAAAAAAAACGTAGCTTTAAATTATTTTAACAAAGCATAATTAAATTAAATAAAAAAAACGGTGTTTTTTTTGCATTAAATAGTTGAGAAAACCTTTTTTTTTTAAAACCTTTAGTTTTTAAAGGTTTTTTTTAACATTAACTAGTCGGAGTTTAGTTTAAAGGCAACTGTCACGGCCCGGAAGTCAGCAGTTGGTTCTCAGACCAAATTTACTGTATATTCCTTACGAAATAACTAAAATAAAGAAAAAAAGGAAATATCTATCTAATAGCTGCAGTACAGAAATATATAAATAAGGATTAGTAAGGTACTTAGATACTTTAAGTATTCTATTTATTAAATAATTGTCCTACTATTTACTAGGACAATTAATAATAGCCTGACGACTGGTTAATTTGTTTAATAGTTATAAATAAAACACTAGCCGTCATAATCCCCCCTTTTTAAAAAGTCGCGTCCCGAGACTTGGAAAAAATTAAATCAAAAAAGACCAAAGCGTAACCTCAACTAAAATCGAACTTAAAAACTTTTAGGATTTAAATTTTACAAAACGTAAAAATTTAACGAAAATCGAACCTAAAAACTTTTACGTAAACTAATTCTTAAGCAGTAAAAAAATACTTTCGGTATACGCTAATAAGCTTAGTTTAAAAAGCTTTTATATCCCTTACATTTTACCCGTTACGCTAATATGTATAAACTTACTAATTTTATTAAATATTTTCGTATTTTTATTTTTTTTTAACACCCGGCTTTTAATACTTCGGCTTTTTAACGCCGTTTTTTTATTCGTACGGTTTTTTTTAATACCGCTTTTTTATTATTTTCGTAAAGTAGATTTGTCCTATTTTCTTTTACTGCTTTTAACTATTTTGCTAACCGTATCGGTAGTTTTGTTTAGTCCGGGTTTTTTATATAATATTTTTAAACTTTTAACGTAAAGTTTTTTAAATAGTTTATAAAATACTATTATTTATTAAAATTTTATTTTTTTTATTGAACTTAATAATATAATTTATAATAGCGTATTTATAATAATTTAATATATTTTACTTTAAAAATTTTTTTTTTAAAAAAAATAGTTAACGATTTTTTTTTTAAAACGTTTTAACTTTTAATTTAGTAACGGATTGTTTAAATATTTTTTAAATTTATCGGCGTAAAACTATTAATTATTACGTTAATTATTTAATAACCGTAATTTAAACGTATTAAAATTGTTAAATCGTACGTCGATAATTTTATAATATTATTAAATTATAAAATAATTAAGCTTATTATTAAATCAGTCCGTTTATGTTTTAATTTTTTTAATAATATATACGCGGTTACCGACTATAAAATTTAAAAATCGCCGGCTTTTATTTGTTTATTCGGTTATTTTTTTTTAAGCTTTTTAAATTTATTATTTTGTTATAATAATATATTTTTAAATACGCTAAATAAATGTTTACGCTTTCGTTTTTATTAGCCGCTTTTTTACTAAACGCTATTTTAAAACTTTCGTTTATGCTTTTTAGTTAAAAAATATATTTATCGGGCTCTTTATTAGCATTTTCCGAAATAATAGCTTATTTAATAAATTATAAAATAATAAATTATAAACTGCGTTAAGTGTTAAAATAATTAACAATTAATTATTTTAAAAATAGTTTATAAATAGTCGTAAACGTTATTTAATATATTTATTTATAATTTTTATTTAATTTACGGTTTAATAATATTTAATTAATAAAAAATTAAGTTTTATTTTATAAATTTTTATTAATTTATTTATAAAATCTAAAATAAATTAAAATTTTTTATTATTTGTAAACGTTTTTAGCTAATTAAAAATTTTTAATAAATTTTTATAATATATTTATATTATATTACGCGCTATAGCCGTATTTTTATATAAAATTGTTTACGCTACTTTTTCGAAACGGTCAATTATTATAAAAATAATATCGTTTTTTTATTATTATTTAATTAATGCTTAAAGTTTATTATTAAATATTGCTAAATATATTTAAATATTAAAAAAAGTATTAATAATTTTAAAGTTTTGTTTCGAAATATTTTTGCCGCCCGGTAATAGTAATTAGCGATATAGCGGTCGATATTTTTCGTTATTTTTAATTATTAATAATGATAAGTTATTAAAGTTTTTGTTTTGCTTTATTTTAAATAAACAGTCGCTAAACGGTTATATATTTTTTCGATAATCTTAGTTTTTAAATTGTAAATGTTTAGTACCGCCAGGCGTTTGCAGTACGTAAATAAGTTTTTAAATATAGCAAAGTCGGGGTTTTTTTTTAAACGCGCGGTAGTACGGTGCTTTTTTAAATTTGCGTTTTTTTAGTTAGCTTTTAATAACGCGTTTATTAGTACTATATTAAATATAAATAGCGGCTATATATTACCTAGTACGTATAATATTGTTTAATTAAAATTTTTTAGCTTTTTAATTAATACAAACAAAGTTTATATATCGTTTAATACGTATAATATAATATTATTTTTGGATATAGCGCTTATTAAATAAAATATTATAATAATACGTTTTTCGTCGCGCTTTTATTTTTATATTTTAAAGTTTTCTGCAGGTTTAAACAAAATATTAGCAAAAGTATTTATCGAGCTTAAACAATAAATAATTATAAAATTATAGTAAAATATTAATTTAACTTATTTAGTCTATTTTAAATTTAACACTTTTTTTATATTAAAATATTCGAATATTTTATAATTAATAATTATCGTAAATAATTACGTATATTGCAAATTTATTAATTTAAGCTTTTAATAAAATAATTTTTTTATAACGGCTAGCATTTTTTTATTATAAATTTTATAATATAACTTAGTATTATATAAAGTTTTTAAATAAAATATAATAAACTTTTATTTATTTTTAAAATTATTACGTTATATTAATATATTTAAAATTACTTTATTAAACGCGTTAGTTTTTATTTTAGTTTTAAAATTATACGAAAAATGTTTTAATATAAAAGTTTCCGTTAAAACCGTGCAAAATTTATCGAACATGTTTTAATAAACTTTAATGTAGTTTAATATAGCTTTAGTATAAATTAATTTATTTAGCGGCTTTGCTATTTTTTTATAATTTTTAATAAACTTACGGTAAAAATTATAAAAATTTAAAAACGATTTTACTTTTCGTACTACGGCTTTTTTTTTTAACGGGTCTTTTTTTTAATATTTAACTATTTTAATTTTTAATAAATCGGTTTCAACATTTTTAAAATTAATAATAAATCTTGAAAATTTCGTTTTTTTTATATAAAATTTATATTTATTAAAATCGGCCTATAATTCGGCTTTTTTAATTAAACTAAAACTTTATTTATATAATATTTATATTTTAGCTTATTATTTAAATAAATTAAAATATTATTAATATATATAATATAAAAAATATTTAAATATTTTTTTAAAACGTCGTTAATATATCGTTAAAACGTTATTAATTTATTTATTAATTTAAAAAATAATATTTTAAATTAATAAGCTTTATATTGCGTATAAAAAGCTATTAAATTTTCGGTTTTTTTAGCTATACGTATTTTATAAAAAACTTAATAAATATCGATTTTAATATATATTTTAGCTTAAACTAATTTTGCTATTATTTTATTAATTAATAGTAATAAATATTAATTTTTTTTTTAAAAAAGCGTTTAATTTCCGATAATCGACGCAAAAACGTAAAAAACCGTTAACTTTATAAGTAAAAAATATCGGCGCGGTTTATATTATATTAATTAGTTTAATAAAACTTTTCGCTAAATTTTCGGTAATATATTTACGGTATACTTTCGTTTTTTTAAACGTTATTTTATATAAAATACTATATTTTAATATTTTTAACGATTTATTTAATTCGATATAATAGTTTATATTTAATCGATAAAATGCTAGTTTGTTAAATATTATTTTATTAAAAACGTTAAAATATTTATAATATTGTTTAAAAACTATTATTAAAACTAATTTCCGTAGTTTTTTTTCGTTTTTTAATAATAGTTTGTTTTTTTTGCGTTTTTTATGTTTAATTATTCGGTTAATTTTATATATTTTAGTATTGTTTTATTAAATAATATATAAAACAACATTTGTTTTAATTAAAACGATTTTTAATAAACGATATTTATATTACGAAATAAAGTTTCGTTAAAATTTATAAAAACCGTATTAATCGGTTTATATAACGTTTTTTTTAAATTAATTTTTCGCTTTAATATACTTCGGGGTAAATATAAATTGTTTATAATTATTTTAATTAAAAATACGTATTATACGCTGTTATTTTTTTTAAAATACTTTTTTTTAAATAATAAAAAAAAAACTTATAGCGATCGTAATATAATAAATATTCTTTTGGGCCTAAAAAATAGCATTTTTTCGGGTATTTTATTTTCGACTAAAAAATAAAAAAACTTTTGCAATTTTTTTAGTTCGGCTATACGTTTTTAAATACGTTTTTAAATTTAATTAAATAATATTAAAAACTTTAGTTTTACAAATCGCGCTTTTTTTGTAATATTAAGTTTTTGTTTAATTAATTTTTTTTAAAATACTTTTATTTAATTTTGAGCCTTATTTTTACGGCGCTTTTTATTTATAGCTATTAAATAATCTTAGCGTCGTATATTTTTATTATATTTTAAATTTTTTAAAAGTTTTTTAACTTTATTTATAGCAAGTTTTTAAATAAAAGTATTAAAAGTTTAGTCGCTCGAAAAAAAAATCGCTTTCGTCGACTATTTATTAAAATGTTATAAAATTTAAAAAACTTTTTGCTAATATTAATATTAATATATCGAATATCGTTCGTTTTTATATTCGTAAATACGTTTATAAAACAATATTAACGGTTTACGTAGTTTTATTATTATATCCGGCTATAACTGCAAGTTTAAAACTTTACATTTATTTTATTCGAAAATATTTTATTATTTATATACCAAATTTTATATTAATAAATAAATAAACATTTATTTTTATATTAATTAAAGCTTTTGTAGTTAAAATAAATTTATTATAAACTACGATATAATTTATTAACAAAAATTTTTTTTTAAAAATCCGGAAAAAGAATTAAACAAAATTTAACTATACTATTTTATTTTAAATACTAATATATATAATTTAAAATAAAAGTTTAATAATTTTAAATATCGTTTTTTGCCGATTTTGTTTAATTTAAACGATTGTTTATTACTAAAAATTAGTCGATATTCAAAACGCAAATTATAATATTGCTAAAGCAAATTTGAAATAAATTAGTAAATTTAGCGTTATATAAGTATATAAAGTTTTAATATTTTCGGTTATAATAAATAAAATATTGTTTTAGTAAAATAAATCGTTTAATTTAATTAAAAGTCAATTTTACATAACGCATCTCCCACTTAGATAGGACACCTAATTGAATGGGACATTTTCCAGATCTTTGTACGTACATTCGGAAATAATTTAACAACAACATATCCGATCAATTTAAATTAGTTAAATTCCTGTTTACTAGACCTGTTTATATTGTTCCGATAAGTTTGCGCGTTATAGCTACTTTTGTTATAAGTTTTATAGCACCCGACGCAAGTCTTTTTTCTTTTCGTACGACGAACGAACCGACGAATAGCCTAACGAATAAACCGATAAACGAACCGATAAACTTATATAAAACGAATAATTATTTATTATATAAAAAGTAAAAAATTTATAGGCTTTACAAGCTTTATAAACGTTAAAAAGCGTAGTTATGTAAATTTGTTAGCTTGTTTATCGGTTTATTTATTATATAAAAACTTACGTCGAAATTTGCGTTAAAATTTGCGTCAGGTATTATAAAATTTATAATAAACGTAGCTATAATACGTAAATTTATCGGAATAGTATAAATAAGTTTAGCGAATAGGAATTTAATTAATTCGAATTAATTATTTATATTTTCGGTTCGTTCGTCGGGTTATTTGTCGGTTTGTTCGTCGTACGAAAAGAAAAAAAACTCGCGTCGGGTGTTATAAAACTTATAGCAAAAGTAGCTATAATACGTAAACTTGTCGGAATAGTATAAATAGGTTTAGCGAATAGGAATTTAATTAATTCGAATTAATTGTTTATATTTTCGGTTCGTTCGTCGGGTTATTTGTCGGTTCGTTCGTCGTACGAAAAAAAAAAGATTCGCGTCGGGTGTTATAAAATGTATAGCAAACGTAATTATAATGCGTAAACTTGTTGGAATAGTATAAACAGGTTTAGTAAATAAAAATTTAACTAATTTAAATTAATCGGATTTATTATTGTTAAATTATTTGCGAATGTACGTATAAAGGTCTAGAAAGTAGCCTATTTAATTAAATATCCTATTTAAGTGGGAGATGCGTTATAGCTTTTTTTTATTTACTAAAATTTTTACTACTAAAATTTTATAATGTTTAAAAAATATAGCATTTTTAGCACTAAAATTATTTAGTTTAGCACTGCTGCCATTATTATTACTGTTAAACAGTTTAATAAGTAGTTTATTATTTTTCGCTTTTTCTTTTTTGCACTATACTTATTTTGCGACGTAATTTTTGCGCTGTTAATAATTATAACGGCCGATATAATCGTAAAAGTTTAAAAACTTTACTAATTTGTCGTAATATTTATTAATATAAATTTTATTAAAATAAATAAATAAACGGTTTTATATTTTTCGTTTATAGTTTTTAATTAAAATATGTATTTTGTTAGTTAGTTTTATAAATTTTATATAAAACGTAATAAAAGCGTTAATCGGTTTTATTTTTAAATTTTTAAATATTTTACGCGCTTTTTTATATTTATTAAAATTATAATATTATTTATTTAAATAGATAATTATTTTTTAAGCTGTTTTAAAAAAAAGTTCGCCGTTTTTATTATTTAAAAATGGTATTAAATTTTTAAACGCTTTATTACCGACTTTTTTAATAATATAATTAATTTTTTGTTTTTCCGTAACGTAATAATCGGCGTTATTTTTAAATTTTTTTTTTAAACAATATAAGCTAATAGTTAAAATTTGCATTTATTTTATTTTTAATAAACTTTTCGTTAATAAAAATAAACGGGTTTAAAGCTTTAATTAAACGACAAAAACTATTTTTAATATAACTTAAGTTTAAAATAATTTTGCGTATAGCTTTTAGTTCATCGTTTTTTAATATATTAACGATTTTATTTTTTAACGCTGCGACTTTTTTTTCGCGTTTTTTTAATTAATTAGCTTAAACGTTATTAATATTTATTTTATTTCTTTTAAATTTGCGATTTCTTTATTATATTATTTAATTTAAGCTTTTTAAACTTCGTTAATATTATTTTTTGCTTTTTTTCATACGTTTTCTTTAATTAATAAGCTTTTATTCATTAATTTTTAAACTTTTACGGTTAATTTTTAGACTTTATTTTTTAAATTGCTATTTTTATCGGTTAATTTTCGGATTTTAACGTTAAAAAGTTTAATATAATTATATATTATATTGCAATTTTTTTAAATAATTTATACGTTTTAGTATATATTCCGGATTATATTTTTATAAATATATAATAAAAAACATTTTAGTTTAAATTTTTAATATATAGTTTTTAAATATTTCGTAATTTGTTCGGTAAATTAAATTTCGTTAATCGTTTTGTTTTATAATTTTTATACTTTTTTACCGTTTAAAATAAATAGTATAAATAAGTAATATAATTTAGCAGATTTTTTTTTATATTAAATCGCGATTGTTTTTAAACGGGCTACTATTTTAAATTTACAAATATTATAAAAGTTTACGTTATATCGGATATTTTCGTATTTTTAGTTTATATAAACGTATTGTTAAAAATACTTAATAATACTTTAGTTTACGTTTTGTATATTAATAACGTTATTCGTATAATTTACGGTTTTGGTTCGTTTTACGTATAATTAAGCTAAATTAATAAACTTGCAGCGTATAATGCTGTTATAATTTAGTTTAGCGTTGTTTATTTTAGTTAAATTTTTTTAATTAAAAGCGGATTTAACGCTTGGCGTTAGCTACGTTATTTTTTTTAATAGTGTTGCGCGCTATTGTTCGGTTTAATTAAGTTTAATTCGGTTTAGTTTTTTCGGGTAAGAATTAATGTTTTTTTAAACAGATAGAATTGATTTTAGTTATTGTTACGGCCTAAAAATTAACAGTTAGTTTTTAGACCAAATTTACTATATATTTTTTACGAAATAACTAAAATAAGAAAGAAAGGAAAGTATTTATTTAACAGCTGTAGTACAGAAATATATAGGTAGGGATTAGTAGGGTACCTAGATACCTTAGGTATTCCATTCACCAGGTAATTGTCCCACCATTCACAGGACAATTAACAATAGCCTAACGACTGGTCAATCTGTTTGACAGCTGCAAATAAGACACCAGCCGTTACAGCAACTACTTTTTTTTATAATCGACCCTGGTTTTTCGGCTTTAGCCGATTAAAGTATTGCCGGTAAAAATTTTTAATAAAGTTTTTTATATTTATAAAAAGTTTTTTTAATTTTTATATAATTTTAACGTATATATAGCTTTTTTATTTAATAAAATATTCGAAGTTTTTTTAACTTTATCACAAATTTAAGATTTTTTCTATTTCGTAAACCTTTTTATTTTCGTTCACTTTTAATTAAGTTTTAAACGTAGCGTTTAAATACGCTTTAATTAATAATAGTATATAAAAAATCGGTTAAATAATTATAGTATTTAATAATTTTAGTTTATATATTATTAATAAAAATATTCTTTTTATTTTAAATAGTTTAATATTTTTAAAATCGAGTTTTTCGTTATTTTGTTTTATTTAAATATTGCGTTTTTAAAAAAAAAATTATTTCTTTTATTCAAAATTAGCTCCGATAATCTACTTTTATTGTAATACTTTTTTATTTTATATTAAACGAATATAAATTTTTTTTGTAACCATTTTTATAGTTTTAGCAACTTTTTTGCTTAAATTTTTATTATTAATATAATAATACCGTTGTTACGAACCAACAGGTGGTCCAGGATTGGGCCGAAAGACAAGACTGAAGGTCTTGGGGAAGACGCCCGGACCAGCCGGTGGTTACGTGACATTGGAGCGATGGGATCGCAGTGACGCTCCAGGCGCTCCAGAGCGATAGGATCGCAATAACGCTTTAGGCGCTCCAAAGCGATAAGACCGCAATAACGCTCCAGGCGCTCTAGCTAGTATAAAAATAAAAGAATAAAAATATAAAAAAAAAAGTTTTTTTATATAAATAACCGTTTATTTATTACTATTTAACTTATGTTTATAATTAGTTTTTAAAAATAATTATAAAAAAACATTTTTTACGAAGTAGTTAATTTAAAATATTATTATTTTTATTACTCGTAATATTATTTTTTAACGTATATTTTAAATATAAACTTAAAAATATTTTTAGTTATATTTTAAATATTTATAACCCCGATATTACGAAAGCATATTTAATATTAAACATTAATATACGTTTTGTAATATTTTAAATAATTTTATTTTACGTTAAACGGTTAATTAAAATAATATTTAAACTATAACGCTAACTATATTATTTAATTTTTAAAACGTTATTATTATATTTTATGCAAAAATTATAGCAATATATAATTAAATCCGAAAGTTAAAACAAAAATCGGACGAATAAACTAATATTTTTAACAAAACTATAAACTAAACTAATAAATTCGAAAAAAAAGCCGATAAACTCGAAACGCAAAATTAAAAACTACAAAATAATATTTTAAATATAAAAAAACAAAACTAACTTTTTAAAAAAAAAGTCGATAAAATAAACGATTGACTTGTAATAATAAAAATAAAAAAAAAACTTGCAAAAAACTTTAAACTTTTAAGCTTAATACGATTTAACGATATTTTAAAAAAGTTAAAAAAATTTTTAACATAAATTAAAGCGTATTTATATTTTTATAAAAACTTGTTTTAAAAAAATAACGAAATTAAAAAAATTTATATAATAGCTAAACTGTTTAAAAAACGAACATTATTATAGTTTAAACTATATTTATTTAAAATAACGATTTTGTTATTAAAAAACTATCCGGAAAATATATAAAAAATTTTTTAAAATTATAAATCGTTTAAAAATAAACTTAAATATTTATTTATTAATTTTAAAAAAAAACGATAAACTTAAAACGATTTATAAAAGTTAAAATAAATAAAATCGGCATTAATATATACGATAAAATTTTAAAAAATTACAACTATTTTTAATTTAAACAATTAAGCTAAAATAATAATATTTTATAAAAAATTAAAAAATATAATTAAAAATAAAATTAGCAAACTATTATAGCTTAATAATTTTAATAAATATGTTAATAATATAATTAAAATTAATATAAAATTATATAAAAAACGACGAAAATTTTTTAATAAAAAAAATAATAATAATAATAATAAGCTTAATTAAAAAAAAAACGTTAATAGTTTACGGTATATAAAATATATATAAAATTAATAAAATTTAGCGTAATATAATAAAAACGAAAAAATTAAAAAAAAAAGTTTAAAAATTTTAAATGTTATAATTATAACAAACTAAAATATTACGCTAAAAATTACAAAAAAAAAACTACGTAAAAACTTACAAATATTAAAAACTAAAATAACTAAAGTTAAAAAAAACAGTTAATAAATTAATATAATATAAATTTACTACGACGACGAAATTTTAAACGTAAAACAAAATAGTAAAATATTAATTAAAAATTTAATAGTATAAAAAAAAATATATATATTAATAAACTAATTAATTATACGACTATATTTAAAATAAATAATAAAAAAAATTTACGAATAAACTGTTTATAATAAAAAATAATTTATTAATAGTTTAAAAAAAAAAGTACGATTTAACAAAACAGTACGTTTAAAACGTAGTTTAATAAAAATAATATAAATTTTAAAATAAAAACTTAAAATTATAAAAGTAATTATAAAATAAATTTAGCAAAAATTATAATATTAAATAACTATTACGCTAAATAAGCAAAAAAGCGTTTAAACTTAAAATAAATAGCTAAAACTTAACTAAAGAAACGAAAAATAAAAAAGTTTTAACTTAGCCGAAAAAAATTAAAGTAACGAATTTTACGAATTAAAAAATAATAAAAAGTATTTTTAAAATTATATATACTTTTTAATTAATAAAACGGTATTAATATTAAATATACGATAGATTAAAGTAAACCGATATATATACCGAAATATTAAAAATAAAATAATATATAAAAAAAATTAGTTTAAAAAAAAAAAATATTTAAACAATAACTTAAAATATTTTTACGAAATTTATAATTATTAAATAAAAAACGAATAGCTAAATTAAATAATATATACGGCGATAATTTGAAAAAAAATCGTATTATATACGCAAAAAAACGAACTTCGTTTAAAATAAAAAATAATAACTTTAATTAAAAAAAAAATAAAACAAAAGCTTAATACTAAATTAAAGTAATAGTTTTTACGGTATTACGAAAAATATTAAAATATAATAATTAAAATAAGCATAAATGTTTTAAAAACGAAAAAATTTAACATTTTTGTTTTAATTAGTCGTTTATATAATAATACTATATTTAAAAACGACGACGAACGATTATAGTTACGTTATAAAAAATATTACGAAATATTATAAGCAAGCTGTATAATATATAAATACGAAAAATATATGGTAAAAAAAATCGAAAATTTTTAGTTTTTAGCCCGTATAGCTAAAACAAAAATCCGACATTTTTATAAAAAAAATAAAATTAAAAAATTAATAGTAACATACCGAGCAGTTTACAGATACGCTATATTTAAACAAAATCTATAATATTTTAAAAATTGTAAAAAAAAGTTTATAACTTAAAAACGATGCTAATATACTTAATGCAAAATTTATATATTTTATAAAATTTTTTAATACGAAAATATAAAAAAAAAGATTAAAAAAAAAAATCGATAAAAATTAACTTTTATCCGAAACCGATAAAAAAACGATAAAATAGCAAAATTTACGAAAAAATAAAACTAACGACAAATTTATTAATAAACAAAAAACAACGAAAAGCAGTTGCAAAAAAAAACTAATAACTAGCTTACGAAATTTTTAAGTTTTTATATAAAATAAAAATATAATTTAAAAAAACATAAATATTAATAAACGTAATTTATAATAAAAAAAAACTAAAAGCTTTATTTAATATAAACGTTTATAAAAGTTTTATTTTTTCGAATTTAATTAACGAATTAAACTTAATATAAACTAAAAAAAAAAAACTTTACATATTTACGACTTTCGATAAAAAAATTATAAATTATAATAATAAAAAAGTTATACGAAAAACTGCAAAACTTTCCGTAATTATTTAAAATTATTTAAAACGCTTTAAATTTAATATTACAAAAATATTATACGATATAATATTAAAGTTAACTTAGTTGCGAAAAAATAATTTTAAAATAAACTAAAAAACTGGCCGTTTTTAATAAAATCCGCTCGAAGTAATTAAATTAAAAAAAAACTTAGCTTTTACAAAACTTTAAACACGAACTATATATAAATTTAAATAGCTAAACGAAATACGAAATAAAATATAATAGTAAATTAAAAAATTTACGATCGAAATATTAAAAAAGTATATTAAATTTAAAAGTTTGTTTACGAAAAAATATAGTAAAAAAACAAAATTATTCGAGTATAGTAAATATAATTATACGATTAATTTAAAAAAAAAACGCATTTTAAAACTTTTAAGCCGTATAAGTCGAACAGAAAATAACTCGACAAATTGCGAAAATATTTTAATAAAAACTTAAAAAAAAGGTTTATACGCTATTTTAAATTATTAGCAGCAATATTAATATTATAAGTATTAAAAAAACCGGGAAAAAATAGAAAACGAAAGTAAAAAAATTGCAAAAATTAGCGACATTTTAACTTTATTATTATTAAAAACAAAAAACCCATATCGTAAATAAACGATTTAAAAAACCGTTTAAAAAAATATAATAGTTTATAACATTCGATATTTTAAAAGTTTATTATTATATTAAAATTAAACAAAACGACAAATAAAAAATAGCATTTATTATAAAATATAAACTATACGAATTTTTAATAATAAATTTTAGCTTTATTAACGCATTAACAATATTTTAGTTAATAATTACGAACGTATTACGTAAATTTGTTAATAAATTTATAATAATATATTTAAACGATATTTTAATTTATTTAAAAATATTCGAAAAATATAAAAAATATATGCAATAAATGTTTTAAACGTTATAAAAAATAAAGTTAAAAATATATTTAAAAAAAAATAAGTTTTATAAACAATAAATAGATTTTTTAAAATATATAATATTTTTAAAAAAAGTATAAATTTAACAGTTTAAACTAAAAATAATAAAAAATTAACCTATACCGAAAAATGTTAAAAATGTACGATTATTTATAAAATTTACGAACTATATATATATATTTATTAAAAATTTTAAAAAAATTACAGCGCTTTTTATAAACTTTATTAAAAAAAACAAACCTTTTTAGTAAACAAAAAAAAAACAAAAAACGTTTAACACTTTTAAAAATATAATTTTAAACGATTTAATATTTAAATTACTTAATTTAAACAAAAAATTCGAAATAAAAATCGACGCGAGTAATTATGCTATAAAAAAACAATTAATTTAACGAAACGAAAACGGCAAACTATACTTAATAGCATTTTTTTCGAAAAAGTTTTTAAAACTTAAATTAAATTATTAAATTTATAATAAAAAACTTATAGCAATAATCGAAACATTTAAATAATAAAAACATTATTTAAATAATACTATAATATTAATAAAAGTTTATTTAAACTATAAAAATTTTACGACGTTTATAACTATTAAAATATTAAATAAACGATAAATACGATAGGCAGAATTTTTATTATAGTTTAATTTTCGAATTATTTATATTAAAAGCAAAAAAAACGATAAAATAAACATTTTTAGCCGAAAAAGTAATTATAAATAAAAAGTACTATTAAAAAATTAAATATTATTATATAAAAATATAAATAAAAGCTTATTTATAAACTTTATATAAATAAATTACGAAAAATAAGACTAAAAAATACGAAACGTATTACGAAAATTAAATAAACTAATTAGCTAATACTATAACGATAAATTATACATATTAAAAATATATTAATATCAATTAGTTAAAAAAATATACGAATACTTATTTTTAAAACACTAAAAAATATTTAAAACGTTTAATAAATTACGAAAAAATTACGACTTTTTAAAAGTATTAATAATAGTTAAAAAAATTATCGCAAAATACGATTTATATAAAAAATCTAAAATAACTAAGTATAAATTATATAAAAATTTAATATTAATACTAATTTTAAACCGAGTATAAAAAATAATAATATTTAATTATATAATTAAACTATTAAAATTAAAAAAACTTATAATAAAAATAAAGTTCGATTTTATTATAGTTATAATAAATAAACTTACGAAATACGCTTATTTTATACTATATTAAAAAGTAAGCTTAGTAAAAAATTTAGCTTACGCAATAATAAAATATATTTTTAGTAAATATAATTATTTAAAAATAATTATTACCGATAAAAACAAAATAATAGCATTTAAATTTTAGCAGTTATTTATTAAAATTTTAAAAATTAAATATAAAATGTTTATAATATATTATTTATAAATAAATAATTAAATAAAAAAATTAAACTAAACGCTAAAATAATATTTACGTTATTATATTAATTAAGATTAAAATAATTAAGTAAAATTATTATTAAACGTAAAACTAATATATAATAATTTAATAAACAAAATAATAAAAATATTACTATTTAAAGTAAACTATAAATACGATATAAATATATAATAATATTATATTAACGGTATTACTGCATTAACAGTAAAGATTTAAGTAAAAAAGTTATTAAAACTATAAAAATAGTTATAAAAAAAACTTACATTTGTTTAACAAAAAATAAAAAAATATTACGATAAAAGCAAATTGTCGAAGCTAATTTTAAAAAAAAAAAATAAAATCTATTTTTTAAAACGCAATATTTAAACAAAACGTAATAACAAAAAACTCGATTTTAAAAATATCGGACTTTTTAAAATTAAAAAAGTATTATTATTAATAATATATAAACTAAAGCTATTAAATATTATAATTATTTGACTAATTTTTTATATATTATTATTAACTAAAACGCATTTTAACGCTACGTTTAAAACTTAGTTAAAAATAAACGAAAATAAAAACATTTATAAAATAGAAAAGATTTTAAATTTACGACAAGGTAAAAAAAAATTCGAATATTTTATTAAGTAAAAAAGCTATACGTACGCTAAAACTATATAAAAATTAAAACAACACTTTACGAACGTAAAAAATTTTGTTAAAAACTTCTACCGACAATACCTTAATTAACCGAAACCAAGAAAAAAAAGTCGACTACGAAAGTATTAAAAAAATGCTAGTTAAACTTAAAAATAAAAAAACCGGGTTAGTTTTTTTCAAAAGGAAAAGCGTTTAACTTAACTAGACCTTTTATTACTAAATCTGCAATACGTTTTTTGTAAAACTTTTTTTGTTTACGTATACGGTAAAAATAAGCAAAGGCTTTTAAAAGTACTTCTTCGGCGTATTTTTTTTTTTCTTTAAGCTAAAAAAACTCTTTTAATACTTTATATAATTTAGATAAAAAAACCCTTATGTAGTCGCATAACCGACTAATTTAAATATAATTATTATAACGAAATATACCCGCTATAATAGTATAAATACGTTTTTTAAAAAAATAACGAAAGCAAAAAACGGCTTCGAAGCTTTTAAAATTAATTAAGTAAGCAAAAGCTTAACGCTGTTTAGTTTTTTTATAAAAAAAACGCCTAATTATTCCGTTAAGCATAATTGCAAAAAAAAAAAAAGCGGTAACAATAAACAAAAAAAAAAACAAATAAGAAAAGAACCTACTTAAGAAAATTGTTAAAGACAATAATTATAAAAAAAGGGGAATAATATTACGAACTAATAAATAGTTTAAAATTAGGCCGAAAAACAAGACTAAAAGTTTTAAGAAAGACGCCCGGACTAGCCGGTAATTATATAACATTAGAGCAATAAAATCGCAGTAACGTTTTAAGCGCTTTAAAGCGATAAAATCGTAGTAACGCTTTAAGCGCTTTAAAACAATAAAACCGTAATAACGCTTTAAGCGCTCCAGTTAGTATAAGGATAAAAGAATAAAAATATAAAAAAAAGAGTTTTTTTATATAAATAACCGTTTACTTATTATTATTTAACTTATATTTATAGTTAGTTTTTAAAAATAACTATAAAAGAACATTTTTTACGAAGTAATTAATTTAAAATATTATTGTTTTTATTGCCCGCAATACTATCTTTTAACGTATACTTTAAACATAAACCTAAGGGTATCCCTGGTTATACTTTAAGCATTTATAACCCCGATACCACGAGAGCATACCTAGTGTTAGACACTAGTGTACGCTTCGTAACAACCGTTAATATAATATTGCTATATATTTATATTATATCCGTAATTTATTTTAAATAATAATATTTTTATAGTTTTATTTATTAAACTATTATATATTAGTTTTGCATTTAAGAACAATTTTATTTAATTATTTTAATTTTAATTAATATAATAACGTAAATATTATTTTAATATTTAATTTAATTTTTTTATTTAACTATTTATTTATAAATAATAAACTGTAAACATTTTATATTTAATTTTTAGAATTTTAGTTAATAACTATTAAAATTTAAATGCTATTATTTTGCTTTTATTAGTAATAATTATTTTTAAATATTTATATTTATTAAAAACATAACGCATTTCCCACTTGGATAAGACCCCTAATTAAATAAGCCACTTTTTTAAACTTTCGTACGTATATAACAAAATCCCTCATCTTTCCTTTCGCAACAATAGCTAAGCCTTGTAAAAAAGCCGACATACAGCTTGCCTTACAGGCTCGTAAAAATAACCTTCGTTTATTTTTCCGACGCGTTGCTAAACTATATAACGTATTTTATATAACTTTTGTCCGATAAATAAACGGTTTATATTATTTACCGAAATACGATTATTAAAGTTTAAATTAATTTAATTTAAAGAAATTTTAACTATATAATATATTATTAACCTAATTAATCGATTATTTTTATTTAAATATAGCATAGTTAAAAATATAATTAATCGGCTATTTAAATTATGCGAAAAACGTTTTATAAAAAAAAAAATAAACTTTAAACTTTGTACAAAAATAACTAAACTTTAAAACTTAATTTAATCGCTAAATCGATTATTAACGAATTTTAAACGAAAATTTAAGTAAATATTACGTTTAATTCGTTTTTATATAAAAAATAACTATAAACAATAAAATCTAAAAAAAGAAATTTATAATAAATAAAATTACGATTAATTTTATTATAATTATATTTAATTATATATAAAAATTAAAAATTTTATAATTAATGAATTTACCGTTATTTAAACTATATTATTATATAATTATATTATTTTATTTTATATTATTTTAGCAACGCTAAACGATTTATTATTTTAGTATAAAAATATTAAATTATTTAATAATTAAAAAATTAAAACTATAAAAAATAGTTAAACGATAAATAAATAAATCTTAAATTGAATTCAATATTTTAATAAATATATAAAACGTTATATAAAAAAAATTATCGTTTATTTATTTTTAATAATTATAAAAGTTATTATTTAATTAAATTCGAATTATATTATAAAAATTATAATATTATTATTTTTTATATATTTTTGCATTTTTTTATAAGCTTTAGTTTTTTAATATTAAATATTTTAATATTTTAAAACGGTCGTACGGTAAATATATCGAATATTTAATATATGCGTATAACCCATTTCTTACTTAAATAAGACACTTAATTAAATAGGCCACTTTCCAGACCTTCGTACGTACATTTGCAAATAATTTAACAACAACATATCCGATCAATTCAAACTAGTTAAATTTTTATTCACTAAACCTGTTTATACTGTTCCGACAAGTTTGCGCATTATAGTTACGTTTGCTACAAGTTTTATAGCACCTAACGCGAGTCTTTTTTCTTTTCGTACGACAAACGAACCGACGAATAACCCGATAAACGAACCGAAAATATAAACAATTAATTCGAATTAATTAAATTTTTATTCGCTAAACTTATTTATACTGTTTCGACAAATTTGCGCATTATAATTACGTTTGCTATAAGTTTTATAGCATTTAACGCAAATTTTGACGTAAATTTTAACGCGAGTTTTAACGTAAGTTTTAACGCGAGTTTTTTATTTTTTTATACAATAAACAAACCAACGAACGAGCCGACAAACTTACATAACTACGTTTTTCGAAACCCGTAAATCTTTTATTTTTTATATAAATAATTATTCGTTTTATAATTGCGTTTATTTTATTATCGGTTCGTTCGTCGGCTTGTTCGTCGGGTTATTCGTCGGTTCGTTTGTCGTACAAAAAAAAAAAAAAACTCGCATCAAGTGCTATAAAACTTATAACAAACGTAACTATAATATACGAACTTATCGAAATAATATAAACAGGTCTAGCGAATAAAAATTTAATTAGTTTAAATTAATCGGATATATTGTTGTTAGATTATTTGCAAATATACGTACAAAAGTTTAGAAAGTAGTCCATTTAATTGGGTGTTTTATCCAAGTGGGAGATAGGTTATTATATATATTAAAATTTCTATTTAACTACGTTTTTTTGTACGTTTAACGCGTTAATAATTTTTAATAACGTATGAAAAAATTTCCGAAAAGCAAAATTAATATCGTATAACTTAAAATATATAATTTTTTAATTAAATTATCGTTTAATTATTTCGTAAATCGAACTTTTATTTTTTATTTAATGATATATTATTTCGAATGATTTAACCGAAGTTAATTTGCTATTTTAATATATTAAAAAAAAATCGTATAATATAAAAATAACTTTTTAATATTTATTATAAAAACTATAAACTAAATAACGCGTAGTATAATTAAGCTTATATATTATTTTACAGTATAAAAAAAAAAGTTCGTAATATTTTGCAAAATAAATTATAAGCTTAATTAACGTCGTCGTATAAAATAAATTTAATTATTAAATAAAAGATTTTTTATTATATAAAAAGTATAAAATTTATAAATATTTAAAAACGTAATTAAACAAAAAAACTTAAAAAATCGTTAAAATAATCGTCATATAAAAAAAAAAAACTTGCGCCTAAAGTTATAAAATTTACAACAAACCCGGCTATAATACGTAAACTTGTTAAAATAATATAAAAACGTTTAGTAAATTAAAATTTAATTAGTTTAAATTAATCGGATATATTATTATTAAATTATTTGTAAATATATGTACAAAGGTCTGGAAAATGTCCTATTTAATTAAATATTTTATTTAAGTAAAAGATAGGTAATTTTATTATTATATATGTTAACCTTTTTATTAAGCTTATTTTTTTATATAAAATAAAAAAAACATATTTCATAAACATATTTACTATAATTATAATAAAATTAAACTTTATTTTTATTATAAATTTTTTAATTTTAATAGTTTAATTATATAATTAAAAGCTATCGTTTTTTAAGCTCGGTTTAATATTAATACTAATACTAAGTTTTTATATAATTTATATTTTATAGCTTTAAATTTTTTGCATAAATTGTATTTTATTATAATGTTTTTTATTATTTTTAATATTTTTAAAAAATCGTAATTTTTTCGAAATTTATTAAACGTTTTAAACATTTTTTAATATTTTAAAAATAAATATTTATATATTTTTTTAACGAATTCGTATTAATATATTTTAAATATATATAATTTATAATTATAATACGGGTTAATTAATTTATTTAATTTTCGTAGTGTTTTTTAAATTTTTTTATTTTATTTTTCGTAATTTATTTATATAAAACTTATAAATAAGCTATTATTTAAATTTTTATATAATTATATTTAATTTTTTAATAATATTTTTTATTTATAATTATTTTTTCGGCTAAAAATATCGGCTTTATCGTTTTTTTTAATTTTTAACGTAAATAATTTTAAAATTAAATTATAATAAAAACTCTATTTATTGTATTTATCGTTTATTTAATATTATTATAGTTATAAAACTCGTAAAAATTTTATAATTTAAATAAACTTTTATTAATATTATAATACTATTTAAATAATATTTTTATTGCTTAAATATTTTAATTATCGCTATAAGGTTTTTATTATAAATTTAAACGTTTAATTTAAGTTTTAAAAACTTTTCGAAAAAAATGCTATTAAATAAAATTTGCCGTTTTCGTTTTATTAAATTAACTATTTATTTATAACGTAATTATTTACGTTAACTTTTATTTTATATTGTTTATTTAAATTAAATAATTTTAATATTAAATGGTTTAAAATCGTATTTTTAAACGTATTAAACGTTTTTTGCTTTTTTTTTTATTTATTAAAAAAGCTTATTTTTTTTAATTAAATTTATAAAAAGAGCCGCGATCTTTTTAAAAATTTTTAATAAATATATATATAAAATTCGCAAATTTTATAAATAATTATATATTATTAATATTTTTCTGTATAAATTAGTCTATTACTATTTTTAATTTATATTATAAAATTTGTTTTTTTTTTAAAAAAATTATATATTTTAAAAAATCTACTTATTATTTATAAAACTTATTTTTTTTAAATATATTTTTAATTTAGCTTTTTATAACGTTTAAAATATTTATATACATATTTTTTATGTTTTTTATATTTTTTTTAAATATTTTTAAATAAATTAAAATATTATCGAAATATATAATTATAAATTGATTAATAAATTTTTGTAATATATTTATAATTATTAACTAAAATACTATTAATACGTTAATAAAATTAAAATCTATTATTAAGAACTTATATAATTTATATTTTATAATAAACGCTATTTTTTATTCGTTGCTTTTTTTAATTTTAATATCATAATAAAATTTTAAAACATTAAATATCCTTATTTATTTTATTTTTATTAAACGATTTTTTATATTATTTGTACGTAATATAAACTTTTTGTTTTTAGTAATAATAAAATTTAAATATGGTTAATTTTTATAGTTTTTTATTTTTGTTTTTTATTTTTTTTAATACTTATAATTTAAAATATTATATAAACTTTTTTTTTAAATTTTTATCGAAATATTTTCGTAATTCTTCGACCTATTTTTTATTCGACTTATATAATTTAATTGCTTTAAAATACGTTTTTTAAATTAATCGCGTAATTATATTTATTATATTTTAATAGTTTTATTTTTTCGTTATATTTTTTTATAAACAAATTTTTAAATTTAGTATACTTTTTTAATATTTTAATCGTAAATTTTTTATTAATTTAATATAATATTTCGTTTTATATTTTTATTAATTATTTAAATTTACGTATAATTTATATTTAAAATTTTGCAAAAACTAAATCTTTTTTTAATTTAATTATACCGGGCAAATTTTATTAAAAACGGCCAGTTTTTTGGTTTATTTTAAAATTATTTTTTTATAAGTAAGCTAATTTTAATATTATATTATATAATATTTTTATAATATTAAGTTTAAAGTTTTTTTTTTAAATAACTTTAAATAATTAATAAAAGTTTTATAATTTTTTATATAACTTTTTTATTATTATAATTTATAATTTTTTTATTAAAAATCGTAAATATATAAATTTTTTTTTTAATTTATATAATATTTAATTCGTTAATTAAATTAAATAAAATAAATCTTTTATAAACGTTTATATTAAATAAAACTATTAGCTTTTTTTTCTTTCGTAAATTACGTTTATTATTATTTATTTATTTTTAAACTATATTTTTATTTTATATAAAAACTGAAAAACTTTATAAATTAACTATTAATTTTGTTTTATAACTATTTCTCGTCGTTTTTTATTTATTAATAATTTTATTATCGGTTTTGTTTTTTTATAAGTTTTTTTTAAATTATTATTATTTCGATAATCGTAAATAAAAATTATATATTAATTATATTAACATCGTTTTTAAATCGTAAACTTTTTTTTGCAATTTTCGGAATATTATAAATTTTATTTAAATATAGCATATTTATAAATCGTTTAATATATTATTAATAACTTTTTTATTTTTATTTTTTTATAAAAATATTAGATTTTTATTTTAGCTATTTAAAATAAAAACCAAAAATTTTTATTTTTTTTTATTATATATTATTTATATTTATATACTATATAATTTATTTATAATATTTGTTATAACATAGTTATAATTATATAACGCATTTTTTACTTAAATAGGATACTTAATTAAATGGGACACTTTTTAGACTTTTGTACGTATATTTGCAAATAATTTAACAACAATATATTTGATTAATTTAAACTAGTTAAATTCCTGTTCGCTAGACCTGTTTATACTGTTTCGATAAGTTTGCGCATTATAGTTATTTTTGCTATAAGTTTTATAGTACCCGACGCGAGTTTTTTTTTTGTACGACGAACGAACCGACAAATAGTTTAACGAACGAACCGATAAACGAACCGATAAACTTATATAAAACGAATAATTGTTTATTATATAAAAAGCAAAAAATTTATAAGCTTTACAGGCTTTATAAGCGTTAAAAGGCGTATTTATATAAATTTATCGGCTCGTTCGTCGGTTTGTTTATTGTACAAAAGCTTGCGTCGCGATTTGCGTTAAAATTTGCGTCGAAACTTGCGTTAAGTACTATAAAATTTGCAGTAAACGTAGCTATAATGCGTAAATTTGTCGGAATAGTATAAATAAGTTTAGCGAATAAAAATTTAATTAATTCGAATTAATTGTTTATATTTTTGGTTCGTTCGTCGGGTTATTTGTTGGTTTGTTCGTCGGTTTGTTCGTCGGTTCGTTTGTCGTATAAAAAAAAAAAAAACTCGCGTCGGGTGCTATAAAATTTGCAGTAAACGTAGATATAATACGCAAATTTATTAGAATAGTATAAACAGGTTTAGCGAATAAGAATTTAATTAATTCGAATTAATTGTTTATATTTTCGGTTTGTTCGTTGTACGAAAAAAAAAAAACTTGCGTCGGGTACTATAAAACTTATAGCAAAAGTAGCTATAATGCGCAAACTTATCGGAACATATAAATAGGTGTAGCGAATAGGAATTTAATTAATTCGAATTAATTATTTACATTTTCGGTTCGTTCGTCGGGTTATTTGTCGGTTTGTTCGTCGTACGAAAGGAAAAAAAATTTGCGTTAGGTGCTATAAAACTTGTAGTAAACGTAGCTATAATGCGTAAACTTGTCGGAATCGTATAAACAGGTTTAGCGAATAAAAATTTAACTAGTTTAAATTAATTAAATATGTTGTTGTTAACGTATTTGCAAATGTACGTACGACAGTTTAGAAAGTGTCCCATTTAATTAGGTGTCCTATCTAAGTGGGAGATGCGTTATCGTTATTTTTAAATATAGTTTTATTATACAAACGATTAATTAAAATAAAAATATTAAACTTTTTTATTTTTAAAACATTTTTTGTTTTAATTATTATATTTTTACATTTTTTTATAATATTGTAAAAACTGTTGCTTTAATTTAATATCGAAATTTTGTTATATTTTTGCTTTAATTTAAGTTATTATTTTTTGTTTTAAGCGAAAATTATTTTTTTTAAATATATAATATAATTTTTTTTTTGCATTATTGTTTTATATATTGTTTAATTTAACTTTTCGTTATTAAATTAATAATTATATATATTATAAAAACATTTTAAGTTTTTTTTTAAACATTTTTCGCTTTTAAGCTAATTATATTTAAATATTATTTGATTTTTAATATTTTAATATTCTTATCGGTTTGTTTTAATTTATCGTATTTTTATATTTAATCATGTTTTATTAATTAAAAACATAATACAATTTTTAAAATATTTTTTGTTATTTTTTAAAATATAAAGTTTTTTATTTTGGCTTTTTTTTTTTTTTAATTAAATTTTTTTTTTTTTTATAGTTTAATTATAGCTATTTATTTTAAACTTAAATATTTTTTTATTTATTTAATATAATAATTATTCGGCGTTATAATTTTTATTAAACTTGTTTTATATTAGATCTGTTAGATTTTAGATCTATTAGATCTATATTACGTAACTTGGTCTGCCCCTCTTCGCCGGGCTGCGCTTTAAGCGGCCTAGTCTTTTTTCTTGTTGGTTTGTAACACTTTAGTTATACTTTAAGCATTTATAACTTTAATACCACAAAAGCATACGTAATGTTAAACACTAGCGTACGTTTCGTAACAAATAATAATAAATGCTAATACAAAATTATAAAATTTAATAAAAAAATACGCATATAAAAAAGTTAAAAAAATTAAAAAAATTAAGAATATTTAAATTAAAAAAAGTTTGCTTTTTATAAGATTATTTTAGTAATAGTTTCGTAATAAATGCTAAAATAATTAAATTATTCGAATAAATAAATAATATATTTATAAAATAACGAATCTTTTACTTAAATAGGCCATTTTTTAAACTTTTATACGTACATTCGCAAATAATTTAACAACAACATATCCGATTAATTTAAACTAGTTAAATTTTTATTCGCTAAACTTGTTTATACTATTCTGACAAGTTCGCGTATTATAGCTACTTTTGCTATAAGTTTTATAGCACCTAACGCGAGTTTTTTTTTCTTTTCGTACGACGAACGAACCGACGAACGAACCGATAAATTTATATAAAACGAATAATTGTTTATTATATAAAAAGCAAGGAATTTACGGGCTTTATAAGCTTTGTAAGCGTTAAGGGGCGTGGTTGTGTGGGTTTGTCGGCTCGTTTGTCGGTTTGTTTATCGTATAAAAAAGAAAAAAAACTCGCGTCAAGACTTGCGACAAGACTTGCGTTAAAATTTGCGTCGAGTATTATAAAACTTGCAGCAAACGTAGCTATAATACGTAAACTTGTCGGAATAGTATAAATAAGTTTAGCGAATAAAAAGTTAATTAATTCGAATTAATTATCTATATTTTCGGTTTGTTTATCGGTTCGTTCGTCGGTTCGTTCGTCGTACGAATAGAAAAAAAACTCGCGTTAAGTGCTATAAAACTTATAGCAAAAGTAGCTATAATACGCGAACTTGTCAGAATAGTATAAACAAGTTTAGCGAATAAAAATTTAACTAGTTTAAATTAATCGGATATGTTGTTGTTAAATTATTTACGAATGTACGTATAAAAGTTTAAAAAGTGGCCTATTTAAGTAAAAGATTTGTTATTTTATAAATATATTATTTATTTATTCGAATAATTTAATTATTTTAGCATTTATTACGAAACTATTACTAAAATAATCTTATAAAAAGTAAACTTTTTTTAATTTAAATATTCTTAATTTTTTTAATCTTTTTAACTTTTTTATATGCGTATTTTTTTATTAAATTTTATAATTTTGTATTAGCATTTATTATTATTTGTTACGAAACGTACGCTAGTGTTTAACATTACGTATGCTTTTGTGGTATTAAAGTTATAAATGCTTAAAGTATAATTAAAGTGTTACAAACCAACAAGAAAAAAGACTAGGCCGCCTAAAGCGCAGCCCGGCGAAAAGGGGCAGACTAAGTTATGTAATATAGATCTAATAGATCTAAAATCTAACAGATCTAATATAGTAATTTAATAAATTCAAAATCTAATAAATTTAGTATAATAATCTCATAAATCTAAAATCTAATAAATTTAATATAATAATTTAATAAATCTAAAATCTAACAGATTTAAAAAAAACATAAAAATAAAAGAATAGTATAAAAAAAAAGGGTTTTTTTATATTATTAATTATTTATTTATTATTATTTAATTTATATTTATAGCTAGTTTTTAAAATTAATTATAAAAAATATTTTTTACGAAATAGTTAATTTAAAATATTATTGTTTTTATTGCCTACAATATTATTATTAACGTATATTTTAAATATAAATATGAAAATATTTTTAGTTATATTTTAATTATTTATAACCCTAATATTACAAAAGCTTATATAATATTAAATATTAATATCCGTTTTGTAATATTTTAAATAATTTTGTTTTACGTTAAACGGTTAACTAAAACAATATTCGAATTATAGCACTATAAACTTTAACTATAGCATAAAATTTTGCAATTAATATATAAACTAAAATGAATATATTTTAAAATAAACTTAATTAATTCGTTAAAATACGCAATAAAAATTTAAAAACTATCAATAAATATATTAACAAAGTCGATAAATTAAAAAAATAAAACCGAAAACTTAAAACGTAAATAAAACTTTTAGCTATTTAAAAAAAAAAAGTTATAAAAACTTGCAAAAAACTTAAAGCTATTAAGTTTAATTCGATTTAATAATACGTTCAAAAAATTAAAAAAATTTTTAAATTAAGCTTAACTTTATTTCTATTTTTACGAAAATTTTCTTTAAAAAAATAACGAAATTAAAAAGATTTATACGACAGCCGAATTATTCGAAAAATAAATACTATTATAGTTTAAACTATATTCATTTAAAATAACGATTTTGCTAATAAAAAATTGTCCGAAAAATATATAAAAGATTTTTTAAAATTATAAATCATTTAAAAATAAACTTAAAAATTTATTTATTAATTTAAAAAAAAAAACGATAAACTTAAAACCATTTACGAAAATTAAAATAAACAAAATCGATACTAATATACGCGATTAAGTTTTAAAAAATCGCAGCTATTTTTAATTTAAACAACTGAGCTAAAATAATAATATTTTATAAAAAATTAAAAAATATAGTTAAAAACAAAATTAATAAATTACCGCAGCTCGATGATTTTAACAAATACGTTAATAACGTAATTAAAATAAATATTAAACTATATAAAAAACGACAAAAACTTTTTAATAAAAACAACAACAATAGCTATAAATCTAACTAAAAAAAAAAACGTTAATACTTTACGGTATATAATATATATATAAAATTAATAAAATTTAACGTAATATAATAAAGCTGAAAGAATTAAAAAAAAAAAAAGACCTAAAAATTTTAAATATTATAATTATAATAAACTAAGACATTATATTAAAAATTATAACAAAGAACTACGCAAAAACCTATAAATACTAAAAGCTAAAATATTTAAAACTAAAAAAAACAGCTAACAAATTAATATAATATAAATTTATAATAATAATAAAATATTAATTAGAAATTAAACAGTATAAAAAAAATACGCGCGCTAATAAAATAACTAATAATACGATTATATTTAAAACGAACGGCAAAGATATTTGTAAATAATTGTTTATAATAAAAAATAATTTACCGATAGTTTAAAAAAAAAAATATAAATTTTAAAACAAAAACTTAAAGCTATAAAAATAATTATAAAATAAATTTAACAAAAACTATAATATAAAATAATTATTGCATTAAAAAAAATAAAAAAACGCACAAATTTAAAATAAATAGCCAAAACTTAATTAAAAAAACGAAAAATAAAAAAACTTCGACGTAACTAAAAAAAGTTAAAATAAAAAACCTTACGATTTAAAAAACGACGAAAAATATTTTAAAAACTATATTTATTTTTTAGCCGATAAAATAATAACTAGTATAAAAAACCGATAAATTAAAATAAATTAATATATATATCGAAATATAAAAAATAAAATAATATATAAAAAAAATTAGCTAAAAAATAAAAAATGCTTAAAAAAAAATTTAAAATATTTTGACAAAACTTGTAACTATTAAACTAAAAACGAATAATTAAACTAGTTTATATAAAAGAAAATAATTTAAAAATAAACTTGTTCGTATACGCAAAAAAATAAACTTTGCTTAAAATAAAAAATAATAATTTTAACTAAAAAAAAATAAAATAAAAACTCGAAACTAAATTAAAATAATAACTTTTACGATATTATAAAAAATATTAAAACATAATAATTAAAATAAATACCGATATTTTAAAAACGAAAAAATTTAATATTTTTATTTTAATTAATCGACTATATAATAAAACTATATTTAAAAATAACGATAAACAATTATAACTATACTATAAAAAATATTATAAAATGTTATAAATAAATTACATAATTTATAAATATAAAAAATATATAGTAAAAAAAATTTTTAATGTTTAGTTTTTAATTTAAATAACTAAAAGAAAAATTTAAAATTTTTATAAAAAAAACAAAGTTAAAAAACTAATAATAATATATTAAACAGTTTACGAATACGTTATATTTAAACAAAATCTATAATATTTAAAAAATTGCAAAAAAGATTTACGATTTAAAAACGATACTAATATATTTAATGCAAAATTTATATATTTTACAAAGTTTTTTAATATAAAAATAAAAAAGAAAAATCAAAAAAAAAAATTAGCAAAAATTATTTTTTATCCGTAATCGTTAAAAAAATAATAAAACAACAAAACTTACGAAAAAATAAAATTAACGATAAGTTTATTAATAATTAAAAAACGACAAAAAACAGCTATAAAACGAAATTAAGAGCTAGTTTACGAAATTTTTAAGTTTTTATATAAAATAAAAACATAATTTAAAAGAATATAAATATTAATAAACGTAATTTATAATAAAAAAAAACTAAAAGCTTTATGTAATATAAGCGTTTATAAAAGTTTTATTTTTTTAAATTTAATTAATAAATTAAATATAGCATAAACTAAAAAAAAAAAAACATTATATATTTACGATTTTCGATAAAAAATTATAAAATATAATAACGGAAAAGTTATACGAAAAATTGCAAAATTTTTAATAATTATTTAAAATTATTTAAAACGCTTTAAACTCGATATTATAAAAATATTATACGATATAATATTAAAATTAACTTAATGATAAAAAAATAATTTTAAAATAAACTAAAAAGCTAGCCGTTTTTAATAAAATTTACTTAATATAATTAAATTAAAAAAAAACTTAGCTTTTATAAAATTTTAAATACAAATTATATATAAGCTTAAACAGCTAAATAAAATACGAAATAAAATATAATAATAATAAAATATAAAATTTACAATTAAAATACCGAAAAAATACGCTAAATTTAAAAGCTTATTTAAAAAAAAATATTAAAAAAAAACAAAACTAATAAAACATAATAAATATAATTACGCGATTAATTTAAAAAAAAACGTATGTTAAAACTTTTAAACTATATAAATTAAACAAAAAATAGCTCGAAAAATTACAAAACTATTCCGATAAAAACTTAAAGAAAAAGTTTATATAACATTTTAAATTATCGGCAATAGTACCGATATTATAAATATTAAAAAAAAATAAAGAAAAATAAAAAGCAAAAATAAAAAAATTACAAAAATTAACAACATTTTAAATTTATTATTATTAAAAACAAAAGATTTATATTATAAATAAACGATTTAAAAAACGGTTTAAAAAAATATAATAATTTATAATATTTAATATTTTAAAAGTTTATTATTATATTAAAATTAAAAAAACAATATTTATTATAAAATATAAACTATATAAATTTTTAATAATAAATTTTAATTTTACTAATATATTAACGATAATTTAATTAATAATTATAAATATATTACGCAAATTTGTTAATAAGTTTATAATAATATATTTAAACGATATTTTAATTTATTTAAAGATATTTGAAAAATATGAAAAATGTATATAATAAATATTTTATGCGTTATAAAAGATAAAGCTAAAAATATATTTAAAAAAAAAAAAATTTTATAAGCAATAAATAGATTTTTTAAAATATATAATATTTTTAAAAAAAGTATAAATTTAATAATTTAAACTAAAAATAGTAAAAAACTAGACTGTACTAAAAAATATTAATAATATATAATCGTTTATAAGATTTATAAATTACGTACGTATATTTATTAAAATTTTTAAAAAATTGCAGCGCTTTTTATAAACTTAATTAAAAAAAAATAGACTTTTTTAATAAACAAAAAAAAAGCAAAAAACGTTCGATATATTTAAAAATGCAATTTTAAACGATTTAATATTTAAATTATTTAATTTAAACAAAAAATATAAAGTAAAAATCAACGTAAATAATTATATTATAAAAAAATAATTAATTTTAAAAAAAAAACGGCAAATTATATTTAATAATATTTTTTTCGAAAGAATTATTAAAACTTAAACTAAATTATTAAATTTATAATAAAAAACTTATAGCAATAATTAAAACATTTAAATAATAAAAATATTATTTAAATAACATTATAATATTAATAAAAGTTTATTTAAATTATAAAAACTTTATAACATTTATAACTATTAAAATATTAAATAAACGATAAATACGATAAATAAAATTTTTATTATAATTTAATTTTAAAATTATTTATATTAAAAATAGAAAAAAACTATAAAATAAATATTTTTAGCTAAAAAAGCGATTATAAATAAAAAATACTATTAAAAACTTAGGTATTATTATATAAAAATACTAATAAGAACTTATTTCTAAACTTTATATAGATAAACTATAAAAAAAAAAATAAGAAAATATAAAAAAAAAAAATATAAAAATATAAAAAATAAAATAAAAAAATATAAAAAACATTATAAAAATTAAACGAATTAATTACTTAATATTATAATAATAAACTATACATATTAAAAATATATTAATACGAATTAATCGAAAAAATATATAAACATTTATTTTTAAAACATTAAAAAGTATTTAAAACGCTTAGCAAATTACGAAAAAATTACGACTTTTTAAAAGCATTAATAATAATAAAAAAAGGTATCGCAAAATATAATTTATACAAAAAGATTAAAATAACAAAATATAAACTATATATAAATTTAATATTAATATTAATATTAAATTAAACATAAAAAATAATAATATTCGAGTATATAATTAAATTATTAAAATTAAAAAAACTTATAATAAAAATAAAATTTAACTTTATTATAGTTATAATAAATAAGTTTATTAAATATATTTATTTTATATTATATAAAAAAACAAATTTAGCAAAATATTTTATATATGCAATAATAAAATACGTTTTTAATAAATATAAATATTTAAAAATAATTATTACTAATAAAAGCAAAATAATAGCATTTAAATTTTAACAATTATTTACGAAAATTTTAAAAATTAAACATAAAATGTTTATAATATAATATTTATAAATAAATAATTAAATAAAAAAACTAAATTAAATACTAAAATAGTATTTACGTTATTATATTAATTAAAATTAAAATAATTAAATAAAATTATTATTAAACGTAAAACTAATATATAATAGTTTAATAAACGAAATAATAAAAATATTATTATTTAAAATAAATTATAAATACGATATAAATATATAACGATATTATATCGACAGCATTATTATATTAATAGCAAAAATTTAAGCAAAAAAACTTTTAAAGTTACAAAAATAGTTATAAAAAGAATTTATATTCGTTTAACAAAAAATAAAAAATTATTACGACAAAAACAAATTATCGGAGCCAATTTTAAAAAAAAAAATAAAATCTATTTTTTAAAACGCAATATTTAAACAAAACGCAATAACGAAAAACTCGATTTTAAAAATATTAAACTTTTTAAAATTAAAAAAATAATATTATTAATAGTATATAAACTAAAACTATTAAATATAATAATTATTCGACTAATTTTTTATATATTATTATTAATTAAAGCGCATTTAAACGCTACGTTTAAAATTTAACTAAAAGCAAATAAAAATAAAAATATTTACGAAATAAAAAAGATTTTAAATTTATAACAAAATAAAAAAAAGTTTAAATATTTTATTAAATAAAAAAGCTATATATACGCTAAAACTATATAAAAACTAAAAAAACACTTTACAAACGTAAAAAACCTTGTTAAAACTTTTTACCGATAATACTTTAACCGACCGAAATTAAAAAAACAAAATCGACCGCAACAATATTAAAATCGCTTTAATTAAAAAAAAAAAAAAACCTGTCGTTAGTCTTTTCTTTTTTCCGCTTTTTAACGTTTAACTATTTTTTTTCTATTAAAATTGCGATTTTACGTTATTTAAAAAACTTTTTTTATTAACGAAAACGACGAACAGTATATAACTTATTAAACAGTTTTTTTTACTTAGCCGTAAGCTTTTTTTAACGTTTTAAAAAACTGTTTTTTAACGCGCAATAACGCTCGAAAAAACGTTTAGATTTATTTATAATAGTTTTAAAAAAAAACATCGAAATTTTAATAACGTTATAACTACGCTAATACTAAGAATAAAAATAATAGCTAAAAATTTCGTCTACCCGAAAACAAAAAACCCCGATAATTAAACAATAAATATAAAAAAAAACTTCGAAACCGTTTTAAAAAATAAATTTAGCACAAAACTTACAATTAACGGGTTAATTAAATCGATAGCAAAAGCTAAAAGTTTTACGTATACGATTAAATATAGTAAAAAAAAAAAAAAAAAAAACACTTACCTAAAAAAAAAAGCCTAAAAACCATAAATATATTTATTAAAACAATAAACTTAGAAAAAAAAGAATAATATTATAAACTAATAAAAAAAAAAACTAAGCCGCTTAAAGCGCAGCTTAGCGAAAAAAAGCAAACTAATTTACGTAATATAAATTTAATAAATTTAAAATTTAACAAATCTAGTGTAATAATTTAATAAATTTAAAATCTAACAAATCTAGTATAATAATTTAATAAATTTAAAATCTAATAAATTTAAAAAAACATAAAAATAAAAAAATAGTATAAAAAAAAAGTTTTCTTATATTACTAATTATTTACTTATTACTATTTAATTTATATTTATAGCCAGTTTTTAAAATTAGCTATAAAAAAACATTCTTTACAAAACAATCAATCTAAAATACTATTATCTTTATTACCCGCAATACTATTATTAACGTATACTTTAAACATAAACATAAAAGTATCTTTAGTTATACTTCAAATATCTATAACCCCGATACCACAAGAGCTTACATAGTATTAAATACTAGTGTACGCTTCGTAACATAAAGATACTTTTATATTTATGTTTAAAATATACGTTAACAATAATATTGCAGGCAATAAAAACAATAATATTTTAAATTAACTATTTCGTAAAAAATAATCTTTTATAGTTATTTTTAAAAACCAACTATAAATATAAGTTAAATAATAATAAATAAATAACTAGCTATATAAAAAATCTTTTTTTTTTATATATTATTTTTTTATCTTTATATTTTTTAACGCTTTACTTGTTTTATAACGCTATAAAAATATTTTGCTTTACTTACTTTAAAAAGCTATAAAAGCATTTTGCTTTATTTGCTTTATAAAGCTATAAAAGCACTTTATCTTATTTATTTTATAAAGCTATAAAAACATTTTATTTTTATTACGTAATAAAGCAGGATTTTTTGCTTTTTATAATAGTTTATTTATATAGTCTTTTTTTTTAACTTAACTTTATTAGTTTGTAACATTATTTTTCCTTTTTATTGTTGTTTTTAACAATTTTTTAGGTAGCTTCTTTTTTTTTTTTTTTTTTTCTTTTAAATATTAATTATAGCAAGTCGAGTAATAAAAGGTTTTTTAAAATCTTTTACTAACCGTTATTATATAACCTTTTTAGCTATTAAAACTTTTAATTTTAAAATAATGCTTTATTTTCGGTATTTTAACGAAAGATTTATTTGTTTAATGCTAAACGGTATTAATTGTTATAAAAACTACAACGATACAAATTTAAAAATTTGCGACGGAATTTACGTTTTTATTTTTTTTTTACATAATATTATTTTCGAGCATTAACGTTTTTTTTAACGTAAGCAAAAAGTTTTTAATAAACTTATTTAAACAAACGCAAAAACTTAAAAACTATTATTTCGTTTTAACCGTTTAAATAAATAAATAAAATTTGTTAAAAAAAAAAAAGGTAAAAATAGTGTAGCGCATTTTTTAAAACATAAAAAAGCTAAAAAAAATAAAAGCGCTTAAAAAAAATAAATAAATAACGCTTTAACTATTTTCAACTAAAACAGCTTTAACGTTTTTATAATCTTTTTTTTTTTTTTAATTTCGGTCGATTAAAATGCTATTTGTAAAAGTTTTTAACAAAAAATTTTTTATATTTATAAAGTGCTTTTTTAATTTTTATATAGTTTTAGCGTATGTATAGCTTTTTTATTTAATAAAATATTTAATTTTCTTTTTATTTTGTCGTAAATTTAAGATTTTTTTTACTTTGTAAAAATTTTTGTCTTCGTTTATTTTTAATTAAGTTTTAAACGTAACGTTTAAATACGCTTTAATTAATAATAATATATAAAAAACTAATCAAATAATTATAATATTTAATAACTTTAGTTTATATATTACCGGTAAAATTTTTTTTTTTTTTATTTTAAAAAATTTAATGTTTTTAAAATCTAATTTTTCGTTATTGCGTTTTTTTTAAATATTACGTTTTAAAACTTAAATTTTTTTTTTTTTTTTAAATTGGCTTTAATAATTTGTTTTTGTTATAATATTTTTTTATAACTATTTTTATAATTTTAGCAGTTTTTTTGCTTAAATTTTTATTATTAACATAATAATATCGTTTATATAATATTATTATATATTTATATTATATTTATTTTTTATTTTAAATAATAATATTTTTTTTGTTTTGTTTATTAAATTATTATATATTAATTTTGCGTTTAATAATAATTTTATTTCGTTGTTTTAGTTTTAATTATTATAATAACGTAAATATTATTTTAATATATAATTTAATTTTTTTACTTAACCGTTTATTTATAAATAATATATTGTAAACATTTTATGTTTAATTTTTAAAGTTTTAATAAATAATTACTAAAATTTAAACGCTATTATTTTATTTTTTTTATAATAATCATTTTTAAATATTTATATTTATTAAAAATATATTTTATTATTACGTACGTTAAATCTTTTGCTAAATTTATTTTTTAATATAATATAAAATAAACGTATTTTATAAACTTATTTATTATAATTATAATAAAATCAAATTTTATTTTTACTATAAGTTTTTTTAATTTTAATAATTTAATTATATATTTAAAAATTATTAATTTTTAAATTTAGTTTAGTATTAATATTAATATTAAATTTTTTATATAGTTTATATTTTATAGCTTTAAATTTTTTGCATAAATCGTATTTTATAATTATGTTTTTTATGATTTTTAATATTTTTAAAACGTTATAGTTGTTCTATAATTTATTAAATATTTTAAACATTTTTTAACGTTTTAAAAATAAATATATATATATTCTTTTAACTAATTTATATTAATATATTTTTAATATATATAATTTAATATTATAATATAAAATGGTTAGTTTATTTAATTTTCATAATGTTTTTTAAATTTTTTTATTTTATTTTTCGTATAATAATATTTAACTTTTTAATAATATTTTTTGTTTATAATTACTTTTTTAACTAAAAATATCGGTTTTATTTTTTTTTTACTTTTAACGTAAATAAGTTTAAAATTAAATTATAATAAAAATTTTGTTTATTATATTTATCGTTTATTTAATATTTTTATAATTATAAACGTCGTAAAATTTTTATAATTTAAATAAATTTTTCTTACAAATTTAGTAGTTTAGTTTAAGTTTTAAAAACTTTTTTAAAAAAAATGCTATTAAATATAGTTTATCGTTTTTATTTTGTTAAATTAATTATTTTTTTATAGCGTAATTATATACGACGACTTTTATTTTATATTTTTTGTTTAAATTAAATAATTTAAATATTAAATTATTTAAAATTGTACTTTTAAATATATTAAACTTTTTTTGCTTTTTTTTATTTATTAAAAAAGTTTGTTTTTTTTAGTTAAATTTATAAAAAGCGCCGCGATTTTCTTTAACATTTTTAATAAATATATATATAAAGTTCGTAAATTTTACAAATAACCGTATATTATTACTATTTTTCGGTATGGGCTAATATTTTATTATTTTTAATTTAAATTATTAAACTTGTACTTTTTTTTTAAAAAAATTAGAAATTTAAAAAAATTTATTTATTATTTATAAAATTTACTTTTTTTTTTAAATATATTGTTAGTCTAGTTTTTTATAACGTTTAAAATATTTATTATATATATTTTTTATATTTTTCAAATATTTTTAAATAAATTAAAATATTATTAAAAAATATATTTATAAATTTATCGATTAATTTTTATTATATATTTATAATTGTTAATTAAAATATTATTAATATATTAATAAAGCTAAAATTTTTTATTAAAAATTTATATAATTTATATTTTATATTAAATATTATTTTTTATTTATTGGTTTTTTTAATTTTAATATAATAATAAGCTTTTAAAATATTAGATATCGTTATTTTTTTTGCTTTTATTAAATATTTTTTTATATTATTTATATATAATATAAGCTTTTTATTTTTTATAATAATAAAATTAAAATATCGTTAATTTTTGTAATTTTTTTTTATTTTTGTTTACTATTTTTTTTTTAGTTTTTTTAATATTTATATTATCGATATTATTGCCGATAATTTAAAATATTGTATAAACCTTTTTTTTTAGTTTTTGTTAAAATATTTTTGTAGTTTTTTAAGCTATTTTTTGTTTAATTTATATAACTTAAAAGCTTTAAAATATATGTTTTTTAAATTAATTACGTCATTATATTTATTATATTTTAAGAGTTTTTTTTTTCCGCTTTGTTTTTTTATAAATAAGCTTTTAAATTTAGCGTATTTCTTTAATATTTCGATTGTAGATTTTTTATTAATTTATTATAACATTTTCTTTTATATTTTATTTAATTATTTAAATTTATATATAGCTTATATTTAAAGTTTTGTAAAAATTAAAAAATTTTTTAATTTAATTATACCGGGTAAATTTTATTAAAAACGGCTATTTTTTTAATTTATTTTAAAATTGTTTTTTTATCATTAAGCTAATTTTAATATTATATCGTATAATATTTTTATAATACTAAGTTTAAAACGTTTTAAATAATTTTAAATAATTAATAAAAATTTTATAATTTTTTTTATAACTTTTCCGTTGTTATAATTTATATTTTTTTTATTAAAAGTCGTAAATCTATAAAATATACTTAGTTTAGTTTATATAATATTTAATTTATTAATTAAATTTAATAACGTAAAGCTTTTATAAATATTTATATTAAATAAAACTATTAGCTTTTTTTTTTTATAAATTACGTTTATTATTAATTAATTATTTTTAAACTATAACGCATCTCCCACTTGGATAGGACACCTAATTAAATGGGCCACTTTCCAAACCTTCGTACGTACATTCGCAAATAATCTAACAACAACATATCCAATCAATTCAAACTAGTTAAATTCTTATTCGCTAAACCTATTTATATTATTCCGATAAATTTACGCATTATAGTTACGTTTATTACAAGTTTTATAGCATTTAACGCAAGTTTTTTTTTTCCTTTTATACAACAAACGAACCGATAAATAACCTAATATACGAACCGAAAATATAAATAATTAATTCGAATTAATTAAATTTTTATTTACTAGATTTGTTTATATTATTTTAACAAATTTACGTATTATAATTACGTTTGCTATAAGTTTTATAATATTTAACGGAAGTTTTAACGCAAGTCTTAACGCAAGTTTTGATACAAGTTTTAACGCAAGTTCCGACGTAAGTTTTTTTTTTTTTCGTACGATAAATAAACCGACGAACAAGCCGACAAACCTATAAATTTATATAATTACGTTTTTTAAAGCCTGTAAATTTTTTGCTTTTTATATAATAAACAATTATTCGTTTTATATAGGTTTATCGGTTTATTTATTAATTCGTTCGTCAGGCTATTTATTGGTTTGTTTATTGTACAAAAAAAAAAAAAGACTTGCGTCAAGTACTATAAAATTTGTAATAAACGTAGTTATAATACGCAAACTTATCGAAATAGTATAAATAAATTTAACAAATAAAAATTTAATTAATTCGAATTAATTATTTATATTTTCGGTTCGTTTATCGGATTATTTATCGGTTCGTTCGTTATACGAAAAAAAAAAAAACTCGCGTCGAATATTATAAAACTTGCAGCAAACGTAACTATAATACGCAAACTTATCGGAAAAATATAAACAAATTTAGCAAATAAAAATTTAACTAATTTAAATTAATCGGATATATTATTATTAAATTATTTACAAATATACGTATAAAAGTTTAAAAAATGGCTTATTTAATTAAATATTTTATTTAAATAAAAAATACATTATATATTATATATTGCTTTTTAATTAACAATTAAAAAAAAACTGTTTTAAATATTATTTTATTTTAACAATGCTTTAATTTATTATTTATTTTATGTTGTTTTTATTTTATAGTTTTAATAGCTATTTATTAAAAACAGTTTAAGTTTTTATATATATATTATAAAAATTTTAACTTAAAAGTTTAAATTAAAATAAAATTAATAATTATTATATTATTTATTTTTAAAAATTATAACGTTTTAACTATTAATATATAAAATATTATAGCTTATTTATTTACGTTTTTGTTATAAATATTTATTTTATAATACATTTTATAATAAAACAAACTAATTAAGCTTTTTTTTTTTTTTTTTTTTTTGTCTTTATCGGCTAATAAATTACGGCCGGTGTAAAAAGTTTTAATATATTTTCCACTTAAATAGGCTATTTAATTAAATAGGCTATTTTTTAAACTTTTATATATATATTTATAAATAATTTAACAATAATATATTTAATTAATTTAAACTAGTTAAATTTTTATTCGCTAAATTTGTTTATACTATTTCGATAAGTTTACATATTATCGCTACGTTTATTACAAGTTTTATAGCACCCGACGCAAGTCTTTTTTCTTCTTGTACGACGAACAAACCGACAAACGAGCCAACGAACAAACCGATAAACTTATATAAAACGAATCATTGTTTATTATATAAAAAGCAAGGAATTTACGGGCTTTACAGGCTTTATAAGCGTTAAGGGGCGTAGTTATGTAAGTTTGTCGGCTCGTTCGTTAATTTGTTTATTGTACAAAAGCTCGCGTCGGGATTTGCGTCGAAATTTGCGTCGAAATTTACGTCGGGTGCTATAAAACTTGCAATAAACGTAGCTATAATACGCAAACTTGTCGGAATAGTATAAATAAGTTTAGCGAATAAAAATTTAATTAATTCGAATTAATTGTTTATATGTTCAGTTCGTTCGTCGGTTCGTTCGTCGGTTCGTTCGTCGTACAAAAGGAAAAAAGACTCGCGTCAGGTGTTATAAAACTTGTAGCAAACATAACTATAATGCGCAAACTTGTCGAAACAATATAAACAAGTCTAGCGAACAAAAATTTAACTAGTTTAAATTGATCAGATATATTATTGTTAGATTATTTGCGAATGTACGTATAAAAGTTTAGAAAGTGGCCCATTTAATGGGGTGGCTTATCCAAGTGGGAAATGCGTTATTTTTATTTTATATAAAAATTATAAAATTTTATAAATTAATAATTAATTTTGTTTTATAGTTATTTTTTATCGTTTTTTGTTTATTAATAAATTTATGGTTAATTTTATTTTTTCGTAAATTTTGTTAAATTATTATTGGTTTAACGGTTATAAACAAAAGTTAATCGTTGTCGATTTTTATTTTTATTTTTTTATTTTATATATTTTTATATTAAAAAAATTTATAAAATAGATAAACTATATATTAAATATATTAATATCGTTTTTAAATCGTAAATTCTTTTTTATAATATTTAAAATATTATAGATTTTATTTAAATATAGCGTATTTATAAATCGTTTAACACATCTCTTACTTAAATAGGCTACTTAATTAAATAGGCCACTTTCTAAACCTTTGTACGTACATTCGCAAATAATCTAACAACAACATAGCTGATTAATTTAAACTAGTTAAATTTTTATTTGCTAAACCTGTTTATACTGTTCTGATAAGTTCGTATATTATCGCTACGTTTGCTGTAAGTCTTATAGTACCCGACGCGAGTCTTTTTTCTTTTCGTACGACGAACGAACCGACGAATAACCCGACGAACGAGCCGACGAACGAACCGATAAAACGAATAATTGTTTATTATATAAAAAGCAAAGAATTTACGGGCTTTACAGGCTTTGTAAGCGTTAAAGGGCGTTGTTGTATAGGTTTGTCGGCTCGTTTATTACTTTGTTTATTATATAAAAGCTTGCGTCGGGATTCGCGTCGAGATTTGCGTCGAAATTTGCGTTAAATGCTATAAAATTTGCAACAAACGTAGCTATAATACGTAAACTTGTCGGAATAGTATAAACAGGTTTAGCGAATAAAATTTTAATTAATTCGAATTAATTGTTTATATTTTCGGTTCGTTCGTCGGTTCGTTCGTTGTACGAAAGGACAAAAGACTCGCGTCGGGTGCTATAAAACTTGCAGCAAACGTAGTTATAATGCGCGAACTTGTCGGAATAGTATAAACAGGTCTAGCGAATAAGAATTTAACTAGTTTAAATTAATCGAATATGTTGTTGTTAAATTATTTGCGAATATATGTACAAAGGTCTGGAAAGTGGCCTATTTAATTAAGTGGCTTATCTAAGTGGGAGATGTGTTATTTAATAAATATATATCCGAAAAATTCGAAAAATTGTATTAAAAAAATAAGCGATTACGCTTTAAAAAATAATAGTTTATCAAAAAAATTTACAAAAACTAAATATATTAATATAATAACTTTTAAAAATAATAACTAAAATAAAACAAAAAATAAGCTAAAATATTAATCATTAAACTTAAATTTAATTTAAAATTATTTAAATAAAATAACTATAAATTATCTTAAATTTATTTTAAAGAATAAGCCGAAAAAATAAAAAGTTTTTTAAATAAATTTAACGATGTTATTGTTAATTTTAACGTATATATAAATATATTTTATAAATAATATAAAAAAAATAAAAAATAAAAATAAAGTACGTAAACGAAATAAAGAAACTAATAAACGATTTAAAGCTGTAGTTTAAATATAAAAAAAACTAATTTTTTTAATTTTAAAATATATTTATTTTATATTAAAATATAATTCCTGTTATTTAAAAAATACTATTTATGTCGTAAAATAATTTATTTAAAGTTATATAACTTTTTATATTTTTATTAAATATTTTACCGTTAAATAATTTATTTTTGATAAATTCGTTAATTAGCGTATTAAACTATATGCAATAATAATTTATTAATTTATAATCGTTAACCTTTTAGCCGTTAATATATTAATTATTAATATTAACTATTTAAAATTAATACATACATTTATCAACAATAATTATTTTAAACTAAATAAATTATGTAATATTATAAATTAATAAACTCATAACTATGTAAACGGTAATATTAATACTAATATTTAAATAATTTATTTTTAAAACATTTCTTTTTAAATAAATATTACCGAATTAATTTAAACTTATTATATAATTTTTATTACCGTTAAAAACTATTATAATACCTAAAATTTTAATTTAATTACTTTAAACTATTTAAACGTTAATAATAAATATTACTATTATATTTATAAAAAACTTAAATTATAATTAATTAAATATATATTTAATTTTATATAATTAATGGTAAATAACGCAAAATTAAATCTAAAACTAACGTTTTAAATTTTAAATATTAAATTTTAGTTTAAAAAACGATTTTAATAACAATTTAAAGTTAAACGGTAAACTATTTTATAAACTATCTAAAAAATTATTATATAAATAGTAAAATAAAACTCTTAATACTACTATAAACCGTTTATAACTAACATTATTAGTTTATAAATAATATACGTTATTTTTAAATAAAAAAAACAATATTAAAATATTCGACTTAAATTAAAACGATTTATGCGATAAAAAAAATAATAATTAAAAAAACGTCGATAATATTTATAAATATCTCAGTTTTTTTATAACAAATAATATTATTTCTCGAAAATTTTACAATGGAAAATATATATGGGGAGATTATTAAAATATTTTTTATATTATTCATAAAAAAAGCTGTATTTTAATAAATAAACGGAAATATAAATAAAAAACTAAAAAGTTATATTAATATATTAATGAAAAAGTTTTTTATACCGTTAAATATAATTACCGAAAAGTTTAATAAATTAAAATTAATAATTAAAAAAATTTATTAAACTGAATTATTTTTAATAAAATTTAATTAAAAAAGTTTATTACTAAAAAGCTATAACAATATTTAATAAAAAAAAAATAAACTAACAAAACGTTTTAATAGAAATTAAAACGTTAATAAATTTTAATTTTAAAATATATTTACTATTACTAAAAAATATATAAATAATATTAATAAATATAAATATTATTATTAAAACTAAATTTATATTTTTAGCCGCTGTTCAAAAAATTAATCGCTTATTATAAAAAATCGTTTATAACGCGATAAAAATAACTATAAATTTAACCAAAAGAAAACCGTAATAAATAGTTTAAACGTTTATATAATAAAAATTATAACTAAAACGGCAAAAATTAAAACAAAAAAATAACGACGTTAGTTAGAAAAAAAAAAAAGTTTAATAAATAATATAATTAAAATAAACGAAATAAAAAACGTAATAAAAAACGTAATAATAAAGAAGTTAATTATATTGATAATAATAATAATAAACTTAATAAACCGGTATTAATATTATTATCAATTAAACAATTATATTTAAATATTATAAAAACATTTTTGATTTTAAACTTTTAAAAATAACCACGTATATTTATGTAAAAAGAAAACTAAGCAAATTTATTAAAAAAGATTTAATTTAATACGTTATATTTATTAATATTATTAAACTATTTTTAATTTACGTAATAAATTATTTAAATATCGAAAAAAATATAACGTTAAAACATTTAACGCAATATATTTAATAAATAACACTTTAGTAAAATTAGTCGAAAAAAAAATAAAAAAATTTTTTATATTTAACGGGTTAAATTTTATAAATACCGTAAATTCTTTTTTTTAAAAACTGCAAAATTTTTATTTAAAAATATTTATATAAATATTTTTAAAAAAGCTTTAATTAAACATTTATATAAATGTAAGCATAAAACGAAGTTTAATTATGCACAAACTTTTTAATATATTTAACTATAATATAAACTTAAAAAGAATAAGTTTAAAAAATTAGCAAAAAGAAATATACTATATTTTTTATATTAAAAAAATAAAAAACCGCTAAAACTGTTTAATTAAATATAATTATTAAATAATAAATATTTTAATTTTGCAGAAGTTTATATTAATTATTTTAGCTATTTAATTTTTTTTAAACGCTTTAATTTCGTAATTTTTTATAAAAATTAAATATATGCGTATTAATATATATAAAAAATTATTTTCTAAAAAATAATAATATTTACTTAATATAAACTATTTTTAATAAATCTTAATTTAATATTTAATTTAATTTATATTAATAAAGTTAACGCGTTAATAAACTTTAATATAATATTTACTATTAGATTAGCGAATTTCAATTTTAAAAAAATAACGATATTAAGAAATATAAAATTAAAATTAATTAACGAATAAATAAATATTAAATTTATTAAAATAATTTAAAAGAAAATGTTTTAAAATAATAAGCTTAACGGCTATATTTATAACTATAACTATTATTAACGCGTCGGTTTTTTTAAATTTGCAAATATTTAAGCTTTTGAATATTTATATAGCTAGTGAGAAATTTAATTTTATACTAGTAATTAAAGTTAACGTGCCACACAAGCCTATTTTTAACTTTTTAGCATTTTTATACAAACATGTTTAATAATTTTACCACAACACAAAAAATTAATTAAATTTAATTAAATATATAATCGCTAAATATTTTTACAGTATTTTAATAAATGCGCGTATTATATTTAATATTGCTGTATATATTATATTATTATAACGCATCTCCCACTTGGATAGGATACCTAATTAAATAGGCCACTTTTTAAAACCTTCGTACGTATATAACAAAATCCCTTATCTTTCCATTTGCAATAATAGCTAAGCTTTGTAAAAAGCCGACATATAGCTTGCTTTACGGGCTCGGAAAAATAACTTTTGTTTATTTTTCCGACGCGTTATTAAACTATATAACGTACTTTATACGATTTTTATTTAACGATCGAACGGTTTTATATTATTTGCCGAAATATAATTACCGAAGTTTAAATTAATTTAATTTAAAAATAATTTAATTATACGATATATTATTAATTTAATTAATGGATCGTTTTTATTTAAATATAGCGTTATTAAAAATATAAATAATTAATTATTTAAATTATGCAAAAAACGATTTATAAAAAAAATTAAATTTTAAAACTTAATTTAATTATTAAATCGATTATTAACGAGTTTTAAACAAAAACTTAATTAAATATTGCGTTTAGTTCGTTTTTATACGAAAAATATTTATAAAAAATATTTATAATTTCGATAAAACTAAGTTTATAATAAATTATATTATGTTTAATTTTATTATAATTATATCTAATTATATATAAAAATTAAACGTTTTATAACTAAATAATTTAAATTAAATTATAGTTATTTAAAATATATTATTATATTGTTATATTATTTTATTTTATATTATTTTAACAAAATAAAACTATTTATTATTTTAATACAAAAATACCGAATTATTTAATAATTAAAAAATCAAAACTATAAAAAATAGTTAAACGATAAATAAATAAAGCTTAAATTAAATTAAATATTTTAATAAATATATAAAACGTTATATAAAAAAAAATATTGTTTATTTATTGTTAATAGTTACGAAAATTATTATTTAACCGAATTTAAATTATATTATAAAAATTATAATATTATTATTTTTTATATGCTTTTGCATTTTTTTTATAAACTTTAGTTTTTTAATATAAAATGTTTTAATATTTTAAAACGGTTATATAATAAATATATTAAATATTTAATATAAGCGTATATTATATATATTAAAAAAAAAAAAATTAACCGCGTTTTTTAACGCGTTTAACGCGTTAATAACTTTTAATAATATATAGAAAAGTTTTTAAAAAGTAAAATTAATATTATACGATTTAAAATATATAATTTTTTAACTAAATTACCGTTTAATTATTTTATAAATTAAATTTTTATTTTTTACTCGATAATATATTATTTCGAATAATTTAACTAAAATTAATTTGCTATTTTAATATATTTAAAAAAAAATCGTAGCATATAAAAACTGTTTTTTAATATTTATTATAAAAGCTATAAATTAAATAACGTATAATATAATTAACGTTATATATTATTTTACGTTATTAAAAAAATTGCAATATTTTATAAAACAAATTATAAACTTAAGTAATATCGTTATATAAAATAAATCCGATTATAAAATAAAAACTTTTTTATTATAAAAAGCAAAAAGTTTATACATATTTAAAAACGTAATTAAGCATAAAAATTTAAAACAATCGTTAAAACAATCGTTATATATATATAAAAAAAGAAAAAAAATTTACGCTTAATGTTATAAAACTTAAAATAAACCTGGCTATAATACGTAAATTTATTAAAACAGTATAAAAATAATCAATTAATTAAAATTTAATTAGTTTAAATTAATTATATTTATTATTATTAAATTATTTGCAAATATATATACAAAACTTTAAAAAATAGCTTATTTACTTATATAGCTAATTTATATAAAAATGCGTTAAGCAATAATTTTTTATATATTAAAACTTAAATTAAACGGTGTTAAAAAAATAACTAGTTATATAAAAAATGTTATCTTTTATATAATAATTTTTTCTTAGCACTTTTTTTTAATTATTAACTAGCTCGACCGGCTTGACCAGCTTAACGCTTCGAGCCTATCGAGCCCTTTGAGCCTGTTACGTAACATGTCCACATAATGTCTGTGCCTTATCTTGGCTCTCGGCCCCTCCTTTGGGCCACCTGCTGGCCCGTAATAGTCCAGGATTAGTGTTGTACATTCAGTTCCAACAGCATGTATTCAATAACAGTAAAACGGAGTCCATACCGCGCTTATTTAATAAAGACGTTAAGAAGCTTGAAAAATCATTCCAAGAAGATCTCAAACTTCCTAATTCAGTTAAAGCACAATTAGCGGACGCACTTTAAGTTGTACGGCTAAGAATAAATGTAATATTAAGCTATACACTTTGGCCCCGTTTCTTGCTAACTTGAATTTCTGGAATTAATTTAAAAACATGCGAGCGAAAGGGAAACAGGAAAGATTTTAATTTCTTACCTTAATATTTTAATATAGCTTTGTTAAAAAGGAGGTCCCTTTTATAGATATGTTGTTGCAAGTCGTAATTTGACTTTAAAGGCATACTCGAATTGTATGCTTAAAGATGGTTAAAGGCTCGAGACCAAACCCCTAGATTCAAAGGCCGTGGCTGACTAAACGAAGGCGTGCTTAATAAACCCATGCCGTTAGTGATACTAGGCCGGCTTCTTGTACCGGTTTCCAATGGGGCTCTGCTAATCAGCTTCGTACTCGTCGTCATGTTCATCGGTAAATCGGGCTTTTCGCAAGTCGTCCCAGCCCAAAATGTGCACGCGAAAGTGGTCAAGTCCTGTCATAACTTCCCCAGCCTGTTCGAAATACAAATACCTCAGCTGTGGCTAAAAGTCCTTCTCATTAACTTCCAAAGCCTCATTGCGTGCTAATAACGTCGCTACCATAACGTAATTACTCTTTATCTAACGTCCATCCCACACCCTTAGTATTTTTGTTTAACTATCGGATCTCATAAACAAATATTTAAATACAAGGAGAGTGTTACTAATAATTGCGCATCTTAAACTTGTACCGCCATATCTCGAAGAGTCTAGTAGTGGCAGCACGGACTATCTCCACATAACCCATTTGCTCGTTCCAGGTGTAAAATTTCCTTCCTGGTCAAGTTAAGTAACTACCTTTCTCAGAATTTAAGCAAACCATAACAACCGAAACAAAAGGTCGGATTGGCTCCCCTACACCCAGAATCCATACTGTCACTACTCAACTCGTTGAAATATAGCGGTAGCCGTATATCTAATATCGCGTTGTAAGTCACTGTAGATTTGGCTCTATTAGATTATTTCAGGGGTAGCCTTGTACATATGCGCTGATAAGCCTGGTACTTACAGGCTACAGCAAGCTGCAGATAGCACCACGAGAATATTTAGGGCCCAAACACCTTGCAGCAAGGTTGGCAAAGGTCTCCTTAATCAAACTTCAAAACCGAGATGGCTGGGTTTGATAAAAACAACGAGAGATCAGGCAAAAGGAATTATTTCGTGTTTGTCTATATTCGTAATGTAAGCCGAGTCTAGAAAACCAAGCTTGGGGTTAGTACTGTACATTGCCGTTTGACAAGGAACCAGGTGGTTCAGTGTTTGTTGGGGGGGGGAGGGATGGATGTGCCAAGGATGCCTACCTCAGGTATGGGGTGCAGAGGGCACCCCTGTTAAAGCACATCCTGGATTTAGCATATGTTGCCCGAAACTGCCCGAAGTTCATTGAGGGTTCTTTGTCGCATTACCCATCCGTAGGGTTGTATCAAGAACTATGTATGACATGTATTTATCATTAGACAATGTTTTAATAAGGTCATTCACAAGGGCTTCGACAACGGCTATTGGCTGGTTGTATCTTTAAGCGCGGCCAGACATTAAAGGTATTTTTGTAGTTTGGATCGCCCGGTGTACCTGGTTATGGTTCCTCTTACTCCGTTAGGCTATAGTATGTACCTATATAATAAAAAAAAGAACAGTTGCTCCGTTCGGCTCTGAGAAAGGGCTGTAGTGAGGCTTTAGTCAATTGGATTAGATAACTTAAGGGTGTAACCAATAAGGAGAGATTTTTGGTCCACCAATCAGAAGTGATCTTATTTCTAGCAGGGTCACGGAGTCAAAACCCGGGAGCCAGGAGTTAGGAGTTATAAGTCAGGTTTCAGAAGCCAAGCCGAAACAGATAAGCATTTAGAGAAACTAAGGATAACCCCCCTTCCTGAAAAGTTATGGTCATCTACAACACTCCTTAATTCTACCAGAAACACTACATTCAACAGGACTTAGTTGCAAAAGAAGATGCTGCCATAGAGATTCAACGATAGGTAAATTGTCACCCACATTTGTAAAGAGAGAACGCGTCGAATCTGTTCTACCTAGATACAGATACCATCATCCAAAAATGCGCCTATGATTCGCCAAGATTACACATCGCTAAAGACAATCGCAGGCCCTACCGCCGAGCGTGAATCTGAATACGTGATTGGTTTCATCCGAACTCCGATCTGAGACAATGTGAATCTATCTAAGCAGTAAGATCTTTATGTACCTAGATATACATGAGAAGATTGTATCATCAGGGCCGTCTGAATATTGAAACTACCCCCTGTCCAAATCCACGGCTCAAACACCTGATCGCCCATTGGCGCGACCGACCAACTCGTGCGTCAGTCTGATATAGAGTCGAGATGAGCCTCATATTCAAACTGGCTCGCTAATGAGACGATGTTGATTTCACGTATAAGAGCCGACAAGATCGGCTCATCTTGCCAGATTCTTCTGATCCTTCCCAAACACACCAGTTTCTTTTCTCAAGTATCTATATTTTCACTTTTAACACTTTACTTCCGCAGGTCGGATATTCAACCCTGCTCACTACTTCATAATATCCCTATAAAGCTCCGGCAAGATGCATTTCTCCTTCACCACCATCGTCATCGGCCTCGCTGCTGTAGCCTCTGCCTCAGTACTCGATACTGAGGGCGTTCGACATGCGCCTCGTGACTCGGTCCTCAGCCGTGCCGGCGGGAATGCTGGGCGACCTACGCCATCCGGCGCCTGTTGTGTCGCTAATACAAGTCTCAAACAAGACGCGTGCACCGCTACTGACGGTACTGCTGGTCGATGTGTTCCCGGCGGTAATAATTGTGAGTTCCTCATTTCTCTCTTCTCGCCGCCACGCCACTAGAGCCACCGGATAACTAACAGTGGGAATGTGCTCGCAGGTGGGGGTGCTTTGAGCTGCGTTGCCCAGGCAAATCTGGCCTGCGATTCCGCAATCATCGAGCGTGGGAAGAGCCTGTGCCGCGCGAAGGCCGGAAACGGTTTCATTGACGGGGCCAAGATCATCACTTCGCTAAGCCAAGCCAAGGTGAATTAGAGGCTAAGGCTTTATGAATACATAACGAGACTCAACTCCATAATATGGAAAAAGGAGAACGAAAAAAATTGGAATCTTACGGACGAAGTATTAGTATCTTGGGCTTCACGGAACCACGAATTATCAGATTCAGTGGTTCGGTGATATATTTAATCTTCTGTCAACTAAGAGTTTGGATCTCGAAACGCCCAAAGAGGGTTATGGTCTATTCTGACTTGCTTGAAAATACTGCTACGACTTGGATAAGGAGGGTGGAGGGACAAGCCCGGCTATTTGCAGTAGGTGCTTGCTAACAAGCTAAAGAAAAATTGAAAAGAAAATCCACCTTCTAATATCTTCATCGCTTGCCCGCTCAGTATCTGAAAAATTTATTCATGGTGGAGGGAGGGTACATTGTTTTGCATCCGAAGCCCATACGTGCGAATGCACGGTAATATCTGCATCATATAGGCAGGTGCGGACCAACTTCCAACCACCGCCGCCCCAGTTCTTCCAGTGCCAGAGGCATGGTTACTAAGCGCCCGAGCCATCCCATCTGAGGCACCAAGACGACATCTGCTGTATCGTGAGTCCTGCGGGAACTACGGGGGCACCTTGTTAGAGTACGAGGTATGTTGCTTCATGCTAGCCCCCTAGATGTCAGGGGGAACCGGGGGGGGCTGATGCTTTCATATTATTCTTGCAGGAGCACGGTAGATAATATCTATATTTCCTATAGCACGCTGGACGGCCATGCTTGCGGTTAGGTGGGAGACCAAGGGCGAGTTTTTTTACAAGCTGCGGGATCCCTAGATTGCCTAAGATTCAGGTAAGTTCTATGCTCCTATCTACTAAATTCCTTAGCAGTCTGTAAGAGGAAACAGGTTTACAGTCTTCCCCAACTAGAACAGGAGAATGAAATCAAGAATTAATACTTCATTAATGGCAAAGTATCAGTCGTCAAAGGCAGACCTGATAACCATAATGATCATGATGGATTCCATTCGCCAGGAGTGCACAAGGCTCTGGTTTATCTGCAGGAAACAGTAGCGCAGAGTTGAGCACCCGTTTTCTAGCAACTTTCATCTAATATCGGGACTAAGTGATTGGTTTTGCGTTGCCGCGGGACCTTACTTCTTTGTGAGAATACTCTAGAAATATACAACCACAAGGAGAAAGCATAATATGATTGGGGACCTTCATAGGCCAGCTAAGGGGGTAACTCTAGTAGGCATGGTGTTTTGGTTGGCATCGCAAAATTTTCAAGGCGTCTTGGATTTACCCCTCTAGAGTGAAACGAAGTTCTGGGCTAGATTTTTAATTATAATATGCCCATCCTTTGCCTTTGATGTCGTATGGCGACATCAACAATACGACGACGACGACATCAAATGTTACATTTGCGTTATAGGACGCAAGTGGAATGCAAGGAGCATTGGGAACTGTTAAAAGTTATGATAAGGCTGCAACTGAGATAGGTCATTCGACCCAGAAAACCCAGGCTCTCGCATAGCATCCATTACAAGCCCGGCCCGGAAGAATGGGTCCAATATAGACTAGAATGGACGATGGAACAAGGTCTACCGACTGTAAGCTATGGCGATAAATGATGAGAATTTGAGTCAATTACCAACGGGTGCGGTTGGCCCCGTATAGCCTCGCTCTTCACCGGCTTGATATCAAGATATCGAGATACTTTAATGTGTCTATGAGGTTTTTGCTTTCCAGTTCCGTCGTTCTCCAAGACTTTCATAACACGGTGGCCGGCTGGCTTCGAAAATACTGGGTGTAGGTTCACTATCACTACTCTTTAAAAACCAGCAAGACAGTTACTCGGAGAATAGCTCAAAATTTACCTGCCACCGGGCGCTAGTAGCTTAGAAACAGCCCTTGCGAGCGGCTCGAGATCAGGTAGCTCCTTCAGAGTCATGCTGAATGTAATCAGGTCGAATCTGAAAGCTGTCAATAAAAGCTTGGATATATAACTCGACAATAAGAATTTTACGTGGAATGGCGTTCAACGAAGGCTTCTAGGCTATCGCCCCTAGCTAGATTGACGACTTTAAACGCAATGCCCAAGCCCCCCTCCTTAACACGAGTTTCAGCCGCTTCAAGCATCGACTTGAAACCATCAACAGCAGTGACATGGGCGCCTGAAGTAGCTAAGAGCGCACCGATCAAGCCACTGCCAGTACCGAGATCGAGCGCGAGTTCGCCTGCTTGAGGATTTGCGAGTTCTTGCAATGTTGGCAAGAGGCATTCGCGGTACATGTCATTTCCTGTGCCAAGCGTCTGATCCCAATAAGTAGCGATGTTGTCCCAGGCTGTGATATTGTCGCCACGCAGCTGCCCAGAAGCAACTGCCCCTCCAAGTATCTCCATCACTAGAAAGATTATGGTGCTGCCTTGCCCCAATGGGCTGTTTGAAGTATGGCTACTTGTTGTATTGCTTAGTGTTGCTGTAGTTAGATCTTGCTGTTATCAACTTAGTTCCTGTTTTGCCGTTCATATAGGCATTACAAGATTGATCCCTAACTGGATAGCTTCCTCAGCGCGGTAGCCTGGATCGCTCCCCCGGTCTCGCACCAAGTAGAACCCCGACCCTAGCTGCGCTGCCACGTTAGTTGTCGTCAGTAAAGGTCTTCTGCCAATGGAAAATAAAGAGACATAATGATCAGGTCGCTACCCAAGGTACAAGTACCTAGTTTAAAGGTCAAATGTCGTAATCTATATATATTCAAGCAGTGCTGTTTCAAGATTGCCCGTTATTGCAAAGAACCTCGCTCTATTTATCAGCCGCCTCCAGTAGGCTCAACACCCGAGAAGATTGTTGTAAGTAGAAAAACATGGCTTTCATCGCCGGCCCTCCAGCAACACAAGAAACAGATAGAGCTTATAGAAGCCAAGCCCAAGCTACAGTGCGTTGGCCATCTGTTGTTAGTACTTTGGAGGGGTTATGCCAAAAGAAAGAGCTCCTCGTTAAGGTGCCTAGCCTTTGTAACGCTATAAAGCAGGAGATACTATCTTAGCTAGGCAGACGTCTAGACTCAACTGACATATCTCAAAAAATTAAGGGCGCTTTTTCTCTCGATCATTGGGTTACTTACACAGCGCACATCCCCAAAGATCATTGTTTGAGGTATTACCTAAATCTTGCCTTAGTAATCGCTTTTTTACGTGAGTTAGGACGCCAAGGGGTTGGGCTCTCTGCTTCTAAGATTAAGTCGGTATAGGCTCTGGTTCATAGAATGCTGATTAAGACACTAATTGTCAAAACCATCTTTCGCAGCGCCTTAGGGTGTCTGGTTGTTCCTTTTCGGAGTATTGTTGAAGACAACGAGCTCCAAGAATTAATGCAGCTTCGCATATAGCTCCCCAATAGCAAGCGAGGCAATAATAGTATCGCCGTTTACTCGGATCATTTCTCAGCTCAAAAATAGATCATTTTAAATTATGTACAGGAATCTCTATACAAAGTCCAGCAAACAAATTCGACAGCTGCGACACATACCAAACATGAAGTAAATTGAGGTCGTATCTATGGCAAAAGTACGGACATAAATGACCAAGCAGATCAAAGAACTGCCGAAATCGTACAAGACTCGGAACTCGTTCAAATAAACAAGACACGATTAGAAACCTATTCACCTTATAAAACTTATAACATAGACGCTAGGACATTTTCACGACGCACAAATTGAACCGGATGATCTACATGCAGATTTATTCTTTCTAAACGCTCAGCGAGGAGTCACACCCGGTCCGTACTTCCTGGCTCCTACAGAAGGGCTTGAATGCTATCAAGATGGCGACCCAGGAGGCACAATACCGGCGAAGCTTGCTATTTCCATTAAAACGTTCCGTAATTGGGAGCGATTTTATCAAAAAGGTCTCGCTCATACCAGAAAAGCTGAATTAGAGGAAGCTCTACTTGCCCATCGCAACGCACTAGAGATTTGTGACAGAAACGCGAATTTCTAGAAGACTCGCGGTATCGCTATATGGTGCTTGTTGAGATGGGGTACGTATATAGGATGCTTGGTCGCTAATACTTGAAGGCCAGTGAGTGCCTCGAAGAAGCTATACGTGATATGCCACGCAATGAAAGTCGCCTTAAAGCTTGCGGCGAGCTGGCAGTAGTATATCGTCAGCTTAGTAAGTTGGATGATTCTAAGCGAGCCTGCGAAGAGCAATATGAGACAGCCATACAAATAAGGTCTGAACGCGAGATCATCCGAGCCATTAGCAATCTCGGCATGGCCAACTACCAGCTGTTCTTACTCAACAATAAACAGGAGTACCTAAGCCTAGCCATAGATCAGTTAGAAGAACGAGTTGACCGATGTCGACAGGTAAGGTCGGCCACTACGAGTGTTTTAAATAAGCAAGAGAAGCACGCGGCTGTTCAAACCGCAATTGCGCATAAAGCCATCGCTTTCGCCCGCTCATCCCTCTGCTACACCGCCCAATAAGACGTTAATAAGCCATCGAGGCGGCTTCGGAGTGTTAGAAACTATCACTGCAGTCAGGCGACCCAAGCAAGCTCGCCTTTTCGAGGCTCTTTCTCGGTCGGGTTCTGCTGTTAAATGGTCAAAAAATGATGCGCTGTCTCAGTTTAACCCGTCAGACGGTAATACCCCCGTGGCAGTACTCTCGAAAAAGCCTTCCGAGGAACATCGGGGTTATATACGCAAAATGATAAACGCCGGAGCAGACCTGACTTTACGAAATGTGCATAAGTATTCAGCGTTGGATTATGCAGTATACGGTGGCAATAAAACTACACAAAATGTTATCTTGGAAAGGCTTCGGCGATCTCTCAAACCTGATGAAATAGAGGCTCACCATTTGGAATCAATGCTTCACAAAGGATATCAAGAACTGTTCCAGGATAGACTACGACCCGTATTGTCACATCCCGATAAACAATCTAGTATCAAGCGACTGCGACAAGTGTATGCGACCCTTGCTATAGACAAAAAGAAGGCATGTCAGTTCGATATGTTTAAATATATACGCTATGCCGACTTTGTTAGATTTAGCAGACTGCCCAAGTCCACTGATAGCCTAACTCGCTATTTCGAAGTGTATTCTAAAGCGAGTTCCTTCATAATTTTCTTCTCATATACATAGGCGAGAAAGTTAGACGGGGAGTTTATACCTGATAACATGCAAAATACACGATATCATCACATAATCAGAGCCTTCGAAAGGTTCCTTGCCATTGACTCAAGTATAGACCATCCGATAGTCGGTATATGGATCGTTTGCAACTTTTCGAGTTTCAACCCCCATATGCTCGCTTGAAAAGAGGCTGATAGCTTTGTAGGACTGGGCCTGCATCGACCAGGTAGACAAAGATACACAGGCGCGTGTTATTGCAGCGCTACCCATGTGTATCGCGCAATGCAACGCAATGATCAGCATTATTAACCCGAGTTATTATAACCGCGCATAGTGCTGTGTCGAAGTGGCCACGATACAGGTTCTACAGAAGTCGTGCAATGGACACCACTGGTTTGAACACAAGGAAGATTCCCGAAAAGGGGAGAAGGATGTATTGCGATATGGTAGTCTGAGTGAATTGCCGAGCATTGCCTCGGCAAAACTAACTCTGGAAAGCGATCGTCTGAAAGTGAACTTTCTGGAGCGACAAGCGAAACTGTTGGACAACCCCGTGGGTGCTTGACCACATGACTTAATTGGTTTGGCTCCTTTTAAAAGAGGAGGATAATTATCCTATGCGTTTAATGATTAATCACTGAAGTATAGTAATTACCTACATATGAACCCTAAATCTAATGAGATCACGTGCCGTTATTTCTAAGGCTATACAGCGTCAGTATGCTCTTCAATATAAAAGGAGGGAAAGCTCCCCAAACTACGAGATTTAGTATGAGCCACCTTCCTACCCGCTCTCAAATTTGTGGATATACCAAAATGCTAAAACCCTTCAAGCGGCTTATAGTTCTATTATTCCTCTTTATGTTTGTAAGTCTCTGATCTTTAGTTGACTTGTAAATTATAAAATAAGCCAAGGTCACAGCTTAAGGGCCATCGCCTTACGAGCCACTGGCCTACCACAGACATAACACCCATGTGATCAAAGCTATTTATAAAATTAATATCTATCCTTTCAACCTAATTATTAGCTTAATGTATATAATAATATGGCCTGTTGAATGGGCTTAGTACGATATCGTACGTCTCATACGCGGGACAGAATACAAGTCTGCTGTACTATGTCTATTGCGTATATCTATCTAAAGGAGAGGAAGAAGAGTATCGTACGCAGCAGAGTTCTCTTTTAGGGAGGACTCTGCTTAGCGTACGAACTAGAAGATAAGGGAAATTATGTACACACGTGATGATAGCTTCATGACAGGGGTTGTACGAGGCTGATGTTGCAACTAACTGCTAATAGTTCCAACAAGCCTTGTGCTTTGCTATAGCTTAAATCTTGCAAAAAGCAGTCTTTAGCCTTTTGGATATATCATAATTGTCAATTTTAAATTTACTTTTACAAGATCGCGACAACCAGATAACAGGATCAAGGAGATTTACATAACAACAGCAACATGGACAGCGATATAGCAATACATAGATAAATGAATCGCGTCGTATATTGATTGATTAATTATTTGCCCTACTTGATACATCTTTGGCTGCCAGATTAATAGTCGGGAATCTAGCTAACGATCATTGTACACCTTTCGATGCGTGGCAACGTGTCCTCCTTTAATAAGTGTGAGCAGTGGTTTTCATGGCTTTACCAGAGTCCTCATACCACCGGGCTCATCTTAATACTCAGATTGATTCCGCGCTTCTCGTGACCATATACCAATCAGCGAACAAACTAGTCGCGGCTTGCTGTCGTAGCTATAAATCTTTTCGCTGGGATAGCCACCTGGCAGTAAAGTGCGTCCTGCTAATCTAGGTCACTAGCCCGCTTGCTGTTGCACCAAGCAAAGCAATCCTCCTCGTAAGGCTTCACAAGCTCCTCTTATTTTAGACAATCTGACAAAAGGTGCATAGAAAGAACCCCGCCGACACCTGCGACATCTAACCATAGCAGACCTATCGTGACATAGTACGGGGCACAGCAGATCTGGTGTTTCTTTTAAGCAACCAACGTTCGTTTTGCCTAAATAAGCAAGCCAGTCGGAGTGATATTTTACGGTGCATGGAACCACACCTATCACTACAGGTGGGTGATCGCCTATACCATTGGATTAATTGGAGTTTGGTACAACGAGGAGCACTTAACCCTAGAGCTCGCTTAATCACTCAGTCTGCAATCAGAAGTGTGTGGCGGTAAGTGAGGTCGCCTGGCTTAGCTGCGACGGCCCCCTACGCCCTTAGTCCCCGAGATATTACACAGTCTAGTTTAGAGAGACTACTGTAGGCGTGCCAATAATTCTATAAGCATAACTAAACTGTCACCGTACGCCAAAAGAGACGAAAATGCTGTAGATAATACTGCGAATAACATTATCATCTTTATCTCTTGTAGCAATAAGAGAATATGCCTCAACGACCACCGCTCTTGGATCCGGCTCGAACGGGAGAGGATAAGGGTAGTGCAACTATTGCTGCAATCACCATTGTCTCGAGCATCAGCACCTTGTTCGTTGTGGCTGGGCTGTGGGTTCGAGTTAAAATACTCCGCCAGTTTCAATTCGACGACTTTATACTTGTCACCGCAGTTATAAGTGATAAATTAATTAAACCTTTGGTGTCTATGGAGTACTAATAATAGGTAAGATTTCCGGCTGGATAAGTGCGGGATTCACTACGGCTGCAGTGCACTCGGGAAGTGGCCGGCACATTTAGACGCTTACACTAGAGCAGATATAAGGAGCTACTCTATTTACATTCATCGCTTTTATCCCGGGAATTTTATATATTATTTTGCCAAAAGCTTTCCGTTGTATATCTTCTTTCTGGGCTGCTAAATCCTTCACTGCGGCATCTTATATGGCTGTAATGTATAGCTGTCTGCTTGCTGTTTTGCATGATAGTAAATAGTAGCTTATTGTTCGGCCAGTGCCAACCATCAAATTCTCAATGGGATTTTTCGGTTACCACTAGATACTGTTGGGATAAAATGATCACAGCTAATTTCCTCCAGGCTGACTGTAGTTAGTAAGCAGACCCCCCCCTCCTCCCGGGCCACCGCCTCACGGGCCACCCTGCCACCGACATTGCCGTCCAACCACCCACTTTGTTAAATATATAGTAAAAAATCCAATTCTTATCTAAAAAATCTTTTTTTTTTTGCCTTTATTTTTAACTTTTTTTTTTTAGCTATATTTTTAGCTAAACGTTAAAAGCATTTATACGCAACGCTTTATAACGTAAAGCTAATTATTATAGTACAAAAAGCGTTTTGCAAATAAAATATCTCCTGGTTTATTTTATAACGCGAATTACTTAAAATATTAATTAACTAAAAAGTTATAAATAGCTAAAAAAATTTTATCGGTAGTTTTTAAAATTATATTAACGTAATAAACTATTAACTAAATTAAATTAAACTATACGTTAACTTTAATAAAATTTAAATTAATAATTTAATAATTAATTAAAATAACTATAAACGTTTATAAATTAAAATAACGCTAATATAGCCGCTTTATAATTAAATATTTATTAATTAAATAGTTTTTTTTTAAAAAAGAACATTAAAAATAAATAAATTACTAATTTTAAATACGTTAATATTATTATAATAGCTTTTTTGTTAATTATTATATTTAAAAATATTAACGTTTAAACGTAGTAGTTTTTTTATAATAAAAAGGTCTTTTAATATTAAAAGAAACTAGCAATTTAAAACTTTTCCAAAAAATAAATTAACAATTATATAATTTTAAATTAACTTTTAAACATTTTTACTTTTAATATTTAAATTTAATATAGTAATAAGTAAATTATATTAATTTATAAATGTTACGAACCAATAAGTGGAGGCCCGTTAGCAGGCCCAAGGATAGAGAGAAGCACGGACCAAGAAAAGGCACGTAACTTTTAAGATCACGAAGTAAATCGTGATCCGCGCACTTAACATAGTAATCTTTACTATATACAAAATAAAAAGCGATAATATAACAGTAAAATTTACCGTAGCAAAAGTAATCGAAGTAATAAAAAAATAAATATAAAAAAAAGAAGTTTTTTATATAACTAATCATTTATTTATTATTATTTAATTTATGTTTATAGTTAGTTTTTAAAAATAATTATAAAAAAATATTTTTTACGAAATAGTTAATTTAAAATATTATTGTTTTATTGCCCGTAATATTATTATTAACGTATACTTTAAATATAAATTTTAATATATTTTTAATTATATTTTAAATATTTATAACCTCGATATTACGAAAATATATATAATATTAAACATTAATATACGCTTCGTAACTTTTTAAATAGTTTTATTTTACGTTAAACGGTTAACTAAAACAATATCGAATTATAGTTATTTATTACGAACTTATTAATAACCTAATTATAAATATTAATAGCAATTTAAATAACAGTAACGAAATTATTAAAAAGAATACGACGTAATAGTAAATAATTTTACGACTTTTAATATAAAAAATTAATAATTACATATATAACTTAAAAAATTAGCTAATTTACAAAACGCTATATTTAATTAATTTAAAACTATAATAATTAAAAAACAAAGCTTAAAAAAAACTTAAAATTTATTAAACTATTTAAATTTAAAAAAAAACTAAATTAGTTTAAAAAGTTTTTAATATAAATTAAAATATATTAATTATTTTATTAAAAAATATTTAAAAGCAACGATAAAAAAATTAATTCTATAGTATTATTATTAAAAAAAAAAGCGTTAGTTTAGTTTAAACTACGTTTATTAAAAGTTACGTTTAAAATATAAAAAAACTAAAGCTTAAATATAAAAAAAATGTTTACTTTATATAAAATATTTAAAAATATATTAAAAGTAGTATGTTTAAACTTAGTAAAAAAACGATAAAAATAAAACGAACTATAAGATTTGCGATAAACGAAATCGGCATTAGCTTATATAGCAAAATTTTGAAGATTTTTAGTTTTTATTAATATTAACAATAAAGCTAAAATTATAATATTTTATAATAAATTTAAAAATAATATTAAAAACGAAATCGTTAAAATAAACTAATTAGCAGAATTTATAAACTATATAATTAAAGTAATTAAAATAAATATATAACTATATAAATAATAAAAAAAAATTTTACACTTTACATAAATAAAAACTAATTAAAAATTTAATTAAAATAAAACGATAATAATTTACGGCGTATAATATTTACGTAAAATTAATAAAATTTAACGTAATATAATAAAAAAAAAATTAAAAAAAGTTAAAAAAAATCATTAAATGCTATAATTATAATAAGTTTAAATATTACGCTAAAGATTGCGATAAAAAACTATATAAAAATTTACAAATATTCGAAACTAAAATATTTAAATTTAAAAAAAATAATTAATAAATTAATATAATAAAATCTTATTATAACGATAAAAATTTAACAATTAAATAAAATAATAAAATATTTATAAAAAACTAAATAACATAAAAAAAAGTATAAATATTATTAAATTAATTAATAATATAATTATATTTCAAATAAACGGCAAAAAAAATTTATAAACAAGTTATTTAAAACGAAAAATAGTTTATTAATAGTTTAAAAAAAATTATAATTTAAAAAAATAGTACGTTTAAAACGTAATTTAACAAAAATAGTATAAATGTTAAAATAAAAACTTAAAACTATAAAAATAATTATAAAACAAATTTATTAAAAATTATAATATAAAATAATTATTGGGTTAAACAAATAAAAAAACGTTTAAATTTAAAGTAAATAGTTAAAACTAAACTAGAAAAAACAAAAAACAAAAAAGTTTCAACTTTAAAAAAAAAAGATTTAAGCTAAAATATTTTATAATTTTAAAAACGACAAAAAATATTTTAAAAATTATATTTATTTTTCGGTCGATAAAATAATATTAAATATAAAAATATAATAAATAACAATAAACCGATATATATATTAAAATATTAAAGATAAAATAATATATAAATATAATTAGTTTAAAAAAAAATGTTTAAAAAAAATTTAAAATGTTTTAATAAAATTTATAATTGCTAAAAGAATAATAAATAATTAAATTAATTAATATATAAAATAATAACCCGAAAAAAAGTTACATAATATATATAAAAAAACGAAATTTACTTAAAATAAAAATTAATAATTTTAATTAAAGCAAAAATATAATAAAAACTTAATATTAAGTTAAAATAATAATTTTTATAATATTATAAAAAATATAAAAATGTAATAATTAAAATAAATATCGATGTTTTAAAAACAAAAAAATTTGATATTTTTATTTTAATTAATTATTTATATAATAAAACTATATTTAAAAACAATGATAAACGATTATAGCTACGTTATAAAAAATATTACGAAATATTATAAATAAACTATATAGTATATAAATGCAAAAAATATATAGCAAAAAAAATTAAAAACTTTAATTTTCGGCCTATATAGCTAAAACAAAAATTTAAAATTTTTACGAAAAAACTAAAATTAAAACATTAATAATAATATATTAAACGGTTTATAAATATATTATATTTAAATAAAATTTAAAATATTTTAAAAATTATAAAAAAAAATATATAATTTATATATTTTATAAAGTTTTTTAATATAAAAATATAAAGAAAAGATTAAAAAAAAATTAATAAAAATTAATTTTTATTAATAATCGTCGAAATAATAATAAATTAATAAAATTTACGAAAAAATAAAATTAACGATAAAATTATTAATAAACAAAAAACGACAAAAAATAATTATAAAACGAAATTAATAACTAGTTTAAAAAGTTTTTAAATTTTTCTACAAAATAAAAATATAGTTTAAAAAAAATAATTAATAATAAACGTAATTTATAATAAAAAAAATAAAACTTTTATTTAATTTAAGCGTTTACGAAAAATTTTTTTTTTAAATTTAATTAATAAAATAAATTTAATATAAATTAAAAATTTTTTTTTTTATATATTTACGACTTTTAATAAAAAAATTATACAAAAAACTCTAAAATTTTTAATAACTATTTAAAATTATTTAAAACGTTTTAAACTTAATATCGTAAAAATATTATATAATATAATATTAAAATTAGCTTAATTACAAAAAAATAATTTTAAAATAAACTATATATAAATTTAAATAATTAAATAAAATATAAAAGAAAGTATTATAATGAATTAAAAAAAATTTACGATCAAAATATTAAAAAAATACGCTAAATTTAAAAGTTTATTAATAAAAGAATATAGCAAAAAAAAAAGCTATTAAAATATAATAAATATAATTACGTAATTAATTTAATAAAAAACGTATTTTAAAACTTTTTAACTATATAAAATAAACGAAAAATAGCGTAAAAAATTACGTAAATATTTAAATAAAAGTTTAAAAAATTTTTATACAATATTTTAAATTATTAATAATAATATTAATATTATAAATATTAAAAAAACTAAAAAAAAATAGTATACAAAAATAAAAAAATGCAAAAATTAGCGATATTTTAATTTTATTATTCTTAAAAATAAAAAACCGATATTACAAATAAACGATTTAAAAAATTATTTTAAAAAAGCATAATAAATAACGATATTTAATATTTTAAAAACTTATTATTATATTAAAATTAAAACAAACAATAAATAAAAAATAGCGGTTATTATAAAATATAAATTATATAAGTTTTTAATAATAAATTTTAATTTCATTAACGTATTAATAATATTTTAATTAATAATTATAAATAGATTACGTAAATTTGTTAATAAATTTATAAAAAATATTTAAACGATATTTTAATTTATTTAAAAATATTTAAAAAATATAAACAATATACATAATAAATATTTTAAACGTTATAAAAAGTAAAGTTAAAAATATATTTAAAAATTTTTTTTTTATAAATAGCAAATAAATTTTTCAAAATATATAATTTTTTTAAAAAAAATATAAATTAAACAGTTTAAATTAAAAATAATAAAAAACAAGCCCGTATTAAAAATATTAATAATATATAATTATTTATAAATTTTATAAATTTTATATATATATTTATTAAAAATTTAAAAAAAAATTGCAGCGCTTTTTATAAATTTAATTGAAAAAAAAACAATTTTTTTTAATTAATTAAAAAAACAGAAAACATTTAATATATTTAAAAATACGGTTTTAAGCAGTTTAATATTAAAATTATTTAATTTAAATAAAAAATATAAAATAAAAGTCGACGTAAATAATTACGTTATAAAAAAATAGTTAATTTAATGAAATAAAAACAATAAACGATATTTGATAGTATTTTTTTTAAAAAAAATTTTAAAACCCGAACCAAAATATTAAATTTATAATAAAAAATTTATAAACATCATTAAAATATTTAAATAATAAAAATATTATTTAAACAGTATTATAATATTAATAAAAGTTTATTTAAACTATAAAAATTTTATAACGTTTATAACTATTAAAATATTAAATAAATAATAAATATAATAAGCAGAATTTTTATTATAGTTTAATTTTAAAATTATTTACGTTAAAAGTAAAAAAAACGACAAAACCGATATTTTTAGCCGAAAAAGCGACTATAAACAAAAAATACTACCGAAAAATTAAATATTATTATACGAAAATATAAATAAAAATTTATTTATAAATTTTATATAAATAACTTACGAAAAATAAAATTAAAAAATTAAAAAAGCATTATAAAAATCAAATAAACTATTTAATTTATACTATAATAATAAACTATATATACCGAAAATATATTAATGTAAATTAGTTAAAAAAATATATAAACATTTATTTTTAAAATATTTAGCAAACTATTAAAAAACTACGTTTTTTGAAAAGCAACAGTAATAATAAAAAATATTATAGTAAAATGCAATTTATACAAAAAAATTAAAATAATAAAGTATAAACTATACAAAAATTTAATACTAATATTAATATTAAACTAAGTTTAAAAAACGATAGCGTTTAATTATATAATTAAATTATTAAAATTAAAAATATTTATAATAAAAATAAAATTTAACTTTATTATAGTTATAATAAATAAATTTATAAAATATATTTATTTTATTTTATATAAAAAGCAAGTTTAACGAAAAAATTTATATATATAATAATAAAACATATTTTTAATAAATATAAATATTTAGAAATAATTATTATAAATAAAAACAAAATAATAGTATTTAAGTTTTAGCAATTATTTATTAAAATTTTAAAAATTAAATATAAAATATTTATAATATACCATTTATAAATAAATAGTCAAATAAAAAAATTAAATTAAATATTAAAATAATTAAATAAAAATATTATTAAACGTAAAATTAACGTATAATAATTTAATAAATAAAATAATAAAAATATTATTATTTAAAATAAACTATAAATACGATATAAATATATAACGATATTATATTAACGATATTATCGTATTAATAATAAAAATTTAAACGAAAAAGTTGTTAAAATTATAAAAATAGTTATAAAAAAAATTTACATTTGTTTAATAAAAAATAAAAAAATATTACGATAAAAATAAATTATTAAAGCTAATTTTTAAAAAAAGAGATAAAGTTTATTTTTTAAAACGCAATATCCGAACAAAACGAAATAACGAAAAACTCGATTTTAAAAACATTAAACTTTTTAAAATTAAAAAAATATTTTCGCCGGTAACGTATAAACTAAAGTTATTAAATATTATAGTTATTTAACTAATTTTTTATATATTATTATTAACTAAAGCGCATTTAAACGTTACGTTTAAAACTTAATTAAAAGCAGATAAAAAAAAATATTTACGAAATAGAAATAATTTTAAATTTACGATAAAGTAAAAAAAAGTTTAAATATTTTATTAAATAAAAAGCTGTACATACGTTAAAACTATATAAAAAGTAAGAAAATATTTTACAAATGTAAAAAACCTTGTTAAAAATTTCTACCGGTAATACTTTAATCGGCTAAAGCCGAAAAACTAGGGTCGCTTTTAAAAAAAGTAATTATTTTTAAACTAAAATTTAACTAATCGGTATTAAAAAAAACCTTTATAAACTAAAAGTTTCGGAAAAAAAAGTTTTCGTAACTATTTAAAGTAAAAAAAATACCGTTTTTTTAATTTAATTTAATTATGCTTTATTAAAACAACTTAAAACTACGTTTTTTTACTTTAATACGTATACGCTGTATTTACGTTAAACGATTAACTGTAATAACTAGTTCGAGCTAAATTTTAGTTATTTGTTCGTAAAAATTAAGCAAATTTTTACTAGCCTCGTTTTTTTTAAAATTTAGTTTGCGCTATTATTTTAATACTTTAGTAAACGAAGACACTACTAAAACACCGTTATAAAAACGACCACGACAAATGCACGTTTTATAGTAGCTAAAGTTTTTAAAATTAAAATAAAAAGAAAAAAATTATTTAAAAAACAAAAAGTACAAAGCATATTAGCTAACATTTTGTAAAAAATAACGTAAGAGTATAAAGCGGCTTATTTACTAGATTTAATAAAAGACCGGCCGGAAAAATTACGACAAATACGCGCCTTTTATATACAGTTAAGTATAATAAAAAAATTTAAACATTAAAAAAAGAATTTATCAGTTAGCTTATTAAAAACAACAAAAATAAAAAAAAGAGAATAATATTATAAATTAACAAATAAAGGCCCGTTAATAGGCTGAAAAATAAAAAAAAACACGGACTAAAAAAAAGTACGTAATTTTTAAAATTACAAAATAAATCATAATCTGCGCATTTAATATAGTAATTTTTACTATATATAAAATAAAAAGCGATAATATAACAGTAAAAATTACCGTAATAAAAGTAATCCGAGTAATAAAAAAATAAATATAAAAAAAGGAAGTTTTTTATATCATTAATTATTTACTTATTACTATTTAACTTATATTTATAGTTAGTTTTTAAAAATAACTATAAAAGAACATTTTTTACGAAATAGTTAATCTAAAATATTATTATTTTATTGCCCGTAATACTATTATTAACGTATACTTTAAATATAAACCCTAGAGTATCCTTGGTTATACTTTAAATATTTATATCCCCGATACTACAAAAGCATACATAGTGTTGGACACTAGTGTACGCTTTGTAACAATAAAGGTTATAATTTATATATTAGCAAAAACTTTTTTTAATATTATTTAGTTTATAAAATATAGCTAAATTTTAATATATTTAATTATAATTATATTATATAAATTTTAAACATAAAAGTTTTCGGTTTTTTAAAAAAAAACTAAAATTATAAATAAAAGCTAATTTAAACCATAATTTAAAAATCACGCTACTAATAAAAAACATTTAACGTTTATCGTTAAATTTAAAACGATGTTTTAAACGTTAAAAATATTAAAAAAGCTTAAAAAATAGCTAAAATATTTTTAAAAAATAAATTAAAACGTTATTTCTTAAAGAGCGTGGTTATTCAGGCACCCTCGTTTGGTTATTAGGGCACCTTTCGGCCTGAAACGGTCCGGAACAGCCGCGAAGCTAACCCGTAGCTTTCGCCAATTAAATCCTCAGCATTTGCCTAATAAATTTGTTACAAATTTTTCCAAATCTTACTTAATCTTGCGGGCCGATGCGGTCCGAAGGGTGCCTCAATAACCAAACAAGGGTGCCCGGATAACAACGCTCTTCTTAAATACGTTATTTTAAAAAATGTAAATATAATTAAAAAACGTTTTAATAAACTTGTAAATTTAAAACGGCTTAAAACGTTTAATTTTATTATTAAATTAATTTTAAAAATCATTAATAATTTTACTAAAGGTTAAAGGTTTAAAATATTAGTTAAAAATTAGCTATTATAAATTTATTTTTTTGTATATTTTTTTGGTAAATTTTTTTAGTAGCTGTTTATTAAGAAAACCGCTAAGGTTTTAAGCTGAAACGCGTTTGAAATAGCCGATTTAAAAGCATAAATAAATTAAAAAGCTACAAATAAGCCGGTAAAATTAAAAAATAAAGTAACTATTTATTTATATAGCCGACGTATTATAAAAAAAATAAACGGAAAATTAAAAGCCGAAAAGTTTACAAAAATAAATATTTTAACTACAATATATTAAAAATACGCTATTTAAATAACGAAAAAAATCAATAACAAACCGGATTATATAATAAATAACAAAATAAATAGCGATTCCGAAAAAACTTTAAACTATATTAAGGTTAAAACTAGCTAAAACGATAGATTTAGTGATTTAGTAGCTAGGTGGCCTGTGAGGCGGTGGCCTGGGAGGTTAAGGAGGGGGGGGTTTGCTTAGTACACTTACTTCCTTAACTTGTCTAGTCCCTTTGGCTTATTATAGACTTATACCCCTTTATCTACGGTAGCGAGGTTATAGTTAGCGGGGTTCATTTGGACTTGGCGGGGGGTTAAAGCCACAAACTTGGTGGGGGGACTAAGAGGCATGTAGAGTATATGCTTAGACTATGTTAAATTTACTATATATTAAACATATTTACGGCATATACTTAATATATGCTTATTATTAAATTTAAAAAATTATTATAAAACTTATATAAAACATTATTATATATAATTGTAATAAAAGTAATATTAATATTATAAATATAAATAAATTAAAAATAAAATAAAAACATAATATTTAATTTTAGCGTTTTTTTTATTAATATATATATATAATATATTTCTTACTTCGATAAGCTATTTAATTAAATAGGCCACTTTTTAAACCTTTGTACATACATTCGCAAATAATCTAATAATAATATATCTGATTAATTTAAACTAGTTAAATTTTTATTCGCTAAACCTATTTATACTATTCCGACAAGTTCGCGCATTACAGATATTTTTGCTACAAATCTTATAGTATTTAACGCAAGTCTTTTTTCCGCTGGTATAACAAATGAACCGATAAATAACCCGACGAACAAACCGAAAATATAAACAATTAATTCGAATTAATTAAATTCCTATTCGCTAAACTTATTTATACTATGCGGACAAATTTACGTATTATAGCTACGTTTATTACAAATTTTATAGCACCCGACGTAAATTTCGACGCAAATTTTGACGCAAGCTTTTATACAATAAATAAACCGACAAACGAGCCGACAAACCTATATAATTACGTTCTTTAACGCTTATAAAACCCGCAAAGCCCGTAGATTTTTTGCTTTTTATATAATAAACAATTATTCGTTTTATATAAATTTATCGGTTCGTTTATCAGTTCGTTCGTCGAGCTATTCGTCGGTTCGTTTATTGTACAAAAAAAAAAAAAAACTCGCGTCGGTTGCTATAATACGCAAATTTATCGGAATAGTATAAACAAGTCTTGCGAATAAAAATTTAACTAGTTTAAATTAATTAAATATATTATTATTAAATTATTTGCAAATGTACGTACAAAGGTTTAAAAAGTGGCCTATTTAATTAAATAGCTTATTTAAGTAAAAAATGTGTTATATATTTATATATATATATATATATACTTAAGTTAATATTTTATAATATAGAGTAAAAAGAAATAATATAATATAATAAGAAAAGGTTAATAAAACTTATATATTACGTATAAATTAAATACGTTAATTAAATAAAAGAAATTAAAATATTGTATATATTTGCAAAAATATATAAATATTTTTTGTTTTTTTATCGCAATATAAAATATATATTTTACAATTTTAAGGATTTTTTACTACATAGTAACATAAACGTATATTGCGATTTTTATAATTTATTTTCTTTTTTTTTTTCGGACTTTTAAAATATAACAGCTTGTTTTAAATGCTTTGTTTTAATTAAGCTGCATTTTAAATAGTCGCTATTTTTAGTTTAAGTTTCAAATTGCAACCCGGCAATAAAGCTTTTTAATAAATTTGCCATAGCTGTAATAGTTAAGTTAATTATTTAATAGCGGCTTTGCTTTATTTTTTTTAAATTATAACTTGCTATAAAACTTTAAAAACGTACGCTTTGTTTTAATTAAACTATATATTGTTAAACCAAAAAATTAAAAGTAAAAAAGTTTTGTTTTAATTAAATTATTTTTTTTATTTAATTAACAGTTTAAACGTTTTAATTAACAAATTTAAACGCTTTTATATATATATTTAACTTGCTGGATACTTGATTTGCTTTTTTTAATAAAGTGTTAACTTTAAAGACATATTTTAAAAGCTATAATAATGGTGTATTATAGTATATATAGATAGCATTTTAAGCTTTATTTAGCTATAATTTGTTAACAAGCTTATAAATATGTTTTGAAAAAGGCTAAAGGAGCTAAAATATAGTTTAGAAAATTTTAAGCACGTTTTGAAGACTTTTAAATATTTTATAACTATACCGAAAGGTTTTACAACGCTGTTAACGATGCTAAAAGGCTTTTAAGTTTAAATTTTATAAATATATTATCAACTAAACAATGCGTTGTTTTTTAGCATTTCCGTTAGTTTTACTATTTTTAGTTTTATTTTTATTTATAATATTATTGTTATATTTAGTTTTATTATTATTTTTTTCAATGTTTAATTTAGCGTTCTGTTTTCGTTTGTTTAAAAGCTAAGCTTTGCTATCGTTTTTACTTGCAGTTTAGCTTACGCTATCATTATTATTATTATATTTATTCAAAAATATATTTATACAAGTAAAAAAGTTAATATCGGTAAGTAAAAATTGCTTTTATTTTATTAAAAAATAATATTAATAAATATAACGGGCTGTTTACGTTAAAATATTATTTTATAAATCTTTTAATTCATTTAATATTATTAAATACGCAAAATTATATAATATATTTGCTAATTTTTTCGTTAGCTGCCGCCGATGTTAATATAACGTTAAAAATATTACGAAGCGTTTTTTAAACGTTTTTATTAATTGAAATATTAATTATAAATAAATAAAGTTAAAAATACGGTCTTTTTAATTTTATTTTAAGTGTTTTAAATATTTTATTCTTTTATATATTTAATAAAACTGTGCGTTATAATAGTAAATGTAATAATTCGAGCGTTTAAGCTTAAAAAAATATAAATCTGTTGTTTATAAATTAAAATATATTATAAAAAAAGCCAATATTATTATTAATAATAGTAATAATAATAATTATAATATAGTATTAATATTAGCGGCGACGGAAAAGTAATAATTATTTGTTAATTATAAAAAAAACTAACGCATCTGCCACTTAAATAAAACATTTAATTAAATAGGCCACTTTCCAGACTTTTATACGTACATTCGTAAATAATCTAATAATAATATATTTAATTAATTTAAACTAATTAAATTCTTATTTGCTAGACTTATTTATACTATTCCGATAAATTTACGCATTATAGTTACGTTTACTATAAATTTTATAGCATTTAACGCAAGTTTTTTTTTCTTTTTATACAATAAACGAACCGATAAATAACCCGATATACAAACCGAAAATATAAATAATTAATTCGAATTAATTAAATTTTTATTTACTAAACTTATTTATATTATTTTAACAAATTTACGTATTATAACTACGTTTATTATAAGTTTTATAATATTTAACGCAAATTTTAACGCAAGTTTCGATATAAATTTTAACGCAAATTTTAACGTAAGTTTTTTTTTTTTTCGTACAATAAATAAACCGACGAACAAGCTGATAAACTTACAAATTTATATAACTACGTTTTTTAAAACTCGTAAATTTTTTGCTTTTTACATAATAAACGATTATTCGTTTTATATAAGTTTATCGGTTTGTTTATTAATTCGTTTATTAGGCTATTTATTAATTTATTTGTTATATAAAAAAAAAAAAAACTTGCGTTAAATGCTATAAAACTTATAATAAACGTAACTATAATACGTAAATTTATCGAAATAATATAAATAAATTTAACAAATAAAAATTTAATTAATTCGAATTAATTATTTATATTTTCGGTTTGTTCGTTAAATTATTTATCGGTTCGTTCGTTATACAAAAAAAAAAAAAACTTACGTTAAGTATTATAAAACTTACAATAAACGTAACTATAATACGTAAACTTGTTTAAATAATAAAAACAAATTTAGCGAATAAAAATTTAACTAATTTAAATTTATCGGATATATTATTATTAAATTATTTACAAATATACGTATAAAAGTTTAAAAAATAGTTTATTTAATTAAATGTTTTATTTAAGTAAAAAATGCGTTATATATTATATATTATTTTTAAATTAGTAATTAAAAAAAAACTTTTTTAAATATTATTTTGTTTTAGCAATGTTTTAATTTATTATTTATTTTATATTACTTTTATTTTATAGTTTTAACAGCTATTTATTAAAAATAGTTTAAGTTTTAATATATATATTATAAAAATTTTAACTTAAAAATTTAAGTTAAAATAAAATTAAAAATTATTATATTATTTATTTTTAAAAATTATAACGTTTTAAATATTAATATATAAAATATTACAGCTTATTTATTTACGTTTTTATTATAAATATTTATTTTATAATACGTTTTATAATAGAACGAAATAATTAAGATTTTTTTTTTTTTTTTTTTTTTTTTATCTTTATCGGCTAATAAATTACGGCCGGCGTAAAAAGCTTTAATACATTTTTTACTTAAATAAACTATTTAATTAAATAAGCTATTTTTTAAACTTTTATACGTATATTTATAAATAATTTAATAATATTATATCCGATTAATTTAAACTAGTTAAATTTTTATTCGCTAAATTTGTTTATATTATTTCGATAAGTTTGTATATTATAGTTACGTTTGTTATAAGTTTTATAGTATTTAACGCGAGTTTTTTTTTTTTTCGTACGACGAACGAACCGACAAATAACCCGACGAACAAGCCGACGAACGAACCGATAAATTTATATAAAACGAATAATTGTTTATTATATAAAAAGCAAAAAATTGACGGGTTTTACGGGCTTTGTAAGCGTTAAGGGGCGTGGTTGTGTAGGTTTATCGGCTCGTTTGTCGGTTTGTTTATTGTACAAAAGCTCGCGTCAAAATTCGCGTCGAAACTTGCATCGAAATTTGCGTCGGGTGCTATAAAACTTGCAATAAACGTAGCTATAATACGTAAATTTGTCGAAATAGTATAAATAAGTTTAGCGAATAAAAATTTAATTAATTTAAATTAATTGTTTATATTTTCGGTTTGTTTATTGGTTCGTTCGTCGGTTCGTTCGGCGTACGAGAGGAAAAAAGACTCGCGTCGGGTGCTATAAAACTTGCAGTAAACGTAGCTATAATGCGCAAATTTATTAAAATAGTATAAACAGGTTTAGCGAATAAAAATTTAACTAGTTTAAATTAATTAAATATATTGTTGTTATATTATTTGCGAATGTACGTACAAAGGTCTGGAAAGTGGCCCATTTAATAAGGTGGCTTATTTAAGTGGGAGATGGGTTACGTTATATAAATATATTACGTAAATATCTTATATTTTGTTAAAACCTTGCAAAGGCTATTGGTAAAGAAAACCATGGGGTAGTGTAGTACATATTTTGTATTGCGATAAAGGAGACTAGGAATATCCATACATCCTTGCAGGATGTGTAAGATATCCTAGTTTCCCTTCTTTAATCAACGTATTTAATCTACACGTGACCTGTAGGTCTTATCGGACCCCCTTTGTCACACTGTATTAGCTATATTGTTTTATATTTTTCCCCAGTTTAAAAGTTACGCCTAAATTAAAAAAACTTTTAAAACTAAAAGTTATTAAACTTGTTATTTAATAAAAATGTTTAAAAATTATCGGAAACTATTTTAACGACGTTTATATACTAAGTTAGCTTTTTTGCAAATTTTCTAAACATTTTTCTTTTTTTAAATATATATTACCGTCTAATAATAGCTTTATATTTAATAATTATATTATTAATATAGCATAAAATAACCCTTTTTTTTGCAAAAAAAACGATACAAAACACATTTTTAAACGAGTTAGCAAAAGCGAGAATAATAGCAATAATTAAACGTTTTAGTTTATAAACGTAACAAGAAAAGCAATATAGTTTACGTTAATTTAAATAATTTTAAACAATATTTTAACGCTATTTTATATAAAATAAAATCGTTTAAAATTATCGTTATTAATATATCTATTTTAATCGAAAAAAAATGCTTTTTAAAAAATAAACTTTAAATATTTACGACTTTATTGCTAAAAAGCAATATTAAAAAAAAAACACGCGACTTTAAAAGCTTAATAAATAAACTACTACCTGTTTTTAAATACCGCTAAATAAAACTACGCTATTTATAATAAAAAAAAGTCGGCTAAAAATAACCTTATAACTAACGGCATATCGGAACTTAAGTTTAAACATATAATGTAGTAATTTTTTTAAACTTTTATTAAAATTATACGTAAATAGGTCGATATATATAACTTTAACTACTTATTTATATATATTTTAATAAACGTTAAAACGTATTACTAATTTAAAGCTAAGAAAAAAACATTAAAAACGTTTATATTTTAAAGTATAACGTTGCCGATTTAAATAGCGTATTATATTGTATATTTTTGCCCGCTAAGTTAAAATCAATTAAAACTAAAATCGGCGTATATAGGTTTTTATAAAAGGTTTACGCAAAAAATACGCTCGTGCTAAATAAAAATTTCGATAAAACGACGTCGTCGTTTATTGTTAAAAGTAAAAAGTTTAGCTTAAAATTACGTTAAAAAATAACGAAAAAAAAAAGCTGCTTGTAAAATAAATTAAAAAAAGCCCGACAATTTTGATATATATAAATTTTTTTATATTACTAAATACGCCTGCTTAAAAAACGTTTTATGAAATATAAATCTAGCTTAAACAAGTTTAAGCTAAATTATAAATACGACGCCGTTACTACAATTCTGCCCGATATATTTAAATTTTGCAATCAATTATACGCGCAGTATTACTAGTTTACGTTTATTAAAATTTTAAAACAAAACTATTTAGTATATAAAAGTAACCGCGAATTCTTTTAAACCGAAATATGTAAATTTGTTTTAAATTTAAAACGTTTTATTTTAAAAGAAAATAGCAGTTTTAAAGCGATATTTAATGTTTACAAAGAAAGCATTAGTTTTTTTAAAATTTCGTTAAATTAATAGCCGTTTTAAACATAAACAACCCTTTTAGCTTTAATAGCCGCAGTTTTACGTAAGCGGGTAAAAATAAACGGAAAAAAAAGGAAAATAACAAAAATAAAATAAAGCTCGAGTTTTATATTAATATAATTAGCATAATAAGCTAAAAAGTTTATATCGGATTAAAAATATTTAAAAAAACTTTATAAATATGTATTATATATAACGTAAAAAAATTATACCGGTTAAATTAAATAAACTTATATATAGCTCGTTTTTAAATAGCGCATATTATTATGGTTTATTTAAGCGCTTTATTATATTAAATATTTTAAAATTTTAAATAATATAAATAATTAGAAATAAATTAAAAGCAATAAACAATTAGTAAATTTAATAAAATTGTTTTTTTACGGCTAAAAAGCCGTAAAACGGCAATTATTAAATAAAATGTATTTATAAAAGTACAAAACAAAAGCTTAAATAATAAAAAATTATTTAAATTTAATTTTATAAAATTTATATACGATAAACTAATTAAAAGCATTTAAATTTTCGTAATTTATAATAATAAAACAGCTTTAAAATTACAATATAATTTTGTTAAATTTAAATAGAAATTAATACGTTTTAGCATTTATTTAATTTACGATTTAAAACGTTAATACCTTCGATTAAAACGATATAAATTAGCTTAAAATAGCGTTTAAAGTTTAAAGTCAATATATATAATTATTTTTGTTTTTATTTCAATTTTAAAAATTTAAATTTACTAAGCTTTTATAGCTATTATCTTTTTACTTTTATTTTTTTTTTCGTATTTATTTATATTTATCGTACATTATATTTTGTTTATTTATATCGGTTAACGTTATTAGCGTTATATATTTTAAACGTAAAAAAACGACGATTATAAAAGCTGTTAAAAAAATGATATATTAAAAACACTTATTAAATTTTCTTATATATTAATATTACGTAAATATATATACGGCGTGCTTTTTTAGCTATTAAGCAGCTATTTTATATTAATACCAGCTTTATGTAAAAAACTTTAAACGTTTTTTAATATTATTTTATATATATACATTTTATTTTATATTTCGAATTTTTGAATAACCGGCTAAGCTTAAAATAAATATAAAAATAATTTATAGTATTTTTTTTTTAACTTTAAAGTCGGCTTATTAAATTTTTTGTGTTTTATTCGTATTTACGACTATATAGTTTTTTTATCATTTAGTTATTTTAAAAGCTTGCAATAGCTTTTTATTTTTTAAAAAGATATTGCGAAATTTTTATTTAAGTTTATATGGTTGAACTTATTATTTTAAATTAACCAGATATATAAATATAATATTTTTAATATTGTTAAAATTAAATATTAAAAAAAATAATATATACCGAAGTTACGATAAATTATAACAATATTACATAAAAAGTATTAAATTATTACAAGTTTAAACATTTGCTTTTTCGACGAAAGCTGGTATTTATTATAATTTTTTTTAATCGGTAATAATCGTTTATATAATTATATTTCATTATTTTATATTAAATTAATTAATATTTTTATTTAAAACAAAAACAATATTTATTTTTTTGCTTACCTTTTTCATTAATAAAATTATTTTTGTTATAAATAAATTTGTTCCTAAATTAAAAATTTTAACTTTAATTAACAGTATTATAAATAAAAGTAATAAAAGCAAATATTTAATTAATAAAAATAAAGTTATTATATTAACATTATGTACGAAAAATTTAACAGCTATAATACAAAGCCGATTTTTAAAAAAACGCTTTATCGCATTACCTTATCAGCTTTTTATAAACTATACGATTTTTGAAGCTTTAAATAATTTTTTGGACTTATTTCTAAATTTTTGCATTTTATGCAAAATTAATGGTTTTATGCTATTTAAGAATAAAGCTATAAAAAAGCGATTAAATAATCGTCAAATATTTTAATAATATAATATTTAAAAAAGCTATCAAAAAGTTATTAAATAAACGTAAAATATTTTAATAAAATAATGTTTTCATATAATATATTAATTAATAAATATTTAATAGTTTATTAATTAGTAATTATGTATATATTTAAATATTGTACTTATTTGTTTACATAATTTTTTTTTTTATTATAATAGTTTAAAAAACTTTTCGTTTTTTTTAATATATATTATTAACGCGTATAACTATATTTATTCAAGCGCTTATATTTTATAGCCCTGCTTTTAGTTTATTATATTTTACTATATAAATGTTAATTTAATAAATTTAACTTTTTTGTTTTTTAAAACTAATAGTTTTATTAATTATTTTGTTTAAATTTATGCGCTGCGTAAATAAAGTTTAGTATACGCCGCGTTTATTAAAATTATTTTATGCAAAAAGGTATAGTAAATAAAGCGTAGCTTGTTCGGTTTATACAAAAGGTATATAAAAGACGGCAGGTTTATATTTTAGTGCTAGCCGTGCTATACATAATGCCGTTATCAAAGCACGCGGCTTAAAAAATTAAAAGTACGCGCGGCGTTATTGTTAAATAGCGCGTTAATTACAGCTGCGATTATAAACTAATTATATTTAAAATCGTCGTGCCGGCGAAAGCTGTATTTAGTCCGGTTAAGCGCGTTACGCTGTTTTTAAAGCTAAGTTTTAAAATTGCATAAAAGGAAATCTTTAATAAAAATTAAAATAGTTTAAAAAACTTTTTTTAAAGCAAAAAGTCGGATTAGTAAATTTTTTTTAACTAATTAACCCGGGAAATTTAAAAAAGTTCACTAGTTAGCGTGTTAATTAAAAATATATTTAATCGCTAAGTATGAGGTGCTGTGTGGGATAGAATAATGATGTATTCAGTATTTAAGGGGAATCTTTGGCATAATTAGAGATTCCAGCTAAATAGGCTAGGCTAGGCGAGGATGGCTAAGTTGGCCAGGCTACCACCCCTGTAGGTGTGTAGCACTAAGCTTAGCTTAATTTATATACTAAAAATATTTATATAAATATATTTTTATTTTATTTTAAACTAAGATTAAATTTTAAAAAAAATAGCAAAAGAAAAAGTAGGCTTAAGGCTTTTTAAAATTTATTTAGCTAAGTAGTTAATTATAACTAGTATATATTTATTAATTAGTTATTAACAAAAGCTTTTACCCCTATATTTTCTTTTAAAAAACTTAAAACTTTTTGATTTTTTAAAGTATAGCACTTTTTTAAATATCTTTATATATACTAAACTTAAAAATATTAATATTCAATTTTATAAAGTTAATAGTTTAATTTTAGTCATATTTAGTTAAATTGGATATATTTTTATTTAAGGGTTTTATATTCGGTAGGGTATTTAATAAGGTGTTTAGTTAAGTATTTAATAGGGTAATCGGTTAGGTATTTACTAGGGTAATTAATCGAGTTTTAAATGCTACGTCTAGTTTAAAAAGACTAATTTTAAGCAAAAACTATTTATAAAAAAGTAGTTAAGCTTTTTAATAATAGCCTTTTTTGCGTTAAGCAAAAAATCGACCGTTTATTTTAATATATCTATATATTTTTTGCTAAAAAGCCGTTAATATAGTTTTTAAAAGTGATCGTGGTTTTGGTAGTAGATATATCAAAATGAGGATTATTTACAGAAAGCTAGGCAAACTTTAAAACAAAAACATAGGTTAGCTGTTAGCGCCGGATTAAGTAACCGTTTACTGCAAAAAGCTATAAAATTTTATAAAGTATTAGTTAAATGCGTTATTTATTAAAATTAGCGTTTAAAACCGGAAATTAAATTAAAGTTTAATTTAAAACAATTAAGATTTTTAAATTTTTAATATAGCTTAATATAATTTATAAAATAAGTAAAAATTTTCAAGGTTTTTCACTAAAAACTAAATATTTTACGAAAATATATTTTGCTTATATGTTAAAAAAATACGCGCGTTTTAAAAAATAGTTAAATTTTTCAAAATTAAAACTAAGCTAAAACTATTATATTTTATAAAAAAAGCTATTTATTAAAAGTATGTTTATTATATATTATTTAACATTTCGTTTACTGTATGTAGTCTTTAAAAAGCGGGCTAAAAAATTACTATTACGTAAAACTTTTATAACGCTAAAAACATTTCATTAATTAATTAATTAGAGCCGAATTATTACTATAATTATACCATTTTTTTAAATCGCTAATTTTTGTATAACTATAAACTATAAACTAATTATTTAAAATATTTAGCTAAACAGTGCCGAAACCGGTAAAAAAATATTATTAACTGTTTTTAGTAAAAGTTCTTTTACTATAAATAGTTTAAGCTTTGCCGTTTTTTTCCGTAGCTTTAACTTATAAATAAAAAATTTACTATCGATTGTATATAATTAAAAAATAGCTAAACCTTTTTATAATAAAACTGTATTATTTTTTATATATAAATAATAGCTTTTATTTTATTGTTTATATATTTAAAAATTATAATATTTATTAAAATAATTATATGCTTATATTATTTTAGCTAGCTATTTAAGGGTAGGTTTTAATATATAGTTTAAATATTTTAGTAAAAAAAGTTAAACTAAGTTTGTTTAAACAGAATTTGTTATAAACTTCGAATAAAATACGTATCGGTAAATAAAAAACGGGCGCGCGTTATTGCTTTTAACGTAAAATATATATAAAACTATAGCTAGCTTTATATTTTATTATCGTTTTATCGTCTTATTTTAATTTATATATAATAGCGTTTAAACGTGTTAAAATTTCGACGCTGCTGCCAAAGTCAAAAACGCTAGTTAACATTTTGTAAAATTTGCAAAATCGACTTAAAAGCCGGTAAATTATTTTATAAACAATTTTAATTTTTTTATTTTAAAATTTTTTAAAAGTTAATTTAAAAATTAAGCCGTAATTAAAAAGTTTAAAAAAAGCAGCTGTAAAATTATTATTTTTAATATATTTATATATTTTAAAAATTATAAATTTAATCAAAAAAGCATTTATTTAAGCAATATTTTATAAAATTGTTATATATTATTAACTAATTTTGCTTTTAATAAAAATAGTTACGTTTTATAATAAAAAATAATACGCTTTATTAACTATTATTTATATTTAAAATATTTAATTAGTTTATAAATTCGGCTCAAAACTTGTTTATAAACTTATATTATAAAATTTGTAATATAAAGCGCTTTTTCTTTTTTAAAAATCGGAAAAATATAATATAACGATATAAAGTTTAACGGTTTTATGTAAACTAAAAGTAAGCTTTTGTTTTTTTTTAAAAAAGTATATTTGTTTTTTAAAAATATATAACTATATATTTTAATTAAAAAACCATTATTTTGTATAAATATAAATAACTATTTATCGTAGCGTTAATTATAACGTATATAGCTAGGGCCTGGCTTAAATTTATTTTAAAGATTTTAATACAGAGTATATTAGTAAAATATACGTAAAAAATTAAGTAGCTTTAACTTTTTACGCAAATATTTTTAGTTTATTTTTAATAAAAGCAACAAACCGTTTATTAATTTATATAATATTAAATATAATTTTAATAAAACTTCATGTTTTAAATTTTAATTATTAAGCTAATGTTAAAAATATATAATTAAACTTTTTTATTTAGCTTGTAAACTTTATATATTAAAGTTTTACGAACTTTCGTAACAACGAGCCGTCAAATTAACGGAGCTTTTAAGTAGTATAAAAAAAAAATTACGCTAAAAGCATTGAAATCTTTTTTAATAACTGGTTAAACTAAGTTTTAAAAATATATAAACCGAAAATCCGCCGGCTTTTTAAAATAAATTTTATCGCAAAGTTTTTATAACGCTAATTAAAAGCAATTTTAGCGTTTTTTAAGCTTTATAATTATAATAAACATAACATATTATATAAAAAAGCGCAGTTAGTGTAAAAAAGGTATTAGTTTATAATGTTAATACAATTAATTTAGCTCGAAGTATTAAATATATTTAATAATTAAGCCGACGTGTTAGTATATAATCTTTTACGTATTTTTCCTGCTTTTCGAAGAAATAGGCTAGCGTTACGTAAAGCAAATGTTTTACTTTTAAAGTAGATAAAGTATTTGGAAAGATTTTTTTTTAACTGTAAAATAGTAATGTATTTATTAGCAAACCGCGAATTTCAAGCAGGTATTTTTTAACGGCCGCTTAGATCTCGAAGGTTTTTTTATTTTTTATTGCGTAAGAAAGCCGTATCGTTAAAATTTATAAAGCCTGGTAGTATAAAGTGTATTTATTATTTAATAAAAATAAAAGCGATATATAAAAGCAATAGTGCGTATATTAATATGTTATAATTTTATATATTTTTTAGTTTTATTACTTAAGTATTATAAAGTTAATTAAACTATAAAACCTTTCGTATTATTTAAAAGTATTTTAAATACATAAATTATAATCAAAATATGCAGGCATTTTTAGTACGCTTTTTTTATTAGCAGCGTTATAAATATAGCAAAGGCTATAAAAACTACGCATGCTATAATTATTATTAGCGTAATTGTTATAAAAAAGGTGCTTAAAACCCGTAGCGGTATTTTATAACGCCGAAAACGGCTTTATAGCTGTAAAATCATTAATAATATCAGCCTTTTGAAAGTTAGTAATATTAAGCTTTACTTTGCTAGCGATAATGTAGAGTAGAAGGCAAGGCGATAGGCTAATGAAATACGGCTTTAAAAAAAGCGCAAAATTAAAAGGCAGCTAGTTTACGTAAACGGCTAGCTATAATAAAAGTTTTTATTAAAACAGCCTAAAAGGTTTTAAATAATAATACTATAACGAAGCCGTTATAAAAAAACAGTGATATATTTTATTAACACTATTATTTTTTGCAAAAATACGTAAAAAGTTTCAAAATAGCTATTATATTAATATTTTTGCAATTTAAGCATAAAAATAAAATGCTTTTACTAATTAAGACGGCGTTAATTTTAATTAGCTTAATAATAACTTTAAAAATTAGTTTATAAACCGATTTATTAAGCTATTAAAAAGCGTACAGTTTTACATATTTTTAACGGGTTTAAATTTTAAACTATATAAATAAATTATTATTAATTGCGGTTAAAACGTAAAATGTGTAGCTTTTTAACGGGCCGAAATTATGCAAATACACCGCAAAATAACCGTTTTACAAATAATAGCTTTTTAAGCTTTAGTTTTTTTAAAATATTTAATATTTAGCGCTATGAATCGGTATAATTTAAGCGCCGCTAAATTTATACTTTATAGTTTTTTTGAACTTATTATAACGAACGATTTAAAATAGCTTAAGTACCGCTTTAAGTTTAAATTAGCGTTAAATATACAGTTAACGTATTTAAATTATTTTGATTTTATACAAATTATTTAGTTTTTATTATATAGCCTAAATTTAAATATTTAATTAATAAAAACATTGGGCCTTAGTATTTTGCCTGTTAATACGTTTTATATTGCTATTAATATTTCGGTGTTTATAATAGTTAGGATAAATATTAAGTGTTACGAACCAAACGATGGAATAAGACTAGGCCGCCTAAAGCGCAGCCCAGTGAGGGGGCGAAGGCTAAGGATGAAAAGCAAAGGCTATTTTAGTTACGTGACATATATCTTAGGATAGGGAGATTTATAAGATTTATGGACAGATTTTTGGAGATAAGGAGATTTACGAGATTTACGGATAGATTTAAAGAATAGGAAGATTTACGAAATTTAGGCATAGACTTAAAAGATGAGAAGATTTACGAGATTTACGGATAGATTTAAAGGATAGGAAGATTTACGAAATTTAAGCATAGATTTAAAAGATAAGAAGATTTACGAGATTTACGGATAGTTTTAAAAGATAAAAAAAATCTACAAGATTTAAAAAACTAAAGTAATAAAAAAATAAATATATAAAAAAAGTTTTTTCTTTATATTTATTTATTTATTTATTATTATTGATTTTATTTTTATGGTTAGTTTTTAAAAATAATTATAAAAATCGATTTTTATAAATTTTATTGTTTATATTATTTTGTTTAATTTATATTTTAAATATAAATATAGGAAATATTTCTTAACTAAGCTTTAAGCATTTTTAATTATTTGTATTTATAAATAAATATTAATATATTTAGTATTAAAAATATACTTTGTATTATTTAAAATAGTTTTATTTTAAGTTAAACGGTTAATTAAAAGCAATATTAAAATTATATTTGCTAACGATAAATTTCTTAACAATTTTATTATAAACGTAAACTTTAATTTCGACGACGAAAAAAAGGTTATTAAAAAAAAATAACGCTATAATAAATGATTTCGCGATTTTTGATATAAAATATTAACAATTATAAATACGGCTTAAACAATTAACGAATCTGTTTAATGCTATATTTAAACAGTTAAAAATTATAATAACTAAAAATACGAATATTAAAAAACAAAGCTAAAAAAAAAATTTTTTTATTAAGCTATTTAAGTTTAAAAAAAAACCGAATTAATTTCGAAGTTTTTTAATATAAATTAAAGTATATTAGTTATTTTATTAAAAAATATTTAAAAATAGCGACGAAAAAATTAACTACGCGGCTTTTTTATTAAAAGAAAAAGCATTAGTTTAATTTAAACTGCGTTTATTAAAAGCTATATTTAAAATACGAAAAAATTAAAGCTTAAATATCGAAAAAAATATTTATTTTATATAAAATATGTAAAAATATATTAAAAGCAGTATTGATAAACTTTGCAAAAAAACGATCAAAGTAAAACAATTTGCAAAATTTGGAACAAACGGGATTAATATTAGTTTATGCAGTTAAATTTTAAAAGATTTTAACTTTTATTAATATTAATGATAAAGTTAAAATTATAATATTTTATAATAGATTTAAAAAGAATATTAAAAAAGTTTAATTAGCGAAATTTATAAATTACATAACTTAAATAATCGAAGTTAATATTTAAATATATAAACAACGAAAAAGAAACTTACGGTTCATGAAAATAAAAAGCAATTATAAGTTTAATTCAAAAGAAAAAGAGTTAATACTTTATAATATACGGTATATATTTAACATTAATAAAGTTTAACGTAATATAATAAAGTAAAAAAATTGAAAAGAAATTAAAAAAAAGACTATTAAATTTTATAATTATTATAAATTTAAATATGATGTTAAAAATTACAATGAAAAACTATTTAAAACTTTATAAATATTTAAAGCTAAAAAAAAAAAATTTAACAAATTAATATTATAAAATCTTATTATGACGATAAAAATTTAAATATTAAATAAAATAGTAAAATAATGATAGAAAATTACAAAGTTTAAAAGAAAATACGTAAAATAGCAAATCGACTATTAATATAACTGTATTTAAAATAAAATAAAAATTTATTAACAAATTGTTTATAATAAAAAATAATTTATTAATAGTTTAAAAAGAAAGTATAAATGAATAATAAAATACATTTAAACAAAGTTTAGCAAAAGCAATATAAATTTTAAAATAAAAATTTATAATTAAAAAAATAATGATAAAATAAATTCAATAAAAGTTATAACGTAAAATAATTATTATTTTATAATAAATAGTTAGAATTAAACTAAGCAGAAAAAAATAAAAAAACTTTAATTTAAAAAATAATAGTTTAGCAGAAAAATTATGTATTTAAAAAAACGATAAAAGTATTTTAAAAATTATATTTATTTTTTAGTTGATAAAATATTGTTAAATAAAAAAATATAATAAATTAAAACAAATTAATATAAATATCGAAATATAAAAAATAAAATAATGTTTAAACAAAATTAGTTTAAAAGCGAGAAATGTTTTAAAAAAAATTTAAAATGTTTTTACAATATATATAATTATTAAACTAACGGAAAATAGCTAAATAAAATAATGTATATAGCGATAGTTTAAAAAAAAGTTACGTTATATATTTAAAAAAAAAATAAAGTTTAATGAAATTTAAAATATAAAATAAACTTAATTTTAAAATAAAATTATAATTTTTACAATATTATAAAAATTATAAAAATATAATAATTAAAACAAGTATAATATTTCTATTTTTATTAATCGACTATATAATAAAATTATGTTTAAAAATCACAATATACGATTATGTTTACGCTAAGAAAAATATTAAATAATATTATAAACAAGCTATAACGCATCTCCCACTTAAATGGGCCACTTAATTGAATAGGCCACTTTCCAGACTTTCGTACGTACATTAGCAAGTAATCTAATAACATATCTGATCAATTTAAACTAGTTAAATTTTTATTCACTAGACCTGTTTATACTATTTTAAAAAGTTTGCATATTATAGCTACGCTTACTGCAAGTTTTATAGCACCTAACGCGAGTTTTTTTCCTTTTCGTACGACGAACGAACCGACAAATAACCCGACGAACAAACCGAAAATATAAACAATTAATTCGAATTAATTAAATTTTTATTCGCTAAACCTGTTTTTACTATTTCGACAAGTTTACGTATTATAGCTACGTTTAGTATAAGTTTTATAATATTTAACGTAAGTTTTAACGCAAGTTTTAACGCGTTTAACACAAATTTTTTTTTATACAATAAATAAAACTAATAAACGAGCCGATAAACTTATATAACCACGTTTTTTAACGTTTATAAAGCTTATAAAGCCCGTAAATTTTTTGCTTTTTATATAATAAACAATTATTCGTTTTCTATAGGTTTGTCGGGTTATTTGTCGGGTTATTTATCGGTTTATTCGTCGGTTCGTTCGTCGTACGAAAAAAAAAAAGACTTGCATCAAGTGCTATAAAACTTTCAGCAAACGTAGCTATAATACGCAAACTTGTCGAAATAGTATAAACAAGTCTAGCGAATAGAAATTCTATTATTAAATTAATTGTTTATATTTTCGGTTCGTCCGTCGGGTTATTCGTCGGTTCGTTTGTCGTACGAAAAAAAAAAGACTCGTGTCGAGTATTATAAAACTTGCAATAAACGTAGCTATAATGCGTAAATTTGTCGGAATAGTATAAATAAGTCTAGCGAATAAAAATTTAATTAGTTCGAATTAATCGGATATGTTATTGTTAAATTATTTGCAAATATACGCATAAAGGTTTAAAAAGTGGCCGATTTAATTAAGTAGCCTATTTAAGTAAAAAATGCGTTATATACCGATATTAATATTATTATTTATTTACTATTATATAAATTTTAATAAACTTATACTGTTTAATTTAATATTAGTTTTAAAAGTCGCAATAATTAATTATTAAAATAATCAACGTTTACTTTATTTTAAAAAATTAACGCTAATTATAAATAAAATATATTAACTAGTTTTTTTATAAACTTATATTTATTTTTTATATTGGTTTTATATTTTCGCTAAATAATAATATTTATATTATTTTATTACTTTATTAATTTATTATTTTTTTATTTAGTATAAATTAACTATTTTAATTACGGCTTAGATTTAATAATTTTAATTTATTTTTCGGTTTTTCTTTCTTTATAGCTTTTTATTTTTTAACCGTTATTTTATATTATATTTATAATAAGTTTTTTATTTTTATTTTTTGTTTTAAACATGTTTAATAATAACGTTTTATTAAATTATTTATACATATAATTTTAATATAATATTATTTAATAGCTTTATTTTATGTAGTCTTTGTTTTTATTTTATATAATAAACTTTTCATAGTCGCTATTTTTATAGTTTTTTATAAACTTTTTATTATATAAACAATAGGTTATATTATAATCGATTATTTTAATTTAATATATAGCAATTATAGTTACAAATAATATAAAGTTAAACAACTTTTGTTTATTTTAAGATTTAGTTTTTATTATAAGGCTTGTTATATATAACTTTTTAATTTTAAATAGCTTTTTATACCGCTAAAGCCGGAAAGCTAACAAAATTTATTAAACCTTTTTTTCGAGCTTTTGTTGTATTTAGTTTAATAGCCTTAGTTTTAATACATTCGACTTTATTTTAATATAATATTTAGTTTTTAAATATAAAAGCGGTTTTTTTAACCTTATTTTATTAATATCGTTAATCGATTTATCCTGTTTTTGTAAATCTTTATTATATTTTTAAACTTTATAATTTGCATAATTATAACTTAATTATTCGATATTGTTTTAAAATTAAAAGCTAAAGTTATACTAATTAAAACTTTTTTTATATATTAAATATAATATAGCGGCAAACTTTTATAAAACGCTCGGACGGTTCGTATTTACGTTATTTAAAAAAATGCTATTTTTCAGCTTTTCTTTAAACTGCTTGGCAAAAGTAAAAGAAAAACAAGCAAAAAAGCTAAGCAAAAATTTTTAAAAAATAAAAATAAAAAAAAGCTTACATTTTAAGCAAAGTTAAAAAAAAATTAAAGCCTGTAAAATATAAAAAAATTAAGTTGTAAAGTTTATTAAAATAAAAAATTAAAAGCTCTAGTTTTTAAAGCTATCGACAAAGTAAAAAAAAAATGCAACTGTTTTTAACTTTTAATTCGCTTATAAATATAATAAAAACGGCCGGTATAAAATTAAAAAAAAGAGCATAATAAACCGATTTAAAACGAAAACATCTTTATTTGTATAGCAAAAAAAGTTATAACTTTATATGAAAATTATATTATTTATGCGCTTTAAAAAATGAAAAAAAAAAACGGCTTTAAAAAACAGATTAATAAAAAATAAAAAAATACATTAAAACATCGGGTTAAACGAAGTTATTTAAAACGTTTTTTAAAAAAAAAATTAAGCAATATATAACTTTAATACTTTTTTATGCGATAACTTTTTTACTATTTCTTAAAACAATAACGACGATATATTTTTTAAACTATGCAATTAAACCGGCGTATTATTATTATTCGATTTCGGGGGGGTTTTTTTTTATATAAACTATATATTATTATATAATACTAATCGCCGAGAGCGTTTCGCATTATTTAATTTATTATGCTAAAATTAATATACTTTTAGTTATAAGCTTTTTAAACTTTATAAAATAAAACTTAATATTCATAATAATATTAATACTAAAACAATAGCTATGTATTTATTATAATAGAATTTTTTTAAAAAATATAAAGCTTAAGTTATTATTTTTGTTTAACTATTTTATAAACGCTAACATGTTTTGTCTTATTCTTTACATTTTAAGCATTAGTTGCTTTAATTATTTTAAAGCTTTTAATAATATTATTAACGATCATACTAAAGTTTTCGGCTTATTTTTTAAAACGTTATAAACCGGCGCAATAAACGAGCTAATTAAAAAATTACTATATAAAATTTAGTTAAATAAAAACAAACGAGCTCGTTTTTTTTTCATAATTAACGCAAATCGATAACTTCGAAAATAAAAGCGCAAAATTAAATAAAGCTTATATAAAATTATTTACCCGATTTTTGTCAAAATTATAGACAAATATAATATTAACGAAAAAAAAATTCTAGTATTATTTAACGATTAATTCGATTAATAATATTAAGCGGAAATTTTTTTTGTTTTTATATTTTAACCATACCGCTAGCAAAGTTAATATTTTAAAATTAAAACATTATTTTTTAATAGTTAAAATCCGATATAAAAAATAAAGCAATACAATAAAACAACAGTTTAACTTAATATATAAAAATCAAACCGTACTATTAAACGCTTACTATTAAAACTGTTTATTAAAATGCGTTAAAATTAAATAGTTAAAAAACTAATATTTTTTACTTTTTTAAAAAATTAAATTTAACCAAAAGCTTAATAAGCTAGGCTTATTTTTGGTTTTTCTTTTAAACTGCCCGGTAAAAGCGAATTTTGCAAAATATGTTTAACATACCATAGCTATAAAAACTAACTATCGAAACGTTATAAACAACGAAAACTTTAATTTTGTTTACTGTGAAAATAAATCGTATTTTATAATTAAAATAATAATAATAATAATTAACTATATTTAAATTTAATAAAACGATAATACTTACGACGATTTCATTATTATATTAAAAACAACGCTATATAACGAACTATTAGCTTTGTTTTACAATATAATAAACAACGCGATTTAAAAAATATAATAATAAGTTTTAAAAAATATACAAAGCTTTAAGCTAATATTTTTTCGCAACGTTTATTTAATGTTACGCCGTAAATTAAAAGCAAAAAGCACGATTTTACGTACTTTTTTATTTAACTCGATAAATGCAAAAAACAATAGCTTTTTTATTGGTTAAAACTTTTATATAAAATTTCTATAATTACTTTTATAACTTTGCTTTAAAATTATCCCTTTATAAATAATGCTTTAAATAGTTTTTATAGCAAAAAAAAACTTAAAATTTCATTAAAGTTACGCGTACGCGCAGCTTTTATAAAGCTATATAGCTTAATTTTAAAATTATTAACAAACGTATTTTATATATTTAATAAAAAATTACGTAAAATAAAAAAAAAACCCCGGTTTTATTAACGAACCGACTTTAATAATATATCGACGCAGTATACTCGTATTTTAAATTTTTTTACTATAAATATTATAATAAATATTTTACATATAAAAATAACTTATTTTAATATATTAATAATACTTATAACAGCGAAAAGTTATTTAAATATTTAAAATGCAGATTTTTTTTCCTCAAAAGTTTAATCGCAATAAATACAAAAATATAAAACATAATTATTACGGCGAAAAAAATAAATATACGCTACGTTTTATTATACGCTACAATTTCAAAGCATATTATTTACGTTATTACGAAAACTCGAAAATAATATATAAAAGTAAACAACGACTTATTTTTTAATAACCGTAATAATACTTATTATATTTTAAATCTATATTAAGCTTACAAAATTTTAAACAATATTATCGAAATAAACATTATAAAGTTGTAATAATATTAAAATTATATTGTTTATATATTATTATTTATATAGTAATTTTTAATAAAACATAAGTTTTTAATAACTTAATGCGGCATTTTCGAAAAAAAAGAATATTAAAACTATTAATGCAAGCTTTATTAAGTTCTATTTTTTGATATTACCAACGAAAGAAAAGTCTACGAAAATTATAAAAATATATTTTACGTCGCTAATTATAATTATAGCGCTGTTATAACAAAATAGCGCAAGTTTTTTCGTCGTACTTTTTTTAGCTTTTTTTATAAATATATATATACAAACCGAAAGCATATTATAAACTATTTTAACCTAAAATACCCGGTATATAAAATGCTAAGCTATTAAGTTTGCTTTAAATAGCTGATTAATATAGTTAAACATATCGATATATATTTATATTATAAATGCTATAAAAATCACGTTACTGACAGCTATATGCTATAAATATACCTAAAAAATATAAACTTGCTTTGCTTTAATTGTAAAAAAATAATACTTTTATTATAACGCGTTAAGTTTATATAGGTCAAAAAATTACAGCTAAAATATATGTTTTTAAAATAAACAGCTATATATTAAATATTAATCGCAAATAAATTTAAGTTCCGTTTAGCATTTCAGCGGTTTTATTATATCGTCTTTTATTTATACTATTGTTAATGCTTTTTTTTCGTACGCGTTTAGCAAGGTTAATATATAATAATATAATAAAAAAACGTTCTTCGAAATAGTTAAAAAACTTTAAACATTTATTATTACGCCGTTAGTTAAAAAGCTTATTAATATAAATATAAACGGATCGAAAAAAGCTATGTTTAACTTTAGCCGAATTATAAATAGCAGTTTTATTAATTAGTCGTTTTTTAATATTTTCAGTATATAATTATAAAAAGCAAAAGTTTTATTTAAAGTATAAATACAAAATATTATTAGAATTTATTAACGTTTATTAAAAAATAGACTTTAAAAAACAAAAGCGAAAAGTTAACTAATAAGCATTTAGTAGGTATATCGACTATTATTTTTTACAAAATTTTTAACAAAATTTTTCGCAAATTTAAAGTTTTAAGCCATTATTTAAACGACGGCGACGTAAGTAGTTTAGCATTTTTTTATACAAAGCCGATAAAAATTGTTTTATTAATTAGCGTTATTTCGAATTTTTATTTTTATTTTTTTACTATAATATTAAACGTTATTAAGCGGTAATATTTTACTGTATTAGCGATAAAACGCTATATATTTTTAACTTTTTAATTTTTTTTAGCCGTGCTTACAACATTTTAAACTAATTTTAAATCTTTTAAAACGTAATTTTTTACCTAAATAATTAATTTAAACTTTTAAAAACGCGTATTATATTATTTGTAAAATAAAATAACGGCTAAAACTGCGGGTAATTATATATATACGCTATATTTTTAATTATTTACAGCAAAACCAAGCTTTTTAACTTTTTAAGCAGCAATAATAAATACGAAAACGTTATTAAAAACCTATTTTAGCGTTGAAAGTTAATGTTTTAAAAATAGCTATTTAACATTAAAAAAACGACTAAAACCAAAACGGAAATGTTTAAATAGTTAATATTAACAATATAGTTTATTTTACGCTTTTAAGCAAATACGCCGTTAAAAAAACTAAAAGCAAAAATAATTTCGTTAATATTATTTTCGTTATAAAACGCATTTTAAAAAATAATAAAAGCGGCCCGGAAAAAAATAGCTTAAAAGCAACTAAAAAATTAACGATAAATAAAACGATTAAAAAAAAGCGAGCAAAAAGCTTTTAATAAAGCAGTAAAAAATTAAATAGTATTTAAAACCCGAAAAAAAAGCAGCAAACGGAAATAAAAACGAAAATAAGAATAATAATAAATTAACTTTATATATATATATATATTAAATTAATTAAAATTAATAAAAGTTAATAATATTATAAATTAACTAATAATAAAAGTAAATTAAAAACTAAGCTAAAAAATATATCCTTTTTTTTTATAACTTTTTAGTTTAATTCTTTTTTATAATATATTAGCTTTTTTTTATAAAAACCGCTTTATATTTTATTTCATTATTTAGTTTTATTATAATAAACTATTATACTATTACGTCGATTTATTTTAAATAAGCTATAACTTTTTTTTTTCTTTTATTATACCCGCAAAGCACGCGTATTTAGTATAAATAATTAAATATACTAGTTAATTTAATAACGCTATTAATTCTATCTCCGGTTTTGTTTTATTACTTTTTTTTCCGCGTCGCAGAGGCTATTTCTTTTCGCAATACTTTTATATATACCTCGTATAGTTAAAAATAATATTTAAGCTAAGCTTGCGTTAGCAAATGCATAGTGCTAATAGCCTTTTATTTATAGCCCTTACGATTATAATAGCGGCTTTTAATAATTTCCGTTATTACGAAAATAATATTAAAAAACCTGCCGGTCGGCTTTATAACTTAAATAATATCCGCTTTTTAAATATACTTTTGCCCCGGCGTAACGATCTAGCTTTTTTAATAAACGTATTACAGTTATATTACGCGACTTTTTTAACTATATATTTACTTTATATCAATAATTAATATTAACAAATTTCGTAAAATATCCGGTGCGTTTTAAAATATAGCTATATAAAAATTTAACATTTTATTAAAACTTAGCATAAAAAAGTACTAAAGCTATATAATATTTAGCAAAACACGCTTTAAGCGCAAAAAAAATTTAACATAATTATTAGTTTTTGCTTTTTTTACTAAAACTAGCACAATTATAAATATATATATGTTTTACGGTCAGATATATTTAAACTATTTATTAATAAATAAAGCCGATATAAAAGCGCTAACATTATTATACCGATAAAGTTATTGTTAAAACTATTTAATTTTTTACGTTTAAGCGTAAATTTTATAAAATTATATTAATTATAAAAACTAAATAAACTTTAAGTAAAAAATTTAAAAACGATATTTAAAAACGTTTAAAGCTTTTTATTATTAAGGTTAAAAATTAATACAGTGTGACAGGGGGGTCCTGCTGAAAGACCTACATGTCACGTGTAGATTAGATACGTTGATTAGATAAGGGAAACTGGAATATCCCACATCCCGCAGGGATGTGTGGATATTCCCAGTCTTCCCCATCGCAATACAAAATATACTACACTACCCCAAGGTTTTCTTTACCAAAAATATAATAGTTATTATTAAAATTTTAGTTAAAACTCCGCCAGTTTATATATTTATAAATATAATTTATTGCATAAAAAAAGCTATATTTAAAGCTATTTTATAATCGGGCTTTATATTTAAATATATACCGCTTAATATTTAAAACTAAATTAGCGTTAACGATTACATAATTGCCGCGTTTATAACTAATATTATCAAAGAATATACGTTTTACTACGGTCCGAAACGTACGCGCAGCTTAGCCGTAACATTTTGCGTAAAAGTAAAAGCTATAAAAAAGAAAAATAATAATTTATAATATAGAAAATAATTTATAAGTTATCGAGGCCGAAAGCTAAAATATAATTAAAACAACGGACTTCGTTTTTATAATAGCAAAAACGCTTTTATAAAATTAGCAAAAAAAGTCGCGCTAGATTTTACAATTTACGTTTTAGCGTTAAATAATAATAAATTGCAAATTGTTAACTTTAAATTTTTTTTTAGCTTTACTTTTATTAAAACGTATAAATATAAATTAAATGATTATATATTTTAATAATTATTTAGCAAAATAGTTTATTAAAAATAATTATACATAAATATAAATTATAAAATTTATAAATATAACCCAAAGATTTTTTTAAATATATAAATATAATAAATATAGTTTAACGTTTACTAAACGCTTTTTACGTTTTTATTTATTTATTTATTTATTTATATGTTTTATTTTTTTCTACGTTTTTGCTTTTTTTATTTAAAATATGATTATTATTTATTTATTATTTCGAGTTTTTAAAACTAACTGCTTATTATAAATAATTATATTTTTATCGGTCGGTTTTCGGCTAGTATTTTATTTATGCAAAACGTTATAGTTTAAATAAAGCACTAAGCTTAAAGTATTTTAATTAAAAATAACCTAATTAAAATAATAAAAATAAACCGTATTATATTTAAATTAAAAGTTTTAGCAGATTTTTAGCAAAAAGTATTAACGCAATTAGCTGCTATTAATATAAAAAAATAATAACTGCAAAATTAAAACTTTACAAAAATATTTTAAACCTTTGAATCGGCCGGTAATTTCGAAACAAATAAAAGCATAATATATAAAAGTTATTAATGATTATTAAATCGGTGTAACCAATTTAAGAACTATGCTTTTATTTTCAAAAAAAGTAAATAGCGCTCTAGTTATATTAAATAATAACTAATCGTTTTTAACAGTATTCGTTAACCGATCGTTTTGTTTAATTAAACATAAGCGGCTTTTTATTCGTTAAATTAAAATACGTAAGCTTAAATAAAGCCGATAAATATATAAGCGTTAATAGTAGTTTTTGGCTTGTTTATATAACGCTAATACGTTTTAACGAACCTGAAATAAACAAAATACTAAGAAGTAGTAATAAGCAAAATATATTTAAAAAGCAGCGGCTTAATCTTTTATTTATAGCTGAGGCACTGCTTAAAATACGTAATTATTTATTATTTATTTAATTAGCATATATAATTAAACGTTTATAAGTACTGCTATTTTAAATACGCTGCTTTCGACTCCTGCTACGATAGTTTTAAGCTTTATAACAAAATAATTACCGACATTGCGCAAATTAAGCAAATATAAAGCTAAAAAAAAGCGTTTAAGCTTTACAATATAAAAAGATTAAAAAAAAAAGCTCCGGAAACTTTAATGCTTAATAAACTATTAATTAAAGTAATTTTTTACATTTTAACAACGCTATTATTTAATATTTAACTTATTAAAACAATTTACACGATTTTAAAATTAGTCAATAAGCAAATAAAAATTTTAGCAATTTTAATTTTTAATAAACAATTTAAAAAGTAATAATTTTAATTATAACTAATAAATAAAAAAAATATTAAAATTATATTAAAAACTTATTTACGATTTTTTTAATAACTAATTTTTCGAAATAACTATTACAGCTTTAAAAAAGCTTAGTAAGTTTAAACCCAAAATAACGCTTTTTTTAAATAACCGATTTATTAAAATAATTTTTAAAGTTTTATATTATATTATTATTTATTAATTTAGCGATAAATATTTAAACAACGATTAAAAAAACAATTACGTAATTATAATCGTAAATAATAATTAAGCTAATAACGTATTTACTTTATTAGCTAATTTTAAAACGGAAAAATCGTTATTATAAGCAGATTTAATTTAAATATAAAAAGAATTTATTATTTAAACTGCTTGTTATTAATATGCTATATTTTATTATTTAACTTTAAACTTATTTTATTAATTTATAATAATTAACGCATTAATATATGTTTTTTTTATACTTAAAATAGTAGTATATATTATAACTATGCTGGCGTAATAAAATTTTTGCTTTGTTCGAGTTTTTTATTAGTATTAAGTGCCCGTTTATCGCTTTTAATCGTTTTGGGCGTAATTTCGACTTTAATATTACTATAGGGAAAGAGGGAGGAATAGGGCTTATTTTTACTACTTGGCCGTCGAGCGAGAAGTTTTAATATCCAAGAGCCTCGGCGATTTCCATGATCTTATACCCTGCTACCGCTGTGATTTCGCCGTGCATAGTTCCCTTCAGGCCGATAAGGCGCAGTCCTCCGCACGTACAGCTTAATTCAAAAATAGTTAAAGTTTTTTAAATTAAGTTTATATACAAATATTTATTTTTAAACTTATAAATAGCCTTTTTAAAAAATAATATTATATATTAATTATTTTAATCAAATAAATAGGTAAAAATAAACGGCTTTTACATTTATATTTAAACTTTTTAAATAATGCTATAAGGTTAACCCGCTTATTTTTCCGATTTCTTATTAGCACTGTAGTATTTTTAAAGTGTGGTGGGTCGAGGTGGCTAGTGAACTGATGGCCCGTGAACTCTGGCCCTTGCTTACTCGATGTTAATGGCGGGCACTCCATCATCGTCTATCCCCCCTGACCCTGGGATGTTATCGTCAATCTCGAGCAAGCGGCATAGGTTGCATAGTGTGGAAACTGGTAACGAGTTCGTGACGATCATCGTTATTTGACTGCTTCACGTACTTTCATAGTAAGTGGACGGATGACAGGTCTAGGGGTGGCTAGGGATCGATGCCAAATAAATAAGGCGAAACTCATGTTCTAACCATGGCTTAACGCGCCTCGGGACGGAAACAACTACTATTTCAATCCATATATATATATTGCAAGTGATTTATATTTATATATCTAGCAACTAAAACTCATACACATGAAGATCGATAACCAAAACCAAGTTCCAACATTTCAAATATGAAAGACAAGATTGTAGAATGCTCTTACGCGAAATCATTTGTTGCAGCAAACAACATCAACTGATTACTTTCTTAAGCCGCAACTATGGCCTACGCACTACCCCCTTCCTTCCATCTAGCTGAAGGCAAGTCTATTCGGTTCCTGTGACAATTATCCCTGACAGCACTTTTAATTTACCTTTACGTTTGATTGCTGCTGCAGAATTTAACGGTAATTTTGCCAATAGTAGACTTATACAGAAACTCGTACTATAGCGGTCACTTTCTAAGGCTTCTCGTCGTCGGATCTCGTAGTCATTAGAATAACCTTATCGCTTGCTAGAAGAGTATATCTAAGCAATCACTATCCTTACAACCTTAACGTGTTCGCAATACAGGCTAAGCTAAGAGGAGGGCACGAGACTTGGATTTAAAGAGTCTTGCCCTCCAGATTTACTATACTAATCATATAAAACCAGCATACATAGGCGTTCAGCATACTGGAGCGGGCTAGGAGCGGGGTAGCCTATCTGCATTAAATCGGCAGGGGCACAGCCTGCGAGCAGACCCGAGTAATAAGCAGTTTTAAAAACCAGTATTCTAAGTACTCACTGCAATTGCAATATGTAAGTGAGAGTTAGCTCAATAACGCCCGCGATTATGATAATAAACCATAAGGCGATGTGTCAGGGCCGGAAAAGATACCTTAAATGTTATAGGACAAACCGACTATTTGTCACCGAATTTATCTAAAGGCGTTGGTCTCGGAGAAACCCGTTGAGTAAATCATGCTATAAAGAGGCATCATGATGAGAATCGGATTCCCTTGCCTAATCATGTGCGACACCGCATTTGCTTTGATCGTGCCATCATACGAGAACTGCTGCCACCATGTCTGTCAGCAACGATTAGGCGCATTCGGACGTAATACTTGCGAAGATAAATTCCCCCTCGGAAAGAATAAGAAAAACCTGCTCGTTTCACTTGTATCGTAGTGGGCAAAGATAAAGCAATGGTGAAGTTGACCATTTGACCGATGGGAGCTGGTCTTAAGGCCGTAAAGAAGTTGTAAAATAGCATGGTAGTTCTCCAAAGGACATCCGGCTGACCGTCCTCATTTGTTTGTTCCAGATGACAAATCAAAGTGTTGAAGGATTCGGACGTAATGCTTGCCAAATTCACGCGTGCTGATGTTAAATTACATGATATTAAGGGCACCCAGTGGCAAATCTAACGTAGCATGACTGAGTATATAAAGCTCCCATTTTCTTTACGGTAAACTGACGACAATTAACACAATCTAACAACAATCACCTTTTCTGATATACTGCAATTAGCGACCACAGTTTACTGGTCCGAGATGGAGTTTAAAGCCTCTTCATTGCCTCTCCTTATTTTCATGGCTTCTGTTCAAGTCATCCCAGCCGCCGCTGCAAGCCCTGGGCTCTATCTCTGCGAGAACTGGGGCTTCAATGAGCAGCCTAACTTCTGTCACGAGTACACTGAGCCTTGGGGCAAATGCAGTAAGGACCTGCCCCCATTTTGGCCTAATCCATCGGACTAAGATATTTGCTGACCTCAAACGCAGCAACTATTACCGACCTCTTTCCTACCGACTCACGTGGCGTCTCATCTGCTGGGCCTAGTCCTGGAAATTGGTGCACTTTGTATGAGTATGTAACCACGATGCTTCAATGTGGTGTTTATAATAAGGTTGCTGACGAGGCTACAGGAACGAAGGATGCACTGGAGCGGAGCTGCAGCTATATTATCCTGGTTATGCCGACTTAAAGGCGGTTGGGTGGAATGATCGGGCCAAGAGTTTCAACTGCGCAGCATTGTAGGCTGTGTATGAGGAGGACGCTTAGAAAATTCGAGAGTACTGGAGGGTGGATTAAGTCGTATGAGGGTGAAAGTAGCTAGTCGCTTAGTTTCGTTAGAAGCTTATTGCTCGTTATAGCCTCGCAACGGCATTGTTGTTTCTCCTTAGAAGTCCGTGCATACCTTCTCCCGCGCCAGGCACGGGTCTTCTCCGAACCTAGCATGATCCTTGGGGAGCGGCGAGCTTGATTCTAACAGCACTGTAGCTATGCCCTTACTCCTGAAGTTTTTAAGGAATATAGTAATGGATACAGTCTGAATTTTAAAGAGTTAGGGTAGGTTGGCCCTTTAAAGCCGATGGGTTCTTGACAAAGTCTAAACAAGCCATAGGCTAGACATGCCCATTGTTGCTGTGATTTATATTTCTTGCAATACTGTGAACATACCAGCAAAGTGTAATAATCATCGGTGCCTTAATCAACAATAGTGTTACAAACCAACAAGTGGAGGCCCGTTAACAGGCTTAACGGTGGAAAAAAAAAAGCATGGACTAAAAAAACAGGTAATCTTCTTTAAATAACTTATACAACTATAATCTGCAATAATAAAATCGTAATTTTCACGATTTTAAAATAAAAAGCTATGCAAAAGACGTAAATATTACTAAAAAAAATAATAACTTATAACACATCTCTTACTTAGATAGGCCACCTTATTAAATAGGCCACTTTCCAGACCTTCGTATGTATATTTGCAAATAATCTAACAACAACATATCTGATCAATTTAAACTAGTTAAATTTTTATTCGCTAAACCTGTTTATACTATTCCGACAAGTTTACGCATTATAGCTACGTTTGCTATAAATCTTATAGCACTTAACGCAAGTCCTTTTTCCTTTTGTACGACGAACGAACCGATAAATAGCCCGACGAACAAACCGATAAACAAACCGATAAACCTATATAAAACGAATAATTGTTTATTATATAAAAAGCAAGGAATTTACGGGCTTGACGGGCATTGTAAGCGTTAAGGGGCGTGGTTGTGTGGGTTTGTCGGCTTGTTCGTCGGTTTGTTTATCGTACGAAAGGGAAAAAAACTCGCGTCGGGTACTATAAAACTTGCAGCAAACGTAGCTATAATGCGCAAACTTGTCGGAATAGTATAAATAGGTCTAGCGAATAAGAATTTAATTAATTCGAATTAATTGTTTATATTTTCGGTTTGTTCAGCGGGCTATTCGTCGGTTTGTTCGTTGTACGAAAAGAAAAAAGACTTGCGTCGAGTGTTATAAAACTTGTAGCAAAAGTAGCTATAATGCGCAAACTTGTCGGAATAATATAAACAGGTCTAGTAAATAAGAATTTGACTAGTTTAAATTAATCAAATATATTGTTATTAAATTATTTGCGAATGTATGTACAAAGGTTTAAAAAGTGGCTTATTTAATAAGGTGGCTTATTTAAATAGGAGATGTGTTAGCAAAATTAAACTAATTTTAATAAAAAAAAAAGAATTTCCTGTAAAACTAGTTATTTATTTAACATTATTGTTATAAAGCGTACACTAATGTTTAACACTATGTATGCTCTTGTGGTATTAGGGTTATAAATGCTTAAAGTATAACTAAGGATACTTTTAGGTTTATGTTTAAAGTATACGTTAAAAGATAGTATTGCGGGTAATAAGAATAATAATATCTTAGATTAACTGCTTTGTAAAGAATGTTCTTTTATAGTTATTTTTAAAAACTAACTATAGATATAAGTTAAATAGTAATAAGCGAACGATTAATTATATAGGAAATCCTTTCTTTTTTATACTGTTTTTTTATCTTTAGTAATTATTAATAATCTTTCTTAATTACTATATTTCTTTTAATTATTGCTAATCAGTTTATTAAAGATTTATATTGTTTAGTTATAATTAGTGCATTTTTTTTAATTACTATAGATCTTTTTTTTTATTGCATATCGTTTTATCCGTGCTTTCGGCGGATGATTTTTTTTTTTTTCCGGGCTTGCTAGCGGGCTTTCTTTTTGTTAGTTTGTAACATTATTCCCTTTTTTTTAGTTTTATTGTCTTAATAAAATAAATAGGTTAATGTTTTCTTTTTAATATATTTATATATTCTTTTGCTAACTTTTTTTTTTTTTTATTATATTAGGTTGCGTTATTAAATCTTATAATAAACCTGCTTTTTTTACTATCCGTTAACTTAATCTCGCAAATTCTTTTAAAAATTTTGGTTTTAAAGTTATGCCTTGCTTTCGTTATTTTAACAAAAGTTAAAAATGCGTTATAATAAAAAGTATTAAGCGTTATAAAAAGTGTGTTTATGCAAATAGTTTTTGTAATAAAAACAGTATCCCGTTATCTTTTTTTTAGTATATTTAAGCAGAGTTTTAACGTTTAGCCCGTAAAAAGGTCTTAGCGGAGGAGCGCTTTATTAAATTATAACGTCGCCATTGCGAAAAGTTAAAGCGATAAAAAAATAAGGCGGACGAAGCAATCTTTTGGCTTATTCGTTTTCGTAAATTAAAATTTATAGCTTAATTTTAAAAGGTCAAATTAGTTTAACAAAGCCTTCGTTTTTTAAACAAGTTAAATAAGCAAGAACGTTTAAAGTCGGAGGCGATAATTTCTACTTGCGTTACGGGCGCAGTTAATATGATCGACTAGAATACTATAGAAGTCCTTTCTTTTTTTTAAGCGGTCGACCTTTCGGCCTTAGCCAAGGTTGGTCAAAGTGTTGCCGGTGGAAATTTTTAACAAAACTTTTTACGTTCGTAAGGTATTTTTTTAGTTCCTACGTGGTTTTAGCGTACGTATAGCCTTTTTACTTAATAAAATACTCGAACTTTTTTTTATTTTGTCGTAAATTTAAGATTTTTTCTACTTTGTAAATATCTTTATTTTCGTTTGTTTTTAGTTAAATTTTAAACGCGGCATTTAAGTGCGTTTTAGTTAATAATAACATATAAAAAATTAATCAGATAACTATAATATTTAATAGCTTTAGTTTATATATTACTGGTAATATAACTTTTTTAATTTTAAAAAGTCTAATGTTTTTAAAATCGAGTTTTTTGCTGCTGCGTTTTGTTTAAATATTGCGTTTTAAAAAATAGACTTTATCCTTTTTTTTTAAAATTAGCTTTAATAATCTGCTTTTATCGTAGTATTTTTTTATTTTTTGTTAAATAAATGTAAGTTTTTTTTGTAACTATTTTTATAGTTTTAATAACTTTTTTATTTAAATCTTTGCTATTAATGCAGTAATACCGTTAATATAATATTGTTATATGTTTATATCGTATCTATAGTTTGCTTTAAACGGTAACATTTTTATTATTTCGTTTGTCGAATTATTATATATTAGTTTTACGTTTAGTAACAATTTTACCTAATTATTTTAATTTTAATTAATATAATAACGTAAATATTATTTTAGTATTTAATTTAATTTTTTTATTTAATTATTTATTTATAAATAGTATGCTATAAATATTTTATATTTAATTTTTAAAGTTTTAATAAATAATTGCTAAAACTTAAATATTATTATTTTGCTTTTATCGGTAATAATTATTTTTAAATAGCTATGTTTATTAAAAATATGTTTTATTATTATATAAACTAAATTTTTTGCTAAGCTTACTTTTTTATATAGTATAAAATAAACATATTTTATAAGCTTATTTATTATAACTATAATAAAGTTAAATTTTATTTTTATTATAGGTTTTTTTAATTTTAATAATTTAATTATATAGTTAAATGCTATTATTTTTTATACTTAGTTTAAAATTAGTATTAATATTAAATTTTTATATAGCTTATATTTTATTGCTTTAAATTTTTTGCATAAGTTATATTTTGCGATAACTTTTTTAACTACTATTAATGCTTTTAAAAAATCGTAATTTTTTTATAATCTATTAAACGTTTTAAACACTCTTTAGTGTTTTAAAAATAAATGATTATATATTTTTTTAACTAGTTTATATTAATATGTTTTTAGTACGTATAGTTTGTTATTATAGTATTAGTTAATTAGTTCGTTTAATTTTTGTAATACGTTTTATATTTTTTAACCTTATTTTTTGTAATTTATTTATATAAGATTTATAAATAGGCTTTTATTTGTGTTTTTATGTAATAGTACTTGGCTTTTTAATAGTACTTTTTGTTTATAGTTATTTTTTTGGCTAAAAATATTTGTTTTGTCGTTTTTTTTGCTTTTAATATAAATAATTTAAAAATCGAATTATAATAAAAATTCTGCTTATTGTATTTATTGTTTATTTAATATTTTAGTTATTATAAACGTTATAAAATTTTTATAGTTTAAATAGATTTTTATTAATACTATAGTACTATTTAAATAATATTTTTATTATTTAAATGTTTCGATTATTGCTATAAGTTTTTTATTATAAATCTAATAGTTTAATTTAGGTTTTAAAAATTTTTTCGAAAAAAATGCTATTAAATATAGTTTACCGTTTTTATCTCGTTAAATTAATTATTTTTTTATAGCATAATTATTTGCGTTAATTTTTACTTTATATTTTTTATTTAAATCGGGTAATTTAAGTATTAAATTGTTTAAAATCGTATTTTTAAATATATCGAATGCTTTTTGCTTTTTTTCCGTTTATTAAAAAAGTTTATTTTTTTTAATAAAGTTTATAAAAAGCGCCGCGATTTTTTTAAAATCTTTAATAAATATACGTATATAGTTTGTAAATTTTACGAATAATCGTATATTTTTAATATTTTTTAATATAGGCTAGTTTTTTACTGCTTTTAATTTAAACTATTAAATTTATATTTTTTTTAAAAATATCGTATACTTTAAAAAATCTATTTGCTGTTTATAAAACTTATTTTTTCTTCGGTATATTTTTAATTTTACTTTTTATAATGTTTAAAACATTTGTTATATATATTTTTTATGTTTTTTTAATATTTTTAAATAAATTAAGATATTATTTAAGTATATTATTACAAATTTATCGATAAATTCGCGTAATATATTTATAATTATTAACTAAAATATTGCTAATACGTTAATAAAGCTAAAATCTATTATTAAAAACTTATATAATCTATATTTTATAATAAATATTATTTTTTACTCGTCGCTTTTTTTTATTTTAATATAATAATAGGCTTTTAAAATATTAAATATTATAAACTACTATACTTTTTTAAAACAATTTTTTAAATTATTTATTTAAGGTATAAATTTTTTATTTTTAATAGTAATAAAGTTAAAATGTCGCCAATTTTTACAATTTTTCCATTTTCGCTTTTTATTTTTTCTTAGTTTTTTTAATATTTATAGTATTAATGCTACTGCCGATAATTTAAAATACTGTATAAACTTTTTCTTTAAATTTTTGTTAAAATATTTTCGTAATTTTTTAAGTTGTTTTTTATTTGACTTATACGGTTTAAAAGCTTTAAAGTACGTTTTTTTTTTTAAATTAATCGCGTAATTATATTTATTATGCTTTAGTAACCTTATTTTTTTACTATATTTTTTTATAAACAAGTTTTTAAATTTAGCATATTCCTTTAGTACTTCGATCGTAAATTTTTTGTTAACTAGCTGTTATATTTTGTCGTATATTTCGTTTAACTATTTAGGCTTGCATATAACTCGTGCTTAGAGTTTTGTAAAGGCTAAGTCCTTTTTTAGTTTAATTATTTCGGGTAAATTTTATTAAAAACGGCCAGTTTTTCAATCTACTTTAAGATTATTTTCCCGCAACTAAATTAACTTTAATATTATATCGTATAATATTTTTGCGATATTAAGTTTAAAGCGTTTTAAATAACTTTAAATAATTATTAAAAGTTCTACAATTTTTTATATAACTTTTCCGTTATTATAATTTATAGTTTTTTTATTAAAAGTCGTAAATATATAAAGTTTTTTTTTTCTAGTCTATACTAAATCTAATTCGTTAACTAAATTTAAAAAAATAAAACTTTTATAAGCGCTTATATTAAATAAAACTTTTAGCTTTTTTTTATTATAAATTATATTTACTAATATTTATATTTTTCTAAGTTATATTTTTATTTTATATAAAAATTTAAAAATTTTACAAACTAACTATTAGTTTCGTTTTATAGCTGCTTTTCGTCGTTTTTTGTTTGCTAATAAATTTATTATCGGTTTTATTTTTTTGTAAATTCTGCCGTTTTATCGTTTTTTCGACGATTTCGAATAAAAGTCATTTTTCGCTAATTTTTTTCTTTAATCTTTTTTTTTATATTTTTGTATTAAAAAACTTTATAAAATATATAAATTTTATATTAAATATATTAACATTGTTTTTAAGTCGTAAACTTTTTTTTATAATTTTCGGGATATTGTAAATTTTGTTTAAATATAGCATATCCGTAAATTGCTTAATATATTATTATTAATTTTTTAATTTTGCTTTTTTTATAAAGATATTAAATTTTTGTTTTAGCTATACGGGCTAAAAACTAAAGATTTTTAATTTTTTCTGCTATATATTTTTTATATTTATGCACTATATAATTTGTTTATAATATTTCGTAATATTTTTTATAGCGTAATCGCAACCGTTTGTTATTATTTTTAAACATAGTACTGTTATATAAATAACTAATTAAAATAAAAATATCGAACTTTTTCGTTTTTAAAACATTTATGCCTGCTTTAATTATTATATTTTAATATTTTATATAATACTATAAAAGCTATTACTTTAATTTAGTATCGAGCTTTTGTTTTATTTTTTTTTTAGTTAAAGTTATTATTTTTTATTTTAAACGAAGTTCGTTTTTTTATATATATAATGCAACCTTTTTTTAAACTATTGCTATATATACTGTTCGGCTTAACTATTTACTTTCGGTTTGGCAATTGCAAGTTTCGTAAAAACATTTTAAATTATCGTTTAAATATTCTTTTTTTTTAAGCTAATTTTTTTTATATATTATTTTATTTTTAATATTTCGATATACATATCGGTCTGTTTTTGTTTATTATATATTTAATATTACTATTATTTTATTAATTAATAAATAAACATAATTCTAAAAATATTCTTTGTCGTTTTTTATATTATAAGGTTTATTATTTTGATCTTTTTTAACTAGGTTAAAGTCTTTTTGCCTTTTATTTTCCTAGTTAATTTCTAACTATTCGTTTCGGGTTTATACGTCTTTTTATTTATTTAACGGAAAAGTTACTTAGTGCTATAACTTTTGTTAGATTTATTTTATAATTACCTTTATAGCTTTAAGTTTTTGTTCTAAAGTTTATATTACTCTTACTAGGCCGCGTTCTAAGCGTATTATTTTATAAAGTCGTACTCCTTTTTTTAAACTATTAGTAAACTATTCTTTGTCGTAAACAGTTTATTCGTAAATTTCTCTTGCTATTCGCTTTAAATATAGCCGTATAATTAGTTAGTCGGCCAATGCGCGTACCTCTCTTTATGTTGTTTAGTCTCCGGTTAATACTTTACTACTTTGCTCTACGTCTAAAACTTTATCGTTATAGTAAGCTTATATTATATTAATCTATTAGCTTTTTTCCTTAGCCTTAAATATCTTAATTTCTAGTATTTATAGATTTTTACATAACTTTTTGTTATAATTTTTAGTATAATGTCCTAGCTTATCGTAATTATAATATTTAACAGTTTTTTTTGTCTTTTATTATCCTTTTTTGCCTTATCGCATTTTATTAAATTCTATAGGTCCTATATACGTACCGTATGCCGTAAAATATTATCGCTTTTTAAAGTTATTAGCTTTATTTTAACTTTTCCTTTAGTTTTTATTCTTAAAAAAGTTTTATCTTCTTTTTTAATATCGCTTAAATAGTTAAATATTAATTTAAATAGCCGCTAAAATATATTTTATAAATTTATCAGGTTATAATAGCTTAATAATTTTATTTTTAACTCTATCTTTTAACTTACTATAAAATATTATAATCTTGGCTTAGTTGTTAATATTAAGTATAGCGGAAATTTTCTAAAATTTAGTTATATAGGTCGATGTTAATTTAGTTTATCGTAACTTTTATAATTTGTTTTAAACTTGTCGTTTTTCTTTAAAGTTAAAAAATAGATTTTTAAGCTTAGTTTTAAAAAAATCTCGACTTAGAAAAATCTTTTATATATTTTCGGGCTAATTGTTTTTAAGTTTATTCGTTGCTTTAAATAAATACGGTTTAAACTAAGTTAAAGCTTTTTTTTTTAATAATAATGTTGCATAAAAAATTCGTTTTTTATCGTTTTTAAAAATATCGTTATAATAATGCTAATATATTTAAATTTAAGCTAAAAATCTTTTAAATTTATTAAAAGTTCTGTTAAACTTAAGTAGTTTGGCAATTTTTAGGTTTTTTCTTAGTATTTGTCGTTTACTGTTTTTAGCGTTTAGTTTTTTTCAAAAGTCTTTAACTGCGTTTATTAAATAATCGTACTGTTTTTTAATAATTTCGAACTTGTTATTTTTTCTTTCGGTTTTTATAAAATAATTAAAGCTTATTAATAGCTTTAAAAATAGTACTGCGGCCTGCGATAGTCTCGTATGCTTTTAAGTTGCTAGCGCCGACATAGTTTAAATATTGCTTTAGTCAACCGCTTAACGTAAAATAAAACTATTTAAAATGTTATAAAGCGTATATTAATATTTAATACTATATATACTTTTGTAATATCGGGGTTATAAATATTTAAAATATAACTAAAAATACTTTTAAGTTTATATTTAAAATATATATTAAAAAATAGTATTGCGGGCAATAAAAACAATAATATTTTAGATTAGCTGTTTCGTAAAAAATGTTCTTTTATAGTTATTTTTAAAAACTAATTATAGACATAAGTTAAATAGTAATAAGCGAACGACTAACTATATAAAAAATCCTTTCCTTTTTATATTGTTCTTTTATCTTTAATAATTACTAATAATCTTTTTTAATTACTATATTTCCTTTGATCACTGCTAATCAGTTTACTAAAAATCTGTATTGTTTAGTTATAATTAGTGCATTTCCCTTGATTACTATAGATCTTTTTCTTTGTTATATATCGTTTTATCCGTGCCTTCGGCGGATGACTTGTTTTTTTCTCCAGGCCTGCCAGCGGGCCTTCTTCTTGTTAGTTTGTAATAATTATTTAATTTATATTTATAATTATGTTTTAACATTAGCTATACAAAATATTTTTTACAAAATACAAAATTTTATATTATTTTATTATTTATAATGTTATATTTAACGTATATTTTAAATATAAACTAACCCATCTTTTACTTAAATAAAACACTTAATTAAATAAGACATTTTTTAAACCTTTGTACGTACATTCGCAAATAATTTAACAATAACATATCCGATTAATTTAAACTAATTAAATTTTAATTTACTAAACGTTTTCATATTATTTTAATAAGTTTACGTATTATAGCTAGGTTCGCCGTAAGTTTTATAACGCCGGGCGCGAGTTTTTTTTTTTTCGTACGACAATGATTTTAACGATTTTTTAAGTTTTTTTGCTTACTTACGTTTTTAAATGCCTATAAATCTTTTGCTTTTTGCATAATAAAAGATCTTTTATTTTATAATTAGGTTTATTTTATATAACAACGTTGACTAAGTTTATAATTTATTTTGAAAAATATTACAACTTTTTTTTTAATAACGCAAAACGATATATAACGTTAGTCGTATTATACGTTATTTAGTTTATAGTTTTTATAATAAATGTTAAAAAGCTATTTTCGTATCGTACGATTTTTTTTTAATATATTAAAATAGCAAATTAGTTTTAATTAAATTATTTAAAGTAGTTTATTATCGAATAAAAAATAAAAGTTAGATTTGCGGAATAATTAAACGATAATTTAGTTAAAAAACTATATATTTTAAATTATACGGTATTAATTTTGCTTTTCGAAATTTTTTTTATACGTTATTAAAAGTTATTAACGCGTTAAATACGTAAAAAAACGCGGTTAAAAAAATTTTTTTTTTGATATATATGATATACGCTTATATTAAATATTCGATATATTTACTGTACGATTGTTTTAAAACACTAAAATATCTAATATCGAAAAACTAAGGCTTATAAAAAAAATATAAAAGTATATAAAAAATAATAATATTATAGTTTTTATAATATAATTTAAATTTAGTTAAATAGTAGCTTTTATAATTATCAAAAATAAATAAGCGATATTTTTTTTTTGTACAACGTTTTATATATTTATTAAAATATTTAATTTAATTTAAACTTCGTTTATTTATCGTTTAACTATTTTTTATAGTTTTAATTTTTTAATTATTAGGTAATTTAGTATTTTCGTATTAAAATAATATAAAATAAAATAATATAACCGTATAACGATATAATTTAAATAACCGTAAATTAATTTAAATTATTTAGCTGTAAAGTTTTTAATTTTCGTACGTAATTAAATATAGTTATAATAAAATTAAACGTAATTTTATTTATTATAAATTTAGTTTTATCGAAGTTATAAATATTTTTTTTTTTGGATTTTATTATTTATAATTATTTTTTATATAAAAACGAATTAAACGTAATATTTAATTAAATTTTTGTTTAAAACTTGTTAATAATTAATTTAGCGATTAAACTAAATTTTAAAATTTAGTTATTTTCGTATAAAGTTTAAAGTTTAATTTTTTTTTATACAATGTTTTTCGTATAGTTCGAATAGCCGATTAGCTATATTTTCGACTGCGCTATATTTAAGTAAAAACTATTAATTAATTAAGTTAATAATATATTGTTTAATTAAATTTTTTTTAGATTAAATTAATTTAAACTTCGGTAATCGTGTTTTGGCAAGTAGTATAAAACCGTTCGTTCGTTAAATAAAAGTTATACGAAGCACGTTATATAGCTTAGCAGCGCGTTAAAAAGATAAACAAAGGTTATTTTTACAAGCCTGTAAGGCAAGCTATATGTCGGCTTTTTTACAAGGCTTAGCCAGGGTTGAAAATTTAGTATGTAGTATATAAACTACATTTAGTATACTACATATAGTATTAATATTAGTACGTAAATTAAAATACTAGTGTAGTATTAGTGTTTTTTAGTAAATACTACAATAGTATTAGTATTTACTAATACTACATGTAGTATATTAAAATACTACAAATACTATAAAAATTAAAAAAATAAATAAATAAATAATTAAATAATTAACTAAATTTTATTTATTAATTATTATATTTAATTAAAAATTATATAAGCTATAGTATTATTTTATTTTTTGGTATTTTTATAGGTTAATAACGCTAATTATTTAGCTAAAAAAACCTACTTACCTTAGTATTTCGGGTAATTTATTTAATAATAATAATAATAATAATAATAATACTAATCACATTAATTATAATAATTATAAATTTTAAAATAATAATGATAATAATAGCAATTAAAAAACTAATATATAAAACTAATATAATTAACCTTTTTTTTTATTAAATTTAAGATTTAAATCTTTTAAATCCGTTATTTGTAACTTTTTAATAAAGTTAAAGCTTTAACTATTTCTGGACTAATTTTATTTCTATTTTTAGTAATTATATTACTAAAAATAAAAAAAGTCCGTTTAGTAGAAGCTGAAGTTGCTAGAATAGCTAAACATTTTCTAGCTAAAATTGATAATTCTGAAAATCGAAAAGCATTATTTTTCCAATATTCCAATAGATCAACCTGTTTTATAATTAATATAAATATATATATATATTATTAAATAAAATACAATTACTTTTTTAAGAAATATATCTTCTTTTAAATATTTAGTAAATTCTTTTTCTATATTTACTAAACTTAAGCGTAAATTAAATTTAAATTTAAATTAATAAAAGTTAATAAAATTTTTAATTTATAAGCTTTAAAATTTTAAAAAGTTTTATAGCTCCTTTAATAAATAAATAATATATATTAATATATTATTAAAAGCCTACCTTATATATTAAAATAAGTAGGTTTTTTTAAACACTATTATTTTTTACTTATTAAAATAGTTAAAACCTTTAAATATATAACTATATACTTATATTTTTAGCTATTTAATCTTCACTTAGCGTAGCTTTTATAATTTTGATTAAGTATAATAATTAATGAATAAAATTTTATTTATTTATTTATTTATTTATTTATTTATTTATTTATTTATTTATTTATTTATTTATTTATTTATTTATTTATTTATTTATTTATTTATATATATTTTAGTAATATTTATAGTATTTTAATATACTACATGTAGTACTAGTAAATACTATAGTAGTATTAGTATTAATAATACTAAACTACATTAGTATTACTATGTAGTAATACTATATATAATATACTAATTTTCAACCCTGGGCTTAGCCATTGTTGCGAATAAAAAGATAAGGGATTTTGTTATATGCGTACGAAGGTTTAAAAAGGTGGCCTATTTAATTAAGTGTTTTATCCAAGTGGGAGATGCGTTATAAAAATATTTTTATTTATATTTAAATTTTTATAATTTTTAATATTATAAAAATATATTTAATGTTAATTATTATTAAACATTTTATAATATTTTAAATAGTTTTATTTTACGTTAAACGGTTAATTAAAACAATATTAAATTAAATCTACGCAAAAATTAATTAAAAGTATAAGTTAAAAAAAACTTATAGCGTAATTAAATATTGCGAAGAAAGAATTTAAAAAGTTTTTAACTAACGCATCTCTTACTTAAATAGGCCACCTAAGTAAATGGGCCACTTTCTAAACCCTCGTACATACATTCGCAAATAATTTAACAACAATATATCCGATCAATTCGAACTAATCAAATTGTTATTCGCTGGACCTGATTATACTATTCCGACAAGTTTAGGCATTATAGCTACGTTTGCTGCAAGTCTTGTAGCATCCGACACAAGTTTTTTTCCTTTTCATACGACAAACGAACCGACAAATGTCAGATTGGAGGCATCCAACAGGAACCTGTGAAGGTCGGTTGATAAGCGCACACATGTAAATTTGACTGTGCTTGTGGCGCTCTTTTGGGTGGCTCGGGCCACCGTGGCTGGGGAGCTCCACCGCACACTCCGCCTTGTAAACCACTGCAGAATAGCTATCTAGGACTCTGAGCCGATATATCAGTGAACCAAAAAATCCAATAACAAACGAACCGACGAACGAGCCGATAAACATACAACAACATATACGATTAATTTGAACTAATTAAATTTTTATTCGCTAGACCTGTTTATATTATTTCGACAAGTTTACGTATTATAGCTACGTTTATTGCAAGTTTTACAGCACCCGACGTAAGTTTTAACGCGAGTTTTGATACGCGAGTTTTAACGCAAATCTTATTTTTTTTCGTACGATAAACAAACCGACAAACGAACCGATAAACCTATAAACTTACATAACTACGTTTTTCGAAGCCTGTAAGTTTTTTGCTTTTTGTATAATAAATAATTATGCGTTTTATAATCGCGTTTATTTTATAATCGGTTCGTTCGTCGGTTTGTTTGTCGTACGAAAGGAAAAAAACTCGTGTCGGGTGCTACAAGACTTGCAGCAAACGTAGCTATAATGCGTAAATTTATCGGAATAGTATAAATAGGTCTAGCGAATAAAAATTTGATTAGTTCGAATTGATCGGATATATTATTGGTAAATTATTTGCGAATATACGTACGACAGTTTAAAACGTGGCCGATTTATTTAAATGGCCTATTTTAATAAAAGATACATTTTATTAAAAAAATTAAATATAAAATATAACAACGATTTTATTAGTAAATTTAAAAAACAATATAGTAATTTTAAACAAAAATTAATAACGTATTAAATCAAATTAAAAAAAAAGTAAATATAAAATATATAAAACGATAATACTATAAAGTTTACAAATAATATAGTAATTTAAAAATTTAACAAAAGTTTTAGATAATTTCGAAAGTTTTTAACATAAACTCGCGCGTATTTAATTTATTATTAAAAATTAATTATTAATAATTATAAACGCATTTTTATTATAACGATTTTGTTTAAAAAATATTAATTTAATTAAAAGCGTATTTATTTTAAAAGATAATTAAAAATTAAAAGAATTAGCTAAAAAAAATGCAGAATTTCTATTTTTAAACTATGAACTATTTAACAATAAACTACAAATTTATTTTTTTAAATTCTTTTTAAATAATATAATAATAACGCAAAAACGTATAAAATTATAAATTACAAAAACCCGATGTTAACAAATTTAGTAATTAACAATGTAATTAAAAAATAAAAACAAAAAATAGAATATTTATTTATAGAAAATATTAAATGCGAAATTATAAAAACTAATTTAAAAGCAAGAAATAAGTAAAATAAAATATTAATTATATTTATAAATAATACAATTATTAAATGTGCAAAAAAGGTTAAAATATACCGTTATACGAAATATTTAATAAAAAGATATTTAAGCACTGATTACAAAATCATTTTTTAAAAATACTAAAAATTAAAAAGAAAACTTAAAAACGAAACACTTAAAAAATTAAAGTGCAAAAAGAATTATAATTTAAAAAATATGAAATTATTAGGAATAGAAAAACAAAAATTAAAATAAATATATAATAAATAAATATGCCGTTTATAATTATAAAGTATACAATATATAATTATTTATATAATAATATACTATATTATTATAATGATAAAAAATTATTATTAAAATTTAAAAATATAATAAAATTTATAAGCAAATTAAGTTATCTATAAAAAAAATATATTTATTTAAAAATCGAAAAGACAAAAAGTTTAATAAAAGTTTAATAAAAAAATATGAACTAAATTTTATATAAAATAATATAGTAATAAATTAATTTTCATATATTAAACATTTTTAAATATATTATTGTAAAAGCAGTACAAATGGAAAAAGTATTCTTAAACATATATATTATAATTCATAATATTAAATTTATATATATTATAAAATTAGGAAATGTTATGAATATAATTTTAAATTTAAACAATAAGAATAATTAATTTAAACGTAATAAAAAAAATAATACTATTACTAAATTTTTGAAATAAAATTAACGTTAATATTATTAAAAAAGAAAAAAAGACAAAAATATTTATAAAATAAAATTAATAAGTAATTTAAAATAGGAATAAAATAAAAGAATAAGCAATTTATTGTAAAAACAGTTTACGAAACAAAAAAAATAAAAGCTTTATTAAATATAAAGATTTACATTCATTATATTTTTTTAACATAATTAACAATTTAGATATTAGTTAGAAAAATTAAAAAAAAAAGATTTTCATTTATTAACGACTTTTAATAATAAAAGATAAATATTATAATAGAAAATAAATCATATAAAAAATTATAAAATTTATACAAACTATTTAAAATTATTTTCAACGTTTTAGCTTTAATATTACAAAGATATTATAATACAATATATTTTTAAAATTATTTTAATTATAGAAAAACAATTTATAAATAATCTAAAAATTTAGCTTTTATTAATAAGACATTTTTTAAACGTAAATTAAACTAAAATAAATTTCATTTTTATAGCAATTAAAAAACGAGCGGTATATAATTTTAAATAATTAATTAAAATATTATGTTTAAATATCATTTACATAATAAATATAACGAAACAAAAAAATTTAAAAAAAAAAACTTAAAAAAAGAATTTAAAAAAAAAACTTTTTGAAACATTTAAACCAGATTAATTTAATATAAAATAATTAACGAAATTACGAAAATATTTAAACAAAAATTTAATAAAAGTTTTATATAATACATTAAATTTTAAATAATAATATTAATATTATAAATATTAAAAAAGTAGAAAAAAATAAAAATTAATATTAATAAAAATTAAATTATAAATAAACGACTTAAAAGATTAATTAATAAAAATAAAATAGTTTATAATATTTAATATATTAAAAAGTTATTAATGTGTTAAAATTAAAAGAAAAAAGAACAACAAATAATACTTATTATAAAATACAAATTATATAAATTTTTAATAAATTTCAAGTTCATTTATATATTTATAATATTTAAAGTTATAATTAATAATATGTTACGAGAATTTATTAATAAATTTTTAATTCTTTATTTTAAGTATGTTTTAGTATATTTAAATATACTAAAAGAAAAGGTAAAAAATATAGATAAAAAATATTATAAGTATTATAAAAAGCAAAACTTTAATATATTTAAAAAATAAAACTAAAAAAGTGTATTTTATAAACAAATAAAAAATTTCTTACAATTTACATTATATTAAAAAAAGGTATAAATTTAAAAATTTAAAATATAAATAAAAAGAAATTTGATTTTATAAAAAATATTGAAAACGTAAAAGTATTTACAAATTTTACAAATTACTTACGTTTATTTATTAAAAATTTTAAATAATATATTAACGCATCTTTTACTTAAATAAAACACTTAATTATATAGGACACTTTCTAAACCTTTGTACATACATCCGTAAATAATCTAATAACAACATATCCGATTAATTTAAACTAGCTAAATTGCTAATCGCTAGACCTGTTTATACTATTCCGACAAATTTGCGCATTATAGCTACGTTTACTACAAATCTTATAGCACCTAACGCAAGTCTTTTTTCCTTTTGTACGACGAACAAACTAATAAATAGCCCGATAAACGAACTGATAAACGAACCGATAAACTAATATAAAACGAATAATTGTTTATTATATAAAAAGCAAAAAATATACAGGCTTTATAAGCTTTATAAACGTTAAAAAAAGTAATTATATAGGTTTATCGGCTTGTTTATCGGTTTATTTATCGTATAAAAAAAAAAAAACTCGCGTTAAAACTTGCCTTAAATGTTATAAAATTTATAATAAAAAGAATTATAATACGTAAATATATCGAAATAATATAAATAAGTTTAGCGAATAAAAATTTAATTAATTTAAATTAATTATTTATATTTTCGGTTTGTTCGTCGGGTTATTCGTCGGTTTAATTGTTGTATGAAAAAAAAAATATTTACATTAAATACTATAAAACTTATAACAAACGTAGCTATAATACGCAAACTTGTTAAAATAATATAAACAAGTCTAGCAAATAAAAATTTAATTAGTTGAAATTTATTAAATATGTTGTTGTTAAATTATTTGCAGATATATATACAAAGGTTTAAAAAATGTCCCATTTAATAAGGTATTTTATTTAAGTAAAAAATGCGTTATAATATTTACGGATTTAATATTAAAAAAATAAAAATTTTTCGAAAAAGTTTTAAAAATTAGAACTAGATTATTAAATTTATAATAAAAACATTTAACCAACATAAATATTATTTAAATAATATTATTTAGTGAAGAAAACCATTGGGTAGTGTAGTATATTCTGTATTGCGATGGGGAAGATTGGGGATATCCACACATCCCGTAAGGATGTGTAGGCTATCCCAGTTTTCCCCATCCAATTAACGTATATAATCTACACGTAACATGTGGGTCCTATCGGACCCCCTTTGTTACACTGTATCATTATTATATAAATCAAAATTTTATTGCTTTTATAATGAAATAAAAATAAAAATTTATTTATTTTATTTATAATAACAAATTATAAAAATTAAAATTAATATATTTAACAAAAATAATAAAAACTAAAAGAATATTAAAAATAATACTATAATAATAACCTTTACGTATTTAAAGAACTATAATAAAAATAAGTTAAAACAGTCTATAAATAATTATTTTTAAAATAAAATTCTTTTTTAAAACGTTAAATAAAATATATCAAAATTAAAAAATTTTAAAAGAAAAAAAAATTATATATAAAATATTAATATAATAAAATCTATGTAAAAAACAAATACAGCTAAAGATAAACTTTGTAAAATTTATAGTTTATTAAAATATTAAACTACGCTTAAAAACAGTGTTATTAAATTTTATCGTAAGATTATTAAAATTTAAAAAACTAATAATAAAAATAAAATACTACATTATTTTAATTATAATAAAGAAGTTAATTAAATATAAATATTTTATATTATATAAAAAAGCAGGTTTACAATAAAACGTATAATACGTTTTAATAAAACATATTTTTAAAAAATATAAAATATTTAAAAAAAAAGTAATTACCGGTAAAAGTTAAATAATAGCATTTAAAAGTTGAAAATTTATATTTATTATATTTATAACATATAATTTGTAAGTAAATAAAAAAATTAAAAAATATTACGACAAAAAAATAGCGAAAAGTTAAACTTTTTAAAATTAAAAAAGTTATTTTATTAATAAATAATAAATTAAAACTATTTAAAAATGTAAAGATTAGTTTGATTTATTATATATTTATATTAAAATTAACATATTTAAATATTTTCTTTAAAGCTAAACTTAAAATAAAAAAAAGATATATTTATAAAGTAAAAATCCTTTTACATCTAACGTAAATTAAACAACACTAACGATTAAAATATTTAATATAATATAATATAAGGTCCGTAAAACCTATATATTATATATAAATTAAGTATGTTACTTAAATAAAAAAAACTAAAATGCTTTATATATCTTTTAAAAATATGTAAATATTTCTAATTTTCGATATTATAATATAAAATATATATTTTATAGCTTTACAGTTTCTTTATTAAATTAAAAAATAAACAAATATCGCGACTTTATATTTTATTTATTTTCTTTTCGTTTAAACTTTTAACATATAACGGCTAATTTCGAATATTTCGCTTTAATTAAACCATATTTAAAACGGTCACTATTTTTAGTTTAAGTTTAAAATTACGTTTTAATAGCAAAGTTTTTTAACAAATCTGCTGTACTTATAGTTAAATTAATTATTTTATAATAATTTCGCTTTATCTTTTTAAAATATAACTTGTTGCAAAATTTTAAAAGTAATTAAATGTTACAGTTTATACTGCTGGATGTCTAGTTATAACTTATTGTTATTGCACAAAAAGAGGAAGAAATACTATCGTCTAGCTACAATTTTGCGGTGCCGTTATGTAAGCGTTGCGCTACCGTTGCGCGGTTTGTGCGTAAATGTTATAATTGTACTGTAATAGTACCCTGGCTTTTAAATTATAATTAACCGTAACCGTAAATAAATAAAATAAATAAACGTGCGTTAATAATACGGGTATATTTTTGTGTTATAGTTATTATTTACGTATCCCGTAGTTTTGTTTTTCCGAAGCCGCGTTTTAGGTTTACGTTTATATTAAAAGCGCGTTTTTTCCCGGGCCGGCTTTTTTTTATTTTTTATTTTTAAGTATTACTACATTTACAATCTGCCGTTTTAACGATATTATTGCAATATTTTTCCGTTTTTTTTACTATTTCTTTTTTATTTTTTTAATTATTTTAAGCAAAGATTTTTCCTTTTTTTAATAACAATATTTCTGCGCTACTATTATAGTATTTCGTAACTAGCGTATTAATTATAATACGTTTATTCCGATATTTTTTTTTTGCATAGTTTACGTTTAATATATTATAAAAAAAATCTTCGGCTAAAAATCTTTTAGTTATTAGCTGCAAGTTTTTTGCTATAATTAAAATGTTATATAATTTATGCATAAGCCGTTATAAAAAATATATAAATATAAATAATTATATTTTTAATATCGCGATTTTGTCGTTTTAATATAATTAATTTAGTTTAACGATAAATTGCCGTTAATATAATAAATAATATAGCTGTTTTTATAAAATATTAAAAGTAAATTTTTTTTTATTTTACGAAAATAGTTAGTTTAAATAATAAACTCGTTTTTAACGTAAATAAAAAAATAATTTTTTAATATTTTATCGGGATTTATTTTGGGTTATTTATAGTAGCGTTTTGTTTTTTTTATAACGTCGTGGCTATAAAAAAAGCTTACCGTTTTGCGTTTTCGTTTTTTAAATTAAAAAAAACTCGTAAAGTAAAATTTACTAAATTATTTTTATAATATTATATTAATATTCTTTATATTATAAACAAAAAAATATTAAATTTAACTAATTATTTATCGTTAATATTTATTAACGTTTTATTAGCGTTTTAATTTCGTTTTTATATTAATAATACGTTAATATATATTTTAGTTTTAAAAAAATTACGACTAATAGGTTTTATATATAAAATTGCGTTATTTTTCCGGTAACGTCGGTTTTTTTTCGTAACAAATTGCAAAAATACCGTTTTATTAAAATTACAATATAACCGTACGTATTAAATAAAATTAAGCTTACAACATTATTAATATAGCGTCGTTTTTTTACGTTTTTAATAATAAATAAATAATAAAATAGTAATATTTGTTTAAGTTTTTGTGTATTTTTTTTTATTTTTTTTTTCGCCTTTAAGTTTTTGTTGTTTTTTAAAGGTTTTCAGCGTTTATTTATAAACGTATATTTTTATATTTATATAAATTTAGTTTTTAGTTATTTTTTAAAATTTTAATATAAAAAACTTATTATTATTATAACATATTATTATAATATGCTTAAATAAAATTAATATTATTTAACGTTTATTATTAAACTGAAAAGTTTAATTTATTTAAGTATTTATTATAAAACGTTATAATACTATTATCGCAACTTTGTATATTTTTTGTTAATTTTCAAATAAATCGATATAGTATTAGCTATTTTAATTTATATTATAAACTTTTTAATATAAACTTATTATTTAATATTATTTCGACATATTATTTTTCGACTTTTTTGCTATTTATATTTATTATTATTATGCTTTAAATTTGCTGTTTAAATAATTTATTAATTATATTTTAGCTTAAAAAGTTATTTTTCTAATATTTAGTTAACAAAACGTGTTACGAAGCGTACACTAGTGTTTAACACTATGTATGCTCTCGTAGTATCGAGGTTATAAATGCTTGAAGTATAACCAAGGATACTTTTATATTTATATTTAAAGTATACGTTAAAAAATAGTATTACGGGCAATAAAAATAATAGTATTTTAAATTAACTGTTTCGTAAAAAATATTTTTTTATAGTTATTTTTAAAAACTAACTATAAACATAAATTAAATAGTGCTAAGTAAATAATTAGCTATATAGGAAAATCCCTTTTTTATATTTTTATTTCTTTACTTTTATATAAGCTAGAGCGCCTAAAGCGCTATTACGATCTTATCGCTTTAAAGCGTTTAGAGCGCCGTTGCGATTTTATCGCTTTAAAGCGCTTAAAGCGCCGTTGCGATTTTATCGCTTTGGAGCGCTTAAAACGCCGTTGCGATCTTATTGCTTTAAAGCGCCTAAAGCGCTGTTACGATCTTATTGCTTTAATATTACATAACTACTAGTTAGTCCGGGCGTTTTTTCCAAAATTTTTAGTTTTGTTTTTACGGCCTAATTTTAAACCGCTTATTAATTTGTAATATTATCCCCTTTTTTCTACGATTATTATCCTTAACAATTTTTTTAAATAGGTTCCTTTTTTATTTTCTTTTTTTTAATTGCTACCTTTTTTTATAACTATGCTTAACGGAATGTTCAGGCGTTTTTTTTATAAAAAGACTAAACAACGTTAGGCTTTCGTTTATTTAATTAATTTCGAAGGTTTTAAAGCTGTTTTTTATTTTTGTTGTTTTTTTAAAAAACGTACTTATACTATTATAGCAAGTACATTTCGTTATAATAATTGTGTTTAAGCTAGTCGATTGTATAATTATATAAGGGTGCTTTTATCTAAACTATATAAAGCGTCGAAGGAGTTTTTTCGGCTTAAAAAAAAAAACACGCTAAAAAAGCGCTTTTAAAAGCTTTCGCTCGTTTATATCGTATTTATAAACAACGCGAATTTTACAAAAAACGTATTGCCGATTTAATAACCAAAAGTTTAGTTAAACTAAATACTTTTTTTTTTAATAAAAAACATTAGCCTAGTTTCCTTTTTTTTTTTAAATTTAATTAGCGTTTTTTTAACGCTTTTATAATCGACTTTTCCTTTTTAATTTCGGTCGATTTAAATATTATTGGTAAAAGTTTTTAACAAAGTTTTTTACGTTCGTAAAATGTTTTTTTAATTTTTACGTAATTTTAACGTACGTATAACCTTCTTATTTAATAAAATATTTAAACTTTTTTTTACTTTGCCGTAAATCTAAAATCTCTTTTACTTCGTAAATATTTTTGTTTTTATTTACTTTTAGCTAAGTTTTAAACGTAACGTTTAAATACGCTTTAATTAATAATAATATATAAAAAATTAGTTAAATAACTATAATATTTAATAATTTTAATTTATATATTATTAATAACATTACTTTTTTAATTTTAAAAAGTTTAATATTTTTAAAATCGAGTTTTTCGTTACTACGTTTCGTTTAAATGTTGCGTTTTAAAAAATAAACTTTATCCTTTTTTTTTAAAATTAGCTTTAATAATTTGCTTTTGTCGTAATATTTTTTTATTTTTTAATAAATAAATATAAATTCTTTTTGTAGCTATTTTTATAATTTTAACAACTTTTTAGCTTAAATCTTTACTATTAATATAATAATACTATTAATATAATATTATTATATATTTATATCGTATTTATAATTTGCTTTAAATAATAACATTTTTATTATTTTATTTATTAAACTATTATATACTAATTTTACGTTTAATAATAATTTTACCTAATTATTTTAATTTTAATTAATATAATAACGTAAATATTATTTTAATATT